>CM075208.1:53875247-54475247 GCA_037577465.1 Liposcelis bostrychophila | reverse complement strand
CCATCGGGTCAGTTTTAAATAAATTTTGCACCAATTTTTTTTACAGTAGTCCTGTCTCCATTGGCCAATTAATCGAAGGGTACAATTAATTGTACCCCTGGAAATGCTGTAAATTTTTGAAATTTTTTCCTCTGGTATCACTTTTTTTTTTTTTTTTTTATTGTTTTGATTATTTTTTCGAGCACTAAAAATAGTAAAAATCAAAAAAAAAAAGTACTAGTGATATAGTCTGATTTTTAAGTAAAAAATCGACTAAGAGTTTGACCCAGTTAGCTAGCTGATTCAGGACATAGGCGAAGGGCCTGAAAACTGAATCAGGTAGCTAGTGGGTCGCGAGGCGTTTTTTATAATATAGTCGTTCACGGGTTTTTAAGCAGTTCAGTTCTTATTTTCTTTCACCCGACTAATCCCCGGCTACGATTATCACTAGCAGAAAAAAAAACCAAAAATATCCAGCATTTTCGCTGGCACAATTAATGGTACCCTCCAATTAATGGTCCAATGGAGACAGATTTTTGGTCGAATTTCGTTTTCATGTTCAGTCAATTTCTTTTCTGCTCTTAAAATTCGATAGATTTTTTTCTATCTAATGGTTAAATCCGAAGAAATTATAAACAGTTCTTAAAATTTCGGCTCAGGAGCTCTGTCCTTATTTCTATTTCTTCACTTGATTCTCTTTCAAATTCACCACACCGAACAATCATAATAAGATTCCTTTTGCTCAGTCACCATTGCAAATATTGCAAGAATCCACTTTAACTCTCAAAATTCCCCATTTTCTTCCCAAGTCCTTGACGAAACCTACGCCGTTAGTGCAAACTATCAAATAACGACTTTCTGCGAAACTCGGATCGATGTAAAAAAATCAAAACGGTAATCCTCCTTTAATATAAGCAGCCCAAAGGTAAAATCAAAAATCAACAATACGAGAAAGCCAAACCTTTAAAACAAATATCCTAGCAATTATTTGTTTAAAATTGACGACTCATCCAATTTACACATTTTAGAAACGGAAGAGAACGATAAAGGGAATACTTTTTTTTTTTTTTTTTTTTTTTTTTTCGATCCAGCCGCCGCAAGTTGATTCACTGTATATGAATGGAATAGCACAGCTACTTACACACTCTCGACAACTGGCGGATGACAGCTCACTTAATTAACTCACAGAGGATAAAGCATTTTCAAGTTTTAAAATGTTTTTAGACGACATTTTAAATCGTACCAAGGGTTGCGACAATTTATCACTTCGTTTTTCCATCCATCCCTCCGCCACGTTTCTTTGTTATCGAATTTCCACTTTCACAGAAGCACCTGGTTCTTTCTTCCTTTTTTTAATAAAAAAACAAAAAAAAATAAAAATAAAAGTAAAGTTAAATTTACAGCCACACCTTAATTGGGAAGTTTAGCAGGAAGAGGAAAGAATTCGACCTTCCGTCGACGTCGTCCTTGCGTGGCTTAATTTATGGAATCGATATATATATGTTAGGCCCAGATTGTGAAATCGCCCAGTTCACTAACTGGATCATGCTCTTTCATATCCGGTACATTGTGGTCTCAGTGAATTTATTTTGAAAAAAAAAAAAAAAAAAAAACGGCACTAGGTACCGCTGTCTTTATCACGGAGCCCACACCGTATGTTCGGTAAAATTAAATGAGCCTGCAACGTATCGTTGGGGATAACAAGGTTCGTTTAAAAAATTTATTCCCAATGGGGGTTTATTTTCCCTTTTTTGGCCGCAGCAAGGGTATAAAAAATTCGAAATGTCCGTTAAGATCGATGGAATTGGATCTTGGCCGTGGTCGTTATATGAAAATCGCGGAAATAACGCACGGCGGAAAACGATGCTCCCTTACAGTCCCTGTCTTTTTTCGGTAATTTTTGTGTTGACCGGTGGCCGGTTTTGAATTTCTGTCGATTGTTAGGTACACTGTATCCCTTCCGAAATTCTTTATGCCGTAAAAACTGCAAAACGATCTGAGTAAGGTTTAAAAATTAAAGATTTGAACGACATTGCGGGCTCACTTTTGACATTTGTTTTTAAACTAGCACCACGACAAAACACAGGACCGTATCCAGGAATGTTAGCCTATATTTTAAATCTTTGTTTTTATTTTTAATACCTAGATTTGTAATACGAAAACGTAATATGTATGGCGTTGTCTCTTTCGTCTCGTCAGCTGTACTGGAGATATATGATAATAATGCTTGTATTTCTTGCAAATATGAAAAATTTGCAATGATCCCATAAAGTACCAGTTATGTAATCATTTGGTCTGAGCCCGTAACATACCCACCATTTGAAAAAATGAGCCCACAGAGTATCGTTGCAGGAATTGGATGCAGGAATCGGACAAAGATTTTAACGTGCATTACACAATAATCCCAGCAACATTTATTAAAATTACTAAATGAGAATCAAATGTTTTCACATTGTTAAAAAAACTAGCGGATTATTACTAATCGCACAATAAAGTAGTAATAATTAAGTTTTCTTTTTTTTTTAAATTTAACTTGGCATAAATCACATTAAGTAATAAAAAATATCTCAGTCGGCATCACTTACATTTGTCATAATATTGCAAAATGCCTAAAAAAAAAGTAATAAGGTACTTTTGTATACTACAGAATACTATTAAAAGATTTTTATTGCATTTTTAACGGGATATGGATCTTTTTATAAGAAAATCACGATTAAAAGTTCGTGAACTTAATAAGCTAAACATAGGAAATCAGTTGAAAAGTTAAATCGAAGTGGCGAAAGATGGAAGGGTAGGGAGGGCGGGGGAAACTATTTGATATTTCATGATAGCCTAGATTTACGGCCGACTGAAATGGATAAGTAAAAAATTCCTCTGTTAACATCTTAATTCCATATACTGCGTGCTTTTCCATTCAAGTACCATATCAGTTGATAGTTGAATCGATTGTCGAAGTAGCTTAGTGGTAGAGCAGTCGTCATGAAAACGAAAGGTCGATGGTTCATTTCCATCTTTCGCCACTTCGATTTAACTTTTCAACTGATTTCCTATGTTTAGCTTATTAAGTTCACGAACTTTTAATCGTGATTTTCTTATAAAAAGATCCATATCCCGTTAAAAATGCAATAAAGATTATCAATTAGGATCGAAAATAAAAATCAAAAAACTATTAAAAGATTACATATCGATCACTGACTAAGAGAATCACATCGACCATTGCGACTAGGAAATCGTATCTCACTGGCTAAGAGTAAGAGATCATTTTTTTGCCCAGTGGCATGTTGCTGGGATTTTTGTGTAATGCACGTTAAAATCTTTGTCCGATTCCTGCATCCAATTCCTGCAACGATGCTCTGTGGTGTCATTGCACGATACACGAACTGAGAAGTCTGAAAATGGCCGAGTATGCGAACTGGGCACATTTCGCAAACAGGGTGAGGCATTTTTAGTTAAGTTTAAAAAGTTAAGTTCTATGTACGTAATTTATGCATTTTTTACGTACGTTCTATTTTTTGAATAATTTATACATGGTTTTCATATGCACCTCTTTTTCGTTCCAAAAAATCGCGGCATTTTCGATTAAAAGATACGGAAAAACTAAAAGAATATCGTCAAGACTTTATCTGACTGAAGAAGGAGATAAACGACAATATGAGAAAATTATACTCAGAAGCAGTTTTTGAAAATCTCTTTAAAAAGCTCCCTAGTTTTTTGAAGAGCAATTTTTTACTGCGCGATACAAATCCCCACTTTTTTAGCTTTGAAGAATTTTGAAGATAAAAATTTTTTTTAGCTTTAAAAATTATTTAAAGCTTAAAAATTTATTACATACTTCAAGAATTTTTAAGAATAACTCTGTACGTCAGGGCAGAGAACTAGACAAAGTCCTGTCAAAAATTTTAACTTTTTCTTTGCATTTACTGAAATTTTACATCGTCAGTCAGTATCTTTACTTCGCTGACTTTTAAAAATGAAGTGCTTAAGAAGAAAGGTACAAGAATGCCGTGTCTTTGTGTCTTTGTATCTTTTAACTAAATCTTCTTTAATTCTGTACCTCAGTGCAGAACTGGACCAAGTCCATTCAAAGATTGCAACTTCTTATTTCAAACGTGACTTTGCAAAGCAACTAAAAGCGTTGCCAACTCAATGAATGTCTTCTGCGAGTTAACTTTTCTGCTTTGTTAACAAAATAAACTTGGTAGCAAAAGGCATAAAATCAGCACTGCCAACCTTTGAGCCTGTATACCTTTTGTAAAGTCGGGTTTGAAATAAGAAGTTGCAATCCTTGAATGGACTTGGTCTAGTTCCGCACTGAAGCACAAAATTTCTATTCGCACTTGCTGGGCAATTCTCAGACTGTCTAATACGTGAACTGTGCAAGTGCAATGCCCAATAGGTAAACTGTGCAAAGCATCTGCCCAGTTCACGTATTAGGCAGTTTGTGTGATCCGTTTACGAACTGGGCAATTTCTCAATCTGAGTTGCTGTTGCGTAAGAATTCACTCCCTAGTGTCTGCCTCTAACGAGATCCGAGAACCCAGCCAAGACTGGGAACAAAATCTGTCTTAGAGCAGAACAACCATTCATAGTGCTGGCCGCTTGCCTTCCAGGTGAAAATTCGCTGTGGATGTCTATAAAATTGTTTTTGCACCTCCTAGGATTTTGTACCTCCATATACAGTACATGTTTTTTTAGATTTTTATCCATAGACCTGGGCCATATTTTTTTCCTGGTCATGTCAAAAAATGCTTGACTTATAACTTCCAATTCATCATTCCGCAAGCCTTGCGAATGCAAGATTACTGTGCAAGTGCATGCACAGCATATCTGCCCAGTTCACGTATTAGACAGTTCGTTTGCAATGCTTACGAACTGGGCATTGAGCAGTGTCACAATCTGGGCTGCGAATGCAAGATTTGCGGAATGATGAATTGGGAGTCATAAGCCAAGCATTTTTTGACAATTAATTTTTTTAACTTCAGATTGTGTAAATCTACTCTCTATTTATTTTAATGAATGAGCCTAACCGCGTTTGCTACTTTAAAAAATTTCGAAAAAAAAAAGAAAAAAAAATCTGGCAGCTGTCCGATGATTCCAGTCGGATTTACATTACAAATCACTTGTTAATTCAGTATTTACAGAAACTCGCTGTCATTTAAGTGCTTTAATCTTCGTGTAAACAGTGGGTTGTTGTATCTTAATCCTTGATTCCGTTTTAAGACTCAAGAACAGGATGGATGTCCTTTTCCTCCTCTCCTCTCCTCTCTCTCTTGAGATGGGTCCGAAAAAGCTTTTAAGGAATTCTGGCACGTGCGCCTCCTTTTCTGGCTTATTGCATAATTCATTCGAAAAGTATAGTGCCTTAATAACTTAAGGATCAACACATGTTTTTGCCGAGGAGAGGAGAGAGAGCAGCTTGTTGTGCTCTTATTATAAAAAGACGAGCTATAAAGTTTTTAACGAAAAGTGTCAAAAGTTTCCCCGGGAGAAAACTTTTTCGGGTAAAAACTTTGGGTAATTACTATCCGAAATACGGATGCTTTTCTCTTTTCTCCTTTTTTTTTTTTTTTTTGCTCGTTATGAGGCGTATACGTCAGGATTTATTGATCTCGTTAAAAACTTTTTTTTCTGACCACAAGACATTCTTCAAAAATATTCGAAGTTTGTTTACGTAAGGGTCCTTGTTTATTCCGATCAGGCTTATATGACAGCGCCATATGGTGGCGGAGGAGGGGGGACGGGGGAATCCCGGTATTTTGTTTTATTTATCTCAGCCACCCGTGATTTCTAAGGGAAACAAAAAAATTCGCTATTAACGATCACCCACTGCACCTGGTGACGGCTAACGAGGGGAACCATATGAAAAAAAGTTATTAAAAAAAAAAAATACGGGGCACCCACTATGATTGGTGACAACTATTGGCGACGAGGATGAGTTATCGACTCACTTTGGGCGTACAATGCCGTTTCTTCCAGTTTATTAATTATTATTTTTATTACTTACCATCTTTGATCCCTAACGTTGCTCGACCTATTATTTGTTGCTATGTGTTCTTCACCTATTGTTGTGTTGTTACGGTGACTTGACTCGTACGCCTACTTATACTCCGTTTTGAAGGAAGGGACGAATAAAAAAAAAAAATTCAATTGCTTAATTGATCGCTGGTTTGGTATTTGATGTGAAGGCTGGATCCGGAAAAAAAAAGTTGAGGGGGCTGACAAAAGGTCCGGCCATTGATATAAATTCGCTTTCGCTCGTGGGTATTGCAATAATTTTTATTTTTATTTTTGTCTGCGAGTAGGATCGGTTTTGATTTGTCGCCAGGTTGAATTATTTGTCCTGAACAATTTTTTTCTTTTGTCGTTTTTATATGTTGGTAGACAACCGGGACAAATGATTTTGGCGCGGTCAAAAGATTTATCGGTGTAGTCTAGGATGGTTCTTATTTTGCGAAGTTTGGGTTTTCGGAGGTGCCAACCCCTAGCTTTTTTATTTGTATGCAATAAGTTTCCCTGGATTTTTTTCAAATTTTTTACTTGACAGGACAGCGTACCTCATCAAGCTTTTAGTTCGGAAAAATCCCATATCAACCAAAAAATTGATAATTTTTTTTTTTTTTTTTTTTTTGTAAAAAAACCTTTGTTTCCTATCGGAAATTTTGCGTAGATTTCGAATCTGAAAATAGTTTTTTGGAGTTTGGTCCGGTTTTTAAGCAAGAGGCCAAAATAAGACGAAGTAATCGAGAAAAGTGACAAAACGCTTTCAGCGTTCAAGCACAGCTTTCATTGTTTTTTGGCTGCAATCTCGTAAACCGGACAAGAATAAAACTGTTTTCAGTTTACATACATAAATTGTACAAACAAAGAAGTAGGAAAGTACACAATTTTACAACAGTATATTACACAATTTTTAAATTTTATATTTTGGATTTTTAACTTGAATAATTTTTAACTTTATTGTGACTAGTCTAAAAAACTCTGTTCTTTTAAAGGCAATAGATTCATTCTATTCTATTCTATTCTATTCTATTCTATTCTATTCTATTCTATTCTATTCAGATTCGGAATCTACGCAAAATTTCCGATAGGAAACGAGGGGGTTTTTTTTTTACAAAAAAAATTGATAATTTTTTTTTGTAAAAAAAAAAAAAATGATCAATTTTTAGGTTCTTATGTGATTTTTTCGAACTAAAGGCTCGATGAGGCACACTTTTCTGTTGAGTGAAAAATTTGAAAAAATTCAGGGAAACTTACCTCATACGATTAAGAAAAATTAATGGGGGGCTCCTCCGAAAATTCAAACTTCGGAAAATTAGAACCACCCTGCTGTAGTCTTGTCCTTTGGATCTGTGGAATCTCGGAAATTGGACACGGACGTTCAGATTCGACCAATGCAAAATGGTCAACCGTTTGGTCAAACTTGTTTTTTTGGGAGGGTTAGATAAAATTTCGATTGCAGATTGTTTCAAATATGTGTACCTCCACATGAAAAGGGCCCACTTGGGATTTGGTGCTTAGAATTTTTTGTTTGTAAACAAAGGGTTTTCTTATAAGTTAAATTTCCACAGCCTTCCATGTCCCATCTCCCAGGTGGGCCCTTTTCATGTGGAGGTCCACATATATGGTTCAGTGATTGTAATTGGATCCATTCTGTCATTGCCTTTTTGTATCCAGCTGGATACTTGTTGTTTTTTATTTTGCATATTTTTCAGTTCTTCTAATTCCATTAGGTTTACCATCCGTTTCAATTTGTATTTGGAGGTCAACTCCAACCGAATTACAAAATTTGTAATTCCGTTGAAATGTTGCCTCGATGTTTATGAAATCGTTATTTTCCTTTCTGATTCCGGTTTATCTTCGGCCCTGAAAAAAAAAGATAAATACAGATTTAATCTGTATTTATCATTAATGATGAATATCTTCTTCTTTTTCCATAGGCATTGCCTATGGAAAAAGAAGAAGATATCATCGACATTTTTAAAAACAATAAAATCCTGGTCCGGGAAAAGAAATTGAGGTATCATGCAATAATATTGAACTCCATTCATGGTATAATTGAGAAACTTTATAGATCTACAAATCAATTTGATGAGATCATAAAAAAATCGGAAAAATTTCGATTTTGAAAGTTGGAGTTTTATCTTGATCACATTTTATCAGAATTATAAATATTACGCTGGAGAAAAAGTTAATGAATCAACTACATGAAACATGGTGTATGTATATCCTGAAAACGTTATGACCTTCAAAATTTCAGATCCTCAAAAACTTTAGATCCTTAAACAACACTGCATCCTGCAGGTCTCAGGTACCAAAGATGTCAAACTATCCAACGACTCAGGTCCTCAGAATGCATAGATCGTCATAGATCTTAGTATATTTATCAGTTTTGGCATACTGAAATGCGTCCGTCACATACCTCTTCACATTATGTCATACCTATGTCATACCTCGTCCTTCACCTCTTCTTTCTGAAAACACTGAAGATGAGGACCAGAGGAAGACGTTATGAAAGATCCTCTGAGGACCTGAGTCGTTGATTCATCCGAGATATTTGGTATCTACATGGGTATGCAGTATTGAATAAGGATGTAAAGTTATTGAGGACCTGAAATTTCGGACATTAAGAAAAGTCATACCCTATACAAAATATAGATCCTCAAAGATCTCAAGTCCTTAAAAATCTCAGATCTTCAAACGCCGGAAAGCTGCTCCGATGAAAAATCTAACGATTCCAAACTTAGAATTAGAGGGAGCAGTTTATAAACTCTTAACTCCACGCCAAAACATGTTGCTCAACTTGTTGCAGCGTTAGAAACATGTTGACAACATGTTGCTCAACATGTTGAAGCATAAAAACATTTTGCGTAACACTGAAAAATTAAAAATTAGAACTTGTAAGTGTTGGCAACATATTTCTAACGCTGTAACATGTTAACATCTTACTGTGGTGAAATGAAATGAATTTCTGCCAAAGATTCCAGGTTTTTGCAGAACCCAGATCCTTTTAAGATCTCAGGTCCTTAAAGAACTAGATGCTTAAGTTCCAAAAACGGAAATATTTCGAAAAAAAGCCATTCTCTTATTCAATTTTAAAAAAATTCAATACCAAAATTTCCTTCCCATCTTTTTTTTTCACTTTCTTTTTCTGAACACGCGGAATTATTCTAAATAGGGTAGAGATAATAATGTCGAACGTTAAAAACCATTATCGGAAATCGATTTTTTTCCCCCCGCCACCCTCTCTCACCTTTATTTTTACGAGAAAAAAAATGAATAAGAAAAAGGGGAAAAAATGGCGATAACGCTGAATTTATAGTTGTTCTCTCAGTTTTCCTTATAATCGGATTATGCTCAATGACCGTGAAAAAAAAAAAATGATTTACTGTTAAACGCCGTAAAAGAAAATCTCCATATTCGCACCTTTCTTCATTTTTTTCCCCCCGCTTCCTTTCTCCCCTCTCCGTTTTTTTAATTATAAATAATTCGGAGAAAGAAAACGGACATTAATTTTTTTTTTAAATCTTATAAATTTTACACCTTGAAAAATAAGCAAAGCTTAAGGTCTTCATGGCAACGGTTAAGAGAATGATCAATAATAGTGAAGATATAATTAAGAGGTGACGCCTCACGATGTCCATTTTTTTTTTTTCTTAGAAAAAGTTGACCGATTCGCTATGAATCATCTTGAGAGAGAAAAAAATTAGAAAGGAACAAAGAAAAGAAAGCCCACGCGGTCCTTGGAGTGTCGACTTCTAGAAATCCGAATAATATTAGAATTTTTAATGTTTTTTTTTCTCAAGAAAAAGAAAACTCGTTCCTAAAGGCCGGTCCACCCCGTGAACTGGGTGTCATTTTGTCCCGCGAGTCTCTTTAGAAGAAAGCCGCAAGGCGAGCCCAATAATTTGTAGATGAAAATTAACAGTAGCATCATCATTTTTTGTATAAAAGAGATATCAGGCAGGGAAAAAAATAAAAAAAATAAAAAATTACCATTTTTTTTTTCCGAGCAGGTACCAGTACCCCTGAAGTCGGAATTGAAATATCTTTCGCCTTGTCAATCAAGTTTTAAAAGGTTTTACATGTCTTTAGATAAAGAAGACAAATACCGGCGTATATATTCCTTATCTTTTAATTCAATTATCACAACAAGGGGTGTATATTAAAGGTCTTTAGGTTTTGTAGGAAACCAAATGGAATTATTAACTTTTTTTTTTTATTTGTAGACTTAATAACATAACAAGTTATTTCAATGCAGAAGTTACCAGAATGAACTGACGTATTGGCAGTTAAACGATTCCTCGAGAAGATTAATCGATTCAACATTGGATATTTATGTATGCGGAGGCTATTTTATTAGCGCTTATGAGGTTGAGATATGGCGGAATTTGCATTCGTTGAAATTGCAAGGGGAAAAAATGGGGAATTAGGTTAATCAGTTCTACGATTTACGATTCCAGCTTTTAAGCCTACGGCACGGGGATCTGGAGGAAGTGAAAAGGAGCAAATCCATATGTGACGGACGGGACATTTGTAAACTTTAAAGCGTTACAAAACCCCCTCAAAAGTGAAAAAAATTATTTCTATTTTTATATTAACATGAGAGATCAAGATCTACCACCGGTAATTTTTTCAAAATTTTAACTATGCAGCAGAAGATATAGCGACAGCTTTTAGCGTGTGACGGACGGGACATTCAAAAGGAACTCATATTGAGATTTATTACCGTTTGTAAAAATTTCTGATCTGAATTTGAAGCTACTAGGAAAAACTATTTTTCTTTTTTTTGTAACATTTATAGGTGTGCCGTATTTATCATTTCAAAAAAGATTTCGTTCCACGACTTCCACAATTGTTTGAAAAATGTAACGGACGGGACAAGTCAAAAACTCCTTAAAAATTCTTACTTTCTGATCGATGCCTATGGAAATGGAGAATGTAATAATTTACCACTGAGGTTTCAAGCATTATTTTGCCATTATGATTTTCATTGTTAGAGACTTTTTTTTGGAATATCGTTGACTTCGCCACTGATCCTTAATCGGGGTTACATCTCCATTCCAATTTTTCGGTAACTTAATCACGGCTTAATCGACCGTCGTCCTCGGTAGCATAAAGGGATGATAAAACCCGGTCCGGGTTCGACCCCCTGACATAACGACCCTAACAAAATGACCGAAAATTCCCATAACCCATTTAAAGTGTCAAATTTTAATTAAAATCTCGCCTTTTAAACTCGTGAAATAACGATTAAAACTATTTATAAGTGGAGTAGGAGTTTAGTGGAAGAGGGAGTTTGAGAATTTATTGATGTTATAACACTTTTAAGACTTTTGCTTGAATTCAAAGCTTTTTATTGTTCGAGAGTTTTTTTTTTCCTGCCCCTCGGGGGGAGGAAAAAAAGCGAGAAAAAAAAATTTTTTTTCTCTCTCGCAAAACCCGACACTGCCGGGTTGAAAAGTTTCCGGTTCTGAACAAGTTTTAAGTTAATGTTCCCTGTTCCATTACAAGTCAATGGCAAGTTTTTAAGATATGATAGCTGACAACAATGTGCTCCCCCTCTCTTGAGCTCTCTTTTCCCTCTTCCCCTCCCTCTTCCCTCCTCCCGCATTTCTCAACTTTCATCCCTCTGGAGCCATCTATTATGCAAAATTACTTCATGCTCTATAAATAACAAACTCGTTTTATCTTTTTCTTTACGATATCGCGTTTTTAGGATCCTTCTCCGCCCGCGTCTATGAAATTAGAAGAGTAAGAAAGCGATTAATTATAAGAAGATGAACGGAGAAAAGAAAAAAAAAAATAAGTGAAATAACGCAGGAATCCTACCAGGAGTGTGATAAGACGGAGAAGTCCATTAGAAAACTTGAAAGCGAGGTAAAAGGGGAAAAGCTTTGTTTTAAGATACAACAGGGGATATCAAGATCATTGTCCCGAGCCATGTCCCAGTTCTATTGTTTGTTTAAAGTTAAACCGGCTTCCGTTTTCCTGATTAAGATTCTTACTTAAGTTAGGGGATTCTCTCTGTAATCTTTATCCCTTGAGCTAGTCTCTCTGTAATTAAAGATATCGGTGATATAATGAGGAATTAAAATGTCGATGAAAAAAGTTTTACTGTACGGTATTTTAAGAAAATCTTGCACCTTAGACAACAGTTAAATTATATATAAATTATATATAAATTATATATAATTTATATATAATTTATAAATTATAAATTATAAATTATATATAAATTATATTTTATATATAATTTATAAATTATAAACTATATATAAATTATATAAATTATATATAAAAATTATATATAAATTATATATAAATTATATATAAATTATATTATAAATATTAAAATTGTATATAAATTATATAAATTATATATAATTTATATATAATTTGTATATAATTTATATATAATTTTGCCCCAACATCTTAACCTCTACCAACATTTCACACTCCAGTTGAACTGGAGTAATCTAATTTTGATGTCAGGCTCACCGGATTATAAATAAAGTTGTAAAGTCCGAAATGAAAAGAGTCAGATCTTCGGCTTCCCGACTTTTCAACTTCATTTTTTTTTAATCCGGTGAACCTGACATGAAAATTAGACCCGGAATCCGGCGTTACGCCTTCCAAAAAAAAAAAAAAAAAGAATGGATTTGAAAAGTTACGTAATAGACAGGGGCAACACCTGACCGGGACCCCTGCAGTGTAACATCTCCACTCGGGTACTGTACCGGTTTTAATGATGGCAATAAACGATCCCGGGATGATGTATGACTCGATAAAATTACCATCCTATAAACAAATTTAACATTTTAAATATACTTCATAAACTGTTTATAGCAGGTGGAGAATAGATTAAACGAAAGGGAAAAGAAAGAAAGAAAGAAAGAAGAAAACATTTCAAATGTAAATGTATCATTTTTTTCGAATCGGAATTTTTTTTTCGTTATCTTGTCATTCGGAAATGATTTTCGACCTTTTTGAATTGCCATTATAAATAATCGTAAAGATGTATTATTTTCTTGGAATTCTGGAATTTTTATAAAGTTTTTTTTTTTATAAAAAAAAAAAAAAGGTAATTCTCGTGTTGAATTCACGATCTCCATTACATTTTAATAACGGGAAAAGGAGTTCGTTAAAACTAAGCCGGGGAAGGGATTATAAAAACCCGAACTTGAATGAAATCGAGGAAGAGGGAACGAAAGTTCGCGTGAAAAAGAAGAATCGAGCCATTTTGAATTTTTAATATCTAGAAGTTGTTAAATATTTTTTTTCCTCTCCTTTTTTTTTTTTTTTTTTTTTTTTTTGAAGGGGGGAAGGGGGTTGATGATAAAAAAAAAAAAAAGTTCGGAAACCCGACGTTATACACACTGACGTTATCGAAAAACAAACCGTTCGGATCGGAGGAAGGACTTGACGGAAAAGTAGGGAAAAGTGGGAGGGGGGGGGGGTTGAAATAGCGATCAATTGGAAAATTACACCCTCGGGAGTTGTCTCATTTCCATGCAAAAGGATCTGATTTAAATTCCAAGTCTATTCCTACCGGGGAAACAAGACCGAATCTGGTATGAGAAAGTCGGAGTCGAGGGTTCTTAACAAATTGCTTACTAAACATGTTTTTAGGTTTGTACGATCGCGTATTATCTCATTAGAGGGAGAGGGGAGGGGTGGAGGGGGTAGTTCCAAAAAACCCTTCACCCCCACTCCCCCTCCTTTCAAAGTCGGAAACGTCACACTTATCTTGGTGTGTAAATCATCTCCAAGTGTAATTTTAAGCGCATTTAGGCAGGAATGAGAGGATTAGACATATAGAGAAATATCCTTAAAGCCGGTTTTAGTTGTCATCGCTGTGTTCCGTCTGCATGATATTACAGGCTTGCAGTTCGGTATATGACACGTCAGAGCATATCTCCCATGTTATTTCCCTCGAGGAAATTTCCTTGACGTTTTCGTTTGTAATTGCTTCCTCTACAGGTTTTAACATCCGTTTTCATAACTTGATATTTTCCAAATAAAAACGGGGAAAAAAATAAAAATAAAAAATAAACAGGAGGTAGAAAATTACGTGAAATCCGGTATTTTTTTTTTGCTGACTTTTCTTCTCGAGTGTCTGAAGCTGATGTTGTGCTTTTCGTTCCTTTTTTTTTTTTCTTTCATTCTTTCGCTGTTTTGTAATGATTCCGAGTTCATTTCTCTTAAGCTACTTAAATTCATAATTAAAATAAGCTACTTAATTACAACCTACTATAATTAAATCGTCTTATCTTAACCTAATTATACCGCCTGTGTTTGGGAGTCGATTGCGAGATCGTGTTTCGATATCGTAGGAGATGAAATTTTTTTTATTTTATTTTTAAAAACAGACGAGATATTTTTAACGACTTACTGAATTGAGCGGTTCTCAATTAATTAACGGTTTTATCTTTTATGATATCGTTCTTATGATTTTACGGGCCAATTAGGTGGCGAAACGAAGAAACGATGTTTTTTCTACTTACAAGTGATTTCCGAAAGGAGTTTTTTTTTTTGTCCTTCCCGGAAATTTCCTGCTTGACTTTTATCGGATTTATATGGTTGCTATAGTTTCCTTTGGCTCGTTCCAACTAAAATGATTTTTTTTTTTTTTTTTTTGGTGCAAATTCACTATGGAATGTTAGACCAACATGTTGTACTAACATCCAACATGTTTGACAAACGAACAAATTGACTATTGCAAAGTTTACTCCTACGCCGGCATTAGTGTGGAATGTTGGTCCAAAAAATTAGTACAACATGTTGGTCAAACTTGTTGTACAAACATGTTGATCCAGCGTCCCTGTTCGGGCGCAAAAATTTGTCATAGGTTCGGTTGGAAAACGCTTCGGGGTCATAAAAATAATCCATCAATTCGCTTTCGTCGGACGCTGGCACCGGGGTTGCTAGTCTGTTCGGGTCCTTTTTGGGTTTAAGTTTGATACCCGCTATGACTTGGTCATAGTCATCTGGCTTAAAGGACGGATTTTCTAACCAATATTGGTACAGCCGGGCTCATAACTCCTTCACCAAGCCAGCTGCTCCCAATCCCAGAACTAAACACATGGCTTGTAGCTCATGCTTTCTTTTCTCCTTTAAATACTCGGACTTTCCCATTTTAAGGTGATATAAAATACTACTAAGTCTCTACGGAATGTTGTACCAACATGTTGGTCCAACATTCCACACTAATTTCGGCGTAGGAGTAAATTCTGCAATATTCGTTTTGATTTTTGTCAAACATGTTGGTACAAAAAGTTTGACAACATGTTGGTACAACAAGTTTGTATGGTTGGACCAACATGTTGATACAACAAGTTCGACGACCACCATGTTGTATCAACAAGTTGGTCCAACATTTTATAGTGAATTGGCACCCTTGCGAGTTTAGTATTTTTGAAAAAAATTAAAAAGGATAATAATATGTATATTAAGGTAAGAATGCAGATTCACTATGGGATGTTGGATTAACATGTTGGTACAACAAGTTGTACATGTTGTACCAACTTGTTGGACCAACATTTTATACTAATTTTGGTGTAGGAGTAAATTCTGCAGTAGTCGCTTGTAAAAACATGTTGGTGCAACATGTTGGTTCAACTTTTTGTAGCAACATGTTGGTCCAACTTGTGGTACCAACTTGTGGTACCAACTTGTTGGACCAACAATCCACACTAATTTCTGCATAGGAGTAAATTCTGCAACAGTCGATTCGTTCGATTGTCAAACATGTTGGTACAACAAGTTGGCACAACATGTTGGTTCAAAAGCACGAAATCTGTTTCGGCTTGAAATCAGCCTCTTCCATTATTGGACTGTAATATACTATTTCAACACTCCCAGTCTTTTTAATTAGCCTTTCAATTAGCCGATTTTTTAAAGATGGCGCAGCCGCGAAAAGAGAAAAAAAAATAAAATTCGGCGGTAATTTAATCACTTAATGATTTTTACCATTTTAAAAGATTCCCCAGAAACCTTTCAAGAAAATGACTTTTTGCTTCTCCATTATCTTTACTTATCGTTCGTCGAGGATCCACAACCTCAACTCTCATTCAATGCAATAGCATGTTGTCAACATGCTATTGCATTGAATGAGTGATGGGTAATAACAAGGGACGCTGATGCGTCGTCGTCTTTTTTCATTAATTTTATCTAGTTGGAAGTGGAGACCACTTCAGCGCGTTTGACCATCGGGTCCAACGCTAACTCCTGAGGGGGGGGTGTTGTAACCGTGACGACATCCACCTCAGGAGTTAGCGTTGGACCCGATGGTCAAACGCGCTGAAGTGGTCTCCACTTCCAACTAGATAAAATTAATGAAAAAAGACGACGACGCATCAGCGTCAAAAAAAAAATTTCTCTATGATGATTAATCTGCGAAGTTTCTCATCGCTATAATTCCAGACGCTTAGAAAAAAAAGAAACCGACTCCGGCTCGAATCCGAAGTTACACGCAAAAAAAAAAAGAAACCAAACGAAGACAATAATATGGCGAACAGTCGCCTTTCCGAATTATTGACGATACTCACGTCATTTCTCATATCGATTCTTTCGAAAAAAAAAAACAACTACTGTCGAGAAAAAAAAACTACTACTGGACATTCTAGTCGTCCCGTTTTTTCGATTTTTAACCTATATATATACATATTTACATCTTTTATAATAGACTTCTAAGTCGTCCTATCTTTTCACAGTCTGAGCCATTGCCCAGGAAACTCATAGACGCTACAGTCGTCCTATTTTACATAAACATTTACACCTTTTTTTTTTCGAGTTTAACGCATATACAAATTTTCGTTACTAGACGTCGTAGTCGTCTTTTGCAAGATTTAACATCGGACATTATTGATTTAGGACGACTGTCCCAGTCGTCCTAAATCAATAAATGATTTAAAAAAAAAAAAAGAAATAACCCATCCCTGTGATTTAGGACCGCAGTTGTCAATAGCATGTTGTCAACATGCTATTGCATGAGGATTAAGTGACCGATTAAAGCATGTTGTCTCAACATGTTTTTACAACATGTTTAAGCCTAAAATTGCGGCCCTTTTAGAAATTCCCCAACTGACGTCTGTAAAATAAGAGGGAAAAAAAATTCGCTCGTCCATTTTTATGAAATATTTATACCAAAATTCTGAAATTCATTTTTTTTTCTCTTACAAAACAAAACAAAGAAAAAGAAAAAAAAAGATAAAAGCGTCCGAGTCTCATCTTCATCCTTGCCGTTTTTAATTTCCAAACAATCTTTTAAGATTTCGGACAAAAGCAACTAGAAACGAATCGATCAACTCCCGATTAGATTATCCAGTAAAAGGAAAAGAAAGAAAGAAAGAAAAAAAAAAAAAAGAATTCGTTTCTGTTTCTATTCTTGCACTTTTTTTTTTCTTTTGTTAATCGAAAGGAGTTTGGAAAACCTCTCCTGCTTCCAATGCCGACTCATTTCCTGTAAAGCCACCAGAGATTTTCCTCGGTTTTACTTTTTTTTTTTCCTTTTTTTTTATTTCTTCAATATCAATTCCAAACGATTATACCGTATAAACTGGAAGAATCACCAGCACGGATTTATTATCATCTTATATCGTGCAAAAGGGAATTGGATGAAAACGTTTTTATTTTTCCTAACCTTTTTATCTTTTTTTTTTTTTTTTTTTTTTTTTTCCTCCTGAAAAAACGAAATTCAATCACGGGGAAAAAGAGGGATCAATGCTTAATGAGAAAGGGGATGATATTTAATTATAATATTTGCATAAAAACGGTTGAAATATTTGATTGAAATTGAAAAATATTAGTATTCAAGTCAGAAGAAAAACTTCGAATGATTTTTTTTTTTTCTCTCCTTTACAAACGGAAATTAATTTGCACCATTTGCACTTGTGATTATGCGAGAAGAACCCTTGAAAAACATTTTTCAACCCTCCTACCATACCATCCATTGAACGGGATCGATTCCTGGAAAATAACGTCATCCCTCCCGATCAAGGTAACCAAAGTGGGATTGAATCCGAAATAGAAAATATTTACACGTGTTTAGGTGCATCTCTCCGCTATCCCTTTTCCGCGGAATGATTTATATATGAAAAAGCTTTTTCGCCCTTTCTTTCATAATTTAATAACCCATCCGTTCGGGTCTTCTTTATTATTGAAGTTCATATTCAGCATCCCCCGCCGTCTCCCTTGTATAAATATTTAGTTATATCGTCCTACGTTTGAAGTTAACGGGGGATATGTTGATGACTTCGTTTGAAACATCTTAAAACTGGGAAAAAAAATTTTTTGCGTTTGATTGGACGGTAAAAAGGAAATTTTATGAAGCCAAATCTTTTTTAATAAAATCCTTAATTTTTTTTGAAAAAAAAAAATGGGAGTCGTGGACAAAAGAGCAATATTTTACTTTTTTCATTGCTATCATTTTGAGTGAGAGAAAGGATTTATCTGGATTTTGTTGGCTTTCGTTACGTATGTGTCATGTCTTGCATTATGGGAGGTATTTGTGCGAAAAAGTGATACAAAAAATTGTATTAAATTTTTCCTAAATAATTGCAAAAAAATCATGTAAATATAAATATAAATATAAAAGAATTTTTAAAAATCATACTATGATATGGGGGCATATCCCTACGTAGGACTACGTCTATGGGGTCTTAATATTGCTAAAACGATGAAATGATTTAAAAATTTGGTTAAACCGTACAATATAATTTAAATTATAATTATAATGTACAGTATGGTGTACAATATGGTTCTTAAGTTGCCAATTATTTTGACTTATAATATTTTCCAGATTTTTCCGAACTTTCGGTTTATTTCTTGTATTTTTAATTTTAACAAAGGCTCAAAAATAAAGAAAAACAGAAATGGAAAAATTCGGGAAGCGTTAGAAGAAAATGAAAAAATTTAGAAAAAAACTAAAAATAATTTTTGTTATAAAATTTTATAACGAATTATAAACAGATTTTTTTTTTTTTTTTTTGGAGGGTTTTAAAATTTTATAACGACGTTTAAGTTTTTAATAACTAAATTTTATAACACACTTTTTCTTCGGATAATTCATACATTTTTTATGTATGTCCAATTTTTTGTATTTGTACATAATTTTTACGTAATTTTATGCATCTCTTTTTCGTACCTACGGAATCCTACAAGATTTTTTTTCTATTACTATTCGCGAATTAGTTCCTCTCATACATCATTTGAAGAAAAGAAAAAAACTGGAAACCTTGAACAGATGCTTTACAACTTAACGGACGTAATCAAGTTGTAGGTCAGACAGAAAACGCCTCCGTTCAGCCGCCCAATTCCTCTTTTGTTGATTTATCGGAAGCGAAACCTGTGGAATCAATTAAATAAGCACACGAGGAACATTATAATCGTTTTTTAATCGGGGATTAATCACGCGGATAATTTATTTTAAACGATCCAGAAAAAAAAAAAGAAAAAAACTTTTTTTTTTACGGTAATAATTCAAAAAAAAAAAAAAAAGACATTACCGTTTCTGTTTAGGGGTTTGGTAGGAAGTCGTCGTGAGCCGCGGAGGAAGTTTCACAAAGTAAATTGCGTGTGACTCAATAACGAAAATATTGCGGAAAATGCCACCCTTGTATTATGCGATGGGAGCCAGATGAGATTTTAACGTGGCGCTCCGGGGAAAAGGGAACAAGAAGAAAAATGGCAATACGCACCCAGTTATGATGATGATGAGCGGGTTGCCTTTTTGATATGAGCATGAAAAATTTAAATCACCGCAATACCTAATCACGAGAAAAAAAAAAGGAGCATCGCTCGTAAATCTTTTTTCCTTGTATGTTAAGCGAAACCATACGGGAGAAGTCACGAAATGCATATTCCTTAATGATAATGAACCTCGGATTCCGCCGGGGGGATTGCACATGGACGACATAATTCTCGAGCTTTGCTTACCTGAAACAAATGAAAATACGATATTAAGCCAAATTATACACCGTTAAATCAATTACCGTTTGGCAAAACGGAAGCATATGCGGAGAGTTTCAATAAGACTCCCGAGTCGATATTCTCCCCCTTTGAGGCTGCCGGCGCTCCCCTTCCCCCCTCGTTACCTCTTGTGTCCGAGTTTATTTGAAATGAGATCCGTAAGATAATTTGCTTAGTGTGCATAAGCACAGTGTGTCTAATGTTGAGAATCCGTGGGAAATGAGCGTAGATACAAGAGGATGTTGTTGTTTTTAACTTTTACGTCGTTTATTCGCTTTAAACGATACGAGTGTTTTTAAAGAAAGTTTTCGGGGAAAACATGACGAGGATAAGTGAATGAGTTTTTTCGCTCTTGTTTTGTATATCTTTTTCCCCGAGAAAACTGGTCTTATACACTTCAGAATGGATGAGACAAGTTTTTAAGAAGTTTGGGATTAATCGTTTAAAATGAAAATGTTTACACTAATTACGCCGAGCTGGCGCGTTATAGTAATGTCTTCCTACGTAACGGGTTTTGGGAAATCTAAAACGTTGTTCGGATTTTAAGAAAATTCTTCTTCGTCTTTTCACATCAAATTTGATTTTAGTTCCTTTGGTTCTTGAATTTTGATGGTTTTTACGCAAAATTATTTCCTGGGGTAGTTTTTATTATTTTTTATTGCTCAGACGGTTGTGGTTTGAAGGACGCGCCAAAAATTCGCTGAGAAATCTACTATTTTTAAATTCTGAAGTGCTGACGAGCATTGGAACACCTTCTCGATTATGCCTGACATTAAAAAAAAATTTTAAGACCAAAATTTCAAGCTAAAACATGACAAAATATTGAGAAAACATGTTGCTCAACTTGTTGCAGCGTTAGAAATATGTTGCCAACTTGTTACTCAATATGTTGAAGAGTAAATACATGTTGCGCAACTCTGAAAAAGGAAAAATAAATTTGTAAATGTTGCACATATTACCAACATTTTTCTATTCTACGAACATATTTCTAACGCTGCGACTTGTTCAGCAATATGTTGTTGACATGTTTCTAACGCTGCAGCATATCGAGTAGCATGTTACTGTAACAAGTTTTAGCGTCAAATTTCAGTCTTAAAAACACGAGGCTAACATGTTGCTAAACATATTTCAGCATAGAAACATGCTGCTGAACATGTTGCAGCATAGAAACATGTGGCCAACATGTTGTTAAGCATATTTTAGCATAGCAACAAGTTTCTGAACATATTTCAGCATAGCAAAATGTTGCTGAACATGTTTCAGCATAGAAATATGTTTCTGAACATGCTGCAGCATAGAAACATGTTGGCAACGTTTTGCTCAATATTTACAAATTTTTATTTTTCATTTTTTAGTGTTTCGCAATGTTTTTACGCTTCAGCATGTTGAGTAACATGCTGGCAACATGTTTCTAACGCTACAACAAGTTGAGCAACATGTTTTATCTTGAAATTTCGGCCTAAATTAATGAATGAACTAAGATATTTTAAACGGAATATGTTTTTGCGAATAATACGAACCCCTTACCCTCCATTAAAAACGGGCGACTTTAAAATATTACCATGCGCCGGAGGTCAACTGACGTATCTCCATCGTAAATATAATTGGACATAGTGTGTTTCGACTGTTCACACGAAAACCTTGTGACTTTACACGCTCAGGTTTGCTTAGGCTAGTGGTCAGATAAATAAATTTAGAAACGGAAAACAAATGGAAAGTTTTTCGTACCGTGAAAATACCAGACCTCAAGCTATCCGGACCGAAAATGCGAGTTTTATTTTTCCTCAGAATAACATATTTTTTCAAAAAAATTGCCGCAAACTTATACCCTATGGCTAAGTCCTCATTACACGTTTTTTTTCCTTCCCATTTTAAAAACCGCCAAGAGCTAAATAAAAAAAAAAAAATGAAGCTACATCCTTCCGGTGCAACGGCCACAATATCCACGAGAAGGACAAACCTAACAATTTTTCATTCGCATTAAAAAAAAAAAAAATGATATACAGTACGTATTTAAAAAAGGACATTTTCCACGGAAGACTGAATTCGAAGGAAGAAAAGGGTTGAAAATGCTTGTCCTAGCACGAATTCCCCACTTCCGAAACATTCGACGCGTCGAGATTTTCATAAGCAGACCAGCAACAACACGAATTATAGTTTTTTTTTTTTTTTTTTTTTTTTTTAAGGGAAAAAAAGAAGTTTTGAAAAATTTAATAAAGAGCGAAATCGATATCACCGCGGGTGATTATTTTTATATTCTTTTAAACGATCATCGCGTGACGGAACAATAAAACCGATAAGGCTTTTCATTATGCGAGAAAAATATGTGAGTAAAAAAGCCCGGAAATTCACGTTGGGATAGGCAAGATTGTATGCATTTTATAGCCGAACGCGATTGACTCAAAGTCTCGACATCCAAAGAGGCTAATAAAACATTTTCAAGTCGAAAATAAATCAAGTTACGTCCGTGAAGGTTGGTAGAACCTTAATCAAAGTTTCCGTTTTTTGTTTTTTCCTGATACAGCCGTTTGGAATTACCGCAATACGGAAGTGATTCCGATGTAGAAGGTTATAATTTTGGTCGAGTCTGCGTGTGGTTCATTGCTAATATCTGAGATGTTCCCAAAAAGCAATTTTTCAGAAAAAAAATGACAAGTTTAGGTGAACTTTAGCACTAGGGAATTGCAAAATTTTGGTCCCTAATTTTTTCCTATCGGTTTTTGCGAGAAAATATCTTCTAATGCTGAAGAATCGGTGTCTGTTCAAAAAGTAGTATTTGCGAAAACAGTAAGATTTGCAACCTTTAAGCCCTTTTTAGTTCAACACTAAAACCCTCTAATGTTGTCAAAACCCCAACGAGTTCCCAATAAAATATTTCCAATTTTTTTTTTTCTTAGAAAATGTTTTGAATGTTTTGAATTTTGATTATTTTTCGATTTTAATGTTGTTTTCTTTTTTCTGTTTCCAGGTAAGCGCTCGTTGCTTTTTTACGACTGGTCTTGAGGTTTGCCAAGTTAAAACCCTTTTAAACATATGTAAGTAAAATTACTCTGTTGGATTTGGGGAACAAGCCTCCCCCTCGCTGTTCTATGAGTCTGGTCATTTGCTGCATCTTCAGGACTGTACTGTAGCTAGGGATGGGACAAAGGGGACTCAGCTCCCCCGAAACAGCAATTTCACAATGAAACATGTTGCTGTAACATGTTGCAAAGTTAGAAATATGTTGCCAATATTTTGCAGCATAGAAACATGTTGGCAACATATTTTGAAACTGAAACGTGTTGAACAATATGTTGACAACAAGTTTCAAACACAGGAACATGTTAGGCAACATACCGCTAAAACATGTTTCATCGTGAAATTGCGACCTTTGAAGGATATTTTGAGTCGCTCTGTAATTTTTATTTACTAATATTTTTTTCCTTATGTTATATTTGAAAAATATCTGCTTGGAGCCCCCTGCAGTCCTCTCACAGAAGAAAAAAACTTTCCTAAATTTTAAAATCATCACACCTTAGTTCTTGTTACCAGTCTTGCATGTGTAACCTGATCATGTGAGTCTTGAAACTCCATCACCTGCCAAAAAATACACGAGCCCTGAAAGAGCTATTCAACCTCTTTGCCTCCAAGGAAATCCCTAAAACAAAAGCATTCGTCCTATCAATCACTCCAAATTAATAAATCATCCCCCGACCTCTACTTCTTTGCATAAGTTCGCATGTCCAACTTTTCATCCTTCGACTTAGAAGAGAGGAATCAATCCCCCGCCTCCCCCTTATTTCAGCGGTTAAATGAATAACTTCGCCAAGGGAAAATGCCAGCGAGTTATTAATGGACAAAGGCATTAAACACCAGCCGCAAGAAAAGGAAGAACTTTCTCAGTAGTAGTTATCTAATAGAGCTTAAAACCCCCTTTGTCCCCTTCTTTTTGGAATATCAATCAGGGACGAAAATAATAAGTTGTTTGAAATATGTTACGTGCACTTAGAATAAGGGAATGTCTTAAACAAATTTTGTCTTGCAACAAAACCAAAATGTTTCAAAAAAAAAAAAAATAAATAAAAAAAAAAAAAAAAAAAAAAAAAAAAAACAGTGGCCGAAATTTCAGGCCAAAACCTGTTGCAGTAACATAAAATTGTTGCTCAACTTACTGCAGCATTGAAGCATTGTTGAACAACATGTTAGTAGCATGTTGCAGCATAGAAATTAACGTAAAATATATTGCAGTGCTCACTCTCACACCCTTAAATATTACAAAAAAAAAAAATTCTAATTCTATACAGTGACAATAACAACAATTATCAGGTATTCAAATAGTCTTCTTATTTTACTAATATAAAAAGAAGAAAAAAAGGTATATTAATAAAAAAAATAAAGTTTCAATAAGTAACAATGCTTTTGAATGAATACTCAAATTAACCTTTATGCAAAAATATGTTGAAGAAATAATGTTGCAAAAATGTGTCTAAGAAATATGTTGGAAACATTATTATTTTTCCATTTTTCAATGTTGAACGTAATGTTGATGTTAAGATGTTTCTAAAATCAACATGGTAACGTGTTTCTAACGTGTTTGTAGAAACATGTTGTTCAACATGTTTTTAACGCTGCAGCATATTGGGCAACATGTTATGTTTTATCGCGAAATTGCGGCCCAGCATGTGATTATATGAATTCCTTTTCAATCACCAACAGTAATGATTTCCTGCAAAAAAAATTTTGAATTAATAACTTAAATCATTACAAATATAAAAGAAAATGATTCTTCTTACCTGTGTACGTTAGCCGTGAAAACGTGCCACAGAAGTTCATCGGCAAGCGTATCCGGTAGCTCGACAACATATTGCAGATAAAGTTTCATTTCTTCCTCTTTTTCCAGATACACTTGCTGTATCTGATGGCGATCGTTCAGATCCACAACGATCCCCGCCCCAAGGGAAAATAAATTGGAAACAAAATTTTCGTTAACCGCGAGATTTCGTAAGGCCAAACCTTTTAGCGTTGGAGCCGGCATTTTTTTATCACTCGGCATGATTGTTTCATAAAAAAAATAGAGAAAACGTGGCTCTAGACGGAATGTATTTGTTAGAACCCAACAATGGGTTCTAACTGGAAACACCATTTTCGGCAAATGATCAAGCCAGGCTCTGGCTTGATCATTTGCCGAAAAAAAAATTCCGGAGTGTTGACTCCCGTTAAATTTTCGGTCGGTCTTGAACCGGATTCTTGGTTACTGTTCCCCGATGCTTGTTCCTCATTCCCGTTCCGGCATCCTAAAGGTGTTCCACTATTGTTCTTCGATGTTGAAGGTTGCTCTCTGTCGTTACCGGATCCTGTGCCAGATGTTGAAGGTTGCTGCTGCTGTTGCTGCTGAGTATCGTTATTGGATGCTTGACGAATGTTACTCTTTTGTTGCTCTCTGTCGTTACCGGATCCTGTGCCAGATGTTGAAGGTTGCTGCTGCTGTTGCTGCTGAGTACCGTTGTTGGATGCTTGACGAATATTACTTCTCTGCATTTTATTCGGAATTGTCGGGGAAATCCCGCGCTCGGATACGGTATCCGGTAAGGACTCTCTATCGGAACAAATGCTGATGGATCGTTTTCGCTTGTTCCTCAATCTTTTCTCCTCCATCAGCAGAATCTTCGGATCATCTGGAAAAAATAAGAAATTAAAATAATTAACATTTGTGTAAACAATACGAACTTTTTGCATACTTTTTATACTTACCCCCGATATAATGCAAAACCCCCCAGTGCTCTTCGTCTTGGAGGAAAAATTCGTACCTCTTTTGAAGTTGTGGCTCTTCGGCAAAAAGGAGATCCTCCTCTTCCACAATGAAGGAGGCGGAATCAGACTCCCGCACCATTAAGAAATACTGGAATGAAATGATTACAATATTACTTAAAATTATCTACATTTGAAAACTAAATAACGTAATTAAATAAATAATTTACCTTCGTGCTCGTTTTCGACATTATGTTTATATTTCTATATACGGCAAGTCAATTGTTAATATGGCGATCAGGCCAAAGGAAATATGGCCAAAGGAAATACCTCAATACAATTTTTTTTTAATGAAACACGTTATTTTGTTTCTCTATTATTTTTCTGAATATGGAGCCCCCGCCTCGGAAAAAAATACGATTTAAGAAATTGTGGTGGCTGGATGACAAGCTGCAGGTAAATACTATTTTATCGGTTTTTCGGCTTCCAAATTTTGCCAATTTACAAATATGTATTTAATGGGGGAGATGTAAGAATTGCATTATATTATCCATATTTATTTATTTTAATAGGGTTATATTTTATTTAAAAATAAAAAAAGTTTCGGGAACAAACAGAAAATAAACATAATAGATTTTTCTTTACCGTAACAAATTGCAATTTTTTCATCTTTATCTTCATCTCTTGAAAACGTTCTTTTCCTTTATTCTTTGTCCTCAGCCCTGAAAAAAGAAAAAAAAAAAAAAAAAAAAACACAAAGTATCTCTTCTTGCTGAAGATAAATTTGGGAAAAAATATTAAAATATACTTATCTAATAATTTCATCTTTATATTCATCTTCTTAGTCCTTTACTCGATTTGTCAGTGTATGTCATCTCCCACATACACACATAATAAGCATGCTGCACATTGTGCAGCATAGAACCATGTTGCTCAACATGTTGCAGCATAGAAACATGCGCGACAGAAACATGTTGCGCAAAATTTACAAATTTTTATATTTCATTTTTCGGTGTTGCGCAACATGTTTTTAAGCTTCAGCATGTTGAGTAATATGTTGGCAACATGTTTCAAACGCTGCAACAAGTTGATTAACATGTTTTTAGAGTGAAATTTTTGCCAAAAATGCTTCATGACGACGGACAGGTTACTTCTTGGCAAGGGATTTTTTTTTCTTCGCATTAGCCATATTCTTTTTCTAAATGTGCAAAACCACATGAAAAAAAAATAGCAAATCTTAACAGATGAAAAAAAAAAAGGTATGCAAGAGAGAAAAATACCCGTGACTGCATTTAGTCATGAGTCTAGGAAACGTCGGATTCGGTAATGCGCTGGTCAACATAAATCACACAAATTATGCAAAATGTATGAAGCGGAGGGGATTCGGTCTACGTAATGAGGTGGCATAATGAGTATTCATTAACAATACACAGAATATAAATTAACATCCGGGGAAATGAACCGATATTCATTGTTTTTAATCACCCGTTTTTCATTTTCCAAGAGTATTTTGTCTCTTAATAAAACAACAATTTTCATAATCGTCCCAAACACCCTCCAGCCCGGGTTTATGCAGTTTTCATTTCATCCTCCAGCATTGATTCCTTCTCTTCCAAAAATAGGGAGGATAATCTTCCTTTTTCCAAATTCATGAATAATTCAAATTCAAATTCTTTTCCCGAACTGGAATCGGCACTGTGGAGTGGAGTTCGACGAAGGAAGAAGTTGGTAAGGTTAATACCAATAGTTTTTCGGTTGCTAGCTGGAAGCGCTGACCGCTATGGTTCCCGGGAGGGTTCCACGCAACCCGGGAAATTTTCCTTACGTTATAAGTTAATCCCCTTAGGTATCGGGATGGAGTGGGGTATTGCCTTAACGAAACTTTATTGCTTTCACTACGAAAAATTTTTACCTTTTTTTTTTTTTCTTTTACAAGGGAAGCTCCTCTTTTATGTAATTTCATTCCCAGATTTTTTTTTTTTTTTTTTATACGCACCGGAGTTTTTCAAGTGGCTCTTTAGCCGCTTCGGGATTTTTTTTCTCGCTATTTTAAAAACGACAATAAGATTAATGGGCCGGCAACGCCTCCGAGATCCTTGAACTTTTTATATACAAGTTTGTTTATGGGTCAAGGAAAAGGGCTTGTTTATGGTTCAAAGGTTCTTACGCGGGGAAATTGAAAAAGTGTCAAGTATCCTGTTTGACATGTCAAAGAGTATTATGCACTCAAAATAAATCGATTTAAAAAAAAAAAATTTTTTTTTTTTATTTTTCGATTAGCATGTCTCGATATTACGTCTTGATTAACTATCTTTTTTTTTTGTGTATGTTGTATAAATATTTACTTAGAAGAAATAATAATTCATTTTTTTTTCCCCTTGATTAATTTTCTCCATTTTAAAATTCGAATGCTTGAGGCTGAATTTTTTAAAAATCATGATCATTTTAAAACGTATGAAGTTAATGAATTAAAATGACATTAAACAAGAAAAAAAGTTAATCTGAATGTATAACACTCGAGTTTTAAAACTGTTCCTTAAAATGGAAATTAAAAAAAAAAAATTATTAGTTATCTTTTTGCTATCATAAACACAAGGGATCCTATAAGTATTACGTAAGCGTTCATTTTCCCTATTTTGTATCCCCCGCCCCCCTCCCCGATATTACGTTAGATATTTGTCTTTTTTTTCTTATTAATGAGGATTTTTAGGTCAAACTAAATTCGCTAGGGGCTGCCGGCTGCTATCATGGTAAAATGGCAGCGGGCTTCGAATTGGTTAATAAATTACTTTAATATAAGAAGGGAATATTAATTAACCAATCCGAAGCTGGCCGCCATTTTACCATGATAGCAGCCGACAGCCCCCTAGCGGATTTAGTTTGCCGTAAAAATCCTTTCGCATCCTTTAAGTTTTCTACGTTATAATATGGTGTCGTTTTTCTGATATATTTTCTCGGCATTTTAAGATTTTAAAATCAAAACATAAACAAACAGAAAGAAACAAAAAATTTACGACAAAGCCTCCGAATTTTCCTTTTTATTCGCCATTTTCATTTTTACATTTCCCCCACAAAATGAAATTCGCAGGATTTTTTTGATAGCACTATAATGGATTATTATCGTAAAAAGTATGTTTAATTTACTTTCATTATGGATTCTACAAACGACATGGTTCATGTTAAACGATTAATGGAAATATTTCATGTATTTTTAACGTCCGAAAAAAAATTAAGTTTTTAGATCATGGCGGTGAGAAACACAAATCGAAAACGACCTCGAAATATTTTGATGAAAAAAGTAATGAAAAAGTATTTACTTTATGAGCTTAATATCATAATTTCGATGTCGAATTATCAATTCTTCTGTTTTGCTATGGAGGAAGTCTTTATGCGTTGTTTTTAATGAATACTCGGCTTTTTTTTCAATTTCCCGGTTTTAAATTTCCCCCAACCGACAACCGACACTAAATGTTAATGAACCAATAAAATATCAAAAATTATTTTATAAAATCAAATCAGTAACTCAGTGCAAAACTGCACCAAGTCCATCCAAGGATAGGGATGCAAAGTAGATATATACCAAGTATATATACGTATATATATACGTATAAATATACGTATCTATACCAAGCAATGTATACCTATGTATTTTTACGATTTTTGGTATATTTTGCTTTTTAAGCATTTTAGAGCTAATTTATTGCAATTTAGGAGATAAAAAAGGCTAAAGTAGCTTATTAAAGAGTCCTTGTCATAATTTCTAAGCCAGAAAAATTTTCTTACCTAGCTTTTTGTTGTTTTTTAATTTTTTTCTGCAAGGCGCGAAATTATACTATTCGAAATACTCACAATGGCGGATTGGCAATACGTCGCCATCTTGTTTACTTGTCGAATAGAAAATAATAATTGATTGCTTTTCAAATAAATTCCTTTTATCTATGTCATATACATAAAGGAATTATTGCATTATCATCTCATAATATTAAATTAATACTATTAATTTTAAAATAAGTCAAACTTTGAAAAATAACAACCGCCCTGCAAATCCATTTCATATGTAACAAAAATTCAATGTTTAGCTTATGGAATATTTTTGTAAACAAATACGTATCTATACGTATATATACCGTATATATATACGTATATATATACTGTATATATACCAAAAATAAAAATACGTATATTTTACATCCCTAGCCTTCTGGTAGCAAGTTTATTTTGTTGACAGGAGAAAAGCTCACTCGCAGAAGACATTAATTTGAGTTGGCAACGCTTGTACTTGCTTTGTAAAGTCAGGTTGGAAATAAGAAGTTGCAATTCTTCAATGGACTTGGTGCAGTTCTGCACTGAGGTACAAAAATCAAAAATGAATTTAAAAGAAATCATAAAGTGAAATTATTGCTCCGTCTCCATTGGACATTTAATCGGAAGGTACAATTAATTGTAACTGTATGTAAGGTACAATTAATTGTAACTATAGTAACCAGTTTACTATCAATTTTTTGGTAAAAAATAAATTGGGTGGAAAAGAATGAAAATGTATGTTACAATTTCAGTTAGTCCGGTACCCATTTTTCGGAAGAAAATACAGTTGGGCCCAAAATTGGAAAGGATACATTGTCTACCATTTCAATCAATTGATTAGGTCTAAACTTGGAAAGGGAAAATTGTTTACCATTTCAATCAATTAATTAATTAGGTCGAAATTTGGAAAGGAAACTATATTTCCTAAAAACTAGTGTGCGCTAAAAACTAAAATGATTCGAGTCCTAAACTATATTTAGGACTCGAATCATTTTAGTTTTTAGCGCACAGCAGCAATGGTCACTGAAGAAAAAAACGTTCGTAAACAAGCCCAAAATTTTTAGTTTATAATTAATTTTTTTTTATAATAAAGTTTCAACCTATAATATAGCTGAAATGTACAATTATTCCCCATTCAAACTCAATACACGCCTATCCATAATCGAATACCCATAATATCGGCTCCGGCGTTCCTCCCCGCGGACTGGATCGTTCAGTACGTGTAAAGAGCATGGATTTTTCGAAGCCGGTCTTCCCGAGCATTTGGATTAATTTCTCTCAGGCATTCGATTAAAAGATCCGGGTTCAAATTGTTCTGGTAACCAAAACCGGCGAGCATGACCCTATCTCGATAGTTCAACGGCGAAACCCAAAACATTCTGTTGAAGCCTGTAACGAACTAAAAAAAATAATCCAAAAATTGGTTTATTCAACTTCAAATGATTGAAATAAAATTTACGTAAGACATGGAATTTATTTTATTAATTTTTATTCTGTAAAATTTAAAATATTGTTAATTCTTGTATGATCCCCAATGCAGCAATTAACAATATTTCAAATTTTATAGATTAAAAATTATAACGATATGCTTAAATTGATTAAGACTTAACTTAATTCCAGCAGTGGAACAAATCTGTACCTCAGAGTCAAACTGAGCCTCTCCTATTTCAAAATCTTTTCCATTTGCTCCTGTCTCTGCACCTCCCAGCTTCAACTTCTTATTTAAAACCCGAAATTACAAAATAGAGTCGCATTCCGTAAGTTGTACATTGTTTCAATGCTAGTTTATGTCTTCTGCTTGTTTTTATCCCGTTTCCTTCTAAAATTATTCGAGCAGAAGACACAACTAAATGTTGCCTTGCCAACCATTGAAACAATGTAATGCAACTACAATCTGTAATGTCTGGCTTCAAATAAGAAGATGCGCTGTTTTGAGCGACTCGGCTCAGTTCTACTCTGAGATACAGTTTTGTTCCACCCTGTATATTATTAATTCCCTCCCCGAAAACAGATTTTTTCATTTTCGAGAATGAAACCAAAGTATTTACCAAATACAGGATGATACCAAATACAGGAAATTTATCTGCTAATAATCGTAAATATTTTTATCAATATACTCAAGCTGCACTCCGAAAGCACTATGAAACATGTTGCAACGTCAGAAACATGTCAACATATTGCAGCATAGAAGCAATGTCGAAGAACTTGTTGCCAACATGTTTCTAACGCTGCAACATTTACTGCAACATGTTTCATCGAAAAATTCACCATCCAACATGTTTCATAACCCATCAGAGCATAATGCTTGTATAATTCAATCAATGCATAATGTTGTAAATTATTTAATAATGGTCACATGATCTGACTACAAGCAGGAGGCGCCGTCTATTGATCAAAATACAGAATGAAAAATGGCTTCAATAAAGACGACACTTTTTTACCCCCAAGTTTCCAGACCTGTTTGTTTGATCGTGATTACAGTTTGGTAAATAAACTTCCAGCTCTTCTGCCATTTTTGATTAAACCATAATATAAAAAAAAATCAGAAGAAAGAAGACCCAAGATCCAGTTTGTATCGAGGAAAACGAACGAAACCGAAATATTGCAAAAGACATCCAGCGCCTCTATCGGAAACGTTTGCGTCGGAAAAACCTCGTTACCCAGAATATAGCAGGCTTTCAGCTATAGCTCTGCGTAATTCCTCTTCTTCGTCCGTAGGCGACGGAGTTCTCGACGACATTGGGAAATCCGCTGGAGGGGGATTCGTGGAATCCGTGGGATCCGTGGGATCCGTGGAATCTGCGGGATCAGCCGGATCTGCAGAGTTCTCCCATTCTGTGCGCGGAACATGAATATCGCCACCCTCGACGTCTGATGTTTGATCCGTTTCAGATGGTGACGGGGAATCATCCTCCAACAACCGGTACGGATACGACGGGTCCATCATGACCCCCTCCGGTAAATTAGGTTTGTCGACTTGTAGTTTACAAATTCGAATCTTCTTTGTCCTAACCTTTCCCAGAAGGTAGTCCGCAGCACTCTTTCAACTTCTTGAAAAGAATCATGTTTCCCGAATTTGACCAGAGAAAACCCGTAACCTGGAAAAAAAAAAAAAAAATTAGTCTTTTAAAACTATTTTTGGATTTAGTTATATGCCTTACCGTTTTGAAACGCGAAATTTATTTCATCCGTATTTCTGTAAATACGGGTGTCATCTTTTTTCACTAAGAATACATCCTTTGAATACATCCTTTTGGAAAAAGGATGTATTACTCGTTAGCGATAAAGGACGCGAAGGACGCGAAGGGCTGCGCGCTGCAAAAAAATATTTGGCATTAAATTTTGAAAATACAATAATGACTCATTACAAAAATTAAGATTTCAACCACCTAAAGTTCAATGGCATGGATTAGGGGAGTATTAAAATCCAGGTTATGACACGTTCTGAATCATCATTGCATTGCACCTGGTTTCATCGGGAATTTTACGATGATAATGTCTTTCCGCAATGGCGTATATTTGACAAATTTTCCGTGGCGGAGCTATTCACAACAACCTAAAATTTAGACTGTTTTTGGTTAAAAGATGGCGTCTAAGACCTTTGATAACTTGGTTGATTAGCTATTATCCATGTGGCGCTCCACATGAAGAGCTGAGGACAAAGCCGAAAGGAGACATTCGGCTAATGAAGGCAATGACTAACTTGACGGAGACGGGGCTTTTGTCTCCATGGAGACTTGGGTTTTGTCTCCATGAGACTTTTTGGGTTTTGTCTCCGTGGAGACTTGGATTTTTTTTCCATGAGAGACCCTTAATTAGAATAGACTCGGCAGAAAAAAATAAGGGAAAAAAAAATTTTTATTTCACAAAATAAAATAAAAATCTTTGAGCTGCAGCGGCCAAACGGGATGTTCGAATTTGATTTATAAAGTTCATTACGACATTGGAAAACGTCAAAAATAAGAACAAGTTTTCGCATGTTGAAATAAATCACATTTCATTTAATCACGGCTGATTAATTTTGATTCATTATGATCTTTGACTCTTTCTTTCCGCAAACTCGAAAACACATTCAACTTGTTTATAATTACCGAAAGGAAAAAAAAATTGATACAAAACTCCATTCGTCGTATAAATTAACGAAAAAAAAAAAAGCCGCACCTTTGATAAAAACGCGGCGACACGTGTTTCATATGAATCATTCGCATAAACATTGACATTGGTCAACTCATTTGCAACATGCGGGCCGCGGCTATAAGGCGTAGCCCCTTTAAGTGTTATGGGAAAAAAAGATGGATACAAAAGAAGTCATTTTTGTTGTTTTTTTTTTTTATTTAAATTTTTTTGGAAATTTGGACGTCGTTAGGGAACCCTAGTTATTACTGTTGAAAGCTACTAATAATACTATGGGGCCAAGACACCGCGGCGGAGACCCAATCTCTTTGACAAAAAACTTGAAGAGGAAACACTTGTCTTTTAAATGTTATAAATAATAAATGACGCTGACAAGATGTAGAAACGATGTGAGAAAAGTGGCATGATATTACATAGGATTTACGATCATTTTTTTTTCTTTTTTTGTCTTCTTAAATATTATTGTTTTCTTTTTATTAAAGCAATTATCGTTCTGGTTTGATTTTTAATTTCCGGATTTTTTTATTTTATTTATAATTGAATTCTCTTGTTGGGTCGACGTTTCCTCTTAATTTTTTTTTTTTTTTCGAAAAGGGAAAGGGGAAAGAAAAATTAAATTGCAAAAAGTGTTAAACAGAGGTTCGAAAAGTCCAAGTAAAGTTGAATCGTGGTCTCGGCGGTTTTTCTTTGTCTGCATGGAAAATGTCAAGATGGCCGCAGCATCGTTGACCGCTAACCACTGCAGTCAGATTTCAAGTTTCGTAACGTCTTTTTCACAAAAAGACCTTTCCTTTTCCTTTTAAAATTAATTCCGATGTCTTTTTTACATATTAAGGGAAGGGGGAGGAAAAATCGCCTTTTTGATATCGACTCCCAACTTATAAAAGCTTTTAAGACGTTAATATTATATATATTTTTTTAAAAAGCAGGCGGCACAAAAAGCATTCAATTTCGAAGAATGAAAGTCCAGGAAGGGAAACGGAATACAAAGCATTTTCTCTATTTTGCTGTGTGTTAGTTGAATTAAGAATGCCTATCCTGAAAACGGGAACGGTTTTACAGCCCCTGGACTTTTGCGGAGCTTTCGTCCACCCTTCGAGCTTTGTGTCCGGGTCCGCTATCTCCGTACTTGCAGTAGTCACCCTACTCCCCCCTACCCCTCCTTTCCTTCTTCGTCGTCGTCGTCGTCGTCGTCTACCCTTTGGAAGCGGTCATTCCTGCATCATAAATTAAATTACAAACGGAGATCATTCTTGTCAACACATAGGCGTACACGAATTTGAATCGGTATAAAGGATTTATTCGCGGCAATGTTTTTTTTTTTTTTTTTTTTTTTTTTTTTTTTTTTTATTATCTTCTTTTTTTTCCGAGGGGCTTTTGTTTGTTATAAAGCGTCATAATCAGAGGTTGATCGAACCTAAAGGGGAAATAAACTCATTTTACAATGATGTAGTGCTTTCATCACCGTCCCCGAACCATTATACAGTCACTACTCATCTGGGACACGTAAACCATTTTATTGCAACTGGGAAATGCAAATTTCGCTAACCAGCCGTGAGCTTTCTATGTAAATTTGGTGATTTTCGAAAGCGATTCCTAAAATAAATGCGCCCAAAAAAATTACTAAAAGGATTTTTTTTTTTTACTCTTGATTCATTAAATTTATTAAATTTATGTTCTGCTTTTTTTTCCCCGAATAAAAGTCTTGCCGTAATGGCGTATATTTGTTAAATTATCAGTGGCGGAGCTATTCATAAAAATCTAAAATTTAGGCTCTTGAAAGATGGCGTCTAAGACCTTTGATAACTTGATTGATTAGTTGGTATCCATGTGGCGCGCCACATTAAGAGCTGAGGACCAAGCCGAAAGGAGACATTCGGCTAAGGAAGTGAACGGACGCAATGGCTAACTTGACGGAGACAGGGATTTTTGTCTCCATGGAGACTTTTGGGTTTTTTCTCCATTAGAGACCCTTGATTAGAAGAGACCCGACAGAAAATTGAGCTCAAAATTTTGGAGGCATATGACCATGCGTATTGAATTTTTTTTCTGTCTGATTGTGTTTTCTGAAAGCACTTTTTCTTCAACCATCGTTTTCAAAACTAATTCCCCCGAACCCTTTAGTGCATAATCATATGCCTCCAAAATTTCGCGCCCATTTTTCCTGTCCAGCTTCTTATAATTGAGGGTCTCTAGTCTCCGAGGAGACTTGGGATTTTGTCCTGACGCCGATTTTGGGTTATGTCTACATGGAGACTGGGTTTTGTCACCATGGAGACTGGGTTTCATCTCCAAGGAGACAAGTCTTTTTCCCTATGGCGGCAACTCTTGCTCTTGCCTCTATTTCCATGGAGAGACATGAATGCCGAGCCAATGAACAGAGAATTCGGCTTTGGTTCCATGTCTTCGGTTGTCAGAAATGATCTTTTCTGAACTAAAATAGTTAAGGTTTGACTACGAGAAATGTTATGAACATTTTCGAACACTCTTTTTAATTTTTTAACTGCTCCTGTTGAACCAGATCGTAGAAATCAACAGTACCTTTTTTTTTTTACTGAACCTTAAACCGCTGCTAGTTTTTCATCGTCTTCAATATCCTAACGTCTTTTACCTCCGGATTCCAGAAACCGCTGACCACATACATCTTTCAATAATTAACAACTGAAATTGCATTGGAACCGTCGCTGCGTCGGCATTTTCCAAAGTTCACGATAAAGAGATTTCGATTTTGTCCAGTCCCCGTTGTGTTTCAACAAATTAGGAAACTTGATCGGTTATTCCGAACGACCTCTGCCCCCGAATCCTTTAGTTCCAAATGATACAAAATATCCCCCGAAGTAACCCCGACTACTTAATCTATTAAAGTGAGTCATTTCGCCGGAGAAGAAAAGCTATCAAATTTCACTTAGACATGAAGATCTTCCTACATCCTGTGTATTTTCTGACCCCTTCCGTGACCCTTTGGCATTCCAGATAATGGAACAATGGATGGCACCTTGTTATTAAATGCGGCATAAACCAGGTATGGATATATTAGACCTGAACGCCCAAACATCATCACCGTGATTGGAATATTCAATTTGTTAATGTTTTAATTGTCATAATTTCTTTTTCTTTTTTTTTGGTTTTGCTTCCCTACTAACCGACATGACCTATTAATAATTATACGTACAAAACTATTAATTTATCAATTTGAAATTGCCTACCTTTTTTTTCCTTTTGACGCGATACGTTTTTTTAAAAAAAAAGTCTGATCATTGATTCGTGAGCCACCCAGAAACGTATGTCGGACAAGCAGAGATACCCGAGGTCATCTTTGTCAACGATCTACTTGTTCAAGTATAAAAAGTCGCTTAACAGACGTTTTCGCCTTTGTGGATGGGAGAAAGCATGGTATTGGGAACGAATTTCACGTCGGAATTTTATTTTATTTTTTGTTATTTTTTTTTTATATTTTTTTAAAATTTCTACACGTGCAAGCGGGGAGGAGCAGGCGCAGCCCTAAGCAGAGCTAAAAGTGACGAATTTTTGAAGCTGAAAATTCTTGTAATATAATAGCTTTCGTCGATGGTTTTACAGTAGTTGGAGCCATTTTTCATGTATGAGCCGAAAGAGCTCGGAGCTAGGAGCCGAAATAACAGCCGTTTTTTGTTCATAAATAAAAAATGGCTTCAATTCCTCTAAAGCCGTCTTTATTTTTGAATTTTCCGATAGGAAATGAACTCTTTCGCACCAAAATACGGCTCTAATTTTTTCGGCCCCTATGAGACTTTGGAAAACTTTAGGCCTCTGCGGGCAGCAGAAATTGGCCACCAAAAAATCTGAAAAAAATGAGGGTTAATATGGAGTCTAAAATGCAACTTTTCCGCGCTGTGGCATTTTCAAATTTAAGAATTAGTGTTTTTCGATCCAGGATCTCTAATTTTTATAGAACAGTTTCGTTAGTGCGACTGTTGGAATTGATTTTGCTTTTGTTGGGGGAGTTGGGAACTCCTGTAACCTGTTGTTTCTATTTCTGGAGTATTAGCCGTTGCAGATCCTGCATTATTCTAGCTGATCATGCCTTTTTATCACAACGAATGTAACCATTAGTCTAGTTGGTAGCATTTGGGTGTAACATTTTAGCACAGTCCTTATGTGGGACTGCTTAGTATTGCCACGGCCGTATAGACAGGTCCGGAAACTTCCCATGCATAATCTAGGTGATCTCGCAGACAATTAACTCTAATATTTAATTCCGATTCTTTTACTTCCCAGGCTGCGGGAGGATCGATGTCGATCGGTATGAGTTCTAAACTAACACTTAACTATGCACATTATAGTGTTCTAAAAAGGGTCATTGATGGCGCTGCGATCTTGAGAGACCCAACATGTCTAATCGTTTAAGTTGGGACTCCAACCGGGATTCTCGTGGCGAACAACCACGATCATACATACAGGTCAGGCAACTGCTATCTTAAAAAGTGTCCCCCGAATTTGAAGCAGAAGAATAGTTTAAACTTTGCTCGATAGATTCCTGGAGCTGTAGTTAGGGAATCACGTGATATGCCCTCCATCATGAAAAAAAAGATTGTTTTGTTTATAAATGAGTTTTCTGGTGCACATTATTATTATTATTATTTTTTTATCCTCTTGTTATTAATTTTTTCATTTATTTTTTATTTTTTTTTATTTAACAACAAACAACACTTTCAAAACACATTTTTAATGATGGATGCCAGATCACGTGATTCCCTAACTACAGCTCCCGCCATCTATTGAGCAATATGTAAACTATTCTCCTGCTTCAATTTCGGGGGACATTTTTGTTCATATGAAAGATACCCGAGTTGCCTGACCTGTATGTATGATCGTGCGAACAACAAGAGGAAGTCGCCGCCATAGTTGTTTACGAATCTTAACGACCAATCAAAAAGTGTCTAGCGTACAAGTAGCGTTTACGGTGGTAGAAAGGAAGAACTAATTTTCACATAGTTAAGCGGGACAAGATCTCACATGTATAAGGGATAGGAGTTTCCGGACCTGTCTATATGGCCGTGATTGTTGCATATATCTCCTAATGAAATAAAAAATTTCTGTCTCACGGGGCATTTATTATATCAAGCACTGTGTTGCTCATCACAATTTTTGCACTTGTAACGCCCAACATTTTCGATGCATAATATGTCCCCATAAGTTCGTGTTCGTTGTCGGAACTCTAGGAAATAGTGCAATGAGGTCCACTACTGCCAAACTAGACCACCCCAGGCACAAAGGACACTGAAGTGCTCGTCCCTTTTTAAACTCTAAATCCTGTACTTCCGGAGCTTCTGGAGCTTCTGCAGATTCTGGAGCTTCTTCTGGGTCAAGTGACAATCAAGAATTTGAGTTAAGCTGCAGAAAGAAAAATTACAAATGAACAGCGGTTGTATATCTCGCTGCCCCAGTATTACATAGTTGTATCTGCACTGTTCGGGTTGACACTGGTTCCGCATGTTTAACTCAAAGGGAACTAGTGCCAACCTAAACAGTGCATATAGAATATGTGTAATACTGGCGCAGCGACTACTAGTTATCAGGTGTCGTCCTTTCGTCACGCTCTACACTGAAGCATTTGACAGCAGACCTTGTTTCACCTAAATGACTGGTTCTATGTTACGCTCATTTTGGCCTCCCCTATCGGAATTTATTTCCTTGTTTTTTTTTCCTCGCGTCTCACGACCGTAGATGAAACTGCACGAAGATCGCGAAACAAATGAGATCGCATGACGAAGAAGAAAAAAAAAAGTCGAAGAGACCAAGAAGCAGATAATTGATTATTATGGAAGCACTGTAATTCGGAAAACGATAACACGGTCTCGATATTGGATACGCCTCCGCTAATACCGATAATGATCACCCATCTCATCTCTCATGGACCCAATTGTGAAATGATTGTTCGCAACTCGATTTCGAGGTGTATCCCATTTTACTTGTCATATTACGAGTTTTTTTTTTTTTTTTTTTTTTTTTTTCACTGATTGATTTTTTAGGATCGTTTCGAGGCACCAGAAGTGGAAAAGAGAATTAATAAAAATAGAAAAAAAAAGGCCACTTAATTGGAAGCATAAAAGCTGAAATGGAAAATGCTTGGAGGTATGTTCGTGTGATCCCATAAATCGCATCAAAAAATAAACCTAGATTGGTGCGGTGCAACGGCGACATATTTCCCCAGAGCGATCCTAATAATAAACCACGTTTCGACATTCGGCTGTTTTAATACACCTACCCGATTGTTTTTTTGTATCGTAGGTTGTTATCAAAACCTGCTACTTTTCCCATTTACAAAACGTACGGGATGTACCACCCGAGGCGGGGCACTTATGGAGTCTTCATCATTTTTTTTTTTTTTTTTTTTCCTCGAGAGAGAGAGAAAGAAACGCAAACGGCTTCTACATTTTATACAATTCGTCGTAGAAAAATAAAACTTAATATCGTGATTTTTTTTATTTTGAGCGAAAAACCGCAAGTTGGAATTTGATTTGTGGGACCTCGGCGTCAAAATGAACCTCCGAGGGGACATAATATTTTCTTTTTGGAAAACATCATAACGCAAACTTATGTACTTTAACTTTGTCAAAAGCGTGGCAACTTTCTTTTTATTATCCTTCCGCTTACTCGTTTTATGTTGTAAAACTAAGGGAAAAGTAGAGCGAAGGGTGGAATATATCAGACACGTGGCCTGTCGTAGTACGCGAGTAAATAAAGACCCAGTGTTTTTGGGAAAACATTTTCCCTAGAACCGGAAAATTTTGCAACGTGTTTAAACTCGATCGTATTCATTGATCCCAAAAGTGGGGCATCGCAAAATAAAATTAGGGCACACAAGGGTGGTTTGTATTTTGCAAAGTTTGGATTTTCGGAAGGGCCACACCCCCTAACTTTTTTTATTTGTATAAGGTAAGTTTCCCTGATTTTTTTCAAATTTTTCACTCGACGGGAAAGCGTGCCTCATCGAGCTTTTTGTTCGGAAAAATCCTTTAAGAACAAAAAATTAATTTTTTTTTTTTCTTTTTTTTACAAAATAAAAATGATCCATTTTTTGGTTCTTACGGAATTTTTCCGAACTAAAAGTTCGATGAGGCACGCTTTTCCCGTCGAGTAAAAAATTTGAAAAAATTCAGGGAAACTTGTCTCGTACAAATAAAAGAAGTTAAGGGGTGCCACCTCCGAAAATCCAAACTTTGCAAAATTAGAAGCACTTTAGTGCTCATTCATTTGACGGTATCGATGTACGCAAAAAACCGATTTGAATCGAACGGGTCGGTGCAGGCTATCGCATGTCTGCCTCCCTCTTTAAACAAAAGCTTTGAAAGCTTTTGACAATTAACAGATCATTAAACAACGGCAGAAGGAAAACAAGCAAAGACCGGATGCGGAGGACAATGGATTCCTTTGACTTCATCGGTAAAATGTATCGGATCATGTCGCAATCATTCCGGTGGCCGAACTCATCAACGATTTTCTTTTTTTTTTTTTTCTCTGAAAATCAATAATTAAATGAAAATTCAATGTTTGTTTTTTAGAAAAAGGGAGTCACAAAAAAAATAGTACTAATTGTTGATGGAATATCATATCCTTTTGCGTGGGTTAAGAATAGTTGTTTTGGGGCGTGCTCCACATTGCGATGCCTCCGAGGGGGGCATCTCTTTTGTTTTTTAATGTCTAACATGAGTAAATACTCTCATCGGGATGGGGGATTGTTTGATCGTATATATTTTACGATTTAATTAGAAGCCTAATTAAATGACTCTTTAACTGATAAAAAAAAAGTAACGAAAAGATTAATTAAAATGGGATTCTTCGTATCTTTCCAAGGTTATAATTGTAATCAGTGGTATTCAAATAACGGTGTTTAAATTTGTTCGCTTGACTTTTTTTTTTTTTTTTTATCTGCCAATCATTGCCTGTGGGAAAATTACGCAAGTTTTGAATTGTCCATTGTTGGGAAAACGGAGCCTGTTTATTTTTGGTTGTTTGTTTATTACTGACGTAGTAAGCGATTTTGTCGTAAGTCAATTCTGGAATTGGCTGTTAAAAATTTTTAAAAACAAGTGCCTATTTTGGAATAGACTTACGACAAAATCGCTTTTGTTTTTTTCTCTCTAGTTATCGAACAATTTTTCAACAAAATGCTTCCTTTCTTTTTTTGGCCAGAAAGTAAAATAATAAGTGTCTGCACCAATCACTGCTTCCTCGCGTCACTGCAATCCTGCGTCCTCGTTGTCAACATTTGGACCTTCAGGAGCCAAAACAAAATTTTTAACTGGCTTCCTTAATTTTTTCCCATTGAAATCAGCAAAATTTTTTTTATTTTTACGGTCGAAATTCCACTCTGAAACAAGTTGCTCAACTTGTTGCAGTGTTAGAAACATTTTGCCAAGAAGATACTCAATTTGCTGAAGCGTAAAAAAACATGTTGCCGCAACACTGAAAAATGAGAAATAAAAATTTGTAAATGTTGCCAACATGTTTCTATGCTGCAACATGTTGAGCAACATGTTTCATCGTGAAATTTCGGCCTTAGACTCAGGTGCGTGAGACCCATAGTTCTTATCCTCGTAAACACTTATATTCTCTGAAATAGAGTTGGTGTTTTGGGAAAATATCATTCCATTTTCCAGATTTCTTCTGAAATTTTAAGAGGCCCTCCCAATTCAAATACCAAATACGATCAACGCTGTTTTTGATGGCTTTTGATCTAGCGTGACCCCTTTAAGATCAAAAACGACCAAATAAATCAAAAATGATCAGTTACGATCAAAAACGATCACGCAGAAAACAAAATTATCTGACTCGGGCAGGATCGATCAATGTGCAATGATTTTTTTGGTCGTTTTTGATCTGAAAAGGGTCACGCTAGATCAAAAACGATCCAAAACAGCGTTGGTCGTTTTTGGTATTTGATTCTGGTAACTTCAAGATGACATCGACCAACCCTTCGTTTCTCCTGTTGCTCCAAGCATCTAATTGTAGATGTAAATGTTTTTATCCCCAACTTTTGCTGCAACTTCTTGCTTCATTTTACCATACTCCTATTCCAACAAGGGCACCCTTAAAGAATAGTAAGAAGGAGGCTTGAAGCTTGGCCTCAAGGTGGTGGTGGCTTGGTGGTGGCTTGGTCAGGTGGTCCTTAATCAATGGTGTTAATCAGCTGTCTCCTCAACATAACCGACGACAATCCATGTTTGTTACTTTTGAATTGGCCTTTTTCTGAAGTTTGGTTTGCAGTCAACCGGATATTTTGTTCGAAGGAACAAAATATTTTGTAACGTAATATTTTGTTCGAAGGAACAAAATATTCGGTTGACGACTTGTTGCAGTGTTAGAAACATGTTGGCCACATGTTTCTATTCTGCAACATGTTCAGCAACATGCTGGCAACATGTATTTTTGTAATTTTTAATTCAGTTTTGGAATTGCGATGTCCATACTCGAAGGGAGATGATGTTGATTCGAATTTTGTCCACGTTCGTGTTAATCCAGGAGTCTCTTTGCTGCTTTTGCTGCGCTCGCTGTGCTTTATTTTGCTGGTTCATGCCTCTTAAATATTTTTTTCCTCTCTCTTTCTCCCTTTCATACACATTAAATTTCGATGCTCATTCAAAAAAACCATTTCTCTGAGGAAAAAAAAGCGAAAGTTCAACGCTGACAACTCGTTTGTTCAGAGCGCGGAAAAGTTTTCTTCTCCTTTATTTTTTTTTATTATTTCTTTTTTAAACTTTTTTTTATGTCTTTTTGCAAATACGCAATGACCCAGAACTCGAGTTTAATCCACGGGAATGTGACTTTTAGTTTAAAAAACTTTTTTTTTCTTTTCCTCCCCCGACTTTTTTTTTGGCGGAAAATGAATTCAAACTGAAAATCCGATCGACTTAACACCAACGTGATACCGTATGAGGGGGTTACTTTGTACTCGACCGGGTAACTTTGGACACTTTGATTTTGCCTTAAATTCTTGAAAATAGAACAAGGAAAAGCCCAAACAACGATTGCATTTCATAAAGTGAAGCTTCTTGAATATTATTTAGTAAAATGGTCCTTTCAATTAGCTTCGTTATAAAAATATTCGATTTTCAAAATAATGCGAGACGGAAAAAAACTTCAAAGTTCGGAATACTAAGGTCCCTCCAACGGTATCTGAAAGCCGTATTCAGGTTCCAACACGTTCGGCACTTGCCCAACATCATCCTTTAACTACCCAAAAAATTTCTTTCCAAATGTATTTTCCCGAGAGCAGAAAAATAAGAATTAACAAAAAAATGTTTGTAAACACTCCATAAACGCCATGTTAATCAGCCATTTTATTCATCCAAACACATTTTATTTTGGTTTCAAAGAATTTATTTTTCTGGATCATTTTCTCTTCTTAAAATTATTTAACGGCATAAAAATTGTTTATTTATTAACGGTAATATGTTTTGAGAATATTTTTTCGCCCTTTTATTGTTTTAATTACGGAGTTACGGATGCAGAAACAAAAATGTCCAAAGTTACCCCACTTTCAGATTGTCGAGGACGTTCGGAAAATTGAGTCATAGATTGACATAGAAGAAGTACAACCATTACAAGAGGGTATCATTTGAAAGCTGAAGGATCTCCCTTCATGTTTGTGAAGACAGATTGAAAATCGCATCAGTATTTTACAAATAATAACAAAAAAAAGTGAAAAAGTGTACAAAGTAAGCCCTCGGTACGGTAGGTTTTTTTTTTTTTTTTTTTTTTTTTTTAAACAAATTCCGAAACCAGGGTGACTGTTTTTGAATTTTTTTCGACTTTTCCGATGAGTTTTCAACCTCGGCAGCTCAAAAACACACACACACGCAATTCTATTAACTCGAATACCTCACGTATCTTTCGACATTCTCTGAATTCTTTCTCTTGCGAATCGATTAAACCGTTCTTTCTGCTATGTGCGGTTTTTTGCTTTATTAGAAAATGGATATTTATTCGGAGAGATGAGGTTCCCCCGCCGGCCACCCGTTGGGATTTTGATTTTGATTTTTTTTTTTTTTTTTTTTTTTTTTATTAATAAGAAAACTTTCGAAGAATTTTTATATCTCTTTTATTTTATTTATTATAAAGTTATCTCGAGAGATTTTTTTTTGGGGGGGAACGTAAACCACGATAATTAATTCTGTCCCATAGAAGCAACCGTCTTTTTAATTTTACGACCTGAAAAGGATAATAAAAATCAAACGAAATCAGGGATAATTAGTGACACTGAAGTATTAACAAAAAGGCAATATCGACCGTTCTAATTGCTTAAAATCACTGATTTAATTTTAAATCTATCAATTTAAACCTGTTTTTTTTAAAAAGATTTTTTTTTTTTTGTATCTGATTCCGACTGGTTCAAATTAATAAGAACAAAATCAAAATGAAATTCTTTTGTATGTTTGTCTTAGGCGCGTTGAGTAACGCAGGTTGAGCTGGAAGTATTTTGAGATTTTGAGATTTTACAAGATGGCGGGGATGAGGTGACGGGCGTGAGATTGTCGTAGCTGAGATAAGAGAGGACAACGAGGATATCAAAGCAACCAATCAAATATTTTCAAGACAGACTTGGCCATGAGTTAAATTTCCCACCCCTCCCCATACGAAAATAAAGAAGCCCTGAAGAGTCAAATATCTATGTTTTTTTTAAATTTAACGTGTCTGTTCCGGAACTGATACGCTTTGGTTCATTGCTTGTTCCGGAACAAACAACGTTTAATAAGTAAATTGCCTGTTCCGGAACAGACAATTTTTTATTGATTGTCCGTTCCAGAACAGACAATTTTTTTATTGATTGCCTGTTTCAGAACTGAATCTTTTATTGATTGTCGGTTCTAGAACTGACAATTATTTTTATTGATTGTTCCAGAACTGACAATTTTTTATTGATTGTCTCTGTTCCAGATCTGACAATTTTTTTATTGATTGTCTGTTCTAGAACTGACCATTTTTTTATTGATTGTTCCAGAACTGACAATATTTTATTGATTGTCTCTGTTCCAGATCTGACAATTTTTTTATTGATTGTCTGTTCTAGAACTGACCATTTTTTTTATTGATTGTCTGTTTCAGAACTGACAATTTTTTTATTGATTGTTACAGGTCTGACAATTTTTTTTATTGATTGTCTGTTCCAGATCTGACAATTTTTTTATTGATTGTTACTGGTCTGACAATTTTTTTATTGATTGTCTGTTCCAGATCTGACAATTTTTTTATTGATTGTCTGTTCTAGAACTGACCATTTTTTTTATTGATTGTCTGTTTCAGAACTGACAATTTTTTTATTGATTGTTACAGGTCTGACAATTTTTTTATTGATTGTCTGTTCCAGATCTGACAATTTTTTTATTGATTGTCTGTTCTAGAACTGACCATTTTTTTTATTGATTGTCTGTTCCAGAACTGACAATATTTTATTGATTTTCTGTTCCAGGACTGACAATTTTTTATTGATTGTCTATTCCGGAACAAACATAATTTAATTGTTAAAAGCTGTCAGTTCCTGAACAAACATTGCTAGTTCCGGAAGAGACAATCAATAAAAAATCGTCTATTTCGGAATAGGCAATTTACTTATTAAACGTTGTTTGTTCCGGAACAAGGCATGAACCAAAACGTGTCAATTCCGGATTTTTCCGGAACAAACAATAAAAAAAAGTAGATGCTTGACCCTTCATGGCTTCCTTATGTACTTTAATATCATTTATACAAAAGTTTGGTCATGCATAATTTTTTAAGCACCAAAATTGGAATATGCATAATTTTTACGATATAATTGCAAAATCATAAAGCAGGAAAATTTTGCGAATATTATGCATATTATAGTCATTTTCCATTATATGCATACTTATTTATGCCTCCATAAAAAATGCATAAATTATGTGAAGATAGCCATAAGTTTTTTACCGGAACATTTCTTTTTCATCCTCCAGTATAATTCTGTAAAAATTATGTCCAATATTTTGTATTTATACATAATTTTTACATAATTTATGCTTCTCTTTTTCTTACGCCCCCTCCCCTTCCAAATGTCAGCTCTTAAGAAGAAATCGTTGCCTGCAGTATTTGCGCAACATCAAACCGAAACATGTTGAGCAAAATGTTTCATCGTGAAATTCGGGCCTTAGGGAAACAAGGAAATATTGCTATCCAATAGATGAGGCAGAAGATAGGCAGGCATAGCATCAAAAGCCGCTGAACCCAATTTTTTTTTCTGCACATATTCCGGATCTCTGTACGTAAAACCGTTTAAAAATTCAAAGCCGTAATTAACGCGAAACAATTTTTTCACACCTAAAAAGAAACAAAAACTGCGAAATGGTCGGAACCATGGTTTCGTGGATCTTTAAATTATAACCTTAGAAAATAAAAACATGTGTTGAAGGTAAAAAAAAAAGCGAAAATTGGAGCTCGAGTCAATTAGTCGAGCGTGTAGCGGTCACCATTACTAAACATAATGCTCGGCGAATTGAATTAAAACGCGAGAGGAAAAGCTAAACAAAGGAAAATTTAATTGAGGTTTATGTATTGGCAACGGGGTGTTAGGAAGATGATTCCAGCTATTAACCGACCCCACCTAAAAACTCCCTCATCGCCGACACCACCCTTCGGAGTTAATAACTTTATAAAAGAATCTTTTTCCTCCATCCACCACACAGATGCATCTTGTCATTCATTTCCCTGGGATGTTTGGGTGACGTAGCGTCGGGTCACGTCGAAAAAAAAAAAAAAAAAGGGACGTGAGACTTGTTAACTTCCTTACGAAAAAACCTGTATATAATTGATTCCCTACTGCAAAGAACCTGAATCGCTGGAGTAAACAACCATTACCGCAGCTGACGGTAATTAACTGCTATTACTTTTTTTTTTCTTTTTTAATTTTTATTTCGTTTTATTTATTATTCATTTCTATTCCCGAGCAACCGTTTATTATGTGATCCGATGAGGTATTTTACTGAGTCACTTTTGTTTCCTTTAGGCAGGTTTGTTTATAGACGGTCGGAATATGTTTTGACACGCAGGTCTTAAGTGTTAATATTTATAATTTTCGAAGGGGAGGTTTGAAAAGAAAGAAAAAAAAGAAATATGGAGCATCATCCGCGGCAAATAAAAACATTTGTATAGAAATTAATTTATTTAAACGACCTCCGATTTACCCCCTTCGCTGCGTTTTAAATGCAGCGTACCAATAGGAGCATAATTATTATTTCAACATTAAAGTATTAACTTTGAATGCGAAATTTATGCAATGGGGTAGATGGATATCTATCTAAACTCGTGAGTGATATATTGTTGTATTGTTTGGAGCTATGATGATACGGAGAAAATCGAAAACCGTAAAAAAATTATGGCCGTGCGCTTTCGGCATCGATCTCTGCTATAAAACGACTTGTTTTTTCGTTTTAATGTTGGGGGGGGGGGGGGTGACTTGTCCGTTAGGGTGGGTCGAAAAACGCGAATTTTTGAATTTGAAAACGCCTGATATGGGAATCGATGCCTTGTAATAATATTATTAATCCTAATTTTTTTCCGATTTTTTAAACGACATCTTGAGGTGCCGCAATGGTCTTGATGCTTTTGAAAAGCCCATAATAAGAGCGAAATAGTATTTTTCTTTACAGGTGTCGAAGGTAAATATTTCAAGTACTAGGCCAAGTTTGCGACCCGAGGGCCGTAATTGGTCGAGTCTTGAAATTTACCTTCGGTACCTGCATAGGAGAATATTTTTCACACCGAGGAAACTGAAATTTAACTTTTTCGGTAGGACTGAAAAGAGGTACCATCAGGTACCCGCTGTTGTTTACCCGTCCATTTAAATTTCACCCCTTTTTAAGTTAGAGGTTCCGATTTTTCTGAGCATTTGTCCATGAAATTACGATACCAATTTGCCATTCCTAAAAATCTGCGAACTTCTTTAACATTCTTTGGCCTCTCTATTTTGACGACAGCTTCGACCTCTTTCTTCATAACTCTGACCCTTAACAACAATGTGACCCAGATATTCCACATAGGGCTGTAGGTACTTTTCAGTCCTATCCTACCTCGGCTTCGCCTCGGTGACACAAAATCGTGTTTCGGCGTGAAATTAGTCTCTTCCATCATAGGGCCGTAATATACTATTTCATCCCTCCGTACTGAAAAATAAACTTTTCGTCCCGCTTGAAAAACGAAAAAGTTCATTTTCCGCCGCTCGAGATGAAATAAAATTTTCGGACTTGGCGTAGCGTATTTTCCACGAATGCTTTCCCGGTTGTTTATCGTTCGTATTGTTTACGTGAATGAAGTTGTAAAAGTATAGTCGTTCCAATATCCGCATCCTTCACAAAAACTTTTCATGCCGAAAAAAGGGAAATTCTTATACCTACACGTGCCAACCGAAAATTTTCCTTGAGATAAATAGAAAGTCGGGGGGAGGTTGGGGGTTTCGTTAAAACCCGACAGGAAATATAGAGGGGGGTAATTAAGTCCTCCATTGATTCCAGAGCTAAACGAGGACGAGATAGGGAAATCCGGATTACCCAGATAAAAAGCCTTCACACTCGCGGGGAGGGAAAAGCCCTGGAATAAATACTTTACCTTCTATTGTGTGTTTGTTCGATGGAGTTTAACCTTCAAAAAATATCGTCATCATCATCCTTCATTTGCATCTCTCTCTCGCTCTCCTCCCCGGAGTTTGCTTTTGTTTTGTTTGCTCCGGCGACAGCTTCATTCATATCATGGATACAATGCAATAATTAATAGCCTTTAGGTGGCGTATGACTTGGCACTAAGTTTTTATATAATTTATTTATTTATTTATTTTTTTTTTCGAAAATGGCGACAGGCGGGAGATCTGAACCTGCCGTAAAATAAACATCCATTCATCTTAGGCCCCCAAATTAGTTTAATTAAATAACCTGAAATGATTATTGGACAACTTAATCTATTCCATCGCTATACGAGTCAATCGACAAAAGGATTAAAAAATGACTAGTCGATTTTTTCGTATTAGTTTCGGCTCTCAATCATGCTTCAGTTTGGATTCGAAAAGGTGGGGGACAAAAAAAAAAAAAAAAATTGCCGAATACGTGGAAGAGGAGAAAAAAAATTAATAACTTTTTTTTTTTTTTTTTTTTTTTGATTCGTTATTTGTTTCATGAATTATCGAGTTATCGTTGCGGATTTGTATTCGCATGCCGGAGCTTTTATACGGATCATTAACTTTTTATCATAAAACATCCGCTATTGACGGTGACAATTTGTTTTGACCCATATATACTCACTTGTATCTATATTCAAAACTCTGAAATTAATTAATAATGAAGGAATTAGTACGATAATATGAGGATAATTTGATCAATTAATGTCAGATTTGATGAATAATTATATACGGGGGGAACCCATTCAAAACAAAAATAGTGTTTACTTTATTCGAAACTGACAGACAGATTATGATTTGGGTGTGTTGACCTCATATTCCGAGTCTAGAAAAGCGGAATAATATTTTTCTGATGAAAGATGCTCCTTCTGCTTCTACTTATTCCTTATTCCTGGACGCAGGATGCGTTCCTCAAGGTGTGGCCCACTTTGCCTGTTATTTCTTCTTTCACGAGCTAATTTCCTGCACCGAAATGCAATTTTGCTTGGTGCGCCTGCCAGCCGGTTACTTAAAATTAAATGTTATAGCTGAGGTGATTTTTAGTTGAAAGGAAATCCCTTTTTTTAGAACAATTTTTTGGTCCTGAGTGCCTCCCTGGAGTTCCACCCTCACCGTATAAAAATTGGTAAAAAATCATGGCGAAAAAGATATTGATCGTTCTTCTTACGATCCAGGTTGGTATGGTAAACTTATGCATTTACAATGGAATTAAAATCGTAAGATGACATACGATTTGTAGGGCGAAGGGATTCTCGAGAAAAAACAATTGATTGTTCTTAAAATTCGAGTTTTTGTAGTAAACTTGTGCATTTATTATAGAATCAGAATCGTGAGATAACATATTTGAAGTGCAAGGGAATGCACTTCACTAAAAAATTGATTGTTCTTCTTAGGATCCGAGTCAATACAGTCCGCTTATGCATTTACAATGGAGTGAGAATCGTAAGATGACATATGATTTTAAGCAAAAGCGGATTCGTCGTCAGATGCTACGCCTTTAACCGGGAGAAATTTTCACTTCTTCACGAACGAAGCCACGGCGGACAAAATCATGACGATATTCATATTTTTTACTCAAAAAAGTAAAAGAATCCGAATTGGAGTTCATAACTTAGTCCTTTTATGAGTAAAAGGTAATTGTGAAAGTTTGGAAGAAACTTTTCCCATTTCATAAGGAAAATGATATGAATCGAGTAAATTATGTGGCTCAGTGGCTCAAATCCACTCCCTTCCTAAATGCGCGTAAAAGACTTAATTTAAATTTTCCTTTAAAAGAAAAATTAATCTGGACTTTTTATTCATGAAAACTTGATCCGAAGGATATCAGTCGGAAAAAAAAACCAGAGGAAGAAGAAAAAAAAACAGCTTCTGCGGTTTTTTTTTTCTCTCTGCGGAAGATCTCGCCCTCAGGGCATTTTTTCCTTTCTTTTAGTTTCCCTAAATCACTGTTCATTCCTTCCCAAAAGAGACATTTTTTTTACTTGTCCGGCCCACCGGCCCTTCGGAACGATTTATTAAAAAAATTTTTGGCATCTTAAACTGCTTAACTGCAGTTCGAGCCCAAGTCGAAAAGGGAACTATTTTTTTTTTTTTTAATATTTTTTTATTTTTGCCCCTCGAATATTTCTCAAAATATTACTTCACCCTCCTTTTATTTCATCCATCCATTACTTTTTTTTAAATCGACATTTATTTTAAGAACTCGTAGATCTCGACTCCTGATCGAATCAACAAGATGTATATACACATAAAGCTGCATTACCCCCAAGATGTTAATCTTGTCTCTTCCACTCTCTCTCTCTCTCTCTCTGCTTTTATTAATGCACCTCCAGTTTACGACTTGAGAAATCTTTCTTTTTCCGACGCCATTGTTAAAATAAATGAACCCGCGATTCGAAAACTTTTTTTTTTTTCTTTCTTGTTCTTTTTAAAAAGCATTTCAAATCGGAAAGCTTTAAATTTGAAATTGAAATAATTGTTTGAAAATGAAAAATTTCTTTATTTTGAAATGTTATTAAAATCCTTGGATATTGTGAGTCATTAATTTCATCCGTTGTTATACTGGCAGCATCGTTTTTCATCTTAACGGAACTTAATGCACTTCTCACGTTCAGTTTTACTCTCTTTATTCTCTTCCTCTTCGCACTCTTTAGCATTCAGACTTTTTAATGCCGCCATCTAACCCCCTCCCCCCTCTCCTTCCCCACCTTATTTATCTTTAAAACACAGTTCTCTCCGATTTTTTTTTTTTTTTTTTTTTTAGGATCTCCTGGACAAAGATTTTTAAAACGAGATTTATGGGTCGTATATAGAGGACTTCACCAACTCTTTTTTTTTTTTTTCTCTTCGTATCGAACTGGAAAGGATTTTCATGTTAAAAGTTTTTTTTTTCTTTTTTTTCTTTTTTTTCTTTCCCCCTTCCTCCATTTTTTTTTTTTTTTTTTTTTTCGAAGAATGATAATCGTTTCGATGAAAACGAACGGCAAATACGAATACCAACCATAGGGGAATGGGGAGAAAAAAAAAGAAAAGAAACCTTAAGGCGAATTCGATTTTTACAGTCGAGGTTTTATTTCGATTCAATCAATTAACCGACACGAATTTAACAAGAAATCAACTACTGAATAATAACACCTTGTTAATAAATGGTTTGTACGTTTTGAATTCCAACGTGGAAACGCCGTCATGTAATCAATATCCGTTATAAAACAAGTCTTTTTTTTTTTTTTTTTTTTTTTTTTTTTGTATCTAAATGAGGCACGTCTCGCACATTTTCAAACAACCCGACTAATCAAACAAAATGCTAAAAGTACCAACATCACGATTTTATCGGAGCTTTGGTTTTATTTTGTAAACTTGGGATACGTTGTCGATAAAGTTGTTGGGACTATGCACTCGGGTTTTATTCCCTGATTTGATTCCAACAAAGGAATACGAATGACCCCGATGCTATGCAATGCTCTCGATTATTAACACTTTTTTTTTTTTTTGGCGCGTTTGTGAAATAAGTCCAAGATTTTCCGAGGAAATTCGAATCGATATATCGCGATTATTAGCCGATAATAATTCGATTAAACGATTAGACATGTTTCGGCTCTCAAGATCCGGGCCCGTAGCCAGAACGAAGAGCCAGGGGGGGCAGTTGGGCTTCTTAGGAGGGGCAATAGGCCTTTATTCCCTATACCTGTCATGTTTAGCCAATTTACTCCAGGGGGGGCACCGAGTCAGCCCAGGGGGGGCAACGCCACCCCTGGCCCCCCCTTGGCTACGGGCCCGTCAAGATCGCAGCGCCGCCAGTGGCCCATTTTAGAACTAATTTTTGGCGTAGTTAAGCGGGATATGAACGGCGCAGGAAGTTTCCGGACCTGTCTATATGGCCGTGTCGAACACTAAAAATAATGAAAACGTTAAAAAAAAAGTGGTAGCAGAAGAAAAAAGTTCAAAAATATACAGCATTTCCGGTGGTCCAATTAATTGTACCCTCTAATTAATTGTTCAATTAAGACGGAGCACTTATTCATAAGGCTATAAATTTATAATTCCTAAATTTGATCATTTTTTTAAAAATGTTTCCGCAATAAAAAAAACAAAACGCCATTGTTTATTTTTTGTTGTTGAAATAGTTCCCAATTTCACCGCTAGAGCGTTCTACTAGTCTGTCAGAAAGAAACTTTTTTTGCTTTATCGACCGCAGGGAGAATAAAGCATTGTTTTTAGCACAAATTTCAGATTTTCAGTTTTTGATATTTTTACACGTTTTGAAGTCCCCTGATGCCGAAAAAAGCAAAATTTGGATGGTGGCCATGTGTGTGTATGTGTGTATGAATATATGTGGAAAAAAAAGTGTCTGTCTGTCGAAAAGCAGAAAAACGAAAGAACGGATCTCGATGATTTTTGGTGGGTAGCAACTTCTAATGAAATGTAGGTGCTGATTAGTTTTTGAGCCAAATCGGTTCAGCGATTCGGAAGCAGTGAGTGAAAATGTTAAATTTTCAACAATTGCAAGATCTTTTTTGACTATACATCGTGAACGCAGCCACCGATTGAGTCAGATTTTCGTACTGCAGTAGATATTCATCCAGATACGCTACCATTGAAATTTGGTTAAATTCTGTTGAGTGGTTCAGAAACGGTGAGCAGGGCTAAAAGTATGGGTATAGGCCTAAAAACCGATATCTCCAACTTTTGAAACGTCACGATATGACGTCATCGATTAAGTCAACAAAGCGATTTGGATGCTGATTGGCGGGTTCCTCGTGGGAGCTAACGAAAAACTAACCGTGTTTTTGAGAATATTTTCGGGGTTGAGGATTCCGAATCTGAAATAATTTTTCCAAAATTCGAATTCTTTATGCCCGTACTGCGGCTTTAGTGGACCTCTGATCAAAAATCTAACCGTGTTTTTGAGAATATTTTCGGGATTGAGGATTCCGAATCTGAAATAATTTTTCCAAAATTCGAATTCCTTATGGCCGTATTGCGGCTTTGGTGGACCTTTGATCAAAAATCTAACCGTGTTTTTGAGAATAGTTTCGGGGTTGAGGATTCCGAATCTGAAATTATTTTTCCGAAATTCGAATTCTTTATGCCCGTACTCGGCTTTGATAGACCTCCGATCGAAAAACTAACCATATTTTTGAGAATTATTTAAATAATCGATAAAGCAATTTGATCGGTTCTCCGATCTCATTTTTTTTTAATGGGAAAAAAATTAAAACTTGTGAAATATAAGAACAATTTTAAGTCTTGTTCATGCATTTAAAATCATGGGTCTTTATCTCTGAACATAACGAAACGTTTTGGCACAGTTTCGGTGCGGTTAGACCCCGTTTTCATGTATAAAATGCCGGATTCAAAAAAATTTTTTTACATATTTTTTTATCGTTAAAATGTATCCACCGCCAGGATAACCGGCCCTGTGATGTAAACTAAGTAATACCTTTACAAGTGAATTAAAATCATTTTTTTTATTTTTATGAAACACTGCAACGTAAAGAAATTGGAAAAATAAAAAATAAAAAGGATATTGTACTTTTAAAAAAAAATTGCTTGAAATCTAATTCAAAAGATGAAAAATAATGGGATGAGGTCTGAATTGAGGCTAGAACGGTAATTTATTTATATTACATTTTTTTTTTTTTTAATTTCCTCAGAAAAAAAAAACGTTGAATAGAAAAGCTATCTAAAAGCAATTTGTTTTGGGTTTTAAAGAATTATGTGGGAAACCCCCCCCTCAATTTTTTTTACTTTTATTTTTATTCAAAAATAAAAGAAAATCGCATGAGCCGCCATCGTTTTCCACTGTTTCAGAATTTAATTTTATAGACACAAATGGGCTAGTTCTCACGGTGTTTTTTTTTTTTTTTTTTATGGTCTTCATGTCACAATGACTATTTTCCTCATTTTCGTACAATTAAGGGAGGTCGGCCGTGTCGCCTTTGTGATTTTTCCGTTGGAAAATACATAAAGCTTTGGTATTTTCGTTTTTGCGATGGTGCATTATTAAGAAATTCGATTTCCCACATTTTTTTTTTTTTATTTTGACCACATACGTCGAATCCACGTGGGTTTTATAAATTGAACAGGCTAGAATTATGCATTATTTCAGGCATAATGTTTTACACCTCTTCAAATTCGACAGTATTATTTCGATTAAATAATTGATAGTTTTAAGCGCCGACTCTTTTTTTTTTTCTCTCGAACGAGTTCCCGTTATGCATTTCCGCGTCTGGAGGGGGACGGAGCGAAAAAAAAAAAAAAGAAAAATTTTGTCGAAACATAATGAAATCGGTAATTTGATTTCTATTTTCGAAAAAGCTTAAATTAAATTTATTACTTATTAGGTTAGGGAACATCGGAAGCCAAATGGTGACTGTTTGCGTAATTTATTGAAGTGGAAATACAAGAAAATATCTCTGGTTTTACATTCATTTTCCCTGGGTGCCTTAAAACTTAACCATTGTTAAAGCTCTGGGCGTAATATCATAAATCTTTTCAGCTTATATTAAGGCCGATCATTTACACTCGCGGTTCTTCCGGTTACATTCTATAATGCGAATTTCTGGTTTTTCGGAAAATAAACCGTACCTTTTTCCTTATTTTAGTTTATTTGCGTGTGGAAATTTCTCGGTTTTGAGAAAAGAGAGAGAAAATAGTGTAAAATTGCGAAGAAAAAAAAAAGAAGCAATCGAAAAAAGAAAAATGATATTCCATCCGTGAGCAGACATGTTTGGATCAGAACAAGTAATCAAATATTGTCAGATAAGCCTTGGAGTATATTAATCAAAGTAACGGGGGGAATTGAGATAAGGATCGAAGAAAAGCCATTTGAAATGTTATTTCTTTTTGTTGAAACAGTGTCAATTTATCATTTACAAAATGATTTTAATTAATATTAGAAATTGAGAATTGTTATAAGCGATGATAAAATTTTCGCAGAATCGTTATCGTACCTTTTATAAACATATTTCCATGATTAAATTATCTTTGGGGTATAATGTAATTAATTACTTTTATTTATTTTTAGAAGGTGCTTTCCGCGTAGGGTATAGCGGGGTAAAAAGGAGTCGGGGCAAAAGTGACGTGGCCGCAATTTTCACGATGAAACTTGTTGCAGTAACAGGTTTCGGAGACATACGTCATTTTAGCACGTCTAATCAAAGTCCAAAAGTTTTGAGACCCCCCCCCCCCCTTTCACTCTTCCCTCTGAATGTACTTACGTAATTTATAAGCAACCCCTCGTACGTATTAGTGTTCATAACATTGGGTGGATCGAAAAGCTATTCTCTCCATCATCTGTTTCACCATCTCGATTTTTACCTCCAATCGACCGTTTGCTTAACTTATACAACACCTTAACCGAACATATTGATATTGATCTCTTTTGCATGTCCCTGGGTACTTTTAAAAAATCCGTCACTGAATTCCTGAGAGAATTAAATAGCTCTGTATTAACTTTGTAATTTTTTTTTTTTTTTTTTTTTTTTTTTTTTTTTTTTTTTTTTTGTTTCTTTAAAAAAATGTATTTTTTTTTTTTTTTTTTTTTTTCTTTCTTCGTTATAGGAACAAAACTGTAAAAGGGCTCAATCGCCTGTTGTTTTTGTCTCTTTAAAAATAAAATAAAAATAAAATAAAACACGAAATTTGAAAATGCCACAGCGCGGAAAAGTTGCATTTTAGCCTCCGTATTAACCCTAATTTTTTTCAGATTTTTTGGAGACCGATTTATGATGCCCCCCAGAAGCCTAAAGTTTTTCAAATCTCAGAAGGGCCGAAAAATTTAGAGCCGTATTTTGGTGCGAAAGAGTTCATTTCCTATCGGAAATTTTTCATGGAATTTCAAGAATGAGGACGGTTTTACAGAAATAGTTCACATTTTTTGTTTATGAGAAAAAACGGCTGTTATTAAACTCCCTATATTTTTTTCGGCTCAAAGAAATTGGCCCAAATTTAGCCATTTTGGCTGCTTTAGGCGATGTCTTTTGGCCAATTTCTACCTTTTTTTCTCTGACGGAAAAATATTATTCCAGACTATTTTTTTGCATACTTTCACGTGGTGATAGCGAAATTTTGAACCAGTCGGGTTTTGTCAGTAAAAAAAATGTTTTGTGATTTAGGCCTTTAAATTTGGTCATTTTCTACCTTCGCCGGTGCCCAATGCGAAATACATGATTTTAGGCCAATTTTTTGCGTATTTTCACATGGTGATAGCTCTCCAGCTTGGCCTTTGGAGCAAAATCAATTTTTTTAAATTTTGGCCACTTTATAGCCACTTTGGCCTTTGAGGAAAAAAACCAAAAAAATACGTATCTTGACCGTTTTTTTGCATGCCCTCCCTCACATGGTGAAAGCTAAATTTGTGTGCCGCGTTATCTTCGCAGGGAAATAAGGTTTTAAGTTTCGCTCATTTTTCGGGCCACTTTCTTGGTGAGAGAAAAATTTAGAAGGACACGTACTTAGACCGATTTTTGACGTACTTGTTGGCTGTAATAGCGAAATTTTGGTTCGGCGACGCTGTCATGAAGAAAAAATTTGTTTTCTCGTTAAAGATCATTTTGGCCACCACCTGACCATTTTTAAAAAAGTTACAATTATGCCCTTAGAATGATGGTTTTTTTTTTTTTTTTTTTTTTGGTTTTTTGGAGAATCCGTTATCTTTGTTCGCCAAAAAAATAAAAACTGAATTAGCACTTCCATCCTCACCTCAAAAACGGCTTTCATTTCGACCCAAATATTTGGCCTAATTTACCCTCTCACTAGGTCCTATTGATGGGCGAACGTTCAAAAAAAATTTTATTTTGGAACACTTACCGTAGGTGGCAGCCATTTTTCCGATCTCGATTTTTTCAAAGTTTTTTTTTAAAGGCAAGTTTTTTTTACACATCCTGTATTTTTCTCTGGATTTCCTACGAATTTTTTCGCTCCGTCGTTATTTGACTTGTTAGCTTTTTCTTTCTTTTTTCAAATTTCCGACTTCAACCGATTCATTTTCAATAGATGAATTATCTTTTATTTTCTCCATCTGACGAGTCGCTTTCGTCTTCGTCACCGCTTTCGTCGAAACTGGGGATGGAATCTTCATGAACAATTCTTTCGCTTTCTTAAATTTCGATAGTCAGCATAGCTTGTTAAAGTTTTTAACATATTTTAGCCCTTTAAAATTTTTTATTTTTAAAAACTAATTCCCATTTGGTTTGAATTGGTACTTTTCATTCTGTCTGTTTATTCATTCCCTTTTCAAAATCGTTTTTACCTTTTGCTTCCGTCCTGTGTTTGTACGATGCCTTTTCAGTGTAATCAGTCCAAATTGTCCCCCCTCCCCTCAGTTCCTCTCCCTTATTTTTTTTTTTTTTTTTTAACAATCGATATTGATTAATGACGGCAAAAAGGACGACTCGTATATATGGAATTAACGAAATAATTTCCTCCCCGGTGGATTAAATCAACCGTTCGGAAAAACAAAAAACGAATAAAGACAAAAACAGAAAAAGGAAAAAAAATTGTGTTCTCTGGTCTTAAATCATTTTTTTTTAAAGATTCAATTTTTTTTTTTTTAATCCTTTGGAAGCGGAATCCTGTGGAAAACGGGAGTTAATACGCTACCTTTTTCATGTATATTCATGTTTTTTAGTCATTACTTTCACCCAAGAGATGTATCTTCTTTTTTTTCTTTTTTTCTTTCTCTGGCCGGTTTGTTTTCTCCCCTGCCCTCGTTTTCAGTTTTTATTTTCCCCCGTGCTACTTTTCATTAAAGATCCGGTCTTTCAAAGGAGGCTTGTGTTTTCTTTTTTTTCCCTTTATAATTTAGGTTTTTTTTATTCGGAAAAGAGAGAAGCCTAAACGAGCCCCCCCTTCATGTTTTTTCTTGCTTCTGAACAAAAAAAAAAGGGGTGAAATTTAATTTTATGGGAAAATCTTTAAAGGAGAAATTGAGCTTTAAATTTTTAAAAGATGGAAGGGGGAGGGGATGAAAGAACCAAGGCTTTCAGCGAAAAACTTTTTTTTAGTTTAGAAGCTGAATGATTTGAATCACATAATCGGTGGACTTCAGCGGGAAATCCCCGAACTGACTTTTTTTTTTAAAAGGAGTTTGGTGGTGGGACCACTTGCAGTCCCATCAAGAGCGTTCGTCCCCCGGGAGAACAGCGTTTCACTTTTGCTGACTGCCCCCCCGAAGCCGCGTCAAAAATTTACATGTATTCCAGGACATCCCGACCCTTTTAGCTTCCCTTTGTGCTTATGTACATAAGATGCTGCTACCCGAAAACTATAATCAATCTTGTAGTCCATCAAGGAATGCCATTTGAAAATGGGTTACGGTGACGTGAAAATGTTCTCATTAGAATGTAAATTGCCGGGAAGGGGAGCATTTTACATTAAGGCAATAAATATTGCAAGATTCTAGTAAACTCCCCCTCCCTTCCCCCTTCCCTTCCCTCCTCAAGCTTCCAGGTGTTTTCAGTATAAAATAATAATTTCTCCCTCTTCCCCTCCATTTTTTTTTCTCCGGTGTTTTAAAAATTTTTAACGTTCTTAAAATATTTCGATTTTATTAATATCGCCACGTGGAAACAATTTTCCGAAATATAAAAAAAAAAAACGATATGAAGTTAGACACTTAAAATACCGTCTTTCATCATAAGAGAGCGAAAGGGTGCGGATGGGGGGTGCACGGGAAAAAGCGAAGAATGACAGCATAATCACTTTCACGTCTCCAAAATATTTTCCTTCATTTTTCAAATATTTCTTAACCCGTATTTATCTTGTCGTTTATCCCGAGAACAGAAAATGAATAAATAAGAAAATAAAAATCGGATTGTGTCTGCCGTACAAAACCAATCCAATAGGGATAAAAAGCTCACGAATAATGAAGAAAATTCCATTTCCGATGCCTCAACGAGAGGAGAGGAGGGGAGGGGGGCAGTGCCCCCAGGATCTCGTCCCACTTAAGTTAAACGTGAGCGATTTTCATTTTTTTTTTTTTTTTCGCATTTCAATTTCTCCTTGTCGGGGACTGAAAAAGTTTTTAGCTGAAATAAATGAATTTTTAAAAACGAGGGATTCTACATCGGATTCCCACCATTCCTCCCTTACCAATTTTTTTTTTCGCTTTCTGCTGAACGCTACAAAATGGTTTTATTAGGTTCGTCCTCGTTTTCCTTTAACGGATAAATTATTAAAATTTAGATATAAATTCATATGAATTTCTCTTTTTTCCGGGATTGTTTTTTTTTTTTTTTTTTTTTTTTTTTTTTTGAAAATTATACACGGGAACAATCGTATTGTGTTTTCCGATTCCCGGAGAATAACACCCCTCGTTCAGTTTTTAGAAATAAATAAAATCCTCTTTTCAGTGATGCCAAAGCCTCTTATTCAAAATCGTTTAAAACCGAAAACCGGCATGAAGCATTATACGTTACTAATTGGCGCTATGAGGATTACAAAAGCGGAAAACCGTTTTAAAATTTGTGAAAAAGAGAGGTAAAAAATAGAATATGATTCCCGGGGAAAATTTCGAAAATATTAAATGCTCTTTTCTCGCGCGAAGCTTTTTTTTTTTTTGTAAAAAGTCAGCTTTGAGAGCATAATGGAAAATTTTTCCCGATTTTAAACGTGGATTTGAAGTAATCCCGATGTCGCGACAAAAAGCATGAAGATTAACTTTTCTGCATTTCAAATACGGGAAATGATATTTAGAAGAGAGAAAAAGTAAAGAAAGGAGGTAAAGGAAAGAAGGCGGCAGAAGTAAGAAGGGAAAGAGAGATGAAAATTGAAGGTATACAATAAGGTGTCCCTTATTTTGGCAATTTTTGAATTTCAAATCGTTACCCCCAAAAATGGTTCTCCTTGGTGTACTGATAAACCCGAACTTTTTTTAAATTTTTTACTTGGCGAGAAAACGTGGCGACTTGAGCTTAAAGCTCCAATTTGCCATAAGAAAAAAAAAATGAGACAATTTTTTTTTTTTTTGCTTTCTTATCGGAAATTTTTCGTATATAACGAATCTGAAGTCCGTTTTTTGACCTAAAAGCCAAAATTTGGCTAAAAGCACGTGATAAAGTGACAAAATATAGCAAGTCCTCAGTTTCACTCGTATTTTGGTCTTCAGCTTAAAATTCGGACCAAATATAAAAAAACGGACTTTAGATTCGCATTTTAATTACGCATTTTGCTTGCTTTAGGCCATTAGTTCGGGCCGATTTCTACCTTTTTTCTCCAACGGAAAAATATGTTCCTGTGCCATCTTTTTGTGTACTTTCACGTGGTGATAGCGAAATTTTGTCCATCAGGATCATGTCTTGGATGTTCGTCTTGGATCATGTCTTGTGATTTTTATGATTTTGGCCACTAAATTTGGACACTTTTGCCTTTAGGGTTCCAAGGCGAAATACGTGATTTTCGGCCAATTTTTTGCGTACTTTAACATGGTGAAGGCGAAATTTTGTCTAGCGTGGTCTTCGGGGCGAAACAAATTTTTTAGGTTTTGGCCATTTTATCGCCACTTTGACCTTTGACCTTTGGGGGAAAAAGCCAAAAAAATACATATTTCTAGACCAGGTTTTTGCGTACACTCACTTGGTGATAGCGAAATTTGTGTGCAGTATCATCTTCGCAGCGAAAAATTTTTTTTTACCTTTGGCCATTTATTTGGTTACTTTCTTGTTAAAAGAATAATTTAGAAGCACATGTACTTCCGCCAATTTTTTACTTACTTTTTGGCTGTCATAGTGAAATTTTGGTCCGGCGACGCTAACACGAAGAAAATAATTTTTTTCCGCTTTAAATGGCCATTTTTAAAAAAAAAATAACAATTATGCCGTTACAATATAGAACAATTTTGCCCTTTGAAAGAGCTTTTTTGGGGGGTTTTTTAGATTCTTCAATCGGACAACGCATTCTCTGCCAAAAATATAAAAACTAAATTAGCACTCCCACTCCCGCCTCAAAATGGCATTCATTTCGACGCTAATATTGGGCCTAATTTACCCCTTCATTACGTCCTATGATGGGTAAAGGTCCAAAAAAAATTTAATTTTGGGGCACAAACCTTATGGTAACCAAGTGGCAGCCTTACATTAAAAAAAAAAAAAAAAAAAAAAAAAATCACAATTCAGTCAGAAAAGCATTCAAATTTATTTAATTTATTAAAATATTTATTTTTCCGAAAAAGCTCAGAATCTCGGGAGAAGTCGTTGAATTTGAACTTTAAATTTCACCGCTAACTTCACTGCCCTCTATGATTCAGACGCTTTTCGTCAAATCCATTTCCTACCACAGCTTTTTGTCCCAAAAATTTCGTCACAAGAAACAAACAGTCGCGAGCAAATTTTGTCACAATTACATTTTTGTCATAAAAAAAATTCGTTACAGCTGTATTTGGTACTAGAAATTTTTTTAAATTTACTTTTCGTCCAAATACAAAAATTAGCAGTGTGATAATAAGTGTGACAATGACAATAATAAATTCGGCACAAATATATAATATGTGACAAAAAAACTTGGGGTCAATTTTTTTGTGACGAATTTTATTTGTTGCAAAAAAATTTCGACTAATGCTGCTTCTCCATTATGGCTCAAAATTAATTTTCTAGAATTAATTTTCAAAATTTCCGGAAGTACTGTGCTTTAGTTATTCTATGAATTTTCGACCATGGATTAAGAATATAAAATATGCAATGTAGTAAAAATGGCCGACTCCATTTTTAAATCTTGGGTTAGAAATCCATAGAATAACAAAAGCACAGTACTTCCGGAAATTTTGAAAATTAATTCTAGAAAATTAATTTTGAGCCATAATGGAGAAGCGGCATAAATTATCGTGACAAAATTTACTTTGGAACGAATTTTAAATGTGACGAAAATTAGTATGTGACAAAAAAAATACTACCCTGTGACAATGTTTTTGTCCGGTTAGGGTCCCCTATAAGATTATAATTCCAAATCTGACATGTACTACAGGATTCGTCGTCTCTCACAGCATATGAAATTCCCGTATCGTTTTAACAAGAAGTATCACGGCCGATTTCATTCCTTTCTCAGATCGATCGCATCTTGAACCTCATTAACTGCCATTTAAAGTTAATTCCAATAAAAATTTAAAACCATGGTAGGATCTTACATTAACATCGCATGCACTGTTCTGTTATCCATGATCGGCTTCCGCTAACAAGAAGCATGGCACTGCAATATCTAATCTAAATTCATAAATTTTTTTTTTCTTTTTTTTTTAAACCTTTAAAAACGATCGTTTATATACAGTAATACTTCTCTACGATTTTTTTTATGGTTTTTATGATGGATTGTAAAAACAAATATCACGCATTTCCATCTTTAAACAACACAAACCGTTTAGGCTATTTTTGACGCCTGGCAGGCACGAGCGGCTACCATAATGGCTATCGTTATTAACTATCTTATTTTTAAAAAAACTTTTCAAAAATCCATTTTCATAAGGATTTTTTTTCTATTTATTGGCGTAGGACGATGTAAAAAAAAAAAAAAATGAAAATGAATGGATTTTATTTTTTTTTTTTCTCCCGTATGATATCATGCATGTTCCAGATATTTCATTTCCATTCACGGATTTATGTCATGATAAAATGTACGACGACAATATTCTAGAATCCGTTGTTTACGATCGCATTCGATGTCATTATATGCCACTGAATTATGACTCTTCAAATCATTTTATATGCTTTTGAAGCTTCCATAAAAAAAAAAAAAAAAAAAAAAAAAAAAAAAAATAGACGAAGAAAAAAAGAGAAACAAAAAACGAGATCCCTTTGATTTAAATGAATAACCGTGTAATAATCTTCACTTCCGGTTTTTTTTTCTTTTGGTTAATCATAAACCCTTTCATTTCGAAAAAAAAAAAAAAATTGGTGACATTTATGCGGAATGATTCGTTTTTTTTTTCCTTGTGGAAAATGTCAAGACAGAAAAAAAAATGGATTCGAGACTCCGGCAAGTGAAATGTCACTCACTCCGTTTTATTTTTTTCGGATTCGATCTCGATCGAAAGAAGAAAAAAAAAAAAAAAAAAAAAAAAGCTAACCCTTATCTCGGACAGAGATTCATGAGTCTGGTTTAGCTTAAACATGCTCGGAGATCCCACAACCCCCGGGGCAATACCCCAGGATAAACGAAAAACCAATGGTAAATAGATACACGTGACCTGCCTTAGCAAGATATAGGGTGTTGTGGGGTTGGCTTTTTTGTAAAAATGCTTTAACTCCACATATAATTTTAAATAGTGATCAACTCTGGGTTTTTCTTTTAAAAGTGACGAGACGAAGGCACCTACGAGACTGTAACTTGATCGCTCCACAAGTTCAAAGTTCGATTCCAGAGCAGCTGAAATTTTTAAAATTAGTAAACTCTGGCTATTCATGGGAGTATGATTAGAGTGGGGCAGTAAGTGCACTTGGATTTGAGCGTCATAGTTTGAGGGGAAAAACTGCGGTTTTTACTAGACAATTATTGACATTTCACAGTTAAAAATTCAGCAGTTGAAGTCCACAAGTCATTGTTCCTCGCCAAGCAAATGGTAACTAACCGCGAGATTTTCTGGTTCCTGCAGAACTATTTTTCCAATCTTGGCATTATATTTTCCAGTTTCGATAATAAATCCCGAAGCCGGGGATGTTCGGGAATTTATTATCGAAACTGGAAAATATAATGCCAAGGATGCCGGGGGATGTTTCATCCCCGGCTTCATTGTAAAGACTACCCTTAGACCGAAATTTTACGCTTAAAAATGTTGCAGTAACATTTTGTGACAAGAGATTATTGCTGTAACATGTTGAGGCAGGTTGTGGCAGAGTTAGGAACATGTTGCCAACGTTTGGAAGCGTGCCCCAAAAGGCAGAAAAATATTAATATTTATAAAATATTTTCCAATATTATTCGATTTTTAAAAAAAATTATTTTTCAGTATTTTAAAAACATTATGCAAATATTTTTTGAAACAAGAAACGATAAAAATGTTTTTAAAATGTTGACAAAGATTTTAAAAATATTTCTAGGCCTATTGTTTTTCGTTTTAAAAAAAATATTTGCGTAATATTTTCAAAATATTGAAAAATATTTACAAAAGATTTTATAAATATTAATATTTTTTGCTTATTGGGATAAAACATGTTGCGGAACACAGAAAAATGGAAAATAAAAATTGTAAATGCTGCTCAACTTGTTCAGCAACATGTTTTTAAAGCTGTAACATGTTGAGCAATATGTTACCGTAACATGCTACTGCAACGTGTTGTTTTGCTGTTGCTCTGACGATGTTTGGATGTGAAAATGTCTAGTGTAATGACTGAAGTTGCTTTTGATCTTTCAAAAATTAAAACGAAGCAGATTAAGTAAAACAGCACATATTTTTTTTGTAAATACCTAATTTCAATTCTAAACGAAGGTGTTCTGAGCAGTCAATTGCTTTAGGAAACTTATCTTTACCAACTAGTGTTGCCAGCACTATTCCTGATTCACCTAAAAACATTTCGGCAACCTTTCAGTTAGTCTAGAGTAGGAGACCCTTAATTTGAAGAGACCCGACAGAAAAAATTAGGCTTGAAATTTTGGAAACATGATCATGGGCATAAATTTCGCAAAAGACAGTTGACCGAAAAAGTGCTTTCAGAAAACAATTAAAAACAGGAACAGACTGAAGGAAAAATGAATGCGCATGGTCTTATTCCCCCAAAATTTCGCGCTGATTTTTTCTGTCGGGTCTCTTCTAATTAAGGGTTTTTATGATCTGGAGGAATTCCTTTTTTATCCTGGATCTTGAGGATGGTACTGATTTGTTTTTCAAATATTCTCAGAATCCAATCGAAGACGTCATGTTCTTCATTTACGCCGTAAAATGAGTGAATTGTTTCCGATACTTTGACCTCCGGGCCTTTCGTAGCTGTCCAAGTATATTCTAAAAATAACCAGGAATAACCATCAGAAACCATTCCGTATAAAGTTGAAAGATTCCTTCCCAGACTTATGTCTTTCTGTGAAAACAAAATTGGATTAGTAAAGAAATGAAAGAAAAGTATCTGACTCTTGAATAGCTGAGAAGGAACAATGGATCTTTACCTCCATAGTAGTGTGCAACTCAATAATGGCTTGGGTCAGACCTTTCGCTAAATCATTTCTTTTAGCTTCAACTCCTATAATGATAATGTTTTCATAAAAAAAACAAAAATCAATGAATCCAGAAGCAAGAGTTCCCTTTACTTCCACTTCTAATTCACATGTTAGGTTTATATATTTTTTTTGTATGTGTTTGAGAACAGCTTTAAAATAGCATTGAATCAAAAGTTTCTTCGTTGCTTCGTTGGATAAATAAGTAACAGTAAAACTTTTTCTGGTTTCTTTATGGTCACGAGTAAATTCCTCATATTCTTCTTTTGATAGTTCTACTTTCTGTTCCCTTACCTCATCTGAAAGAAAATATATATATATATTTTTTTTTTCAATGTCATCGCGATGGCAAAAAACATTATCAAAAAGCTCCATACCAATTTTAAGTTTTGGCAAATGACTATATAACGCAAAATTCTGTTTCAAAACATGTGTGCATACTTCATAAAATTTCCAGTCTTTAAAATTAGCTCCATTATTTTCCGTTTTATCGGACTTTTTTTTTTTTTTTAGTTTTTTTAGTTTTTTTATAGGTCAGAGCATAAAAGTGCCTCTTTTCCTCTTTGATATTTGGCAAAGAACTTCTTGGACCATTATTTCTCGTCAAAGATTTGATCGTCTTTCTTTCAAGGAGTGTAAAAATTACATGAATCCGGGACCTGCATTTTAGGTCCTTTTTTAAGAGTCGTAACTTAATATTCATTTATTTTCCACTTTACAGACTAGTGACTATTTCTTCGTCCCCACAAGGGGTGCCACTTTGAAGCTGTTGTCCCTTTTACCTTGCTATAAACCGGTGTTTCAATGATAATACATCCTTATGCTTTCAAATGTAGCCCTGCGCGCGCATTAATCTTATAAATCTCATCCATCACAATTCATTTTAATATTTAAATGCCGCCAAAATAGGTCGGTTACAGTGGTTCTAGCTTTTGTCCAATTTTCGGCCGATTGGCCTACATTCTTCGTAAGATCTATGTTAAAATGTGCTCGTAGACTTTAAAAATCTGGCCAGAACCGACTTTCAAAGAAGTTGTCTGAAAAAATTTAACGAAAGATTAAAGGCAATCTTTTAAAGAATTTGTAACCCCCCCTCCTCCTTCTCGCAATGAAAAAAAACTTCTAGATCTACCATTCGCATTAAAGATCCGGTTTTGGCCACTTTTTCACATGGCTACCAACACATTTTAAATGTGGTCCTTGGAAAGAACATAGATCAGTTAGCGGGAAAATTGAACAAAAGCTGAGAACAATTGCGTTTGTTTTAATCAGCATTCTGTTCTGAATCAAAATAGTATATTACATATCAGGTACGAAGGTGGCGTATTGCAGGGCCGAGACGAAGCCATTCGAGGCCTGCAAGCCATCTCCGTCCCTGATTTGTAAGATATTTTTCATCACGAGGGCGGAAAATGAATTTTATCGTTTTTCAAGCGGGCGGAAAAATCCATTTTCCTCCCAGAGTGGCGAAAAAAAATATAAAAATCGAAACAATAATTAAAAAAAAAAAAAAATATTGCTTTAATTGGGCAGCGTACGTTGTCTTATCCCGTTTTGAAAATAAGCCTTGAGCTTATATCTTAATGACGTAATCTTGTAGCTAATTTGACGTAGTTTTTGTTTAATGAATCGTGTGAATCATATGTATTGCATAGGGTAGATAAATTGTCTTGACCTCCGCAACCCCCACAAGGATCTCTCCTTGCCCTCCTTCTTCATCCTCCCCCGCGACCCTCTTCAACTTGTACTTTATTTATTCAATCGAGATATCCCAAATTGCAACTTCGATTTATTCCTCCCTTTCCCCCTTGAACAAGGAACAAATTCATGGAATATAAGCATATAAAAATAGCGGGAGGATTTCGGCGGTTTTCGAGGGAAGGAAAACGTGTACAGGTTATAGGAGAAAGTTGAGGGGTTTTTCCGAATAAGAAAAATCACGTGTCCTTCCCTTTTTTTTTTTCTTCTTCTTCTAAAAAATCAATTTTCGAAGAGCGGTTCCGTTACTCTCGAGATGTTTTTTGTTTATTTTATGTCATCGAACTGAAGTTTTTTTTTTTTTTTTTTTTTTCCCTACCCATATGACATTTTCAACATTAGGGAGATCCGACAACCGGCCTTCCATTTCTCGACATTGTCAATACTTGAGTATCATGTTTCGGGGGAATATATTTTTTCCTTTGTTTGTTCTTTTGCAAGGTTGGGGAGTGTTGACCCACGTGGCGACGGAGAATATCTTTCGTAATGGACAGTAATCGGAGGAGAAGAAAAAAAAAATACGATTTCGTTGTGGTTGATGCTGAAAATTACGGGAGGAGCACTAATGCGATTTTGAATTTTTTCTGTATTTAAAATAATAATAATAATTAGCAGTGTTGGCAGCTGACAATTTTTGCAATTAGCAAAAAATAAATAAAAATTACAAAAAGACCTTTTAAAAAAAAAGTTTAGCGGTCTATCATATCACGGAAAAACTTTTGGTTCCTGTTACTAAATGTTGAGTTAGGTCTTGTGACGTCTAAGCACTTGAGTTGATAATACTAAAAATTATGTAATTATTACTAGGCGTTATTAATCATTACCAATGCTTAGTAATAATTAATAAATTTTCAGTATTATCAACTCTAATGTTTAGACGTCACAGGACCCAACTCAACATTTAGTAACAAGAACCGAACAAGGATCGCAACTTCTTATTTTAAACCCGACTTTACGAAAGGTGTACAGGCTCAACGGAGGACAGTGTTGGTTTTATGCCTTCTGCTAGCAAGTTTATTTTGTTAAAAAAGCAGTAGACAGTAATTTGTACTATGCTTATATATGACTAGTATATGCTTGTATATGCTTCGTAAAGTCGGGTTTGAAATAAGAAGTGGCTATCCTTGAATGGAACTTGGTTCAGTTCTGCACTGAGGTACAGAATTGTATTCATAGAATGTATTTTGTTTTTCAATGTTGCCACTATATAATCTTACAATGATCCACATATGTCTGACGATCCGGTGAAGGAATGGTAAAATCATCGTAAAAAGATGGAATGTTAGCAGATTTAAGTAGTGAATCCATACGCCGCTGGAATTCGGCGGGTGCATTCGCTATTCCGTACATTAACTATATTGACCCTGTATAATAAACCTTGGGAGTACTGATCACTATTTGTGCCAGGGTGATCAATGTGGCGCCAGGGGCACCAATCGTGATGAAAGAAAATTAATAGTATCACATTTAGAATTTATAGTGTCACATTTAGCAACATCTTTTCTCGTATCCATTACCCAGCTCGAGTTTTTGAGCCATGCTCTATTGGGTTCCGCACGGTGGTCAACTGAACATTTATTAGTCCACAAAAATATGGTAAAAATCCGACTTCACAGCTTCATTAGGATTCAGTTGAGTATCGAAAATCCGTTGAAACCAAAATCCTATCTGCTCGTCCTGACGAGATAAAGGGTTGCGTCTATGCTGAACTTATGGATAGAGCGGTAGTAAGTGCAGCCTAGGTGTATCACCACTCCATCCATAAGTTAAGCATAGACACAACCTCGTCAGGACGAGCAGATAGGATTTTGGTTTTAACGGATTTTGGATATTTAATTGATTCTGAAACAAGCCGTAAAGTCGAATTTTTAAATTTTTTTGGATTAATAGCTGTCTGGTTGACTACCGTGTCCGTGACATGACAGCGGTAATTTGGTAATCCAACCTACTCTCGTTTTGGCGTAGAGTGGGTCCATAGTCTTGCTTGCCTTGGTTGCCTTGGTCTTCGGCCTATCTCGTCTACCGGTTTTTTCTTCGCATTTCTTCAATTTTAGCTTGATAGATCGGGCAGGCAATAGGGTGTATTCTTATCGTAGGTATCAACCATCCTTATTGTAGGTACAAGCGTGATTAGCCTCACACAGTCTTTAACCAAGTTCGGTGCCTGTTACTCATTGTTGAGTTGGGTCCTGTGACGTCTAAACATTTGAGTTGATAATACTGAAAATTTATTAATTATTACTAAGAGTTAGTAATGATTAGCTAATTTTTAGTATTATCAACTCAAATGTTTAGACGTCACAAGACCCAACTCAACATTTAGTAACTGGCATTAATCTCTCAAACTTGAAAATTCACACAGAAGAAAAAGAAAAACGATCAAGACCGATTCTTAAGGAAATCTTTTCTTTCTTGAAAGAGCGGAAGGAAGGAGATCGCCCAAGAAACAGCTTTACATTAAAGGGTGAGATTAGAAAAGTGGAAGGAAACCCGAAGAGGGGAAGGAAAATCCGGAAAGATTCAGCGGCGAAGTTAATTTTCGTCTAACATCAAAAATAAAACACGCAAGCCGTATTTATTATTTTTTTTTTTTATCATGAGGGCCTGAATCAGTCATTTCATTACTTTCCATGAAAGTCGGGGGTATGAAAAAAAAAAATCAAACGAGAAAAAATGAGGAAAGCCGTTGGGAAAATGAAATGGCGTTTGAAAAACTCTGCAGGGGACAAAGTGCACTCTACTGTAGGACAATGAGCTGCATCAAGGATGGGTAAAAAACGAGGGTGGTATATATGCCGCTAGGGTATGGCAATATATTACGTGCATAATGTCCGCGGTTATTTTTCATCTTTTTTATAATAATAAAAAAATAAACCGCAACGGGCTGGGCTTCGAAAAAAAAAAAACACAAATTAATATATGCATTCCTAAACCTAATGTCTCTTTTGTAAATTTTTTCCAAAGCTAATGTCTTAATTCATTACTATCAGCAGAAAAAAAAGCGGTTCTAATCCCACGCCCATTGTTTCATCTTAATGACTCAAAAGAGAGAGAAAAAAAAATTTTTTTTTTTTCCTAAAATAAATATTTAACACGGTCTTTGTGCTTTCCGCTTAACTTTTTTTTTTTTATCTCGTTGAATAAACGGATGACTCGTGCGAATTACGCAATGGCAAAATGTATAAAAATAAAGCAATAATCGGAGGGCCAACCCCATGGAGATGATTTAGGAACAATAAACAACACCCTTGGTATATAATTAAGACATGCACGCAGATGGTGTAATTGCATGTGCAGGTCCGACAATTCATTCATCATTGTGCAAAGGCCCACTTGTAACAAATAAAAATAGGGGTGGCTGAGAGGAAAAAAATTTCCCCTCCCCCTCCTCCTCCTCTGGTCTTCGTCCCTCCCGTTCGACCATTTTACCGTGAATTCCTCGTTTTTAATGGGCCAGGAGGAGAAAAGAAAAAAAAATTAAAGGATTTTCAAAAAATGATTTAGGGATCGGGAATATAAATGAAAATTCGTACCGCGAAATAACATTCAAGACGTGGGATCAATTGGAAAATCAATTGTCACGGTCCAATGGAACCTGATGACACGGAAAATGTTCTTTCCTCAAATCAGTAATCACCTTTTCTGGTTGCTGCTGGAAATGAATGATTGAGTTTGGAATTTTCCTAAAGGCGTTAGGGTATTTTTAATCTGAAACAAACGGGCTTTTGTTTTCCCATTTAAATTGGTATCTCGGCAAACCGCTCCGAAAATAAAAACGGTTCGGGTCGGTTCGGTAACTTTTTAAGTTGAATTCGGTTTGATTTCGGTTAAAATGTTGTCCACCAGGTTTTCTGTTCGGTTCGGTTCGGTTCTGTTCTGTTTTCGTTTTAGTATAAAACCGGTTTCAGTTTGTGTAATAAATCCGGTTCGATTTTGATCCGGTTTTTTTTCTTGAATCCGGTTCTATTCGGTCTTGATTTAATTCGGTTTTATGTAAACCCCCCCTTCCGGTTTCGGTTCGGCTTTTGGTGAAAAGACTCCAGGTTTCGTTCGGTTTTGTAGTAAAAAATCTCCGGTTTCGGTTCTAGTGTTAAGTACAAAACTGGAATTTTTTTTAATATAAAGAAAACGGTTTTAGTTTAATGCGGTTCTTCGGTGCGGTTCAGTTTGGTTATTTTAAAAAAATAACCCGGTTTCGGTTCGGTTCGGTTTTTGTTGTAAAGGGTTCGGTTTCGGTCCGATTTTTTTTTTGGTTAGGATTCGGTCCGATTTTTATCATGAATCCGGTTCTATTCGGTTTCTATTTTATTCAGTTCGGTTCGGTTTTTGCTTAACCCCTCATTCCCCCTTCCCCCGGTTTTGGTTCGACTTTTGGTTAAAAATCCTCCGGTCTCGGTTCTGGTATTAAGTAGAAAATCGGATTTTTTTTTTTAAATAAACGGTTTTAGTTTGATGATTCGGTTCTTCGGTGCGGTTCAGTTCGGTTTTAAAAAAAAAAAAATAACCCGGTTTTGGTTTGGTTCGGTTTTTCTTGTAAAGGGTTCGGGTTCGGTCCGGTATTTTTTTTATAAATGGTTCGGGTTCGATTTTGGTTTAAATTTTTTCTTTCCCTGGTTTTGAACTCTTTTTAAATTTTAAAAGGATTCGGGTTTGGGTTCGGTTTTTTCATTAAAATGCAAAAGTATTCTGTTCAGTTTGGTTTTTTTAAATACAAAAAACCTGGGTTCAGTTTGGTTTTTTCAATTCGGTTCGGTTCGGTTCGGTTTGCCATTCCTGGGCGGCTCATCTGCGATGCGGCGGTAAGACTTCGAAGTCTTGTGGTGCCGAATCGGATTGGATTGGACGACACCCTACTCCAGCATCCGTAAAACCCGCAGGTCTCGAATAATTACATAATAAACTCGAAATGATTTTCCGACCGAATGAACTCGCGAATATAAGAAATATTTTCCTGCGAAATTGATTTTTGACCAGGACGATCCATTCCAGATGATTCATCTTATTAACCTTCCCCCCTCCCCGACACATAACTTCTCCGGTATTATTAAAATCCATCCGATTTCATGCCGGTTGCCAAGTTACATCCAACGACAGGTTGCAAATTCCCGGGATACCGTTGGAAACATTTATAAATTAGGGACTCGGGGTTCAATACGACGAACCGGATTTTCGATTAAATCGAATTAGCCAAGTTGCGGTTCCCATCACATAACTATGCATAGTGTCTAACGAAGCGTATAACGCTACCATCTCATACAAATAAAAAAGCTGGAAAATTGTTTGAGCGTTAATTTTCATTGCTGGAAAAATAATATCCCAGGCATATATAAAAATCATTCCATCGGGTGGGGGAAAAAATGGGGGTGAGTGGGGGGAAATATATCAGGATGATAATGAAAATATGGCTATTGTCTTTATCCACCGCCAAAAAAACTCTCTCTGTTTGGAAAATGAAAAGCGATTTTCCGTGCGTGTTTTGATTCGAACATCATCAACCCCCCCCCCTTCCCCCCCTCCTTCCTCTCCTCTTATCCCTCCCGATCCGTTTTATTGGAACGTTTCCAGTTATTTTTACCAGAATCCAAAAATTAAACTTCTCCCCGATGTTTACAGCAAGGTCAAGAATGATTAAACGGCTTTGTAAAATCATCTTCTGCAATCGGAAAACCCTAATATTTTCTTTTTTTTGTAATAAAAGGAAAAGCTTTCAGACTCGGGGCTTGCTCTTCTTTTTCCTTTTCAGGAGCATCCGTTGCCCTCCCGAAATGATAAATTTTTTTTTTCCTTGTGTTTTTCTTTTTTTGAGGAAGAAAGTTTTGCACACAACAAACCGTGCTTCTGACACTTTTTCCAAGCTAAATATTTCACACATAAATAACGGGAAAAAGAGGGAGAAAGGAAAAGAAAATGAACGATGACGCACGTAGGCTGCACACAGACAAAAAAAAAATCGCAATTATTATTTTTTTTTTTTTTGTTGTTTTCGTCTAAACCGGAAGTCGGATAAAAAAAAATGGAGCGGAGCACGCGAAAAAATAAAAAGCGATGAGTCAGACAAAGAGAAAGGGGGAAGCTTTCGGTTTAAAAAAAAAAATCGTGAGAAACAGTGTTCCTTTTCGATTGAAAGCTCAGCGAAAAGCTTTGACATGAAACGTCAATCCTTTTTTTTTTCTTTCTGAATGGAAGGTTCGGAAAAGTTGAAATATAAAGCTAAATAAAAACCATCAATCTAACAGTCACCTAATTCTCATAACGTTGCACATAAATCTTTTAGATTTTTTTTTCTTGCCGTAAGATAAAACTGCAAAAAAAAAAAAAAAAAAAAAAAAAAGGTCATGTCTTGTAAAGGTCAGAGCTGTGATGATGCTTTGGTTTATGAGGCTTGTAAATTTTTAAGAGGAATAACAAAAAAATTGTTTTCACATGTTTCACGTTGAGAAGGAACCGTTTTATTTTTATTTTTTTTTTTTCGAGAGATCGCAGACGAATATGTATTTATTTTTTTTTGAAAGCCAATATTATGCATTTTTCAGAAAAGGTACGTTTTGGCAGTTGGAGGCTTGAAAGGCTGCAAAATTCGAGTTTGTAACAAAATGTTTTTGTTTATGAAGCAAAGTTGCTTTTTCTTAGTGGTGCCCCTGCCAAAAATTTGACTAAGAATGATCAAATTTGACAACACTCTTAGCCATTTTTAGTGGCGAGGGGTTTAGATTCGTCATTTTAGATCAATAGGCAACAGACATAATTGGAGATAATGATTTACAATGAAAGCTCAAAGCTTTATTGTCATGAAATGATAATTTTTACTGACGGGATTTTCTCAGAAGTGAAAACAATAAATATATAAAGTGCTAAAAACTTCTTGTCACATGACCCACTCCAAAACGTTTCTCATTGGTTGACGTCATATCGTTCACATTTTTGTTTATAAACAAAACTAAGGTAAAAGCACCAATTATTGACCAGGCACCAATTACTGACCAGTCCATAAGCTAAACACGTATACCATAAAAGGAAATCGTGTTTAGCTTATGGACTGGTCAGTAATTGGTGCCTGGTCAATAATTAGTGCTTTTACCTTACGCTTGGTTAAGTTTTTTTTTTTTATCGATGTGGATTGCGTAAACGAAAATGCCGAAGAGGAACCGTTTCACTTAGTTATTCTAAAGCAGATTCGGGAATTTTACTAGCCATAGATTATATTTCTATTGCAATTCGGTACAATGCAGGTATTACAGTTTGAATCTGTATCTTCAACGCACGATTTTACATACAGGTCAGGCAACTGCTATCTTCAAAAGTGTCCCCCGAATTCGAAGCAGAAGAATCGTCGTCTTTGCTCGATAGATGGCTGGAGCTGTAGTTAGGGAATCACGTGATATGCTCTCCATTTAATCAACACTCTCAAAACACTTTTTTTATGATGACTGCCAGAACACGTGATTCCCTAACTACAGCTCCAGCTATCTATCGAGCAATATGCGAACTATTCTTCTGCTTCAATTTCGGGGGACATTTTTGTCCATATGAGGGATACCCGAGTTGCCTGACCTGTATGTAAGATCGCGACCTAACGTTATTTGGTTTTGTATATATTTTTGTTTTCAAAACAACAACAACATGGATTCATTCGTACGTTAACTTTTCTTGCTCTTAAGCATGCCGCCGATAACTCGATTTCGAACGCACCTAAACATTGAACTGTGACGTTACAGCCGTTTCGGCGCCAATTCAAACATCCAAAATTTCTAGATATAAGATATTCAGATTATAGATAAAAGATACATTCCTTATTAGGAAATATTAATGTGAAATAACTATGATTTCTATTTCCTTGATGCTGTTCTAGTGCCCCTGTTGACATTCCTAATCTCATTAAATTATGAGATATATCGTGTTTTAAAAGTTCTCAAACGTAGTGTTGCCCATTCTCTATGGCCTATCATGAAAAATTTCATTTCGGGATTTCTCAATAACATTTATTGCCCGTAATCTATCTTCTTCTATATGCATACATGTATAAAAATTAATTGCTTTCAATTCGAAAAGGGGGGCTATGACCTTCATTTATGATTTTAATTTTATTTTTAACCCTATAGATCACAAGTACGAGAGTAAAAATTTACCTGGCCAAAGACGACAGCCGCGGGGAATCGAACACCCGATCTCTCACTATCGTGACGAGTGCTCTACCATTAAGCTACGTCCGCCAGTCAATAACCAGTTCGATTTTTACTCTCTTAAAGTGAACGATTGAAACGCTATATTATTAAATTTTTTTAAATTTTAAATTTTTACTCTCGTACTTATGATCTATAGGGTTAAAAATAAAATTAAAATCATAATTGCTTTCATTTTTAGCTGTTAACTTCTGTAATATATCTAAAAAAAAAAAAAGAGAAACAATATAGAAAAAAGTAGATTGGGATATGGGGGCATATCCCTACGTCATATAGGACTACGTCTTTAGGGTACGAAAATGCCGTAGCACACAATTCATGCTAATGCTAATGCTGTAGTTTTATTTTTAACGACGTTGTCCCATTTTTCTTGCCACTGATTTTGTATCGTTTGTTTTATAGATGAAAAGTAATCTGTGTATGGTATTTTGATGACCGATTGGATATTCAATTTAGCTCTTGTTTTTGCTAGTTCGTCTATTGTATCATTTCCTGGAATTTGGTAATGTGATGGAATCTAAAATTTCTAGTTCGTTAAGTTTAAGTAACGTTTTTTGAATATTGTGAACTAGAGTGTTAGGATGAGTTTTTGGTTTTAGATTTGTGATTGCTTTGATGGAACTTAGGGAGTCTGTTAGGATTAAGGTTTGGTATATGGAGTGTTTTTGAACATAGCATATAGCATATTTAATTGCTATAATTTCGGCTGTAAAGATGGAAGCTTCGTTTGGGAGTTTCATAATTTGATGAAAATTGATTCTTGGAATGTAGGTAGCTGCTCCTACTTGTGATGAGCTATCGTTGGTTTTTATTTTGGACCCATCGGTGTATATTGTTGTATGACGTTTTCAATTTTATATAATGAAAGGTAGAAGAAGATCATGAAATATAATATATATATACAGTATAAAAAAATATATATACAGTATACTGTATAAAAATCCAGGTAAAGTCAATATATGTGCAAATTATTCCATGTGTGGAATATATGTACCCGCGTAAGCTAAACAAAGGACGCCATTTTTTGTTCGTAATTATCCAGATAAATGTCCTTTTCATCACGCAAAGCAAAAAACTTAATTTTCCGCACTAGTAAGTGCGTCTTAAAAATATGTTTATTACGCTGTTTTTTGTGATGAAAAGTCGCTTACAACACAAGAACTGCAAAATGATTGTCCGTCGAGACCTTTTTTTAAAAAAAAGGCCTTTTCAAAATCGGCCTCGACGGCCTATTTTTTCTCTTCCAACCCTTGTGTTGTAATATACTATTGATCCATATGAAAAAAAATGGTGACAATGTTTAGCTTATGGGGAGTGAATATTTATCAAACATGGGACAATTTTTACGTCAGCTATAAATGTCCGGAATATTAAATTATGTATACATATTTCGACTTTTCCTGGGATACTTTGGAAATAATCTTACTTACTATGTCACATTTTAAGCGTTTCAATCGCTTGATTTCCAACCAATGATACCAACAACTCTTTAGCTCAACTCCGAAGCACTTGTTTTATTCCCCCGAAATTTAAAAGATTTCCCTTTTTTTCTTTTCAGTTCTTCGAGACGACTTCCGAGTCGAGCCGAAAGACACGAGAGTCGCAGCCGGCGAAACGGCTTTATTAGAATGCGGAGCACCCAAAGGCTACCCCGAACCGACTTTGACGTGGAAGAAAAACGGACACAACTTGGAAATGGAGGACCCGAGGCGGATGAGAGTCGTGGACGGTGGGAACCTCATGATGACGGACGTCCGAACGAGCGACGAAGGGAAATATCAATGCGTTGCTCAAAATATGGTCGGGACCAGGGAGAGCAGGATCGCCGTATTAACCGTTCACGGTATGTAAGAACAGGATCATAATTTTTGCGATAGAGCATGGATGGATCCTTGAAAGATCGTCAATTGATTTCCATTAAACATCTCAAGGAACCAAACCCTTATCTTGTCTTTGGGAATGAAGAACCGCTCGAAAACGGGTTTCCGCTACGTTTGTTTTGTTTGCCCCCGACGCGTAAGTTTAATGATTCAAATGTCTATGACGTGTGTGTGTGTGTAACTAAAAGAAAATCATTTGGGAAAATGCGGATTGTGCTAGGTTGGTAACCCCCACGTGACACTCCCTTTCCGTGTCTCGTTTTATTAACTCTTGCTCTTGGGGGAGCATGTCATCTGCTTTCAAAGGAAAATATATATAATTCATTTTATTTTGCTCCCCAAATTACTATATTATATATAATTTTAAGAGTTCCCCCCGCAGCTCCGAACAGCCGCCGCGAAGTTTTCCGCGTTCCCATATATAAGTTGTAAAATCACCGCCCCTTTTTATCGCTTTTGTCTGATAATGCGAGGAAAGTTAGCACTTTTCCCGGAGAACCCCAGGTGCGTTTAATAGTGAAATTTTCCCCGATACAGTTGTCACCTGGTAAAATGGGAACCCACTCGTGCGTCAGCGAAATATGAAATATACTCCGACGAATTTAATATTTTGCGGACCAGCCTTTAAAACCGCCGGTTGATATACGAACCAACATTATTTTCCCGGGGTTTTCCCGACGAAAACTTTTAACGTGTGTATGACTCTCTCTCTCTTTTTCCTCTCATGCTATAAACAGGCCTGCTTTTGTTTTATAACTTTATCCTCTGACGAGTGAAATAAATATGTTTTTTTTTTCCAGTGAAACCGTTTTTCCACAAAGAGCCATCAGACGCAACGATCCTCGCGGGTGAAAGCGTTCAATTTCAATGTAAGGTGGGCGGGGATCCGACGCCGAATATTTTATGGAGGAGGGACGACGGGAAAATGCCTATAGGTCGGGCCCATATTTTGGATGATAAAAGTTTGAGGATCGAGCATGTCACACCTGAAGATGAAGGATTGTATATCTGCGATGCGGAAAATGTGGTTGGGACCATTTCGGCTCGGGCCTCGTTAACCGTTCACTGTGAGTATTAAAACTTTTTAGAATAGCATTAATATTTGTCTGTGTGGATGATAGGAATATGGAGGTTCACAAGTTCGCAGCATTGGGCTCGGGTCCTTGAAGTCAGCAGTACAATGAAAAGCTCAAGTTATCAAATTTATTCCAGGATTTTGAGCTTTGTTTGAGCTTTCAAGAAACTTTTCCGACCATTTTTCCTAAAAATTTTGATTTTTAAATTTTTTTACCTAATCCATTTTTCCTTAAAAAAAAAAAATCCTAATCCATTTTCTAAAATCTTAATTACCTTAGCCTCCGCTGCAGCTCTGACCTAATACATGACTGACCTCCTCAAAATTTTTTTGGCTCATATATCTTGCTTATTTTCAATATTGTAACAGGTCATTTGGATCCCAGTCCTGAGAACTTTTGTTTTTTCCTGAAACGCGGATGGGGAAAGCAAAAAGCAATCGCCCTCTAACCCCATTTAAAATTATAAAATTCCAACTAAGCAGTCTATGTTAGTGTCTTAAGAACATTCATGGAAATCAGCGGAAAATCCTCTTATGGACTGCTGTTAAAGAATTTGCATAATCCAATGATTTTAGATGTTCTGACTTATTTCAGAATTTTCACTGGAAAGAACCCCCCCTGGCCTTGTCAAACAATTCGCAAAGAAAACTTACTTCTGGAGTGTGTCAATTTTAAAAGAATCCCCCGCGTTACCTCAAAGGCATAAAAGATCTCTCGGAAAAGTTATCGCATGAATACATTATTATTTTACTCCGCGCGGTTTAAATTTCATATTTTCGAGGATGCTTTTTAATTAATGAGAACTTTTTACCCGGTAACACGGTTCTCCCGTTCTTTATTTTCCCCATTTTCGAAAACTGCAGTATATATATAAAATATAAAGCGTCGAAAGATTAATTCGGGGAAGAGGGAAAAACGGATGGGGGTTTTGCACAATTTAAATTTGATCGATAGATAAAAGTTTGGAATAAAACCACCCCCCAATTCATCTCGTGGCATTTACTTTACCCCCTCCCACTCCTCCTTCCTCTTCCCCTCTGCTCCGGTACACTTTATTGATTCATTTAACAAAATCGTGGACCAATTTAATCTTTTGACGGACCCTTTGTTTTTACAGCTCCGCCGACGTTCGTAACGAAGCCTCAGTATCAAAAAGTGGGATTGAACGGGATCGCAACTTTCGATTGCGTCGCACAGGGGAATCCTCCGCCGTCGGTCTTTTGGACAAAAGAAGGGTCTCAGGTGAGATACTGAAACATTAGATTATGGAAGTAATCTTGTTAATGCTCTTTCGCATGGGGTGGGACGGTCCGCAGTGTTATTTTACCTTAACGGTTCTTCCTTTTTTCCTTATCGTCTTAAGGGAATTCTCCCGACGGTATAAACAGAACATCCCTTTTTTTGTTTTTTGTTTTAATCCAGTTTTTCGGAATCCTTTAAAATCTCTTTGTCGAAATGTTTTCCAGGTTCTTATGTTTCCCGGGAATGCTTACGGTCATCTTCACGTCACACCGGAAGGCTCTTTGAGGATTCAGGGAGCTCAGAAGGAAGATTCCGGGTTTTTGGTCTGCTCCGCTTTGTCCGTTGCCGGATCTGCCGCTGCTCGTGCCTTTCTTCAAGTCACTTCCGTCGCGGATGTTCCTCCGCCGATTTTAGATTTCGGGCCGGCTAATCAGACTCTTCCGCTCGCGAGTACGGCCATTTTACCTTGTCAGGCGAGCGAAAAGGCTGTGAAGATTAAATGGTACAAGAATGGAAGTCCTCTGGAGGAAGGGAAAGGGAGGATTCATATTAAACCTACAGGAACGCTGGAGATAACTGGTGAGTACACTAAAGGTCTTGGAAAAGGTCTCTCGAGAAGTTTCTCAATGATGACACTTGCTTGTTCGTTTTTTCTTTCTTTTCTTTTCTTTTATTTTTCAAATTAATTTCCAGATCTTCAAGTACCTGATTCCGGACTCTACACATGCACTGCTTCGTCGGAAAGCGGAGAAACGTCATGGTCTGCTTCTTTGACAGTTGAAAAAAGTGCTTCTTTGTCCAGTTCGGTTATTCATAGGACTCCAGATCCCAGCACTTTTCCAGGACCTCCTACAAAACCAATGGTAGTTTTTTTTTTTTTTTTTTTTTTCAAAATTCCCCACAGAAGATAACAACTGACTTAATATTTTAAAATATTTTTGAATATTTTTTTAAGGTTCTAGTTCCTTTACATAACCGGCCGGTCAGCCGGGCGGTGAAAATTTTTTAACAATAAAAAAAGTTTAATTTTTTTTTTTTTTTTTTTTTTGATTCGGTATTTTACACGTAAAAACGAGATCGGATCTCATCGAAACCGTGCCAAAACGTTTTGTTGCGTTTAAAAGGTAAAGATTCGTTATTGAAAATGTATGAAAAAGGCTTTATGATGCCCAAATTTGATAATTTTTTTTTACTGTTTTCGAAACAAAGCACGATCATACAAACAGGTCTGGAAATGGGGGGTAAAAAAGTCAAAAATGTCTTCTTTATTGAAGCCATTTTTCATAGAGTCGAAAAGTGATTACGTCATCCATAAGCTAAGTATTAGCGGTACCGCCTATTCTTAGCTTACGAATTCATAAGCTAAACATGACGTTCCTAACCGGTTAATGCCACCTATTCTTAACTTATAGGTAGTTTTTTTCCCACGGCCCGTGCGAGCTTAAAAAATTTTTTTAATGAAAAATAATCACGGATTCTTGAATCGGGAACAAAGCAGAATATTTTCACGTAAACGAAAAAATTCCAGACCCAGTATTAAGAAAGTAGGAAGTGACGTCACACTTTTCGACTCTATTCTGTATTTTGATCAATAGATGGCGCCTCCTGCTTGTAGTCACATCATGTGACCATAAATAATAATATGGCGGTTGACAACAAAATAAATATAAATATGAAATAAAGAACAAGGTTAGGTTAATTTGAAAAAAAAAGGGAAAATAAGTAATGTTAAGAACATAAATATTTTTTAACTTATTAGCAACAATTATCAAAAATATTTTTGTGCCCTAGAAGGCGTTTGTTTTAAAATGGAAGTTGTCACATGGCCTGACTATATACAGTTCATCTATTGGTTGAAGTTTGGAAGTAAAAACGGCGCGGCTTCATTAAAGAGGACACAAGCGCTCATATAAACGGTATACAAGTTTCCAGACCTGCGTTTGTATGATCGTGAAATAAAAAAATGAGACGCCATTTTTCTTTTTGTTGTTGAAATAGTTCGCGGTTTCACCGCTAGAGCGCTGTACTAGTCTCTTTTTTTTGCTAAAAAAATTAAATATTATCAAATACAAGAACTGTTAACTGTTGTTCATGCATTTAATATCATGGAAATTTATGTCTGAATATAGCAAAACGTTTTGGGTACGGTATCGGTGCAGTTAGATCCCGTTTTCATGTATAAAATATTTGATTTTAAAAATTTTTTTAGCATATTTTTTTATCGTTAAAATGTGCACACCGCCCTGCTAATCGGCCAGTTATGTAAACGAACTAGAACCTTTAAATAATATTTTTAAATATTTTTTAAAACATTTTCCAATATTTTTTTTAAAATATGCAAATATTTTTTGAAATAAAAATATTTTAAAAATCTTGAAGATTTTAAAAATATTTCTATTGCTTTATGTTTCAAAAAATACTTTATAAATATTAATATTATTTTGCTTATTAGGATACATGCAATGACGTTTTTCTTCTCCGAAACTTAATATCTTTTATTTTTTTGCTTTTTCAGATATTGAATGTGACAGAATCTACCGTAACGGTTGCTTGGAAGAAAAACGCTGAAGGGCGAGACGGTGCTTCCCCTCTTATCGGTTACACCGTCGAATATTTTAGTTCTGATTTACAAACAGGATGGGTGATAGCCGCTCATCGTGTTACAGCTGATTCCATCACCGTAAGTTTGAAAAAATTTACCTTTTTAGAAGGTCGTCCATTAATTGCAAAAGCATTATTTTGCTAAATTATTACCCCCTCTTGTCACACCAAAAGAAAATAAGCTTCTTTTTTATCGAGATTTTTTATTAACGTCAGATTTTCGAAACCGCCCCTCTCCTGCCTCCTCTTGAACGTAATTTATGGACAACCCCTAATAGACAAATATTTATTGATTTATTTATTTTATTTATTTATTTATTTTTTTTTTTTTTTTTTAGATTACGGAATTGAAGCCGGACACAAATTACATTTTCCTCGTCCGAGCTGAAAATTCGCATGGCCTCTCTTCACCGTCTCCGTTATCGGAACAAGTTCGAACCCTCGGAAGCGACCAGAGGGCAGTATCTCAGTCCGAATTAGACGAAGCTCGATCTCGTTTGAGCACCAAAGTTGTAGAGCTGAAAAACATCGAAGCGGTTTCGTCAACCTCCGTCCGCTTGTTTTGGCAAATATTAAACGCGAGAGATTACGTGGAAGGACTCTACGTCAGATTTCGAGATCTGTCAGGTGGTTCCCAAAAATACAACATGGTGACGGTTTTGAACGCCGGAGCGACGAGTTACGTCGTGGCAAATTTGAAAAAATACACGAAATACGAATTTTTCTTGGTTCCTTTTTACAAATCCGTGGAAGGGCAACCATCGAATAGTCAGTCTGTGCAGACGTTGGAAGATGGTTCGTATTTTTTTTTTTTTTTTTTTTTTTTTGGAAGGGAATTTATTAGCTGATTTTAAATATATATTTTTTTGTTTTGTTTTTAGTTCCTTCAGCACCGCCGGACAATATTCAAGTCGGTATGTTAAATGCAACTTCAGCTTTCGTTCATTGGTCTCCCCCGCCTCCTCAGCATCACAATGGTATATTACTGGGATACAAAATACAGATAAAAGGGAACAGCAGTAAAATTTTGGCGCAAATGACGCTCAACTCATCCATGACCAGCGTTATCCTTAATAATTTGACCACCGGGAGCACGTATCAGGCGAGAGTGGTCGCTTTTACAAGAGTTGGAGCAGGTCCATACTCTCAGAGCTTAACACTGGTCATGGACCCTAACTACATTCATTCGTATCCCGCAAGGTATGCTGATTAATTTTTAAACTTTTTTTATAATTATTTTTGAGTAATTAATTTTTTTTCTCCTTCAGGGCTCATCCTAGCGAAGGTGATAGAGTCAGCGTAGTTCAGGAAACTTGGTTCGTCGTTTTAATGGGACTGATGGTGCTATCTGTCATCCTCGGTTTTGTGGGGATGATGTATTTAAGGAGGAGGCAATCTATGACCAAAGAATTGGGGCATTTAAATGGTATTTCAAAATTTTAGCTAAAAAAAACTTAACAAAATTTGTCAAAAATTAAAGTTTAGGCGACCGAGGTTCGAAAAAAATCCAGGGGTTCGAAGCCGGTAAAAATCGGTTCGAGCCGAAGCCGGCATCGGCGCCGAAATATTCTAAGTGCTGAAGCTGGCGCCAGCGTCGGCACCGGAATAGAAAAATTTTTGCCGCTGGTGCTCGTGTCGGAGCCGATTCCAGCATCGCTGCCAGCACCACCATCAATTTTGTCAATTTTTTTCTTTTTTTTTACTTGAAAAAAAGTTTGTTACAATAGCCGCCGATTATTGTCGTTTCAGTCGGCCGCTTAATTTGATCAAAATTCGTAGCTTTCGTAGCCATCGGGTCATAATTACAAGACCGGTGCCAGCACCGGCGCTGGCACGAAGTTTAAAAGAAATTATCTAGCACTGGCACCAGCTTCGGCACTGACCTGATTTTTTATCAAGCCGCGGCTGGCACCGGAATCGGGTTCGGACCCGTGAAAAAATCTGGCATCGCTAAAATTACGTGATTTTTAATTTTGATCGCCTAAATTTGAGACTTTTTGACCGGTTTAAAAGGTTAATTAAATCTAAATTTTTTTAAAATTTTTTTAGTGCCTGTCGTTAACGCAAACGACGTTACCCAATTAAACCTCATCAACGGGAAAGAAACGCTTTGGATCGACCGAGGCTGGAGACCAAATGACAAGGACTCCAACCTGTCAGATATAAAACTTTTAAATCATGAATTAAGTTCCAACGCTACAGATTACGCGGAAGTCGACACCCGAAATTTATCAACTTTTTATTCCGTGCGACGGGATCACGAAAATCCAACGCCGTACGCGACAACTACTTTAATTAATACAATGCCGAGGAACAACATCGTAAGTTTTTTTTTTTTTTTTTTTTTTTTTTTTAATTAAAAATTTAAATGAAATAATTTTTTGTAAATTTTTTGCAGGAATCTAATCAATTCACCGGTATGAGCTTATGCTACCCTTCGGGAGATGCAAAAACCTCCAGTTCGGCCGGTAGCGATTCTTGCACGAAACAGCAGCACAGTCCTAGTCCGCTGTCGGAGCAGGGATTATACGCAGACGAAAACGGAATGCCGCGTCCTCAGCAAGCGAAAACCCCCAACCGGTGTAAATACCCCATTCCTTATTCAATAGTTCCATCCAGTAACGGTTATAACCCTCCAGCACTCCCAAATTGGTCAGAGTTTCTTCCCCCTCCTCCGGACCAACCTCCGCCCAGCCGGAATCTCAGTTCCTTTAATTCTCCGCAGTTGAGCAAGCGCGGCGGCGGATTGTCTTCCGGATCGCACTGCGGGACCCAGCGGAGCGGGTCCAGCGGCGCCAGCAACTACGACGGACAGCATAGGTGTCCGCCTCCGAATCAGCACCCGCCTCCAGTCCCTAATTTCCCGTTGGGATATAATAGTAACGAATACCACAGGAAGGTACCTCACAAACATAACGGGAATCATCATTCGTGTTGTAACTCGTATGACAATATCGATAGGGGTATACAGTCTTCATTACCTAGTCTAAGCCAAGACTCTAGGCATAGGCATCATAGTTGTAAGTTTTTTTTTTTTTTTTTTTTTTTTTTGGTCTTTTTAATTGGCTTAAACTTAACCACGACTGTTTGTGTTTCAGGTGCTGAAGAAAACGAAAGGTGGCGCAGGCATAATAATTGGGAAGAAAATGATCACACTTCCTGCAGCAGTCGGGAAAACAGCGACACCTGCTGCTCTTGTTCGGAATCTTCCTGTCTTTATGCTGAAGCGACGGAAGGGAATCAAGCCCCGGTTTGTATCAACCGAAGACAATGTTAAAAAAAAAAAAAAAACTAATATGAGATTTTTATTTTAATAACTTGGTCCAACGTGCATATCATCCTCATATTGGTTTATTGTGATTTTCGGGGTATTTTTTTAACGCACAGCTCGTGAAGGATTAATGGTTGTAATCTTTTTTTTTGTAAATAAGGCTTGCTTTGTCATGTAAAGCGTTTCGATCAATTTAAGAGTATTGATCAAATTCTTTGACGGTGAGATTTCGCATGATCTCATGACAAGTATCGAAGGTGTATTTCCGTTAAAAAGCTGAAAGATACAAATTAATTTTTTAAGAAGATACAAATTAATTTTTTAATCTTTCTTCGGTTATTGGTTGCGTAACCCTTGGCCATAGACTCTGTGTTTTTATTCCATTTTTTTTCTGGGGTAATACCTTATACCTGTAGATAAGTAGTAAGTCCTGGGATGGACCTATACCTGTAGTTTATTTGACGTTGCGGTCAGATACAAAGTGTTTTTATACGAAGTACTTTTACAATGAGGTTAAGATGACTGTATTAGTAGTTTTTACAAGTCCTACTAGAGGGAGGGAGTGTCGGTGGTCACCCACCCGTCAACTTACCGGTTAATGGTGCTTAACTTCATTGATCACGGCGCCGCTGGACGGAACCAGTGACCACTACGACCTAGTGATGTTAAACATACCGTATATTTAATGCTGCTATATATATATATCCGTAAGCTAAACATGGGCAATGATATATATATATATACACGGCGGAACAATTTTTATGGCGGTGTTTCCTATGTTTACCTTAATAAAATCACACAACAAAAACTGTTCCACCGTGTATATGTACAATTTGACCACGTGATTAACTTCGCTACTCCGACCCCTCCGAAAAGAGTCATGAAGGCTCTCCGAGCATAGCGCTAGTACCGCGCGTTGAAGGTGAACTATCGTATCTCCATCGGAAATATGATTGGAGATAGTCTGTTTCGACATTTTGTGAAAGCGTCACGTGACCACAAGTTTACACCAACATGAGCGTGTAAACTTTTAGTCGCATGAATTTCACAAAGAGTCGAAACAAACTATCTCCAATCATATTTACGATGGAGATACGTTTGTTCACCTTCGACGCATGGAATTACTGGCCCTAGTTCATTTAATTCCCGCGAGATGGTGAGAACTAGAAAAAAACACTACCGCTATCTTCCTTTAAATCTGTCAATTTAAACTGTTTTTAAAGCAAAGATCGAACGTAAAAATGGCGGTTTGTTTGTTTTTATTTATATTGAATTTCACGTAAAAATTATTTAGTAAAATCATTATTATTGAGTAACTTACTTTTATCAAGATTTCTGCAAAATCTTTTGATATCCACGCATGATTTCTTCAAACGTTTAAATTCAGAATCTCCAAATTTAAAAAAGGTTTGATCTAATGCATTTAAGTTTACCACAACTTGTAATCGGTCCTACAATTACCATTTTTATATAAAGCCAATTCTTTTTAAAAATGTTAAATCACATAATCGTTATAAATTAATTCTCTATAAATCTGAAAATGTTGAATCTCTAATGCTGTCGTAAATCAAACAATTTATAATCTTGATCGCTTTACTTGATAAACTTAAGCCTTAAAATAAATAAATTAAAGAGTTGCTGAGGGGATTTTTAAGACGAAATTTAAGCATGGCCTAATTTTTACATCTTTTAAAAAATACGTAACTTTATATACGAATTTTTAATTTATACAGTATAAAAAAAATTTACAGTTAATAGTCGAGCTAAAGTGACTTTTATCACGAAGAACATTTTTGCCTTAAGGAAAATTGTATACCAAAAAAGGGCCGTTTTTTTAAAAAAAATATAATAAAACTTCGATTAATACGGATAAACTAAAATAAAAAAATGCCTTTATTATAATTTTAATATAGGCACTAAAACTTAGTTTTAAACGGAATTTTTAAAAAAAAGGATCCATTCAAGTATTACGTCGGCATAATTTTGGCAATTTTTGAGTTCCTCACCAAGAGGAACCCCTAGAGGTTTAACATTGGCATCAGTCAGCAATTGACTTACCCTCCTTGAGGTGCTGACGTATTATTTGAATGCCTCCAAAAATATCGAATTGTTTTTATGGGACAATCCCCTAATTGTAATTATAAAATACGTAAGAGAACAATTAAACAATAAATTAGTTCCCTTTTTTAATCGTTTTTTCCCTTTGAAACCGACCGGTGGACACTTTATATAACGATTAGAAGTATTTTTGAAATTCCTATTGTGACGAACCCTTTCAGTCATTTGGCAACTCTTGAACCAAACTGTGATGTTTTATTTGTATTACTGTTTTTTTTTTTAAATTAATTTGTTATTTATTTTAGCTATAAAAAAAATTTTTTAAGTAAAATTTTGCGCGGCTTTGTTTAATAATAGTGACAGTTAATCATCGTTATAGACTGCTGAAAAACCAAAAAAAAAAAAAATTAAGCAATATATGCAAAAAACCGAAACGTCTATTACAGGGATTTTCAATTTTACATTTTTTTTTTTACAAAAAGTATTTGTAGATTTTAAAAAGAAAAATTTATAGTTACTGAAATGATTAATTGTTATTTTTATTAAAATAAAAAAAAAAAAAACACTGCCATGACTGTATTATAATAATGACAATTAGTTTGTATGTACAGATTAAAAAGAAAATTCTATAAATAACCTTTCGCCGATCTTGAAGACGTATTCACGTCAGAAAAAAAATATTACTTAGGAAAAAAGTTTTTAAATTAAAAATAAACGAAAACACGTCAGCCAAAAATAAAGTAGTCGCGTAAACATTTTTTTTATTACTAGTCAAAATGATCGTTTGAGATCGCTTAAAACTATTTTATGAAATTGTAGGAAAAAGAACTATTAAATTTTTTGGGAAATAGTCCTAATTCCCAATCGGCATTGAATATATTGTAAATAGAGACGTTTATATATATATAGTTAAGTTGGTAGTTTTTTAACAATTTAACTTCTGTAGCGATTTTCTTTTTGTTCTTTTTTCGCGCCGATTATTATTATTTTTTTTTTAATTTTCATGTGTGTAAAATATTGTAGTACGGCTAATTAAAAAAAAAGACTCAGTTAGTATGTAAAAGAAATTTTTGTAGATTCAAACACTATTTGTAAAAAAAAAAATAAAAAATAATATAAAAATAACCTCTTTTCTTAAATGAGGTACATTTTCAAAATATTCAACCAGTCTGTTAGGGAGGCTATATTGTCCTATTGTGCTTTGATTTCTTGAGATGGCACTACTGTTTTCCATGATAAAAAGTTGGAAAAACATTAACGCCATTATTCTTGAAATTAGAGGCTTAGTCATTTATCCCTGTGGGTTCATTCTGGTATTACGTAAGAATTTATGGGCCAATTAGATTTCCGTACTCCTCTTTAATAAACAAAGTAAGCTTCGTCTTATGGAGATTTAGCACTAAAAAAATTTTTTTGGGATCCCTGGGAGATGGGAAATTTTTTTTTCAAAAATTGAAGGAGTAAAATTATTTTGAGGACGCAATTTTTGAAAAAAAAAAAAAACCTTTCGATTTTTTATCATTGATCGTTTCTTATCAGCCGAGAACTCTTGACCTTAGAAAAGAAAGTAAACATTCATGTATGAATTATTAATCTGTTACAAATACAAAGCAGTTCGAAATGATTTTTAAAAGGTGTGCGGGACGTTTTTATTCGACGACTTGTTTGAATCAACCAAAATTACCTCCATGCGATTTCGTTCCGGAGCCTTATCAGGGTCCTTCCTACGAAGAAGTGGCGAGAATCAAAGAAACCAATTTGGTGCCTTCTCATACGAATCATTTTAAGAAACCTTTATTAATTCATCAGGGTCATAAGCAATGGCTTTTCGATCATACAGGGAGAAGGTATTTGGACATGTTCGCAGGGATTGTGACCGTTAGTGTAGGACATTGCCATCCGTAAGTCTTAAAATGAAAAAAAAAAGTTAAAAGGTAGTAAAAGAGAGAATTTTTTAAAGGCGCATCAATGAAGTATTAAAGCGGCAGAGCTCGAAATTATGGCACACTACCTGCATTTACAGGCAACCGAGAATATTTGAATATGCAGAAGCGTTAACTTCGAAGTTCCCTGATGATCTCAAGGTATACCTGAGGGGTCGTCCGTAAATTACGTAAACATGTTTGGGGGAGAGGGAGGCTTATGTTAATGTTAAATATGCATTAGAGGAAACGTTGCTACTGTGAGAGGGGGGGAGGGGTCAAAATCCTCCTAAATAATGCTTACGTAATTTATTTACGACCCTGCTCCAAACCTAAAATGTTTTCAGTTTGATTTCTATGGGCTTCATAACCCGTAGGTTGTTTATTTTGTTAACAGTGGATCTGAAGCCAACGATTTGGCCATACTTTTAGCTCGCCTTTACTCCGGAAATAATGACATAATAGCATTAAGAAATTCGTATCATGGCGGCAATACAAGTACGATGAGCATTACCGGAATTAGTAAATGGAGGTTTCCTTATTTTACGAATAATGTACATTTTGTGAGTATAACAACCTGGGCCAAACATGGCACACATTGAGAAAAAAATAGTGTGATCACTTTTCTCCTCCATTCTAAATTTCTAGTTGTTATGCATGTAAAATCAGCTGTTTTAAAGCCCTTACGTACAGTAGTCATTAGTGATCATCTTGGGTTTATTTTTATTTATGGCAGGAAATATGGCTACCTTACATAACAAGTTTTAATATTAAAATTAATATCATCATATTAAGTAAATAAATGCAACGTCACAGCGTTCTCAACCAAAAAGGCTGTGCCAGCCGCTTTCTACAATATGGTTATGCTATCAACTTGGAAGACATAAGATCCAGTGCTTAGCGGCCATATTACCTTGGAAGACCCTTATCGGTAAAATACATGGGTGACATCATGCTTGCACAGCCTATTAGTGAATACAAGATGGCGGACAGAAAGCTGAGCCGCACGTCACGTGACCTTTCAAAATGATCGCACTATATTTTCTTAATCAAAATTTGGTGGATCAAAACTCAAATTTTTATTGTCATTGCAGGCCAAAAACCCTGATGTTTATAAAGGGCCATACGGCGGAAAAAATTGTCGAGATTCTCCTGTTCAAACCGAACGCTGCTGTGATTGCAAAGAAGGAGAATGCTGCGCTGGTGATGCTTACGTAGAGGACATACGCGACATTATAAAACACTGCCTGCCGAAGGGGAAAGTTGCTGGATTTTTTGCTGAGTCAATTCAGGGAGTAGGAGGGACTGTTCAATATCCGAAAAATTACATAAAAAAAGTTTACGAAATAATTCGAGAAAACGGAGGCGTGTGCATTGCCGATGAGGTTCAGACTGGATTCGGACGTACCGGCTCCCATTTCTGGGGTTTTCAGAATCACGGCGTTGTAAGTCTACTATATATTTTAAAAATTGTGTAAACATTTATGCAATCTTTTTTTTTTATATAAGATTCCAGACATAGTAACAATGGCAAAAGGAATCGGCAATGGATTTCCACTGGCAGCAGTCGTTACGACTCCGAAAATCGCAAGCTGCTTAACGAAAGCTTTACATTTTAACACGTTTGGTGGTAATCCTTTAGCTTCCTGCGTCGGTTTAGAAGTTCTTAAGGTCATCGAAGAGGAAGGGCTACAAGAAAACAGTAAAATTGTTGGAACTTATTTACTAGAAAAATTAAAATTGCTTAGGGATAAACATTCTATTATCGGTGACGTCAGAGGCAAGGGGTTGATGATCGGAGTTGAGTTGGTGGCTGACAAAGAAACAAAAAAACCGTTGGAGGCCTCTACTTTTTTAGAAATTTGGGAGATTTGTAAGGATTACGGGTTGTTGATTGGATCCGGAGGAGCCGATGGGAATGTACGTAAATATGAAATGGTAAAGGATTTTTAGTTATTAAAATTCTGTATCATGCTTTCAGGTTTTTAGAATCAAACCGCCTATGTGCATAACAAAAGAAGATGCTGATTTTACATGTAATGTGCTTGACGCGGCAATCAATTCGATTTTTAATAAAAAATAATGAAATAAATAAATAAATATCGTAAGAACTAAAATATGGATTTGCTTTTTTTTCCTTAACTAAACAGCGTTCTTTCTTTCAAAGGAAGTTTTGAAAGTAGCGCCAGTTGGACGTGTCAGGAGACACAATGTAAACATAGAAAAAAATTCCTTTTTATATTGTGTGAAATAATTTTTATTTTTTTGTTCGTACGAAAAGTGAATGAAAATTCACAACCTCACACTCAGGACTTTAAATATTAGTTTATCGTGCAAGTAAACATTGTTGAAAAATTGAATTTCTAGTATTACGTATATTCTTTTATTTCATGGATATATATTTAATTCACTGATATTTGACAATTCATGGGGACTGTTAAATATTTAGGAGTTTTCCTCTGACTTCTAATTTGCCTTTTTTTAAGTTACACAGGTATTATACAAACTAAACATTCAAAGAAAAATCAATAATTAATTGTCATACATAATCCACTAATTAATCATTTTTTTCTTAGGTGCTTAAAAAAATGGCATCCGCTTCCAGCACAAGTGCTAAAAATTTGTTTGTCGAATCAAAACTAAGGCTTGCTGATCGAGTTCAAGTAAATGTAAACAATGTAGCTGCTGTAGCAAGACAGATTCAGCGAGGATCTCGTTCCAATGAGGTTTTGATGGTTGCTGCAAAAAATTTTGCAGCCCAGGATTCTGCCATCGAAAACTCAGAAACCAATATTAAAAAATTAAAATTTTTATCTTCACATTTAACCAATCAGTATGATACATTGAATCATATTTGTGGAACCATTGAAGCAGTTTTAGAAGAAGTTCGATCAATGCAAAGATAGGAAAATGAATATTTTTATTTTATGTAAATATGATCTAAGTGCAATAAGGACAAAACTAAATCAATGTAATATTTTGTATTTGTAATTGTAATTATATTCAATTTTTACATTTAAATTTTTCTATTTTATTCATTCAGAAAAATTCATTTTTTTTTTTTTCTTATTATTTTGTGAAAAGGGTTTTAAATTTAGCGGAGGTTTTTCCATTCGATCCAATCTCGGAGGCAAAGCTGAAAAGCAAACATGGCGGCGGTTAAAATGTTTGTTTATCTTTTTGTTGTTTAAAAAGTAATTTAAATTACTTAAAATGATCATACAATAGTTTCAAAAGTTTCTGTTGTTTCTTATAATCTTCGTTAATAGCTTTTATAATGAAGTACAAGCAGTATTTGTTATCCTGGATCGGAATATTTATATTTTCAAGTAAGTAGATTGGGTTAGGTTATATTTTTTGTTGATAACAACCACCTATTATTGCAAAATCAATGATTTAATATTTACTTTAATTTTATTTATTCCCGGTTATAGTTATACTTTTAGCAAAATTGGAAGCGTCTAGAGTTTTGGAATTGACCGATAGGTTTATTGACGTTCGGAAAGATGGGCAGTGGTTTGTCATGGTAAGTTCTTTTTTTTTTTCTTGATAAAGAAATGAAATAAAATTTCAAAAATTAAAAACTGAAATTGTTTCATAGTTTTATGCGCCTTGGTGTGGACATTGCAAAAGGTTAGAACCAGTTTGGGGGCATGTAGCCCAAGCTCTTCATAATACTAATATCAGAGTTGGAAGAGTGGATTGTACTCGATTTACAACTGTTGCAACTCAGTTTGGAGTATCTGGGTTTCCAACAATAATTTTGTGAGTATTTAGCAGTTTTACAAAAGTTAGGGCTTCCTGTATTGATATGTTGTGTAGAATGGGTGGGGCAACAGTCCTGTAGTTATTCATCTTGACAATATGATGTAAAGCTCTTGCAGGGGTGTTGAAGTGACAGCTTTTACTGAACGTAATGACTGGATCGTCTATTTAGTATCCTTTCAGATCCTTTTGCCTTCACTGTGGAGATAACGTCATTAGATCATTTCACTAAAGCTTTCTCTTTTGTCTTTGAAATTTTTTTTTAAAGCAATTTTTTTTCTGGAAAAATATTTTATGTAAAAATTGTGTTTTCCTTTATTGAGTTAAGATAGGCTATAGGCATTTTTTTTTTTTACGGCACTAAATGTTTTATGTATAAAAAATAAAAAATAAAAAAAAAAAAATAATAAGAAAACTTAGAAATCGATAGGATTTGATGTCAAGTTCATGGAACTTTTTTGTTGAATATAAAGACGTTTATTTTATTGGTCTTATTTATTTCTTTATCTTTTTTTTTTTCAGCATCAAAGGCAATTCTGAATTTGTATTTAAAGGGGATCGTACCAAGGAAGAAATGGTAAATTTTGCATTGCGGTTATCAGGACCTCCTGTGCAAAGAATAACAAGATCGGAAAGTGTAACTCATATACAGACAATAAATGAAATTTTCTTCGTTTTTGTCGGCGATAGTCAAGGACATGAATGGGTAATTATATTATCTGAATTAACATAATTTGTAAAAAAGTTAACCTTGACTTTTTTTTTTATTTTTTTTATAGGAAATCTTTTACGAAATCGCCGAAAAATTCCAGCCCCACAGCTTTTTTTATTGCATTGCACACCATCTAATTCAGGAGCATATCAAAGTCAGGAGGAATCCAGCGATTCTCGTTTACAAAGAAAACACCCATTATTTCTTTGACGGTAAGAGTTATGTTTTATATAACTTGGGCAAAAAATTTATGCCCCAGGTGAGGCTCGAACTCACAACCCCGGCATAACTCACGAGTCACTGATTATAAGTACCGTGCGCTAACCAATTGCGCCACTGGGGCCTTCTCCGATGCGTAGTCGAAGTTGACAAAGTTGACGCGTTGAGCTATTATCAGTGTGCTTTATCAGTCCGGGTAATTTAAATTCTTACAACTTTTTTTTTTTTATAGGAGACGGAAGCGATGAAAATTTTAATTCGACTCTTCACGCTTGGGTGAATGAAGAGCGTTTCTTAACATTCCCAAAAGTGACCAGAGGAAATTTACACCAATTTTTCCAGATGAACAAATATTTAGTTTTGGCTGTTTTAGAGGAGAATAAGTTACAGGAATTATCGTCGGATATGCTTGAGTAAGATTTTTTTTTTTTTTTTAATTAAATGGGCCTAAAATAATTTTTTTTTTTTTTTTAGGTTTAGAGATATGGTCGAATCCGTCGTCAAAAGTCACAGACATCGTTATCATAAGCATTTCCAGTTCGGTTGGGTCGGAAGCCCCGAATTGGCAAATTCGATAGCTATGTCGGTCCTTCCACTGCCGCATTTAATAGTTGTTAATTCAACTACTAGACACCATCATTTGCCTCAAGATGAGCCGTCACAGCTAACCCCTCAAGCCTTGGTTATGTTCCTTGATCAAGTACACAACCAATCAGCTCCAGTAAGAAGTGTTTTTTTTTTTTTAATTAAAGTTATTCTTGCTTAGCTAAATAGATGTTAATCCCATAACCAGAGAAGCAAAGGGGTACTCTGCCTTTTTCAGTAGGAGATTGGTCCGTTCAATTATTTTGGTGCATTTGTTCCTACCAGTCTGTGCTTTCCCTACTTGCCATTATGAGCTTCCTTTAAATTTACTTTAAAAAATTGTATGCTTTTCTTAGCCTTTCGACTTCGTTATAGGACTGCAGATTCAACAAATTTGTATTTTATTACAGGTCCTAGGAGGTAACAGCTGGTGGGTGAGGTTGTACAGAATATATTTCGAAGGTAAAACATCACTTGCTGATATGTGGCAGGGAAATCCGGTATTAACGTCCGTTTTGTTTGGATTACCCCTTGGATTCCTTAGCTTAATTTGTTATTCGATTTGTTGTTCTGATATAATGGATGCTGATGATGAAGAAGAAGGTAATTTATTTTATAATTTCTTTTTTAATTAATTCCTTTGAAAAATTGGAAGATTGGATTGAATTAACCTTTTCTTTTCTTTTCTTTTTGCAGAGGAACTTTTACACGAAAAAAGGGAATAAACTACAAATAAAAGCTAATGTAATTATGTTTGAAGGTAAATAACTTTTTTAATGAAATTAAAATTGATTTATACAAATTAAAAAAAATTAACCTAGATTATTATTAAAAGTTATCAATTATTGTAGATTTAAATATGGTTGAAGCTTTTTAGACTTGCATGTTGTTTACTTATCACAAGTGCTAAAATACAAAACATCTGCATAACTTCAAAAAATTATATGACTTTATTCCAATCACAATTTCAAATCAGAACTTTTCAAGTACTTAGTTTAATCAGACTTATTATTAGGGTTAATCAAAAAAAAAAGATTAATTACTAATAGTTTTCCCCTTTTTTTCAGTCCAATAACACTATAAGTCATCATCAGAATCATCCAGTGCAGCCCTTCGACGATCAAACTAAAAAAAAAAAAAAAAAGCTCAGTATCAATTGCCAAATGATTTTATAAATACTTAATGTTTTTATGAATTAGAGATCATACAAAAAAAAAAATCAATATTGTATTTATTATGTAACAATCAAGCATTTAGGTTAGTTAGTATTTTTAAAAAAACAATTGTACTTTTATTTCCAATTAATCTAGTCAAATTTATTAATTATTATAACTTATGCATAGTAAAATTAAAATTACCTTAACTGTAGTTGTTTTACTAGTTTGCCTATTGACATTTTCCAATATTCCAATTAATTCTTGCTCAGTGATTTTTCCAGCTAACCTCCCACTTTGTGCCATTTGTAATAACATGTTCTCAACCATTTTACCTTTTTCTGGTTTTCCTATCATAAGAGTATTTACTATAAGATAAAAACAATGATGACTATTAAGAATGAATCATGTAATTCAAATTTTAGTTTGTTGACAATACATACATCTAGCCCTAGCCGACTGGTCTAATATTTGTGATAAAATACTATTTTTAACTTCGTTTGCTTGATTCTGACGTTCCTGAGCTTCGGCCTCTTGAGCATTTCCTCCTTCCTGAAATAAAATATTGTGAAAAAACTTGGACATGCCGCAAAAATCTGATCCGAAATTTTTTTGTCTGTACAAACCCCATATTGAGAGCGTAGTTGTGCTAATCTTTTAGCCCGGATTTCGTCTAATTCACTGTCTGCCATGCTTTGTTTTTGTGGTTTGGTTATAGTAGCGACTCGCGAAGAACATAAAAATGAAAATAAACGAGCAGAATAGTTTTCCAAATGAACGCTGCCTTCTGATTGGTTCGCTGGCTCATTACATACATTCCATAGACATAATTGTAAAATGGAGCGAACGCAGCAGTTTTTAAAATCAATGTGGTTCAGTGGTTGCAAAATGGCGGAGGCGGCTAGTTTGAATTCCAGTTTGCGTATATTTGATTTTATCAATTAACGTTGTAATGATTAAAGAATTGTTTAATTTTTTATCATAATTCATAAAGGCTCTTTGCAAAAAAAAAAAAAAAAAAATGAGATAAGAATGACATTGTTAAACAGAATCAAGTTTTTTATTTTATAAAATCAGGATATGCTACCCGCATTTCATCATGGCTGTTTAACAAAAAATCCCAGGGGTGGTAGGAAACAGTCCAATTTTTTAGCAAGATAAATCCAATGTCTTCCTTTTTATTTTAATATTTACAATAGTATTAATTGTACAAATTAAAAATATTGAACGTTTTTAAGCTATTAAATTATGTTTATGGCATTATATAGCAAACTAATGTGGAAAAGAGAGGACTAAAACCAAAACTGTTCTTTATTAAAAGCAGTTCATTTAAGGTACGTTGATAGATTCATCTGAAATTAAAGGGGAAACTGAATGATTTTTAATTTGATTTATAGATTCATATATAAAATAACTATTCTGAAATAAATGTGCTTAGACTGTATTACAATATATCTTTGAATTCTTTCAGATTCAGCATGAGTTTAAACAACGTGGTGGAAGCCTTGAAGACTTTGTCGAATGAAGATGATGATGATACTGACACCTCAGTGGAAGAATCTGATGGAAAAACTGGAGGTTTTTTTTGTGAAGGGTCATTTTTTTCTCGAGATGTAAGAGTTTCAGTGAGTGAGATTGGACTCATTAGCTTTCCGATTAATGGAGGTGTTATTAAAAACTTGATAGACATATCAGAAAAAGCTAAATTTGGAAAGGGACTGAAAACTGTTTTGGATACCACATATAGGGATACACAAATGATACCTGCTAAGAAATTGGAAGTGGTCATTAATGAACAAGCGTTAGACAAGATGTTGCAACATATAGCTCAAGAACTCAGAATAGAAGAATATTCAAGGTTGGAAATTCATCTATATAATATGCTTATTTATGGACCAGGACAATTTTTTAAACGCCATCGGGATACAGAGAAAGTTCCTAATATGGTAGCTACCATGGTAATGGTTTTACCATCTGTTCACAGGGGTGGAGACCTCATAATTGAACACCTCAATTTGAATCATAGATTTTTTGGTTCCCTAGATCATGAGATAATCAAGTGTGTTACTTTTTACTCTGATTGCTACCATGAAGTGAAAGAAGTGGATGAAGGCTATAGAGTAGCTTTGACTTACAATGTGGAGTTAAAACCTGGCCCAATACCTGATTTAATGAGTGTTGATGAGAACATACAGGATGCAGTCAACAATTATTTTGAGGAAGGTAATTCTAATAAGTTAGTTTATTTTTTAAACCATCAATACACAGAACACAGTTTGCGATGGTATTTGTTAAAGGGATCAGATCGAATATGGGCAAATGCACTGTTAGCAGTAGGAAAATTGGAAGGTTACTCTCCTTGCTTAGCCCTTGCTGAGTATCATGAGTCATGGCCAGAAGGATGTGAATCTTCAATAAATAAAACAACAAAACTTTATTTTTGGATTGACGAAAATAACATTCATTTTGATTCTGAGCAAATTTCTGTCTCAGAAAACCAAATTTGCTTTATGAAAGATACAAAAGAGGAGTTTGACCCTTATAAAAGAGAAGAAGAGGGACACATGGGGAATTGGGCTGGTAATATTGATGAGTGGTACCATCGATCTGCAGTTGTATTATGGAAAGATACATGGTCATTTGTCAATGGATTTAAAAAAGAATTTCATGCCTTGCACCAAATGACTGCTCAACCTGGTATGCAAGCAACACTGCTCAGAAAAATAATGATATATTCTGAGAAACTTTTTTCATCTCCATTTTGGGATGATACAAGTGTCAAAAAAATGGCTTTGGATATTATGATGCATCTTAACAACAATGAAATTATGTTAAAGATTTTGTCAATACTGAAACCTTCTGATGTTTTAGACTTGGCAAAAAATGAAGTGGTGTCTTGGTTGGCAACTAACTGTGACCTTGAAACATGGCATAGTATTATTGAAACATGGAAATCAAAGCATGATTCTGAAGTTTTGTTAGATTGCTTACTTCCATTTTTGTTGAATTATATGTCAAAAGAAGACAAGGATTTAGGAGTTGCAGAATATTTATTAAATGAAGCTGCAAAGGTTTTTATGACTCCAAAAATTTCATATAGATACTCATATTCAGCTTCAAACTGCACTTCGGACAAAGATAAGCTGCTTTGTTCACTGCTTCAAATTTGTCACGATTTGGGTAATGTTGATTTAGAAGAAAAACTTATGAAAAATGTCTTTTTTAAATCATCTGTAGCCTATTTTAAGATGTTTGAAAAAATGTTGCAGCCAGAGCAATTTGCAAGAATCTCAGGTGACTTGCTTTTAAATATGACAGATGCTTCTTTAGGGAAAATGAAAAAGGAAAAATATATTTATGCGGGAGCTAACCAGACTTATGTTGAAGAAATTTGTTCTCTTTTAAAAGCATGTGGCAAATTGGGCAACAGGTTGATAGAGCAAAAAATCTTCAATCACATACTGTTTAGTCCACATATTTACTCAGTTTCTTTTCTTGTGGATTTATTGATCAAAATGCAGCAAGTTTTAGGGGATTATGTTTGTTATTACGCAGATTTTAAAAATCAGGCCTTAATTAAAATTGAAGCAGAACTGGAGAAATTCCAAAATTCAGATGATTTTTCCTTGCCCATCAATCATCCCTGCAGTTGTGGATTTTGCAAAGAAGTAAAGGAGTTTTTCGCATCACCGACAGAGAAAGAACTTGTGATTCCAACAGCACAATACAATCGAAAGCATATTTACAGTTATCTGAATCCGTTTGCTGAATGTATGCCAATAAAATTGGAAACTTTACGATATGGATCTCCATATAAATTGACTGTCACCAAATTGCCTAAATTGCTTGTAGACAGGCAAATTTTTACTAAAAAACTGGTGCAAAAGAGGAATCTGATTTCTTCAGAGCCTGAAGAAATAATTGTCATTTACTTGCAAGAACCAGAAACCAAAAAAAGTAGAACTGAATAAGATTAATTATTTTTTTTGTTCTATATACATCTTTTGTGATGAATTTTTCTGAAAATTGATTCTTAACGATTGGAAAATCATAATTTTTTGCAGAAAACCGTTCAGTGATGTAAATGCACTCTAAATTATAATTTTTTTTTGTATTACCGTAACTACCCATCTAAGCAAAAATGACTTCTATCCATTTTGTAAATAGCTCAAACTGAACTGTAGTTGGCATAACATAAACATCATAAAATACTGTGTGTTTAGAACATGGAGATAAGTTTTTTTGCTTACATGGGCAGATAAGTAGTCTGAAGTATTAAGGATTTTGCTTAATAACGATATTAACAGTATTATTCATTCAATTTTTTAAATTGAATACTTACGTACATACTTGATACTTTTTCTAGTTTTCTTTCTTAATGACATTTTAGTCTGTAAGTTGTTGTCATCAATAATTTTTTGTGATTTTGATTCCTAAACAAGTTATCACTGGACTTTAACCCTTATTGGGATGAGGGTGATGATGAAATTAACAAAAAATGTATGCAAAGAATTTTAGTTGGAATTTTCTTTTATTAATTTTTCAATACAATATTACAAAAATTAGAATAATTAATTTTTTCCATTTAAAAAATATCCATCATTCTTCTCTTTGTAACGTTATTTCCCCACTGTCATGATTGACTTTTAGCACACATTGTTTCTGGTGGGGTGTTGCACGTCCTTGAAAGACTAAATTTGATGGAAAACGAATATGAATGACATTGTTTTCTCCTATTTCAATTGCTGTCATCTCATTATTGCCATTGCTAACTGGTTGAAAATCGTATCGTATTTTATGAAAGGTACAGTTATCGTTCGGATTACTGCCACTTAAGTTCATTTCTTTCACTTCCGTTTTTACCATTTTTTCAGTTTTTACGATTTCACACTTTAAATCTATTAATTTAAAAAAGATCATTCAAACGTGAATTCGGCGTATCAACCGGATCAACCCTTTCTGAATTGAAATCAATTAGTACTTGCAGCAATACCACGTGCCGCATAATCCGAATCGTCTTTTTTCCCCTTTTGCTATCATTCAGATTTTTGGAGTGACGAAGTAATGATGTGATTGGTGGAACATGCTGTGACGTCAACGGTACATACGATGGAGATAAGCGATTGGCGGAGAATCAAATTTTTTGTTTTATTTATAAAATCAGGATATGCTACCCGCATTACATCACGACTGTTTTTAAAAAAATCCTAGGGGTGTTAGGAAACAGGTCAATTTTTAGTAAAATAGAAGAAAGCCTCACCTCTTACTTTTTATTTTAAGATTTATAATAAGTAGTATTGATTGATTGTACAAATTAAAAATATTGAACGTTTTTAAGTTATTAACTTATATATATGGCATTTATTTAACAAACGGTTGAGTAAAAGAGGGGACTATATAATACTGCCATTTAAGTTAATTTCTTTCACTTCAGTTTTTACCATTTTTTCACATTTAAAATCTAGTAATTGTGTTCTTTGTTAAAAACAGTTTATTTAAGGTAGGTTGGTCAATTTATCTGAAATTAAACCGGAAACTGAACGATATTTGATTTGATTTATAGATTCACAGATAAAATAACCATTTGGAAATAAATGTGTTTACATTGTATTACAATATGTCTTTGAAATCTTTTAGATTCAGCATGAGGTTTAACAACAATGGAAGCCTTGAAGGCTTAGTAGATGGAAGATGACGATGATACTGCGACACCTCAGTCGAACAATCTGATGAAAAAACTAGAGGATTTTTTTGTGAAGGCTCATTTTTATCTCATGATGTGAGCGCTTCAGTGAATGAGATTGGACTCATTAGCGTTCCTATTAATGGAGATGTTAAAAACTACATATCGGAAAAAGCTAAATTTGGAAAGGGACTAAAAACAGTCAGGATACCACATATAGGGATACACAAATGATATCTGCTAAAGAAACTGAAAGTGGTCATTAATCAACAAGCATTAGACAAGCTGTTGTATAACATATAGCACAAGGACTCGGAATGGAAGGATATTGAAGGTTGGAAATTCATTTATATGATATATGCTTATTTATGGGCCTGGACAATTTTTTAAACGACTTAAGGATACAGAGAAAGTTCCTGATATGTGTATCTCCCTCCACATGAAAAGGGTCCACTTGGGATTTGGTGCTTAGAATTTTTTGTTTGTAAACAAAGGGTTTTCTTATAAGTTAAATTTCCACAGCCTTCCATGCTACCATCTCCCAGGTGGGCCCTGTACATGTGGAGGTACACATATGGTAACCAACCATGGTAACGGTTTTACCATCTGTTTACAGCGGTCAATACTGAAACCTGAAACCTTGAAACATGGAAATCAAAACATGATTCTGAAGTTTTGTTAGATAGCTTTACTTCTGTTTTTGTTGAATTATATGGCAAAAGAAGACAAGGATTTAGGAGTTGCAGGGTATTTATTAAATGAAGCTGCAATTGTTTTTATGACTCCAAAAATGGCTTACTCATTTTCAGTTTCAAACTGCACTTTGGACAATGATAAGTTGCTTTGTTCACTGCTTCAAACTTGTTACGATTTGGGTAATGTTGATTTAGAAGAAAAACTTATGAAAAATGTCTTTTTTAAATCATCTGTAGCCTATTTTAAGATGTTTGAAGAAATGTGGCAGCCGTCATAGCAATTCGCAAGAAACTCAGGTGACTTGCTTTTAAGTATGACAAATGCTTCTTTAGGGAAAATGCAAAAGGAAAAATATTTATGCGGGAGCAAACCAGACTTATGTTGAAAAAATTTGTTCTCTTTTAAAAGCATGCGGCAAATTGGGCAACAGGTTGATAGAGCAAAAAATCTTCAATCACATACTGTTTATTCCACATATTTACTCAGTTTCTTTTCTTGTGAATTTATTGGTCAAAATGCAGCAAGTTTTCGGGGATTATGTCTGTTATTATGCTGATTTTAAAAATTAGGCCTTAATTAAAATTGAAGTCGAACTGGAAAAATTCCAAAATCCAGATGATTTTTCCTTGCCCATCAATCATCCCTGCAGTTGTGGATTTTGCAAAGAAGTAAAGGAATTTTTCGCATCACAGACAGAGAAATAACTTGTTATTCCAATTAATTGGAATTAATTGGTTGTCTAATTGTATCTGGTGTATGCCAATAAAATGGTATGTCTTGGTATGTCTGGGTGTCTGGGTGTCTGGTTGTATCTGGTGTATGCCAATAAAATTGGAAACTATACGATATGGATCTCCATATAAATTGACTGTCACCAAATTGCCTAAATTGCTTGTAGACAGGCAAAATTTTACTAAAAAACTGGTGCAAAAGAGGAATCTGATTTCTTCAGAGCCTGAACAAATAATTGTCATTTACTTGTAAGAACCAGAAACCAAAAAAGTAGAACTGAATAAGATTAATTATGTTTTTTTGTTCTATATACATCTTTTGTGATGGATTTTTCTGAAAATTGGTTCTTAACGATAGGAAAATCATAATTTTTTGCAGATAACCATTTATGGTGATGTAAATGCAATCATAATTTTTTTTGTATTACATTAACTACCCATGTAAGCAAAAATAACTTATATCCATTTTGTAAATAGCTCAAGCTGAACCGTAGTTGGCAGAACATAAACATCATAAAGTACCGTTTGTTTAGAAAATGGAGGTAAGTTATTTTTGCTTACATGGGCAGATAAGTAGTCTCAAGTATTAAGGATTTTGCTTAATATTAAAATTAACTGTATTATTCATTCAATTTTTTAATTTAAATAATTGAATACTTATGTACGTACTTAATATACTTTTGTAGTTTTCTTTTTTAGTGACATTTTAGTCTTAAGTTGTCATCAAGAATTTTTTGTACTTTCGATTCCTAAGTAAGTTATCACAGGACTTTAACCTTTATTGGGATGAGGGTGATGAAATTAACAAAAAATAATGTATGCAAAGAATTTTAGCTGGAATTTTCTTTTATTAATTTTACAATTTATAATTATTATTAAAGTTTATAATTATTTGTCCGGATATGAAATATATCATTTTAGAATAATTAATTTTTTCCATTTTGAATGTCCATCATTCTTCTCTTGCTAAAGTTATTTCCCCACTGTCGTGATTGACTTTTAAGACACATTGTTTTGAATATGATTTCGGATCTCCTTGAAAGACTAAATTCGAAGGCAAATTGAGATGAATCTCATTCTGACGACCATCAACTGCTGCCATGTTAGTTTCAATGCTTGCTGGTTTAAAATCATATCGAATTTTATAAGATGTACAGTTGTTAGAGTTAGAAACATTAACTATTTAATTTATGTTCTTTAACTTCTGTTCCTACTATCATCTTGCTAAATAATTTTCTTTATTTCTCCTATACAGTTCACACAATACAGTAATTCAGGATACAATACAATGATCTGAACATCTATTCATCCAAGAAGGATCTGAATCGTCTTTTTTCCCTTTGCTATCATTCAGTTGATTAGTGAGTTTTATTTTTGGAGTGACGAAGTAACGATGTGATTGATGGAAAATACTGTGGCGTCAACTGTACACAAGATGGAGGTAAGCGATTGGCGGTAAAAGGTTTTTTCACAACGATAGTCGTTTTAAAATGTTTATTGCAACTTGCAAGGGGGTCGGAGTGGCGATTCATTCGGAATAGAATAGCTGCTCGTGATTAGTGAAGTTAAGCACCATTAATGACGGCCAGGAACTAGATGGGTGACCGCCAACACAGTCTATGGGCAAAAGTTACCCGACCGATAGCTAAATAAATCAATAAAAAAGAAAAAAATGTCTTATTATTTAAAGATAATAATTCAATCGACCCTTTCTGTAATCAGTTCTTTGACTTCAGTTTTGACGATCTTTTCTGCTTTTTTCACACTCAAATTCCGCTGGACACAATACTAATATATCTATTAATTTACAAAATGACAATTCAAACGTATGTTCTGTGTGTGGAAAACGGTGGTTAATTGGCGCCATTTCTCGTTTTTCTTTTTAACTCCGAGATGTTTAGATATATCGATTCTTGAACTCTCGAGAATTTCAAAATGGTGGCAGTTTATTTTCATTCGTTTTGTTTGAAAGTCGTTAACATTTTTTTTAAAAATTTTTTAAGAAACAATCGAAAACTTTTTATTAAATCGTAGCGATGGTTTCGGAGTTGAAGAAAAATTTTCAAAGCCAGAAGTTTTTTAATTCATTATAAAGTATTTTGTCCTTACGGGCATCATACGTTTTGTGTAATGTTATGAAATGTTTTTATGTCGGATTTGAATTTCATCACAAGATGTAAGTATACAATTAATTGTGGTGTTTGTTGGAAATATAATTTCAACTTGAAACAGGAATCGTTCCTTGGAAGATTTATTTTCTTTTTCATTCGGCTTCTCACTGCCAGGAAATATTTGATCGATTCTTCATACTGTTTGATCTTTATCATCAAACCCTGGGTTAGCTCAGTTAATTAAATTACATGTCCATTTATGATTTAGAAAATTATAAAGTTTTTATTTTAGGAAATTTAATTTAAATGTAGACAAATAATTCCTTTTTTTTTCCTCTTGTAATAAGTTAAGTTATTGACGAGAAACATGAAAAATGTTCATAAAAGAGTTCTTAATATATATATTTTTTTTTTAAATGTCTGTTGTCAGTTATTTTTATATTGTTCTGTATTTTTTCCTGCTTTGTCTACTCTGGTTTTAATTACCTCCCTTTTTGTAAAAAAAAAAAAAAAAAATGGGAAGTAAAGGGCCATTCTACCTCCACCTTTTTTTTTTTTTTTTTTTGTTTTGTTTAACAGAGTGGTTTGTTTGGTATAGTTCTGTCTGAAGACTTGGCTTGACACTGGTTCGTGTTACATTCTGGAGATGAAAGAAGTCATTTGAGAAGGCCTAATTTTTTTTGTTATACCATGGGTTGTGTCAAAAATTTCCTTATAATTACAGTAATCAATAGTGTTTACATTAAAAATTACACTATTTACCTTGTGCTTCATCACCCTTGCTGTATTAATTATATGGAAACAGTTTTATCAGACCTTTTTGGATGTGATTCATGAAATAAATTGTGCAGTTTTTATTGAAAGATAGAAAAATAGAAAAGGGGAATGAATGTTTTTATTAAAATTGTTTAACACAATAATTTAGAATTTAGAATTATTATAATTAAATTATTTACTTTGTGCATTATCGTACTCATTGTATTAATTCATTGATCTATAGCATGTTACACCATTTTGATTTTTTTTTTTTTTTTTTTTTTTTCAGGTTATTGCCTATGGCGTTGTACAAACAGCCTGTATCAACCCTTGGTTATAGCTTTGCCATGGGTCTTGCAGCTACTTCTCTCCACAGTCAGTTCCAGGAGGATCTTTAAACATTCATGTAGTTAGGTATGTTATGCAGGTCTTAAAACATAGGGTTTGCGTAGATTATTAAATATCTGATCTTTTTTTTCTTGCTTTAGTGTAAATGTTTTCAACTGTCAAATTCATACTTTGTTTGATTTTTAATTTTGTTGTGCCAGTTAGTCGAATAAAATTTTAAGCTGGTACATTTCCTGAGGAGAAAAAAGGTCTGTAAGAGTCGATTCTGTTAAAATGATTTGGATTTATTGTATATTGTAATCTTGAACTACAAGATTCAGTTAGGCTAGCCAGCCAGCCCTTTCGTCCTTCTTGTAGTTAAAAAAAGTGGATTCTGTTACCAGGGTTTAAAAAAAAAAAATCTAGGTTCTTTTTTGAGCTGATATTTATTAGGGACCATTGTAATTATACATCAGCAAGTTAAATGGGGAGGGTTGTCCGAAAATTTGACATCAGCAATTAATCATTATTTTTGTTCAAAACTTTCACCTTTTTTATAAAACTTTAGCCCATTTTTGTGATTTTCCAGGGCAAAAAAAAAAAATAAATAATAAATAAATAAATAAATAAATAAATAAATAAATAAATAGAATAAGGAAGAAATAAAAAAATTGTCAGATGAAAGAGATCAAGAAGTGGAAAATTTATTTAAATATTATTAAAAAAATTTTCTCGTGCTGGGTATTTTAAACCTGATGAAGTTTTTGAAAGGAGGTACATGTGATGCTGACTTCAGCTGACAGGTAGAGGGACCAAAACTGACCGATGCCATGCTGATGTATTTTATTGGCCCCTTTTTTGAAGGTTTTGCGAGTTATTTTTAGCATCTTTTGCCTTAAATTATTGACCGGTAGATGTCGGGGCAGTCGCAGGTTCGTAATGGCGGGTTTGTTATTGTTGTTGAGATTGTCAATAATATTTTGCCGTATTTTTTTGAATTTTTAAAACTGAGTCAATGAACTCAATCAAGTTCATTGGTATTTTTTTTTATTAAGACATCTTTTAATTGTTCATTTAATGAAAACTTATTGAAAGTGTACATGGAGAGTTAACTAAAAGCGCATTAATTGGAAATATTAAAGGGACATATCAGGTGTCCGTATGTTTCAGCAAATACTCTTCTTACATGGAAAGAGAAGAACTATTGTTTAAGATTATTTTTAGGATGGACAGTTTATTCAGATAAAGGTATTTGCTCTTAACCATTGTCATATACCCCCATCCATATTTTGGCATTGTTATTAAACCAGATCAATTACAGAGTTATAAGTCTTCAGTTTTTACTTAGTTTTTAAGGACGACAAAAAAAAAAAAAAAAAAAAAAAAAATCAAAATCAAAATCCCAGATGTAAAATTAGAAAAAAAAACTTCAAGATCTGCTTTTTTTTTTACAGATACTAGCCCGTCGCCATGGCTCTGAGTGAATTATTCGTGGTCGACTTCCAGAGGGCCCAGCAAGACACGAAGCCTGCAGGCATCCTTAACATCGAATGGGGTGATTACGATGGCCAGTTTAAACTCCTCTTCGCTCTCCCAGGTAGTGAGCATCGTCCTTTCAACATCGTCACAGCAGTACAAAACCTGACGGATTATCCTAATAACCATGAATACGTAATATTCTGCGAAGATGACCCTCCACCGTACATTGAAGATGTGTTGCAAAGTTTTTGTGGTACCGGCCAAAAGACGGTATCCGAATTCATTAGCACCCTTTCAAACGCTCTTTCGGGTCTGCATTTGAACAGATACGAAGATTCCGTAAGGAGAATAGCATCCGAAGGCGAGACACAATCATTCAAGAAGGAAGATTCACTTGGTACGACAGCGTACGGAGATGGTCCGCAGCTGGCTAGTAAAGAAAATTCTGTAAGCGCAACACCTTGTGAGATGTTGGAGGAAGTAGCGAGTCATGAAGCATCTTCAAATACAATGGCATCCAGACACAGTCCACTTCCGGTCAATGCTAAAGATTCTTTAGGTGCAACAGCTTACGGAGAGAGCCATTATACGGTTGGTGATGAACATTCTGTAATTAGAACGATAGATGATGGACATTCGGACCTTTCAAGTGACTTAGACTCTCTGGTCAGTGACGATGATTGCTTGAGTTCTGCAGAATGCAGAGAAAGGTTGGATGCAGACTTACACCAAGCAGAGAAGGCTGGTTTTTCTGTCGGCTATCTGGGCCCCCTAACGGATTCTTCCGATGATGCTTATGGCTTCGTCACGGTATCATATCCCATGGCAAAGCTTGGCATCTCTGAGGAAGTAATGCAAGCTTGGGAAGTCGATGTATTTGAACATCTAATGCTCATCATTCATTATCCAAAAGGCTACAAGACCCACGAAGAACTTCAAGGGAGCGACGGTCAAGGATACGACAGGTCCAACATCGGGATGCGTGTTGTTGCCGGCAAGTACGAAATGCCAACTTTGCCGGAAACGGAAAATGCTTTCATGAAGGACAAAACTGAGGATCATACCATTCACGGTGTTAAAACGGTTCGAGACATCTTCATTTCCAAGCAACTCTCAACGCTTCTGGAAGAGAGTCTCGTTCCCATTCTTAGATTCCGCAACGTGGGGTTGGATTGGCATGGAGCGGAATCATGGTTTTCCGACTTTCAAGGAATGGATCAGTCTCTCGACCCTAACGCAGTACCCGACATATACTTCGAACCTGAAACGAACTCGAAGATTTTCCCGGACATCGTCACCGCGGACCATTTTACCTCTCATAACGGCCCTAATTATTCTTTTCCATTGCTGGCGATGCAATTCGTCCTCAGGCATTTCGTCCGCTGCACCGAGTTCTGCCTCTCCTGTCATCGAAAGTTAAACCTTGATTTCGAGTCTATTAAACCGTATTACTGCGAACGTCCGTTGTGCCTATTCCAGTACCTCAACTCGGGCTGGGTCGAGCATGAAATTGTTACTCAGCCATATGTGGTCGATCTGCTGATATCGTTTTGTTACAACAGCGCACGTTGGTATAAGCTGAAAGAATATCCAGATGGCCTCGCTTTAAAGGTTCCTATCGTTCGGTCGGAAATGGAAAAATCTTTAAACGCAAACGTGTCAATGTTCCAGCCGCCTGATTACAACGTCTCCTTCGATTGCAACAACCGCGTAATCAACTTTGGGGAAGTGCCAAGCGAAGGTTGCCCCGTGAAAAAAGATGCTTGGATTGTCATCAGTTGCTCTGACACCGAATTTCACTGCAGAGTGTCAGAGACATCTCGCTTCCCGGTCATCTTCTTTGATGAACCGGTATTTCTCCGGGGCAAGAAGACGGTAACGAATGATCTGACAACTCAGCAACCCAATGCCTCATCACCCAAAATGCCTATCTGGATACGAGGCACTTTGACCCCGTACAACGTAGATTTCGATATGCTAAACAATGATGACAAATGTGACGTCATCTGCAATCTTTTAGACACACTGCCGACCGTGAAGGAGATGCAAACCTATCTTGCAAACCATCATCCAAGTGATCTTAAATGTTGGATTGAGCGTTTGTCGCCAGCTGCTTTACGCCTTGTTCGATGGATTGTAGCAACTAATCGAGCTTGCATCATGCAGGTAGACGGGGATACCTTGGTGCCAACCAAGAGGCAATGGGGGTCCATCGTCATGCAAGAGCGCTTGTTCGGCATGAAAGGCTACATGCAGTTTCGGTTTGCGATGGGCGCGCCAGACAAAGAACAACGATTCCTTAACGAAGTCCGGAAAACGACTGAACGACTTAACTTGAAATATCCGACCATTTTTGCGTGGCACGGATCCCCGCTCTTTAATTGGCACATGATCATAAGGGAGGGTTTGAACTACGACAGCGTTAATCGCGGTCGCGCTTTCGGCGATGGAGTATATAATGCCACAGATGCCTTTACGTCTGAGTGTTACTCTGGGGCGTATATCAATCCGTTGAATGCTGCTCATATTTCGCCGAGCAGCTCTCATTTTCTTGCAAACAGAATTAGTTCTTCGTCAGCATTTCTTGGCAACGCCCCTAACCTTTTTTCAAGTAGCTCTAATTTTTCGGCAGCTTCTCCAATCACTCCTTCTCCCCTTTCGCCCAATACTGTTTCTCCAAACAGTGCTGGTACTGTGTCAGACACGTCCAGTACTTCGACAAACGACATTAATATGGCGTCAAGTAGCTCCAGTATTCCGGGAAGCTTAGCTAATTATTCGGCAAATAGGCCTACAGCACTTTCGGTGATAAAAAATGCAAGAGTGCAATGTTTTTTTTCGCACCCCCTTTTTTTCTGGCCTAACAGCGTCCTGAATATTAGTTCTGCTCTGGCGCTGAATGAGATAGTCAACGCTCCAAAAGAATTCGTGAGCTCATGTCCATACTACGTCGTGTCGCAGCTTGATTGGATCCAGACGCGATATTTATTGGTCAAATGCAATCCAGTCGAGGGCGTTCATATTGGTTTAGAAATGAAACCGTCTGATCCTTACCCACAAGATCCAAGCCGAATACCAAAAGGCGTCTCAGGTCCCATAATAATCCCAGCATCTGCGATCAAGTCCGATCGTGGGATAGTGACAAAAGAAACGAAATTGCTTGAAAGTACTCCTGGAAAGTTCACGATTACTAGGAGGGCATTAGACACAGGGTTTGCAAGCTCAAGTGGTTCATGTACGGGAGCGAAGAAACAAAAAGGGCCTGGCGAAACATCCAAAGAAACGAAGAAGCTTAGGGACTAAATTTTAAGGCTGTTGACTTAGCCTAATTATGCCAATGCAGGACTGTCAATTCTGGAAAATGATGAAACCGACGTTTCGAATCTGAACAAAATATTTTGCAAAGATACTGCGGAGTTCCGATCAGATTGGTTGGAAACTCAATTTTTTTTTTCTTTTTGAATGAATTAATTCAATAAAGCATATGAATTAATTCAAAATTATTATACCGGCGGCCGTTTTCCCCCTTCGAATTTTGCGTTTTGGCTCAGACGTGTGGAATTAAGAAACAAAAGGGCCTTTAGTCAGCACGGTTTTAAAAAATTTCTAAATTGAGAATAACCTTTTTAATGGAACACGTTTTTTTTTTAAATTTTTTTACTGGGGCCCTGGCTTTGAAATCGTGATATCGTTATATTAATTTTTTGATTGCATCGTGTGTAAATATTTAATTTTTAAGAAATAATTTATAAATGTATAGATTTTTTTTCTCGTTGGAGTTCATGAATTTAGTGTCGTTAACTGCACCGATTTTTAAACACCTATCAAGGTAAAAAAATATTTGAGGTCTTATTCAAATTAATTTTTTCAAGTTTTGATAGCCTCTCCTAAACTTAGTACCGGCACTGCCATTTTATTAATTCTTGCTGTTAACGGCATGCCGTTATTTTTCGTAGTACAAAATGAATTTGACATTATTTTGTTACGAAAAATAAGAACTGATTTTTCTCAGGGAAATGCATATCAGCAGCTAGCTATATGTATTACTTTCATACTTAAGGCATTAGCAAATAAATTTTGTAGTTATTTTACATGAAATTATTTTATTTATTAAACAAAACTTTATTCGCATTACATAACCTGTTTTAATTCTTAAGATTGAGAGATTTGGACGAATAAATGTTGAAATATAAATAAATAAAGATCATATTTCTTTTTAATCCTTTATTCGATTACGAGCGTGGTGATCTCACATAGACCTATGGGGCCTACAGTTGAACGTCCTTTCCGAACGGCTATTTTAGAGAGATTTACGAGACGGTGACCGCTCGGTGGTTTTTGAACATTGCCTGCCGAGGTGTGGTGACTGTTGATTTTCTGACTAGCGCAAAAGAGCATAAAAAGAGCTTTTTTTTGGCGTTTAATTTGTTTAAATCGGCCGCTTCGAAAAAATAAGAAGTAAAAAATCAACTTCCATTGAAAACCCCCATAAGGATCTTGCAAAAAAACTTGATTCATGGTCCATAAGTGGCTCTTTTTATTACCAAATATTTCTTCGATAACTATTTCTAAGCTTATCTGAAAGCCAACATTTTTCCCTTTTCTTTTTTTTATTACTATTTAATCTAAAAATTCCCGGAAATTTTGAATAATATTCCCTGCTTATTCGAGATATTTCGATTTGAGGTCGAGAAACGAGAAATTCAAAATGGTGGAAATTTAAAACTGACCTCTGTTTCTATACTGCGTGAAGTGAAGGTTTACTTACTATTTGGATGCAGTCGTAAGCAATTTTTATTCAATTAAACCGTAGAAGTGGTTTCGGCATTTAACCAGCTCATTAATGTTGTTCGAAAATCAAAAGACGAAATAGTTTTAATTCAAAATGACATCAAATCTTGGGATGTGCTTTGTTGTTTGGGATTGAGTATACGATTAGACATGCTTAGGCCTACAAATTGGATTTCACCGAAACATGTAAGTACACTATAAATAGTCATATTTTAGATGTTCCGAAAGTAGAATAGGTCACTAAGGGTGTAACCTATGACCCGGAGAGTATTTTTTTCATCAGGATTTATTTTATTATCATTTTTTATTTGATTACTATGATCCTTATTTCCTGATGTATTTGTTCTATTATTTCCTGATTTCCTGTTCTATTGTTTGCACCCCAAGCCTTGGCTAAGAAAACAGGATTAGGTTATGTTTGAGTTAAAGGTTTATGAGTAATTCTATATTTGCATATTTTCAAGGCAGAAATATAACGGCAAAACATTGTGCTGTAAGTCCCCTTCATGTCATATAATGGTTTTTTTTTTTTTTTTTTTTTTTTTTATTATGAATGTAGGTAATACCTCCATGTAGATTGATCATATTTTAAGGCAGTTTTCCAACATCAAATACAAGTTGTTTATAAAAAAAAAAATAAGCACAAGCATGCTTTCAACAAAAAAGTTAATCCTGGTTTAAATATAATTTCATGGAAAATTATTTCCAGGCAGGAATGGAAAATTATTTCATAAGATGCTAGAGGCTGGAAATTTTTTACCAATTTGCTATCAAAAACATGTTAAATTTAATTTGTATGGGGTATCGAAAATATGCCATTGTTTGGGGCAATCCCAAATCTTTTATCTCATTAATATTTACTTCTGTGTTCAAGTATTATAAGATTAATTATGCCATTAATTATTCCATTCTATTGTTTTTTCCTTCTGGCTTCTGGTTCAATTTTCACATAAATGAAAGGTAAGAGTTTTTAAGAATAAAAAAAAAAAAAGAAGCAAACGTGGATTCCTTGTTTACAGTCATTTGCTTCTAGCTAGCCCTCTTATTCTCTGTATTTCTTTCTTTTTTTTTTTTTTTTTTTTTTTTTTTAAAGTAAAGTTCTTAATTGTGGAAAAAGGGAAAAATGAGGTACCATATAACTTATGTTACTTATAGAATATATCTTTGTTTGTTTGATAAAGAAAAAAAATTTCAAGTTAATAAATTTCTCTAGAAAAATTGAAACATTTATTATTATAAAATACAGAAGTAACCCATTTGTTTTGGTTGATGGATTTGCTTGGTTCAAGTTTGATGAATTCACTTGAAGAAGGATTTTATTATCATATTAATTTTCGTATGCTTTAATTTGGTTTTTCAGGCCTAGTCCATTAATGAAAATTAATGGGTCAACTTCATCGAAGTCATAGTTAGCATTGTCACATGGATCTTGCAGCAACTTACCCTTAGCCTTACTGGATGCATTTTTAGAAGGAACTAAAAACTCATGCAGGTATGTTTTAATTACTCACAGCTATGAGCATATGGGTGCCATTCAGGTTGAAAAAGATGTGTTTGATAAGTTTAATTGGATTCGAAATTGCATTAATGAGAAAATTCATGAATGCAAAAATAAAAGTTAAAGACAAAAAGGAAAAAGCAAGAAGCAAAGGAAAATGCAGTCCGACAGAAAGTTAATGAGAAAATTTATAACTTGGGTCAATTGAAGGACTCAACCCTTTTATCGGAAGCTGAACCTGAATTGCATCCTGGGCTATGGTGGTTTCTAATTTTTAGTTCAATATACTGTTAAGGGCCCGAAATTTTTTTGTGAGTGGGAGGTGAAGAGTTAGCTCCCAAGTCCCTGCCTGTTTTTTTTTTCACTCGATACAATAATTGCGGTTTTATGAACGTTCAGACGGGGTTTTTCGTGACTTTTTCCGTGAATTTTTATTATAGCGATTAGACAAGTTGTTCCGGAAATTCAATTTCCAGCGTTTTTGTAACTCTACAAGGTAGAGATTCTCAAAGTATTTTTTTCAAGTGGTTTTTGTTTTTGGTGGCCTTAGTGAATATACAAATGTAAACTTCATTCATATGAGTATGGTGGATGAGCTGAATTGGAATTAATTTTGAAATAAATACATTTGCAGTCACGAGCCGATCGCCATGCCGTCCATCGATTTCACGGAAGATTTTCAAAAGGCCCAAAAAGACGATAAACCTCAAGGCATCCTTAAAATCAAATGGGGCGATTGCGATGCTCAGTTTGAGGTTCTGTTTTCCGTCCCGGGGAGCAAACATCCACCCATCAAAATCATCACGGCAGTCCAGAATGTGACAGAGTATCCTAAGGATCATGAGTACATAATATTCTGCCTAGATGATCCTCCGCCCCAAATAGAAGACGCTTTGGAAAACATTTCCGGTACAAAACGGAAGACGCTATCCGAGTTGCTTACAATCATTTCGACGACCCTCTCGAGCGTCCAGTTGGACAGTAACGAAGATTCTTTGGATTTAACGGTATCTGGAGGCAAAGAGCAGTCGGTTAATAACGAAAAGTCTTTAAGTGCAGCAGCACTCAGAGACGAGCAGTGTGAGGCCAGGGGCGAAAAATGTGTAGAAATTGCAGAGTCGAAGAGTCGAAACGAAGAGTCTTCAAATGCAACAGAATACAGAGATGAGGGAATGTGCAAGAGCAATGATGACGAGTCTACAGACAGTGAAGAAGAAGATTACATGGTCAGTGATGACGATTTTTTAAGTAGTTCAGCGGCTAGAGAGAAGTTGTTAACAGACATGCGATTGGTTAAGGAAGCTGGATTCGGAATCCTCTCTCTTGGGAATTTGATGGATTGTCGCTGCGATTCTTACGGTTATCTCGTGGTGTCGATTCCCATGTCCGAGCTAGGTATCCTTGACGATGTCATGCAAGCTTGGAAAGTGGATCCAAACGAACATCTCAACCTTATCATCCATTATCCGAAGGGGTACAAGACCTACGAGGAACTTCAAAACAACGGAGACCAAGCCCCGACGAATGTCGGGATGCGTGTTGTTGCTAGCAAAAGCCCGATACTGACTCTTCAAGAAGCAAGCAGCACTTTTTTAAAAATCAAAACGATCAACTGGGAAAACATGAAGGAAAATGTTAAAATTCGTGAAATCTTCATCTCCAAGCAACTAACTGCGTTGCTGGAAGAAAGACTTTTACCCATCCTTCGGTTTCGGAGCTGCGGGCTGGATTGGCATGGCGCAGAATCCTGGTACTCTGACTTACTGGCGATGAATGAATCCTCTCATTCGAGCGCAATACCCGACATATACTTCGAACCTGAAGCAAGCGATAAGGTTTTTCCGGACATCGTCACCGCGGACCATTTTACTTCCCAATACGGCGCCGCATATTCTTTTCCACTGCTGGCGATGCAGTTTGTTCTTCGGCATTTCGTCCGTTGCACAGAGTTTTGCCTCACCTGTCATCGAAAGTTGAACTTAGAACTGGAGGCGATAAAACCGTATTTTTGTGAGCGACCCCTTTGCCTCTTCCAGAGCCTCTACCTGAACACAGGGTTCATCGAACATGAAATTATGTCTCAGCCATACGTGGTAGATCTTCTAGTGTCGTTTTGCTACGCCAGTGCTCGTGCTTATAGACTAACAGAATTTCCAGACGGTCTTGGTCTGATCGTTCCAAACGAAAAGCCGAAGCCGGCAGTCACATACGACTGGAGCGTTAATCCTTTGGGCTTAGTGCCTCCATCTTCCAACGCGTTAGCGTCACCTTCTGGTTCAAGCTCATCTTTCGAAACGACTGAATACGAAGTGGGTTTCGATTCAAAAAAGTTCGAAGTCCGCTTTTATTCGTGTGACACCTGCCCAGTGAATAAAGATTCTTGGATTGTCATCAAGCTTAAAAATCATAACAAGAGTGCTGGTGGCGTCAAAGAATTTCACTGCAGAGTATCGGAGATATCACGTTTCCCGATCATCAACGTTGATGAACCAGTGTATTTTGTTCCGAGCACTAAGTACAAAATTGATCCGATTGCTAATAAATATTCGAAACTGCCTCGCATACCAGCGTCACCAAATAATATTTCAAACTGGACACCAGCCACTTTGACGATGTATGACGTGGATTTTGACGTGCTGAGCAACAAAAAGAAATGCGATGTGATCTGCAGGCTATTAAACATTTTGCCAACTGTGAAGGAAATGCAAGAATATCTTGCGGAAGGTCATCCCAGGGAATTGCAGAATTGGGTAGGGCGCTTGTCACCTGCTGCTCTCCGTCTTTTCCGCTGGATCATCGTCACTAACCGTGCCTGCATAATGCAAGTGGATGGCGAGAATAATGACAGCAAGGCCAAGCAAGAGCGATTGTTCGGGATGAGAGGCTACATGCAGTTCCGATTCGCGATGGGGGCTCCGGACAAAGAGCAGAGATTCCTTAATGAAGTCCGGAAAACTGCTGAACGCCTCAATTTAAAACATCCGACTTTGTTTGCTTTCCACGGATCCCCGATCTACAACTGGCATATGATCATTCGAGAGGGGCTGCACTTTAAGTCTGTTGATCACGGTCGCAAATATGGTGATGGAGTGTACCACGCCAGAGACGCATCAACATCTGAAGGTTATTCAGGAAAGCATAGCTTTGTCTTGACAATGAGCAACAAGGATAAAGCGTTCAGTGGCGTTGATTGTTGGCCAAGAAGCGTTTTAAAAGTTTCTTCGGCTTTGGCGTTGAACGAAATCGTTAATGCACCAGGGGAATTCGTTAGTTCGTCTCCATACTTCGTCGTATCGCAGCTTGATTGGATTCAGACACGGTATTTGCTCGTTAAATGCAATGCAGTGCCGAACGTTGTTAATGTGTTAGAGCGGGAACCCTCTAGCCCTCACCCTCAAGATCCAAATTTCATCCCAAACGGCACATCAGGTCCTATAAGTATTCCAGCTTCGGCGATCAAGTCCGGCCGGGCAATGCTGCTAGCAGGGAAGAAACATGAAGCGCCCGGCGAATCGTCTACAGAAACGAAGAAATTTAAAAGTATTTCTTAAATGCAAGTATTTTTTTAAAAGCTATTCGATCAAGTGCTGATTTTCTATATGATTCTGTGCATCACAGCCGAAACATCATATTTGAACACGTCATGTGATCGTTTTTTTATAATTTTTCAAAATTGCTAAGGTGTACGGACTAATAATAGGAAAAACAGTAGCGTCCTCTTTGGGGGTATGAGCAAACTAACGCCAAAAAATAATTTCGAGTTGGCTATGGGCCTGAATTTTATCGAGTTAAACTAGGTTCCTGTTGCGATGAAATAAAACTAATGCATTTAGTCTAGCTATTTAAAAGTTGCAAAAAAGAAAAAAAAAAAATTCAAAAGAATGCAAAAAGCTCAGGCTTTACAAAATTAGGGAAATTCTTACCTTTCAGTGTGATGATTTTTTATTCCTTTTTTTATTCAGTGATTTAGTTTTTTTTTGTTTTTAGTATACTGTGACGCTTTTAAGGACATATTCTTTGTTATAATTTATTACTTCAGTGCTTTTTTGAAGCAGTTCTAAACTTTTTTTAAAATTCTTGCAGTATCGTTTTCGATCATAACTTCAGTGATAAACTGTGTTCGTGATATTATTTCTTAAAATTACAAGCAGGAACCTTTAAGGGGCCATTATTTTTCGAAAGACTATATAGAATTAGTATATCTAGTATATAAGACAAAAAAAGACTGACATGTTTCTCAGGGAAATGTATATTTATAATTGTAGGTAATTCATTGTATTGCATGAAAAAATCAATCAAATATAGAATTTTAAAATCTAAAAAAAAAAAAAAGTATTTGTTTTCGATATACTTTATTTTGGCTAGAGACAAACCTTTATTGAAAACGGGTATTACAGGGAAAATTTCACTAAACATGTTTTTGGTTCTTGAAACCTCATAAAAAGAAGAAGAAAAAAATTTTAATTTTTACGGTATTTTTATTTTCGATCCTAATTGATAATCTTTATTCTATTTTTAACGGGATATGGATCATTTTATTAAGAAAATCACGATTAAAAGTTCGTGAACTATATAAGATAAAATATAGAAAATCAGTTTAAAAGTTAAATCGAAGTTGCGAAAGATGGAATCGAACCATCGGCCTGTCGTTTTCATGACGATTAAATAGAATAAAAAAATTTAAGATTGGTAAATGAAGAAGGAACATTAGCATTTGGTCATGCTTTAACTTTGTAGGAAGTTTGAAAGGAAAAATATACAAGCAGAGACTTATGAGAGGCTTATTTAAGACTCCCAGAGCAAATCATTATTTAAAATATGTTGAAATCTTTACCGAGTATGTGAAATTTTGGAAAACGTATAAAATAAAAGGAAAGAAAAATTTCATGTAACTGCGATTTTTCAGGGGAGTTGACTTCGGAAAATTATAGAAAATTTTTTTTAAATTCTTAATAAAATTCGATTCATCTGTTATATCTTCGAATTGATCCCAATTTCGTTTTCCTATTTTTTTAAAAACATTTTCATTTCTTCCCTCTATAAAAAATTATACATAAAAATCCCCGGAGCTAGAAAATGTAAACATTGCCCAGAAAAATTCCCGGAAATATAAGACGCGTTCGGAAATCTGATCGGAGATCTCGGACTTCTCGGAGATGATAATCGAATGCCGATATCTCGATATAAATCGAAAAGGAATGTAGTGTTTTCGATAGAGAGCCTAGAAGGAGAGAGCCGACAACATAATGAGAGCTCTCTGATTGGTCGGGACGGAACGTGGTACTAGAAATTCAATTAACCTCAACCTGCAGTCGGTTGGTTTTGTTTACATACAGTTTGTTTATTTTTTTAAAAATGAAACTGGTTGTTAAAAGGTGGAAAGGATTTCAATCTTATGTTAGAAATACATTTTGACGTACATTAACGCCGTTAACGGACATAAAGAACAATTGACATTAGGTCATAAAAGCTTCTAGGACCACGTACCGTCCCGACCAATCAAAAGACAGCAGAAAATTCGTATAGGTTGTCGGCTCTCTCCTTTTAGGCTCTCTAGTTTTCGAGTGTTTTTATGATTGTTGCCAGGGCTGCCAATATAGTTTGTGTGATGAAAAACTATGTTGGCAGCCCTGGCAACAATCATAAAAATTACATTCCTTTTCGATTTATATCGAGATATCGGCATTCGATTATCATCTCCGAGAAGTCCGAGATCTCCGACAAGATTTCCGAACGCACCTATATATGGTATTTTTGGAGTTCTGGATCTATTCGATTATCTCGATTCAGAATCGATCTAGAATTCAAAATGGTGGCGTAAATCACGTCACTATGAACCACGTCACCGAGGATGAAAATTAAATTGTATGCCTCTTTTATTTTAAGCTATAAAGTAATACAGTGAAATGTAAGTACCGAGGCGATGTGATGTAAGTTTTTTTATTCAAGGGTTCTGATTGTCATCAAAACATTTCGTTTATTTTTAATCCAAACAAGGTTGGAATATGCTTGCACTCAAAGGTTTGAAATAATTATAATTGAATATATTTTCGAAATGCAAAAATTTCACAAGGGATGTGTGTTATTTAATTATTTTCATAAGAAAGTCTTTTGTAATCTATACGTATAGATTTGTATACAAAGTAAATATTTTATGCTGATTCAGGACCAGAGCCTAAAAAATGCATGTTGGTTCAGTCTTTATGGCAGGAACCATGTTATTAATTAATATATCATTTAAAAAGCAGGAAGGTTATTCAGCACAAAGGTGATCTACAGGAAATAAGCAAACTCAATCAGTATTTGAAAAAAAAAAAAAAATTGGAAAAAATTAAGCTGAAGTTTTGTTTGATTCTGTATAAATAAGTTGTTTACAATTTGCCATTTATAAATCAAACAAGGTCATTGTCAAACCAGTGGTAACCTTTGTCACCTGTCATTAACTTTTTAAAGCCAATTTCACTTTGTTTCAAACTCATTTTTCTGCAACATGTTACTTTATTTTCTTAAACTTTTTTTAAAGTAGGCCTAGCTTTTTTATTGCATTAAAATTAAAAAAACAATCTGAAGCCTGTACAAACCGGGTGTTGTTGATGCTGACATCAGCAATAAATATTTTTTTAAAAGAAGAATAGGCTTTGGCATCTCAGTATTCGTGATGCAAGCAGCAGGACCAACACAAATTTTGGAATTTCAATTTTTTGAAAGAAAAAATATTTTTTTTGAGTAGAACAAGGTTATTGGTCAGGTCGTAGAGGTTCGATTTGATAAAATGAAAATAGGGATTTGGTTTAAACTGTTTATTTAGAAGGAAGACATGAAAAATATTATAACTAACTCACTTCTACTGGGTACAGATATGGTGGAAAATCGATCAAATGTTAAAAGACACATAATATATATAGTACAACTACTGCAATATCTGTGCATATAAGAGAGAATATCATCAGTTTATTGGAAAGTATTTGTAGTGTGACAAACAACCCTGGGCATAGTAGTTTGAACAAATGTTATAAATACTTGTCATTATGCTTGGTTTGAATTTTAAGTACTTATCGTTAAACCATTTAAGATATTTAATGACTTTTCACATGTGCAAACTGTTTTCTTCCAGGACCGGGCCCGTAGCCAAGGGGGTAGCAGACTCGGGGGGGGGGGGCAGACTCGGTGCCCCCTCTGGAGTAAATTGGCTAAACATGACAGATATAGGGAATGAAGGCCTATTGCCCCCCTTGACAAGCGCCCTGGCTCTTCGTTCTGGTTACGGACCCGTCCAGGACAAAAATTATTTTGCTTACAACTTATAGGCTAAAAAGTTAATTTTTTTTTTTTTTTTTTTTTTTTTAAAGAAAAAAGAAAAAAAAACAGAGTTTTAAATATATAACAAAGACGAAATGCCAATAAAGATGTATTTTATTATATTTACAGGTGCACACTAATCGATTGCCATGCCATCTAGTCAGTTTTTGGAGGACTTAAAAAAAGCAGAGAAAGGTCAGAAGCCTGCAGGAGTCCTGAATGTCAAAAGGGGCGATGGTGATGCCCAAATTGAGTTTCTCATAGCACTGGGAGGTAGTGAACATTCTCCTTCAAAAATCGTTGCAGCCGTGCAGAATGTTGCAGACTATCCTAAAAGTCATGAATATGTAATAAGCTTCTGCCCAGACGACGTTTCTCCTGAAGTCGGAGATGTATTGCCAAAGATTTCTGGTACTTCCGGTAAAACTGTTTCAGAACTCCTTGAAATGGTTTCAAACAAACTCTCTGGTCTATGTTTAACCAATATCAAAGATTTTAAGGACGACCCACATCGTGGCGAAAAAAAAGATGGTTTAGATGCCGTAAAAGACGAAGAACTTCTGGAGATTGTCTGTACTTCGGTACCCAGTGAAGACGATTCTGAAACCGCTGGAAATGACAAAGATTCTGCATCCGCACCCACTATAAATGATTATGATATCGTTGAATATGACGAGGATTCTGCATCTGAAGCTTGTGAAGACGATTATGATGACGATATGACAAACGATATTTCAGCGATAAGCATTTCAGCGGCTAGAGAGAGACTGCTAGCGGACATGCAATTGGTTAAGGAGGCTGGATTCGAGATTGCTGTTTTGCAATCTTTGATGGATTGTAGTTATAATTCTTATGGGTATCTCGTTGTATCGATTCCCATGTCAGACCTAGGTATTCTTGACGATGTCATGCAAGCTTGGAAATTGGATCCAAACGAACATCTTACCCTTATCATCCATTATCCGAAGGGGTACAAGACCTATGAGGAACTTCAAAATAAGGAAGACCAAGCCTCGATGAATGTCGGGATGCGTGTTGTTGCTAGCAAAAACCCGACGCTGACTGTCGAAGAGGCAAATACCGCTTTTATAAAAATCAAAACCGTCAGGAGGCAAAAAATGAATGAAACTCACGGAATTCATGACGTCTTCAACTCGAGGCAACTGAATGTGCTGCTGGAAGAAAGGCTTGTGAAAATTCTTAGATTTCGAAGCTGCGGGTTGGATTGGCATGGTGCGGAATCCTTGTACTCGGATTTACTAGCTAATAACGAATCCATTTCGCCAATCGCAATACCGGACATGTACTTCGAGCCCGAAGTGAACAATAAGTTTTTCCCAAAAATTGTAACCTCGGACCATTTTACTTCCAATAATGGCACGAAATACTCGTTTCCATTGCTGGCGATGCAGTTTGTTCTCAGACGTTTTGTCCGTTGCTGCGAGTTCTGCCTCACCTGCCATCGAAAGTTGGGCCCGGAGCTGGAGGCGATAAAACCATACTTTTGCGATCGGGAGCTTTGCCTTTTCCAGAGCGTCCACCTAAATACAGGCTCCATCGAACTTGAAATCATGTCCAAACCGTACGTGATTGATCTGCTTATATCGTTGTGCTACAGCAGTGCTTATGAGCATCAACTCACAGATTTTCCGGACGGACTTGGGCTGAAGGTTCCGATTGTTAAATCAAAATCAACAACCTTTAACGTATCTGAGCTTTCTTCGGCCAAGCCACAGTATTACGTTGACTTTCATCCCACCAATCTCCAAATAAAATTTTTGGAATTTTTTGAGTCGCCTGAGAAGTGTCCAGTGAGTGAAGATTCTTGGATAGTCATCAGATTTGGCAATGATTTAAGCGCCGAGTTACACTGCAGAGTTGCGAAGACGACATCGTATCCCATAATCACCGTCTGTCCTCCAGTAATCCTCCCTAGCGCACTTTATCTTTGTATGTTAGATCGTTCTGAATGGATATCAGCGAGGTTGATGTTATATAGCGTAAATTTTGACGCGTTATCCAATACAAAGAAATGTGACGTCATTTGCAAGCTGTTAGATACTTTGCCAAGTGTGAAGGAGATGCAAGAGTACCTTGGAGGCGATCATTCCAAAGAATTGGAGAACTGGGTTGAGCGGTTGTCCCCATCTGCACTTCATCTTCTCCGCTGGATCATCGTCACGAACCGCTCTTGCTTAATCCAGTTGGACGGCGAGAATGAGAACAAGGCGCAAGAAGAGCGCTTGTTCGGATTGGAAGGCTTTATGCAGTTTCGCTTTGCTGTAGAACCGACGGAGAGAGAGCTACGATTTGTTAAAGAAGTACGAACAACGACCCAAAGACGCAATCTTGAATATCCGACCCTGTTCGCGTGGCGCTTAGCCCCAATCGAGGATTGGTATACGATCTTGAGAAAAAATACAGAATTACGTACCGTCGATTCCGATCTGATATTGCATTATGTCTGGCCACTAAAAAACTTTATAAAAAGTAGTGCCGAAACATATTGGTCAAAAAGTGCACTAAAAATATCTGCCGCCTTAGCCCTATGTGAGATCGTGAACGCACCCTACGAATTCGTCAGATCAAACAAATCACACTACATCGTGTCACAACCTAATTGGGTCCGAGCACGGTATTTGCTCGTCAATTGTAACACGCTTTCCTGCTCAATTGGCGATGAACGAAAACCCTCTGTCCTTCGCCATCAAGATCCTGATCGCACGGCAATGGGGTTCTTAGTTCCCCTAGAAATCCCGGTGCCAGCGGTCGACAACGGCCCGTGGGCTGTGCCACTTCCTGTGCCTGAAATGGAAACATACGAGAAGTTAGAGAGTGGTTTGAGTAGCGCTATGGACCATATGGAATCAGTTAATACTGAGGTTTTTTTGGAAAAACCTGAAGGTAATGATAATAGTTTTCTGTAACAAAAACAGTAAATGCCTTTTCTAGTGAAATTATTGGATTAATTTTCCGACAAGCAGCTTGTGATTTTAAATTGCATTTGGAACCGATTTTCGGTAACTCGAACCAGGATCGGTTTTCTGCTGCTGCCAAAGTGAAATTATTGATCTCGCTCTAATGTAAGAACTGTAAAAATCTGAGAAAAAATAAGTTGTTTTTTTTTTGCATGAAACAGAACTACCAAAATGCACACGGTTTCAGGAACCTTGGCTGCTACAGATATATGAAAAATAGTGAAACAGTGAACGCTTTCGACCTCTGCAAAAGAATGAGCGAACTAGCGCTACTAAAAAATTTCAAATGGAATATGAGCTTTTAATTTCATTGTTCTGTAAGCAAACAGGGAAAAAAATGTTTTTAAAAAGAATTCGAAGTCCAAGCTGCATAAAATGAAGAAAACACTCGCCTTTTAGCTCTCTTACCTATCAGTCCTTTTTCGTTCCTTTAAAAAATTGTGATTCCTTTTTTTTTGTATTTATTGTGTCATGTAATAATGTACTTAAGTTTTAAACATATGTATTTTTTGTTAAAATACGCGGTTTTAGTGTTTTCGTTGAGCAACTTTAAATGTAAACGTTTCGTTTTTTATATTTAAAGATTTTTTAAATTTACTTGAACAGACGTGATGCGTCCGTGATATTTTTTTAAAAATTATTGACTTTTAGCCTATAATTATTAGCTTTTTAATGTAGCACATTTTGAGATTTATTTTTTGTACGACTAATTAGAATTGACTTTTATACCTAAGGAAAAATCAAACAACTGTCTTATTGCTCAGGGAAATATATATTTCTAGTTGAAAGTAATTACAAATAGAACAGTAAAATATATTTTTAGTTTCGGGAAAAAAAATTAATTTTTTTTTAAAAACTTATCCTAAAACTTTTATTACCTTCGGAGCTGGAGGCGGTCATATTTTTGCGAGGAGCCACTGCCAGAGCATCCACATAAATTTTGCTATCCTTGTGCACATGCTCATCAACTAGCAGATTTTCCGGACGGCCTTGCACTGAAAGTTACATCTGTTTAAAAAAGAAAATCAACTCACGGGCCAAAATCAACAACCTCTGACTCTTGTGCGCCTTTTTGATCAGTGGAATTTTTTTGATGGTAAATCAAAATTCCATAAATTTCCGTATATTTAAAATAGATTTCGGGAAAATACTCAAGTATTATAGGAACAAGATCTGTGTTGCATTCTCGAATTAAAGCCTGGTTTTTTTTTCTTTTTTTATTTCTTAAATATTTAATTAATCATTTTGAAATGTCCTTTCTCTTTATTTCTGTTTAAATAAAAATTCTCAGAGCACGGAAACATTTCTCAGAAACATTTCCGCGGAAATATTTACCTACGTATTCAAGATTTTTCGATTCCAGAGTCGATTATTCAACTATCGAAAACACGAGACGAGAATCTAAAATGGTGGCAAACATCGCTCGTGTTATTTTTTAGTAAAAGGTAAGGTTTATTATTCGGATGCAGTCGAATGTAATTAAATAACATTCAGTGAAAACGTGAAAGTATTTACGGCGACGTTTAACTCGTTAATAACGCTCAGGTAGCAAAACCGTAAACGATACGGAATAATCTTTATTTGAAATTGTGCATCATGTCCCAATGTGCTGCTAAGTTAAAATTTTAATCTATAAGAATATTTCGAAACTTGTGAAATAGGATTTTATCGGAAGATGTCAGTAGTCAGTTTATTATTATTGAAAATTTTTGCATGTGCCAAAAATACCATTACATACAAAAATATAATACATTGACTCAATCTTTTGAAAAAAAATTTTTATTTTGCTTTATATTTGAGTATTTGAGTAGTAGTTCTTGGAAATTATTTGCTAATCTCTTGTTCTGTTTATTTGCACCCCGAACCGGGAGTAATCGAAACTAGGGTTTGGTTATGTTTGCATTTCACACTGATAAAGAATAAGCTATCATTGTAGAAAAACTATCTTTTTACAGGAGTAAAGGTAAATAAAAACATCACTGATCACTTGCAAAAATGATTTTATTTATTGAAAAAAAATCAATTGGTGAAGTAACTACTTTTTTTTTTTTCAATAACAACAGGTCTGTTGGTAATACAAGGACAATTTGATTTTTAAAATTTTTTGCAAAGCGCATGATTATTATTCATACGTTAACATTTTAATAACTCATTTCATCTTGTCTGTGCCTCATGTATTTTTGTAAAAATGGGATTCAATAATGTAATCGAGTTCAATAGTTTTTTTTTCAATCCAGCAATTTCATTTGTGTAGGTTATGAAGCTTAAATTATGCATGTGATGAACCATGTTAGTCAGTCATGAGGTGACATGAATGGAAGAATAGAGCTATTTGGAGTCAATGGCAATTCTTTTCATAAAAAAAAAGAAAAAAAAAACAAAGAAAATCAATAATATTTTAGGTTCGATTCTGAATGTGTTGTTTTTAAGAAAAATGAAAATTGTTTTTAAAACGAGTTTCATCTTGTTTGGAATACCCAGCTTGGAGAAAGCATTAGCTCCATTTGTTTTCAATTTGCTTTAATATTTTTTTTTTTTAATGATAATGAGAAAATAGTATTTAAGGAAAGGCTGCCTATGGCAAGAAGTTGGAAGTTTTCTTTCTGCTAAGTGACAAACAGCCCTTGGAAGAATCCTTTAGATGGTATTTTATAAGCATATTCAGTTAGGTTTAATTTTGATTTTCTCTTTCAGATACTCAAACCATTCATGGCCATCCCAGAATTAAGCGTTAAATGCATACATGCATTTCGTACACCTGCTTCAACATCTCTTGATTATTGGTGGACGTAGTTTTGATAGAAAATCGTGAAGATTCATACAGGTATGCTATAAAAATATTTGGAGCTTTGATTTTGGATATGATCCAGTTGATGGAAGATGGAAAGAAGTATTCCATCGGTTAAAATAATAGTTGGCATCAGCATTGCAGTTGAAAAAAAAAAATCAGGATTTTTTTTCCCCCTTTTTTTTTTTTTTTGTAGGAAATCAAAGTAAGAGATATAATTAAAAGTAGGATTTGAGTATTGAAATATACTTGGTATTGTTGCAATCGTCTCTATTAAAATGTTGTAGAATATTTATGAAAAAAAATTTTAGGTATATTATAAGTATAAATTTTTTTCTGGATTCGTACCTTGCGAATCGCTTTCAGCACCCCATGCGGACGAATCGTCAACTAAAACAGCAATTAGGGGTGTCAATTTTTTTTTTTTTTTTTGAACCTTAAGAGGTGAATGCCCTTACAGGCCAAAGAAAAATTAGAATAATGAAATCAATTATTGAATTATAGTCTTTAAAATTGATTGAAACAACTTATTCATCAATTTTTTCGGAGCAGCCTGAAATTTTCGGATAGAGATTTCCGTCGATAGCGGTGTATATAAAGATTGAGGATAAAGGAACCGCTTTCCGCTCAATTTTAAATTCGTTTTTTTTTTATTTTATTTTTTTTTTTTTTGCTGCTATGAACTAACGTTTTTTATTCAATCCAAACCAAGCCCATCGAAAATAAATACAGGCCAAGCTCTTAACTGCAACGAAATATATATATATCGAGTTTCTGAATGGCCTTGAGAGTCTAACATGGCAAAATGGGGCTTAAATCAAAATTAGAAAATTTTTATATTTTAAAAATGATTTTACTAGTGAAGAGAGTGATGCCTGATGATGATTGACAGTTGTGATCATAAGTTGTTTATCAATTTTTAAATATGTTTTTTTAGAAAAACAATTTTTTGAAACTATTGAAAAAATTTTAAATTGCTTTTCCTGTCTCCATTGGCCAATTAATCGAATGGTACAATTAATTGTATCACCGGAAATGCTGCAAGTTTTTGTACTCTTTTCTTCTGCCACCACTTTCTTTATTTATTTTGATTAATTTTTTGAACACTAAAAATAAATGAAAAAAAAAAAAAAAAGTGGCAGCAGAAGTTCAAAAATATACAGCATTTCCGGTGGTATAATTATTTGTACCTTCCAATTAATTGCACAATGGGGACAGAGCAACTCTCAAGGACATAATAGTTTTTGGAAAATGATTGTAAAACTGTATAAATTCTGTGCCAGATGTTATTATTCCTACTATCATAGTTTTTTTTGTATAGAAATGGTAGTGGTTGTATAACCTAACCTAACCTAACCTAACCTAACCTAACCCAACCCAACCTAACCTAACCTATCCTAACAACGTAATTCTATTTTGTATTTAACTTTCGAATTTAAAATCTTAAGTACGTACGCCGAATTTCAGTCTATTTTTTAAAACTATTTTTTACAGCTTCTATGTCAGTAAAAAATCCAAATTTTAATAATAAAAAAATGTTTTTTATTTTGCAGATATTCAACAGCCGATATGCCGTACAATCAGCTCGTGGAGGATTTCAAAAAAGCCCAACAAGATGCCAAACCTTCAGGCATCCTTGATATTCAGTGGGGTGATTGTGACGCCCAGTTCGAGCTTCTTTTCGCATTCCCAGGCAGTGAACAGACTCCTTCCAAAATCACCACGGCTGTTCAGAATGGATCAGATTATCCAAAGGATCATGAATATCTATTGTATTGCTCAGACGACGCTCCTGCCATCGTGGTAGATGCATTGCAAAAGCTTTCCGGTACTAAACGGAAGAGTATATCCGAGTTTCTTCAGGTCATTTCGAACACCCTCTCCGGTCTGCGATTAATCAAAACCGAAAATTGTGTAAGCACTACGACTTGTAACGACGAGCAGCATCCGGAGAAAAAGGATGTTATTTTAAATTCAGAAGATGACAGAGACCATCCGGAAATAGACAATGAGGAGGAAACGGATTCAGGAGAGGAGACGAGCGACGACGATTACGATACCGATGGTAGTTATTATAACGATATAATAGGTGTTGATGACCCTTTAAGTTCTTCAAACGCGTTTAAAGACAGGTTACAAGCAGATATGCGATTGGTTAAGGAGGCTGGATTCGAAGTTACCGACCTAGGACCCCTTTTGAATTTTTTCGACTCTTACGGCTACATCGCCATATCGATTCCCATGTCAGAGCTCGGAATCTACGAGTATGTGATGAACGCTTGGGAAATTGATCCAGAGGAATACCTAATCTTAATCCTCCATTATCCGAAAGGCTATAAGACGTACGAGGATCTTCAACGGTTCGAAGGTCAAGCCTACGACAAGACTAACGTCGGAATGCGTGTTGTGGCTAGTAAGAATAAGTTGCCGACCGTTCACGAGGCTAACAGCGCTTTCACAAAGTCGGGCAAAGCCGCAGACCAAAACAATCACGAGCCCATCAGCATCCGCGAAGTATTCATATCCAAACAACTTGCTGCCTTGCTGGAAGAAAGGCTTGTGCCCATACTTCGATATCGTACCGGAGGTTTGGACTGGCACGGGGCTGAATCGTGGTTTTCGGACTTGCAAGGGATGAACGAAACCGTCGATTTAAAAACTATTCCCGACATATATTACGAACCGGATCCGAATAACAAATGGTTTCCAGACATTGTCAGCGCCGATCATTTTACTTCGCACAATTCCACCGACTATTCTTTCCCGTTGCTGGCCATGCAGTTCACACTCAGGCATTTTGTTCGCTGCACCGAATTCTGCCTCACATGTCACCGGAAGGTAAATCTGGAGCTGGAGGCCATCAAACCGTATTTTTGCGAACGGCCGCTTTGCCTCTTTCAAAGCCTCCACCTAAACACAGGGTACATCGAACACGAAATCATGTCTCAGCCTTACGTGGTTGATTTACTCATATCGTTTTGCTACAACAGCGCTCGTTCCTATAAGCTCAAAGAATATCCGAACGGTCTTGGTCTGATGGTTCCGTTCGTTCAAGTAAGATCACAGTACGGCCCATCGTCAACGAACGCGGACACAACTCCTCCGTTTTCGCCCGATCCTCAGTTTACCGTCGAGTTCGATTATACGAAGCTTCAAGTCAAATTTATAGAAAACCCGCCTGAGACCTGCCCTGTGAATAAAGACTCATGGGTTGTCATCAAGGTTTTAAACAGCAGCGAGTACCATTGCAGAGTTTCAGGGACCGGAACCTATCCGATTATAGATGTTGATGAACCGGTAACCCTCCGTTTGAAGAAACTCCCTAGTTTTCAGGACAAAAAAAAACAGAAAAATGAGAAACGCGATAGCGGATGGACACCGGCTACTTTGATCCTGTATAACGTGGACTTTGACGTTCTGAGCCTTAACCGGAAGTGCGACGTAATTTGTAAGCTTTTAGACACCGTTCCGAGCGTGAAGGAAATGCAAACATACCTTTCGGAGCGTCATCCCGGGGAATTGCAGAATTGGGTTCAGCGCTTGTCCCCTGCAGCCCTAAGACTTTTTCGATGGATCGTCGTTACGAACCGTGCCTGCATAATGCAGGTGGATGGAGATAATAATGATAGCAAGACCAAGCAAGATCGTTTGTACGGGATGAAAGGGTACATGCAGTTCCGTTTCGCTATGGGAGCGCCGGACAAAGAGCAACGATTCCTTACCGAAGTCCGGAACACGACGGAACGGCTTAACCTTCAGTATCCGACCATGTTTGCCTGGCACGGCTCCCCTCTGTATAACTGGCATATGATCATCAGGGAGGGGTTGCATTTCAAAAGTGCCGACCACGGCCGCGCTTACGGGGACGGCGTGTATCACGCCAGAGATGCCCACACTTCCGAAGGTTACTCTGGCGGAATGTATAATTCATCTTCCAGTAATTATTTGACGAGCAGCCAGAATTATTGGCCGAATAGTGTGTTAAAAATTTCTTCGGCCTTAGCCCTAAGCGAGATCGTCAATGCGCCATCGGAATTCGTTAGCTCAAATCCTTATTACGTCGTAAAACAACTTGATTGGATCCAGACGCGATATTTATTGGTTAAGTGTAATCCGGATTCGAGCGTTCATATCGGGGGTGAGGTAGAGCCAGCTGTTCCGCACCCTCAGGATCCTAGCCGCACTCCGACGGGAATCTCAGGCCCCATAAAAATCCCTGTATCCGCTGTCAATCGCGGTCGTTGGGCGATGCCGCCGCCACCGAAAAAACATGAAGCGACTGGCGAATCATCTACAGGGACAAAGAAGCTAAAAACTACGAGTAGCTCTATGGACCTTAGCTGATAGCAAAGCTACTCCGGACAATCGTGGGAGTTCGAACTCATCGAGACGCAAAGTAGAGATCTTTCAGAATTTTTAAATTCAGTGATTTCCCTATTTTATTGGGTTTTTATAAGAAAAAGCTGGAATGCTTTCTCTAAAATGACTAATGGTCGTGAGAGAATGACTCGATTTTTGGCATCTCACCCTTTTCTGCGATCAATGTGAACTTAGTGATCTCATTTTAGTGTAAGAACTGTAGGAAGAATTTAGTATTTTACACACATCATAATTATGACCAACTTGGTTTACACGGAGATTCCTACCGTTGGACGATTATTTTTCAGTAATTTTTACCGTTCTTAAAATTGTGATTAAATTTATTATTCTTTTTATTAGTTAATTATCCTTTATGTTTAAGTCTCAAGACCGCTCTGTTTGTTTGTCTGATGGTGATTAGACAAAAAATCGGAAAAAATTAAAATCTCTTATATCGCACTACCTAAAAATATTAGCGTTTTCACCAAAAAATTCCTAGTTTTTCCCCCTTTTCCAAAATTTCCTTCCCCTTTCCGGATCCGGAAAAAAAAATCCTTAACAAACCGCCCCCCGTTGCTCCTGCACAAGAAATGGTAGGAAAATGATAGGAGATGGACTGGGGAAAGATTGGAATGAAGCTAACAGAGGGGGAGGTAAAGACGTTAAATTTGGCCTGGTGTGAGTTGCATTTGTGAAATTCTAGAGCGAGTCCGAAGGCTGAGATGCGGCCCTTACGATCGTGTTGATTTACCTCCCTTATCCGGGGGGCCGAAACGGGGCCCTTCGTTTCGCCATTGTGTACATGCTTTTTTGTTGATATTTATGATTAATAGTTCATTAGAACTTGATTATTTTTAATAAAATACCGAAACGAAAATTTTTAATTTTTACGATTTTGAATGATTTTTAATGAATTTTTTTGTACCGTAAACTTTTAGAGTACTTAAAAAAGAACTGATTTGATCTCAGGGAAATGAATTTAGTAAATAGTAATAATTTAATCATAGTCATTCATAAAAATAAAATTATATTTTAACGTATCTATTTTTTGTTCTTTCTAACATTTTTTTTAGCATTCCAACTGCACAGTAAAAAATATTATGTAAATATGTTAAAAACGGTCTACATAAAGTCTATGTTAAGTTATTATGTTAAAAAATCAACAAAACTTGTTTGTAAACAGCAAAAAAATGAGAATCGTTAATGGACGCAGAACATTAAACAGAACAATTGTGTTATTTTTCTTAACAAAATATTACCTAGTAGACCTAGTAGACCTATTTGGACATACAATTTGTGTCAATTTTAACATAAAATTTTTTACTGTGTGCCTGATCTGATACCTCAAATATTTTTACCTGATTTTTAAGATAAAAATTTTACATGTGAAACTGGCATCTAGATCACATATTTTACGAGGAATCTGCAAGAGAAAGGTAATTGGCCCTTTTCTTTTGACTTATTCCTTGTAATAAATATCCCTTTTGTTTGGTTTTGTTTCCCTCTCATCAGGGCTCTTCGAAATCGAAAATTAGTGAATGAAGTTTGTGAAACTGAGAAGAAGCGAATGAGGTTCAATTTTTTTTGCTCATTACGTAAAGTTTGATATTTTGTCGTTTTAAAGTTTGTTACTGTCATATAAGTCGTTCGATCGAAGTGAAACATACAAAGCCACAGTTGTTACAAGTGAAACTTTAGCTGGCCAAAATTAAATTTTTGGAGTAAATTCATTGAAAGTGGGTATTCTGCGGGTTTTCGAGGTCGCTGATAGCTGGTATCGGGAAAACGGGCGCTCATAAGCTAACACATATAGGCAACATGTGTTACAAAAAAAAAACAACCGAGAATTGCTCGCCTGCTTTATACTGTGCTTATGACTCTAGCAGGCGAGCAATTCTCCCGTACTGCGGATTGCCAAGCTACCCCCGTAATCCCGATACCAGCTATTTCAAATCTGAAATCAGATTTTCGAAACTCAAGATGGCAGATCCAATATGGCGGCCAAGTACCTGAGTTTTTTAGTTTAGAGAGACAAAACTGGTGGCCAGGGGGTTTTTGGGGTCTTTGATTCCAAATCTGACATCAGATTTTCGAAATTCAAAAGACAAGAAAATAAAAAGATTTTTTAATGAGATGTTGGTTTATGTTTTCAAAAGACAAAATTTGTTTTCCATGCATTTCATTGTCAGTTAATTTTTTTTTTTATTACATAGGCATATTCGCTCAGAATTTTATTCAAGGGTCTTCTGTGACGTTTGCCACAGCAGACTTCAGCAGCTTCATATTCACGACAGTAAAATCGTATCAAGTATCAGGAAGGAAATTTGAAATACAGTGTTAGCTTTTTATCTGCATAATTTTGTTTTATCTTAGAATTTCCTTGTTTCCGAGTTTTTATCGGTAGTAAAAATTCGGTCATGAATTAAAATTGATAAACAATTATTGGTATATCCGTGACCTCAGATTAACATCGTCTCGATGACTAACTCACGGGACATTCTCGTCTGATTATAATTACATAACTCATAAGACCGTTTAAAATGATAAAATAGTTTCACAAAAAAAAAATCTTTTTGATAGGTAAAATGACGGCATATATGATATTAGGATGTTATATAAGATGATAAGGAAGTCTTATATATAGTTTTGGTCAACTAAATATTTTGAATAAGAAAGGTTTCATACAATCGTTCATCAAGATTTTTCCTTTTTTTGTAGTAAAAACATGAATAGAATATTTCAGCTGCTTTTAGTAAATTTAGCCTTCTCATCTTTGACTGAGGCAAAAATTGAGGTTGGGGAGCCGCGACTTTTGGGATCTGTGAAGCTTCCAAATGCTGCCTTCATCGAGGCATATGCGGACCAAGGGGATGAAACCAGCCCTATTGGAGACAGGTAAGAAAACTGATGAAATTTTTTTTTTAATTTTATAAATTTATTCAACTCTTATATTTAAGGTTCTCGCTGTACGTTTCCACCTTCAGTCCCGTGAATTTATTAGGAGACCCAAAGTACATGCTTCGTGGTTTGGGGAGCAAGCTAAATGATATTGAAAACTGGATCTTAGAAGAAATAGACAAAACCGCGCCATGGCCAAATAATCCGGATCACGTTCCAGGTACATTGTAACTAATTCTGTTTCTTCTGAAATTGTGTTTTTAAACTTCGTTTGCATGTACAACAGACGAAGTGTTCAATACAACTGCGATAATTTGGACGTCTGGATTTTTGGTGCCGCCAAAGACGCACGGACGCCTAGACATCTACGATACCAGTAAGGTATTTTTAAAATTACTAGAAAAAATTAATCTAAACTGAGAAAGAGATCACAAAAATATGTCAACACTTTTGCAGACTCCCCCAGGTGGTCCCATCAATATCGCATCTGGGTTTACCGAGGACTGGTCGTACCATCGAGTGATTTGGAAGGACATGGATGGTGACGGAGATTTGGATGCTTTGACAGGTACGCAATTACGAGCACTTTAAAAACGATTCAAATTTAATTCTGTTTTTGTTCTTTAGCTCGATTTCACAAGCCCCTTATTGGTGCAACAACGAAGAATCTTTTGTGGCTGGAAAATCCGGGTCTTCCCTTCCCCGAACCTCCCGGTTCCGGTTGGGACCAGCATCTTATAAAGGATAGTGCTACTGATATTCATTTCCAAACCGCAACTCTGATTTTGAATGGAACGGAAAATGATTGCATAATTTCCGCGGAGTTTTTCAATGAGAAGTTAATGCTCTATTGCACTTCCTCCGGGAACTGGAACGATTGGTCCGGTGTCCAGGAAATACTGATTGATGACACCATTGGACAAACCTTTGACGTTTATTATGATGACTTCAATGCCGATGGAAAGAAAGAAATTCTCATCACAGCTTACAATCATTCCATGGGGAATGTATTTGTCTATGAATTGGAGGAGGATAGCTCATTCGTGAAGCACACCGTTGCTGATGGATTCATTGCGAATTCGATCATCGGAGGACAGTCGATGACTCCAGGCGCACCGAAACCGTTCTATCCGACAAGAGCTTATGAGGAAGACGTTCTTCCCGATGGAAGGTAGGAAAACAGCCTCTTGTTGAAATTAAATTTAAATTTTTGAAATAATTTTTTTTTTTTTTTTTTTTTTTTTTTTTTTTAGGAAGCGCAAGCCTTACATAATGCTCAGTGGCGATGACGATGGGGTGCATTACATTCTGGAGCCATTATCCGACGAGGCAAATGAATGGTCGTATAATAAACGAATTTTGATTGACACAGAGCAAACGACAACCGGAAAGTTCGCAGTTGCTGATTTCAATGGAGATGGTTACACGGATATTGTCTGCGCTGGCTACAGTTCCGGAACTTTATATGCTTTTACATATGCTCCGGAATCATGAAAAAGATTGATTTTTTTTGGCCGCGGAAGCGCGTGGGCAGCTTTGTATCAAAGCCAATTACTTGTTATAACTTTTAAGCAGTTTGAGGTTTATTAAATTATTTAAAAAACTTACTTTTTATTAATAAACAATCTATTCAATCAAACAAACAATCAATCACCAACTTATTGTTGTTAGTGATCGTCCATAAATTACGTAAGCACATTTAGGGTGGCGGGAGGGGGTCCAAATTTAACCTCTTACCCATAAGCTAAGCATAGGCGAAATGGGGTAGAGTGCAAAAAGGCCATGCTTACGTAATTTATGTACGACCCCTACATAACGAACTTGATGGGAATATATACCGCAGTAAAAAAAGTTATTGGCGCTCTGTGAGAAGAGATGCAACTACCGAAGTGAATTTTGATTGGTCAACCACCGTTTTTTATTTAGAACAACTGAAATAATAAAGTATCTGTCCATTAATTTCTCCAGTATTTTGCATCATTTTTTACCTTTTCCCCGCCATTATCAGAAACCGTATCCACGTTGGAGAAGTATAATGGCGACCATAGAAGTGGGGACACGTTTAGGTTTAATTCCCCAATTTGTTACCATAAGGCGTCCATCTTGCGTCTTAGATTATATGAGCTCTTATGAACAATTCAGATAAATTTAATACGGAAGCCCTGAAGGGTCACATTTCTGTAATTGTTTTTTATTGTTTGTTCCGAAACAGACATTGCTTGTTCCGGAACTGACAATTTTAAAAATTGCTTGTTCCGGAACTGACAATTTTTAGAATTGCTTGTTCCGGAACGGACAATTTTTAGAATTGCTTGTTCCGGAACTGACAATTTTTAGAATTGCTTGTTCCGGAACTGACAATTTTTAGAATTGCTTGTTCCGGAACTGACAATTTTAAAAATTGCTTGTTCCGGAACCGACAATTTTAAAAATTGCTTGTTCCGGAACTGACAATTTTTAGAATTGCTTGTTCCGGAACTGACAATTTTTACAATTGCTTGTTCCGGAACTGACAATTTTTAGAATTGCTTGTTCCGGAACTGACAATTTTTAAAATTGCTTGTTCCGGAACTGACAATTTTAAAAATTGCTTGTTCCGGAACTGACAATTTTTAGATTTGCTTGTTCCGGAACTGACAATTTTTAGAATTGCTTGTTCCGGAACTGACAATTTTTAGAATTGCTTGTTCCGGAACTGACAATTTTTAGAATTGCTTGTTCCGGAACTGACAATTTTTAGAATTGCTTGTTCCGGAACGGACAATTTTTAGAATTGCTTGTTCCGGAACTGACAATTTTTAGAATTGCTTGTTCCGGAACTGACAATTTTTAGAATTGCTTGTTCCGGAACTGACAATTTTAAAAATTGCTTGGTCCGGAACTGACAATTTTAAAAATTGCTTGTTCCGGAACTGACAATTTTTAAAATTGTCAGTTCCGGAACAAACAATTTCAATTTTTAAAATTGTCAATTCCGGAACAAACAATAAAAAACAATTACAGAAATGTGATCCTTCAGGGCTTCCGTAATTTAAATTTATTCAATAAATTAAACTCGGAAATTATTTAACTGCACGCGCAGCATTATGTATAAAAAAATTACGAATATAAATGCGAGTGATTATAATTTTTAAACGTAAGCATCTGCTAAAAAAATTTTTTTGAAGTTTCCCGTACCAAAAATATGACTAAAAACGATCAGACTTGACAAGAATCTTAGTCATTTTTAGTCACGAGGGGTTTCGATTGGTCATTTTTGATCAATTTTAATTTTTCTTCATTATTTTTGATCAAAAAAGGGTCATATTCGACTAGTTTCCTTTAAGTCATTTTTAGTCGAATTTTTGGTAGGGTTTTCCTATAAGGACTCAATGGAAAGTTGTCCTCGAGTGAGATTGTCCTCCAGTGACATCCGCGCTACATGGTTCGTTACGGAATCGACCAACCACTTCCCCTTAAAATGACGTCACATGCATACAACCTATTGAAAAATATGTGTTTCCGTTAAGGTTCAACGTTAGCGTCATCGTTTGATGACCCCCTCCCCTGCTCTCTAAAGTAACGCCGCAATTAATAAACAGCCTGGTCATTTTTTTCTAATTTTTAAATTATTAGTCGTACTTATGTAATATTCCCCAAAAATAGTGTTTAATCTCTCCTGATTGTGCTTCTACCATTAATGTACTCGTGAGCGAATGTGTAACGACTATTTTAGCTCTATTGTTAAGCTAACTTGCTCTTCTTCACACAATACAGAGATCTTTGTGCTGAATTCACAGTTACACCATAGGAAAATCGTAATAGGTAGGCAATCGTTTGAAAAAAAAAAAAAAAGTTGACTCCAAATTAATTTTTATTTCATTTATTAATTTTATTTATTTTAATCATTATTTATTATCATTATTGGTAACACCAACCATTTAACCCTACATCATGTCGACAATGTGGGTCATAATTTAAGGGTTTTTTTTCTTAAACAGGTATTAACAAATAATGTACAAATTGGAAGATCTATCTAGGTACTTATGATTATTTTCTTTATGGCTTTTTCATTTCTTTATCTTTCAGATTGCAAATTTTAATTTTTTTATTTTTTTGTATAAAGATATACGTATAAAAAAAGACGACTTAAAGTGTAAACAGACTAACATTCATTCATTTTGTGCATACAGAAAAGCGCTCTAAATAAAAAAAATTAATTAAAAAAAAAAAAAAGATTCAGAGACTAGAACGAACGAATAAGTAGTAAAACATCGATTTTGTTTAGCAATCTTTAAAAGAAAAACCTACATATAAATTAAAAAAGAAAAATAGAAAATACTGATGTAAAAGAGAAAATTGTCACACCCTGATTTTCACCGAATAAGATAAAAAATTTTCATTAATTAATTTTAAATAAATTACAGATCGAAATCGTATACAAAATTTTTTTTTACGAAAATTAAAAAAAAAAATAATAATTATTGATTGTTACGAACCCGGGAATTACCTGACCGTGGATTTTAGTAAAATCCACAAAAGTAGGCATCGGGTATGGAAAAAGGTATAAATTAAATGGAAATTAAAATTAGGCCTATCTTCTTAGAATACGGGCGTTTATACCTTTTTCCACACCCCCTGTGGAAAAAGGTATAATTAAATTTTTTTTAAATTTAAATTAAAATTAGGTTAAAAATGTGGAAAAAGCTATAAAAGGCAACAACCTGTAAAATTTCTTGTTTTTTATTTAAAAAATGAGAGGTTTATCAGACTATTTTTGTCATTTCAACAGCAGACTATTTTATATTTTACAGCAGACTATTTTTGTCATTTCAAAGATCAATTTAAAAAAGTCGAATAAAATTGGCCACCATGGCTCGACACTCGGTACAAGTGAAAGATTTTAGATTGGTTGTGTGAATGTCGTCGTAGATGGTATAATACACTGGTGTGTTTATCGCAGTGTCCATGCATTCTACGCAAGCAATCGTATGGCCACAAGGGACGTCGGATCTTGTCAACCGATCTAAAATCTTTCACTTTACCGAGTGTCGAGCCATGGTGGCCAATTTTATTCGACTTTTTTAAATTGATCTTTGAAATGACAAAAATAGTCTGATAAACCTCTCATTTTTTAAATAAAAAACAAGAAATTTTACAGGTTGTTGCCTTTTATAGCTTTTTCCACATTTTTAACCTAATTTTAATTTAAATTTAAAAAAAATTTAATTATACCTTTTTCCACACCCCCTGTGGAAAAAGGTATAATTGGATTTTAATTTTATAATAATTATACCTTTTTCCACAGGGGGTGTGGAAAAAGGTATAATCACCCGTATTCTAAGAAGATAGGCCTAATTTTAATTTCCATTTAATTTATACCTTTTTCCATACCCGATGCCTACTTTTGTGGATTTTACTAAAATCCACGGTCAGGTAATTCCCTAGTCTCGATTGTTAAATAAGTTATTTTATTATCGATTATCACTGAAAAATCAACAATAAAAATCTCATACAAAAAAGCATTAGCTTAAAATTTTTTTGGAAAATATCCACGACGATTACTAGTAATAATAAATTATGATCCCTAAAGGAATAATTATCTAATTTTTTTTAATCATTTTTTTAAATCGTTTCTTTTGGTGCAACAGTAAAGTTTTTGGGCAGTCGATTCTATGACACATTTAACAAGTTTTTTTTTTTTTAAATTATTGTTAAAATGTATTTTAATCGAAAACCATAATACTGAATACAATTTTCAAAACACTTAAAAACAACCTGTAATTTTATCAACGAATATTTTTTTTTAAAAAACATAAAACAGGTGGAAAAAGAACTAAATAAATAAATAAAAAAAATTCCTTTATTAAGGTAAGAGTTTTCAACGTAAAAACGATCAATGTCAATAGAGTTAAACATCGAATAAAATACTGTTGTAATGGCCATTTTTTTTTATTAATACACACATTGAATTTTAATTTTTTTCCTTTTTTCTTTTTTTTTTTTTTTGATCCTGCATTTTTGTAAAAGAAAAAAATTATTTTAAAACGATTTTAAATGCGGCGAAATGGCACAACTGCAGAGATCCAAGATCGTGGATAAAGTTTCACTATTTTCTCCTTCAAAAAAAAAAAAAAAAAAAAAAATTAATTGAGCAAACTATAAGTTTGTTTTAATTCTTTGGTTTTTTTTTCAAACACTTAAAAAAACAAAAAAGACGTGTAAGGCACAAAAAACGAGACTAATTAAAATTTTTAAGGGCGAAAAAGCTTCGATTTAGCTGCTCAGCAAAAACAAAGCGTGTTTTTTTTTCTCTCTAAATTAATTTACATAGCGGCTCAGAGAATTAGGGAAATTTTCATTACGGAAAAATTAGTGAAACTTGATTGTTTTTCATTTTTTATTTTTAATAATTACAATAATTAACACTGAAACAAAGGGTCCAGCCCAGTTTTTCAACAATTATCTACATAAGTTTCGAATAACCTTAAAGACTACTCAGTTCTGAATTAGGAATTTATAAGAATGCAGCAGTCATTTAAAAATTAAAAAAAAAAAATAGATTTAACATGTTAAACAAATTATTTAAAAAAAAAAGCGTTAGAGGGAGACGTTAAAAAAGCGTATTAGTTTTTACAGACAAACATTTATTTTTTTTTTAAACAGCTTGGAAAGGAAAAAAAAATAGTAAGGGAATGATATCATTTGTATGAAATACCTGAAAAACTTTAAAAGAAATTTTTGTTTTAGGGAGAGCGAGAGAGAGAAAGAATATTTTTCAAAATTTTAAAAATATTTTTCAAAATTTTAAAAATATTTTTCAAAATTTTAAAAATATTTTTCAAAATTTTAAAAATATTTTTTTGTACATCACCGTCTTCCACACGAAGTTTTAAAATTAAATTTAGCAGAGTTAAAAAAAACTGCCTAGATAAGACTGAATACGGGAATTTAAAACCGTGTCCAAATTTTTGAAATTTTAATTTTTGCCAAATTCAATGTTTAACCCCTTAAATTAGTCTGGCTTTTTAACTTCGAAGATATATTCTGGCTAGCAGTTGTAAAATTGGCACAATTAGAAATGGAAATCAGTCCCGTTCACACAAAAGTAAGAAATTAAGGATTTTTTTCCAACGCAAAATTATTTTGCCAAGTTTTTAGTTTTAAAAATATAGTATTTGATTTTTTATGTTCAAATTTAAAAATCAGCCAAGCCATTCAAGAGCATCTCTTTCTTTCTCTCGCTCTCTCTCAAAAAACAAAAATTATTTCAGCTAACTTGCAACTTCTGCCAACAGCGAAAAATACAAAAGAGAATATACAAAGAAGAAAAAAAAATACGGATAACAACAAACTTTTTTCTGGCTTTTTTAACGCTTATCATATTAGGAAAAAAAAATCTACATCAAAGCTTTTTGATCGCAAGCAATATTATACAAAAAAATAATGCATTTTTTTTATCAGAAACAATAAATTATGCGCGTTTTTTTTTTCATTCAAATAAATTAAAAACGTTTAACAAAAAAAAGAGGTCTGCCAGTTAACATTAAAAAAAAAATAAAATAAAATAATACGATATAGCACAATTGTCCAGGTACTAAAAACAAAAAAAAATTAAATTAAATTTAAACTCGTCATGAAAGATGGCATTTGGCAGCGTCCCTCATGTGCATCTGACAAATCCCATCTTTCGGACAGTTTGATAAATTTTTATTAATATCCCCCTTGGAATTTTTAATTTCATACTGAGCCTCCGTCACGCTGGAAGCGTTCCCGCAAATATTATTAACGACAACGATTTCGGCCTTGACGGCCCCTCCCCCCATTTCGTTTTTCCCGTTCCCGTTCGGTATTTTGCTCTGAACGGATTTTAACATCTTATTCGGTGATTTTTTTAAAGGGCGTGTGACATCCCTATTGAAATCTCTTTTGCTAACGGCGTTCGAATCGATTGAATCTAAACTTTGGTTCATTATCGGGGGAATGGGGGATTTGCATTTTTCGAAATATACAGCCGGAGATTTGATGACGCCGTTTAAATTCGGCTTGTAGGTTGACGATCCTGAGGTCATTGGCGAGGTAATTCTGTCCCTGGCTATGGATCCACACGATCGAGCTTTGTACAGCCTCCCTTTGGACACTAAGCTTGGAAGTGGGATGCACAGTTTTTTTGATACCTAAAAAAATATAAAACATCAATCAATTGTAAATAACTAAAAATATTTATTAAAAATTAATTTTTAATCATTTTCGGCCAAAAATTATCTAATTTCCAGGAAAAAATTTTGGAAAATTTTTAAAAGTTTCAAAAATTAGAATTTTTACCGCAAACTAAAAATGATAGGGGCAGCGGGCTGCCATCCTCGTAAAATGGCGACTGGTTTCGGATTGGTAAATAAATGTCTTAATGAAGAGAATAATAATTAAATAAATATTATAATAATTTATTAAATATTTAATATTTAATCCTTGTTTTTCTGGGCAATTTTCAATCATTTTAAACGGCTGAGGACGTTTCCGAATGAATAGGATCGAAATACCTGGGAATAAAAGGGGAAAAATAATTCAGATAACATTCGTACCGAAAGTCTTACGACGGTTTTCAAGACGCATTTAATTCAAAATAGTTATCACTGAAAACCTTCTTAATTAATGGTTCTGACGGGATCGGATCCAAAAAAAAAATCCCAATCCGGAAAATTTTTGAGAAAATCGAAAATAACTCGGAATCCCGGAATTTTCAATCCCCACATCTTTTTTTCCTCTAAAAAGGAAATCTCATGATTTTCTCGGAAAAAAGAGTATAAGGATATTTCAGGCCCATTGAAATATTCCTGGAATTCTCAGGAATTAATTGTCTTAAATGTTGTCGAAATATAGTTCCAATCTCGTTTAAAAAAAAATCAATTAAAATAGGATCGATAAATCTTACAAAAAAAAAAAAAAGTTACCTTCAGGTTGTCCCGAGGAATACAGGAATACGTGGCTTTTTCGATATTATAGATCCAATCCCGTTAACAAAATAAAATAAATTAAATAAAAAATTTTCAAAATTCTGGGGGGGCAAGGGAGGGCAATTCTACTTTCTGCTAACCCCCAAAAAATTTCCAACATTTTGGGAGGGCAAATTTAGGTCTCCTGTTATCTTCAGAAATTCCAGGCATCGAACCCATTTCGCCCAGAAAAATGAGTGACTTTAGGGACCAAAAATAGTTTAAATAGTGACTTTCAGTGACCTGACGGAAGGAATTTAGTGACTTGAAATAAGTATGTCCAAAATTTTTTTAACGTATTAGACGTGAGTAATTACATTCCTTATTATTTTTATCAATTATCCCTAAAAATTTTGGTTTCTAAAATTTTTAGCCTAACCATTTTTTCCTAATTTTCAATTTTCATAAAATTTTTAATCCTCAAATAAAATTTCCTAAAATGAATATTTGTCCTAATTTTTTAAATCCCTAAATGGGCTTTAGGATTTTATTTTAAAGATTTTAAGAAATTTTATTTCAGGAATCAAAAAATTTTAGGAAAATTAAAAATTAGAAAAAAAAAAAGTGGTTAGGAAAACAATTTTAGGAACTAAAATTTTTAGAAAAAATGGATTAGGAATTTATTTTTCTTTTTTAGGAAAAATGGAAGAGAATCTTCACAATTTTACATAAAATTATTTTTAAAGATGGCGTTTTAGTAAAAAAACCTTTCCTTAAGCAACTTCGAATGTCGAATAGAAATTTTTTAATGCAGGAAATTTTTTTAAATCCACCAATATAACAGAAAAAGTGACTTTTAGTGACTTTTCTTTAAAAAAGTGGCTTTTAGTGACCTTTCACAAAAAAAGTGACGTTTAGGGGAAAAAAGTGACCAGTTCGACGCCTGAACTTTAAAAATTCGGAAAATCAAGAATTCCGATTTTTGAAAATTTTAAAATCTCAAAAACCTGGTTGATCCGATTTTTAAAATAAGAATTTTTCGAGGTTCGAGATTTTCTCAAAATGTCTCAAGAAAATCTCCAGAATTCTCGAGCATTTAAAAGGAAAAGTCAGCGGAAAGGAACAGTATTTTTTTCCGCGACAATAAAGCGTTGGTTCACGACCTATCCAGAAGTTTAAAATTATTTACAAAATGTTTGACGACGTTTCTTTGATGTTTAAAATATTTTTTTTGTCTAATTAAATGTCCGCTTTTTTGGCAGAAAAAAAGAAATAAAATTGTCATAGAACAAAACAAGTCTACCCTCAACATTTCCCCTGATATTTCCTCAGAATAGGGATTTTCGGGAATTCTAAAAATTAATTTGCCTAAAAAATCTTGAAATTTTTCAGAAATTCTCGATCAGCAACTCTCTGGATGCCCTAACCTACCCTCCCCTACACTTTCCTTCATTTACCTAACCAAACATAACCTGACCTGACCTGACCTGACCTGACCTGACCTGACCTGACCTAACCTAACCTAACCTAACCTAACCTAACCAAACCTAACCTAACCTAACGTAACCTAACCTAACCTAACTTAACCTAACCTAACCTAACCTAACCTAACCTAACCTAACCTAACCTAACCTAACCTAACCCAACCCAACCCAACCCAACCCAACCCAACCCAACCCCATCCCAGCCTCCCTTAATTCCTCCCATGGAAAAAGCATAAATTTACAATTTTCTGAATATTAATTTTTTACTGGTGCCACGACCCAATTCCATTATTTCTCCAACTGTAAAATACTCACTTGAAAATAACGGCCCAGGAGTTTGACTTTCTTCCCGGACTTCTCCACCAAAACCTTATTTTCCTTCTCGTCCGAATAATCCTTTTGTATTTGGTCGTTTAAATTGGAAAATCCGGTACCTCTCCCATCCCTTTGGCTCCTTCCGTCTGGCAAATACTTCCTTTTGTTGACCGTGAGTTTCGTCGTGGAAGATATCGTGTTCGACCAGGACTGCAACAACCTCGCGACCGAGCTCTTCCCCGACTTCCCTTTTTCCATCGTCAAAACCACGTTGTTGTTATTCATATTGCTCTCCGAAGGGTTTTTGTCCTTTTCCGTGTGCTTCCTCAACCTTTCGTGAAAAATCTCCGTGGTGGTCACCGTAAAGCTATGGGCTTCCGACTCCTGAACCTCCGTTATCCGATTGAGGGACTGACTCTCCCTCAGCCTGGTTTCTCCCGTCCTCCTTCGGTTCCTCCTGAAATTTTCCCCGTTGCACTGCCTTTGATTCCTGTTGTTCCCGTTCCCGGTGTTCTCCCCGCTTTCGGAAGAATGATTTTCCTTTCCCCCGTTGGACGGACTCTGATTGTGCATGCCGTCCCCTCCGCTCCCGAATCCCGCGGGAGGATTACCCCCGACGCCTCCGCTCCCTCCCTTGTCCTGGCTGTCGCTGGAATCGTCGTGAGAATCCCGCCTTTGGTTGTTTTTCTCCGTGGAAATTTTATGCGCCCTTTTCTTCCTGGATTCGGAGTCGTCGTCGCTCGCGTCCGAAGAGCTGCAGCTCGCCGTCCGGTTTTTGTGGAACCGGCTTTTCCTCTGCTCGTAATTGACTATCCTGGTGGCTCTGCTCTCCCCGGGTTTGGACTCCCCCGTCGTCGTGAAATCCGAGACCCCCTCCTCGAAAATTTCGTTCAGCTGAAGGGAGGGGGAAGACAAAACGGATATCCGGGTCGGGCTCGGCATGGTCTTGTATTTTTGATACGAGCCCTGGTCCATTTGAGACGGATGCAGCGGGATCGTGACGGTCGCGGAATCCGTAAGGGACACCGTCGTAAGATCCGAATTTTCCCGTTTGAGGGACGTCCTCGAAGGTGATTGAACTTGACTAGAGATTATCACTTTTTCGACTTTCTTCTCCGTTTCCAATTTTTTGTTGCTCTCACCCCCGCGATCTTTAGTTCTAACGGAGGAGGCCACGACCTTCTTAGGAGATTCTCCCGTCACTTTCCGATTCCCCCCGTTCAATTTATCTAATTCACTTTCACACTTTAAATCTAATTTTTTTGATTCTACAGATGAATTTTGTTGAAGTTGAGATTTTTTGTTTGTGCCCATTCGCCATTTCGTGGAACCTGGAATGTACGATGCAGGGATACCTAAAAGAGTAAAAGAAAAAATTAAATAATTTTGATAACACCGTTGCACCCCGGGGAAGAATCATTAATCTTTGACCTTCCAAGATTTTGGAAAATTTCTTGGGAAATTTCTTAAACATTTCTCCCTAAAATTTTAATTCCCAACACTTCGGGCGTAAAGTTAACCTAAAAGCCCCTTATGGGCCCGTGCTTAGCTTTTAAACATATAAAAAGCGCCTACCAAATTTTAGTATAGGCAACCCGCATTACATGCATGTAACGCAAAATATCGCCTAAAATTTATTCACTTTAAAATAATCGGGAAAAAAGTTTTTTTATGAGTTTTCGACCCCGTATTTAAAATGTGATGTCAAAATGAAAAAATTTCAGGTAAAAAATTCAATATGGCGCCGAAAGCCAAATTTTTATATTTAAAATGGCTCGCAATGTTGGATTTCGTATGATCTTAATAAATTTTTCTCTTAGTGCTCTATCATCCATCAATTTTACTTGTAAAAGGTAAGTTGAAAGCTACCTGAGTGAATAGTTGTGGGACTTGACCGTTTACTTCCATAGCAAGTAGTATCGTCCTTTGCTGCCACACGACCCATACTGCTTGGATGTGGAGATGCATTCGGCGATTCTTTTTTCTCTTTACGCCTTTCTTCTGCTATCCTTTCCTGGAAAAAAAAAATAAAATAAAATAAAACTTTATTTTACAAATTAAAAATTGGAAGTTATTAATGCTCATAGCCAATCTGCATTTTTGAAAAAAAAAAAAAAAAAAGGCGTTTTTGGCCATACTGGATCCCACAGCAGACTGCATTCACTACTGATCCTGACGGAGGATCTTTACGCCTGTTTTTATCAACAAATGTTTTTTTACTTCTTAGTGCTTTTAAAAAATCGTTCAGGTATTACTTATGCAGCTCCTCAAATTACCCAAAATTGGGCTTTACGGAATACTTGGAAAGACTGTACAACTTTAAGTTTGAAGTTAAAAGAATTATTAAAAAAAAAAAAAAAAAAAAATTTCTCAAAAATATTTAAAAAATATTTTTTGAAATCTCGGTTTTAAAAATTATTTTAAACCCGATGTTTGCTTTTCAGTAAAATCACTTATCGTTTCGAAAAATTATAAATCTAATTTTTTACAAACTTCAGCCTTATTTTTAAAAAAATTTTTGGTCATCCTAAAGTCGATTTTAATGGCTCCAAAAGCATGCAAGTGGCCTGCTTCGCTCACTTCCCCTGGACCCTACCTCTCGCATTCTGTTATCCAAATAAGAAAAGTAGCCCGCTAAAATTTTTAACAAAATTGTACCACATTAATTACAAAGAAAAAAAATTTAAATTTTTTTGAAAAATATTTCCATACTGAAAACTTAAAAAATTCAAATTTACTTTTTTACTGTTAATGAGAATATTAAATGAGCACCGCCCAATCGTCCATTTAAAAAAAAAAAATCCTAATTCTCTAATCTAAAACGTAAAAAAAAATTTAAGAAATAAAAATATTTTTTATTTTAAAACAAAAAAAATCGCCAATTTTGAAAAGTTTTAAAAATTTAATTAAATCGTTTTCAGAACTTTCAATATTTTATCTTGAACGGCATTTTTGACAATCGGCCTAAAAACAGAAAAAAAGAAAAATTAACATTCGAAGTGCCACGTTATGTTGAAAATGATTATAACATTTTTTAAGAAAATCTCAAAGTCCAAACTAAAACCCAAAATAGGGTGTCTCTTATTTTGCCAATGACGGAATTCTAATGGTGCCGCCCCCTAAAATATTCCCAAATAATTCAAAAATAACGTGTGCAAAGTTTGGGGCCTCCACCTAAACGCGAAGTGGTGCCTGTAGCAACATCATTTTTCCCATTTAAAATACATGGGAAATTTTCTTATTTTACTTTTTATTTTTTTTCTCAGTAAATAGCTAGTCGAAAAATCGGTCGTTGGTCCAAATTATTATTTATATATATGCCTTGGAGTCTAGGTACAAAAAACTCGTCCAACTTTTTTTTCGTAGATAAAGGGAATAGCACTATTTTGAATTTTACATAAATTTTGAAGGCCCCTCCTTACCTACGGGAAAAAAGTTGAACCGGTTTTTTGTACCTAGATTCAAAGGCATATATATAAATAATAATTTGGACCAACGGCAGATTTTTCGACTTGCTATTTATCGAGAAAAAAAATAAAAAGTAAAACAAGAAAATTTCCCATGTATTTTAAATGGAAAAAATGACGTTGTTACAGGCACCACTTCGCGTTTAGGTGGAGACCCCAAACTTTGCACACGTTATTTTTGAATTATTTGGGAATATTTTAGGGGGCGGCACCATTAGAATTCCGTCATTGGCAAAATAAGAGACACCCTAACCCAAAAGCAGGTTGATCAGTTAATAACAAGGTTTTTTTTAAAAAAAAATTGTTGGCGGGTTACCGTGAGTATTACGCCAAAAATAATTATTTTAAATCTTTCATCCAAGCGAAAAAATCGTTTAAATAAGTGATCATTTTTTTTAAATTTTTGGCGCTAAAATGCGATGGGATTAAAATTTCAAGTCCATATTTTCAAAATAACGCTAAACTTTAGGATTTTTTCACATTAGTCCTTGATAAAAAATCCGGAAAAAAATAGTAGCCAAATCACCCCATGGAAAAAAAAAAAAAAAAAAAAGGGGGCTTTGGCCACAGGAACAACAGCAACCCGACATCAGCCTTCGATTTCCTAGGCTCTTTGCCACATTGAAACATTTATTCACCTGTACCGCAATATTTAATTTCCCCTCGGATCTGGAGCCGCGCCGATTCAAAGACGAATGAGGCGGAGTTAATTCCTGCCCAGAACCGACAACTCCGCAATATTCCTCCTCATCCTCTTCCTCCTGTACGATTGAGCATTTCCGGACTCTCCCTTGCGGCGTGTCTCCCGGAGTTCTAGGTACGTTTAAAACTGAGGTTGTAGTCGCTGCCGTCGGAAGTTGTAGCGAATCATTTGCAGACTCTGAATTCCGGAAAAAAAAAAAAAAAAAAAATTACAGTCTCTCTCTCAAAAAAAAATTATTTAGTTCGAAACTTTACCAGTAGCAGTCGATTTGAGAGAATTCTTTGAATTAGAAGCTAAATTAACTAAAATTTGGTTTTGTTTTATCCTATTTTGAGCTTGCTCTTGACGATGAGCCCGAAGCTTTCTTTCAGCCAATAAAAAATACGTGGCTGTTATATGATTATATTCATTTTTATCTAAAGCTCTGAAAAAAAGAAAAGTCAATCAATGATTTTTTAAATTGTCCTTTTTTTTTTTTTAAAGTAACTCACTCTAAAACTTCTTCTTTGGTAGCTATGTTCCCATTCACCATCTTATTAATAATTATATTATGGTCGTCTTCGGTGACTTGATGGCGGGAGACTAGAGGTAGATACTCAACTTGTGGTGGTCCACCTAACCATGGGTCAGAAGCAATGTCTTCCAAGGTAGCACGTGATTCCGGTTCCCTAATTAACATCCTCGCGATAAGGCGTTTGCAAGCGTCTGATACGTGAGTCGGAATCGTGTATTTGCAGTCCATTATTTTTGTAAGAGTTTCACTATCGTTTGCTTCTTGAAATGGGGCTTGCCCAACGACTAACATGTATAAAATTACACCTAATGACCAGACATCTAAGAAAAAAAAAAAAAAAAAAAAAAAAAACAAATTAATTAAAATTATATTACTTTTATTACATCTCAAAACACTTACCCACAGCAGGAGCATCATATGAATCACCTAATAAAATTTCAGGAGCAGAATATGCTAAAGAACCGCAGGAAGTTTCCAATTTCTGCCCTGGACAAAATTTATTGCTAAAACCAAAATCGGTGAGCTTAACAACTCCTAGTCTTTCAAAAAATACTACATTTTCAGGTTTCAGATCTCTATGTACAACGTGGAGCTGATGACAATATGATATAGCACGGACGATTTGTCTAAAATACTCTTTGGCCATCTGTAAAACAAAAAAATGATTTAAAATTTAACACTAATATTATTTTTTTTTCATTTTTTATTCTACAATTCTCATTCTTACCTCTTCTCCCAACCCTGCTTCATGTTTCATAATATAATCATATAAATCCCCCCCATCCCCTAGTTCAAGAATTAAATATAATTTGGTCTGAGTGTCTATTACTTCATACAGTCTTACAACATTTGGATGCTGAACGAGCTTCATACATCTCACCTGAAAAAAATAAAAAAATAAAATATTGTCATCATAAAAAAAAAAAAAAAACCATTCTAGATGATTAGTGTAATGCAAAGCAATATCAAACTCTTGATAACTACATTTGATTTTGATTTTCAATTCACATACAGCCTATAAAACTTCATAATTATTTGTTTGACATTGCTCTCATAAGCATTATGCCCTTGTTAATAGATTTTCCACGAAACTGTTACCTCTTGAAAAAGATGAGCCCTCGAAACCTCATCCAGCTTTGTTTTGTCAATGACTTTAACAGCCACTTTTTCCCCCGTGAAGACATGTCGTGCCAATTTAACGACTGCAAAATGACCTCGACCTAAGGTCTCCTCTAGATCGTAAAGCCCAGCTATTTTGCCATCATAGGTCTTCTTGGCACTTTGCATTTTTGACACTGCAACACACGCAAATGGATACAACGTTAAAAATTAGGGAAAAACAACCCGTCGGAAACGTAGCAACCCAGGGAAGTTAATCCTCGCCATCCGTTTTATGAAACGACGATAAACAGGCTTATTAAAATCGATACAATATCGGAATAATTGGTGTTAATAATATTTTCGTTTCTAAAAATACAGGATCGTAGCCGCCATTTTGTTTGAAATATTTACCTTTTTGACTTAATTCTATTGAAACTAATTGATTTTTTTTTATAATGGTTCGCCCATTGTTTAACCAATATCGAACTGACACTTCATTTGAACTTAAATTTACGTAAAAAAACCGTCATCCTTCAAAAAAATCATGAATAAATATTCTGTAAAAACACAGCAAAAAAATTACACCTTTCCATTACATGTTTAATACGCAGGCGTGTTCAGACGATGGTGGTATTTGTTTTTCATAGTTGGTAGGCCTTGCACATGTAAACAAGGATTTTTGCGGTATATTTTCAAATCTAGAGATTAGTCGAATTAACTTTAAAAAAATGATATTTTTATACTCGATCGATTTAAAAATTATACTCAGGGCAGCGATAGTTTTTGATGAACAGACGTAGTAAGTCATTAATTTGATTTTCACTTTATATATAATTTTTAACTGTAAAACCTTTTTTGCTGTAATAAACCCTCGAGAGAAATTTTAGATACGTGCATATTTTTCATGTTTTTTTTATTATATTCAATTAACTGCTTACGCAGGTCTTTTTCTGTATTCTACTAACTGCTTGCACAGGTCTATTTTTATTCTATTAACTGCTTGCTCAGTTCAGGGACTTTTTCTTTTCTGGCATGCGATAACCAACTCGTACAGTGAGGTTAAGATGACTGCATTAGTAAGTTCCCGCCATCCCCGCCAGAGGGAAAGAGTGTCGGTGCGGTCACCCATCCAGAAGTTGGCGCGCATCAATGCTGCTTAACTTCATTGATAGCCAAACCACTGCATGTACAAGTCACCACTCCGACCCCTTCATGCTCGGAGGAATAGAAGACGACCGAAGGAGGCAATTAACATCAGTCATCAGATACTGCCTCATTATATTGATGAGAATGTTTCGACACTGCTGAATGTACAACTACAGTTTAGAGATAAGAAAGTCGATACTTCAACTTACGTTGATGTCATGCGAGGAAGAATTGCTTCGATTACGGTTCGCAGCAGTTATGTCCGATCGAGAAACACTCGGACTTGAGAATTTACTAATGTATGTGCAGCTTGTGAGATTAACTCATAATTTAAATGACAATATGCCAATGGATTGACAGCATGGATTGATATAGGATAAATCGTTCATCATTGTTTATTTTATGAGAATTTTTTGTACTTTTTTGTATGTGAAGACATCAGTGGAAAAAGAGGGCCGTTCAGAAAGAACGAAATTTGTTTTGTATTTATTTACATGGCGTTTTTCTTTTGTTTCTCGAACGGCCTCCTTTTTCCACTGATGTCTTCATGTGATATTATTGATTGTATATTTTTTGTACTATTTTGAGAGTGTTAGCAAAGCAAGGATTTGATTGAGTACTTTGGAGACTAGTCTTGGGAAAAAAAAAAAAATATATTTAATTCTGTACATTTGCTAAAGAAAATTTGAGAAATTGTTCTTAATACTGAAAATAACATTTAAGTATTTAAAAAAAAAAAAAGAATGTAAAAGATAAGTAACAGTAACACAATATAACAGCTGGCCCGTAGTCAGAACGAAGAGCCAGGGGGGACAATTGGGCTTGTTAAGGGGGCAATAGGCCTTCATTCCCTATACCTGTCATGTTTAGCCAATTTACTCCAGGGAAAGGCACCGAGTCAGCGCAGGGGGGGTCTGGCCCCCCTTTGGCTACGGACCCGTTTAAAGCAAAGCATAGAAAGTTTTGTTACTAATTTGCTTCCAATGTATTGCATTGCATTACATTACTTTTTTTTTTTTCTTTTATGGCTTGTCCACATCCTAGGTCATTTAGCCGTATTGGCTAAATTATTATTATTTCAGCACAAAACTCCTCAATCCCAGAATTTAAGAAATTTTTTATTTTTTCATTTAAATTTAAGTATACCAACATTTTATTTTTTCATTTATCTTTCTTGTTGGATCCATGAAAAAAAAATAAAAGTATTGAAGTACGGCTGAGATAACTCGGCAGTTACTTTGGAGCACTGTTTCCAATACTGCAAATTATTTTACATAAGTGAGCACTATACAAAGATACAAAAGAACATTATGGGACAGAGGATAAATAATTAAATTAATTGCAGATGAAGAAATCAATCCCCATGAATAGGGAGCATATTGCAGGAATTCCAAACCATTGCAATTTGGACTAAAAATTCTCTAAAACTTTAAATCACTTTAAATTTTTTACAGTCTAAAAATTTTAAAATAAACGGTTTAAGGATTAAGTTTAAGGATATCCTGTATCCAAAGCTGAGAAAACACGAATCTAAAGTTTAAAAATTTCGCTGCTTGTCTTTTTAAGCTTCCTGCGCAGCAGCGAACCCAAAAACTTTTAAATTTGTTTATTCCGCTCTCCGAATACGGATTCAAAACGTCGAAATAAAATATTTTTAAAATCAATTAGAAATTTTTAATGATACATCTGGATACATCATCAATTTTCGTACCTTAATCTATAAATCTCAAAATTATAGATTGATAACGATATGTGCACAACGTTTTATACACAATAAAACATAAGTTTAAACGTGACGGCATTTAAAATATTTTTAGAATCATTTTTATAATATCTTTCATCAAAAATAATATTTACAGTGTTTTCTACATCACATGCGAGTAAAAAAAAAAAAAAAATTCAAAGTTCTCACAAAAAGGGAGAAAAAAAAAAAATGATTTTATCATACAAAAAAGCTGCTGGCATAAGAAAGTTTTTTACTAAATTAGCTTAAAGTGGTGTCTACAACTATGAGAAGTACAATTTGCTCGAAAATATTAACAGGAATTTAAAGAACGCTTAATGAATCAATGAAAAGCTATTCTAAAATATGATGTTAATTATTATAGAATTAAAATTTGTCGATCTTAAAAATTATGCTTGAAATTTGGTAGACACCCCCCAATTTTATTAATTAAAAATCTGAAACTATGATTAGTTTTTCTTCCAAAAATTAAAATTCAATCGATATACCCAGATTTTTTTTTTTTTTCCTACGAAATACACAATTCCTTGAGTAAAATTTATATATTCCAGATCAAATCTTAATTTTTCTAATCATACATAAAAGAGATCTTACAAATGGCACAATTAAAAAAAAAAAAAAAAGAAACGAAGTAAATTTAATCACCGAATTTAAAAAAAAAAACCAAAAATTACTGACCGGAAAAAAAGAAAAAAAAACAATATTCAGCTAATAATTGTACCAATTTATTTACACAGCTTTAAAAAAAAACAAAAAACGGCACAGTAATGTCATGGCAAATTCTTTTTTTTTTAATAGCTTTAACGACTTTTCATAAAAATCTACCTAAAATTCTCTTTCTTCTCTAATATCGTACCAAAAAAAAAAAAAAATATTTTAACAATTTGAAAAGTAAATGGTTGATAAAATTGACTTTCCCTACCAAAAAAATAACTAAAATTACAAAATTATTCACCCCACGAAAAATCAGAATTTTTTTTAGAAAAATTAAAGAACAACATTTTACCAGGAGAAATCAAATCTAAGGATCTTATAATTTTTTTTAGCCACTCCTTTTAATTCTTTTTCTTCTTGAGACTAAATTTTTGTGAAATTGAAATATGAAACAATAGGAAATCAATTTTAATTTCTTTTTTGGAGGCAAAATAAAATATATAACTAAAATAACATATTTATTATTTAATATCTGATTGGAGTCCACGTCCCGCTGGTCTCATCACGCCTGTAGTAATGGGGCCGATTATCCCGGAAAACTGTCACAGCTGGAAACGGATGGTCTTGGATATATTTTAAGGTTGCTCTAATCTGAAAACAATAAAAAAGTAATTATTAGGCCTATCAATAGCTAAAATTGAAAAAAAAATTTAATTAAATAGGAAAAATATATATCACAGAGCTAAGACGTTTAAATGGAAAATTCCAAAATGGCCGCTCTGAAAAGTGCCAAGTGGCAAAACTTTTGCGAAGGTGCGTTCTTCAAAATTCAAAAATTCCTAAAATAAGGGCCACTCTAATAAACGGCTATTTTACACCCCCTCCCCTTAAAACCCCCACAGAAGCTTAACTTTTAAGGAAACAATTCATACTTGTGTAGCAATATGAGGAGGTTCTACTTCAGGACTCGTCGACAAATGCTGTAGTATGAAGTCGTCCGACTGCTGAAGCCACAGATCGACGCCCCTCAAAGGCTCATAATTAAAAGGTCCGATCCGGAGCAATCCGAGCGAACAGTCGTATACATCCAGTACTTGTTGCCCTCCAGTTAGGTGTCTCGCCCATCTTAAGGCCAAATCCGGACCCTTATCCGGAAAGGTAGCAGGAAAGATTTCGCCAGTCTTAACGTTAACTCCGACCCCGTAAATGATCGGCCAATGGATTCCGCTTCGTATCGTCGTATTCGTTTCTCCTACGCAGGCCGTTACTAGATCTACTTCTAGAGGTTGCTTCTGAAATGCATCTATAATTAAAAAAAGAAAAACAAAATAATAAATTTAAAATAATTTTCTTATCACTTTTAACGATAAATTGACTAATATTAATGAAATTATTGACGTACGACGGAAAAAAGGGACACAGACACTGATAAAAAGTTCAAAATGTTATCGGACGGGACGCTGAACGAGTATTTAATTTAAAAAAAAATTAAACAGATCTTTATTTGTGTGTAATTTTTTTTTTTTTAATAAAAATTTCGTCAAAATGAACATAATTTTAAAGTGCCCGCCTCCATCGTTTTTATGAATGATTAGATTATTCAAAGCCTTAAAGCAATAACAAGAGTAATGCGTCCGTGGTTCTGAAGCGATTTTAAAGATTAAGGAGAGGAAAAAAAAAAAAAAAAAAAAAAAAAAAAAAAGATATATGACTCCTTGGAATTTTTTTCCTTATAACAATTAAAAACAAAAATAAAAATTCAGAAAGACTTAAAAAATAATGCTAAAACATTTTGAAAATGGAAATGGAATTGAGCTGATATATGAGTACACAATTCTGATCAACGCCTTCTGACCGGCACACACAGGATGCTGAAAAAATTCCTAAAACTCAAAAAAAGCTTCGCTACAATTTTATTTTCTATCATTAAGTTAACCTAAAACCCCTTACGAGCCGTTTAAACCTATAAAAAGCGCCTACAGAACTTTAGTACAGGCAACCAGCATTACATGCATGTAACACAAAATATCGCGTAAAGTTCGTTTGCATGTAATGCGGGTTGCCTATACTAAAATTCTGTAGGCGCTTTTAAACGCTTTAAACACGCTCAAGGCGGTTTAAACGCTTAGCAGGGGCCCGTAAGGGGTTTCCAAAATGGTGTAGAATAATCGAGGAACAAAGTTGTTTAATGGGTTTGCAGCCCCGTAGATTTCAAATTTGATGGCAGAATGACCATATTTCAGGTTAAAAATCCAACATGGCGTCGAAGATTAAATGAATATTTAAAATGGCTCCGCCCATGATGGATTTTAAATTCATCAAACTTTGTATCTAACAAAACCAAAATAATACGTCATTTTACCAAAGAGACCGTTCAAATATGACGTCATCATTTCTTTGCACATTTTTACCTCCTTCCCCCTAGTCATAAAAAACTAAGTTTTTTTTACACTTACTTAACATTAACGTCATGATTTGGGCGATCCCTCCCTTTCTAGAACGATGACGTCATATTGACGTCATGACGAATGACTTCCAGGCAAATAAAAAAATTTTCTATGTTTAGCTTATGGGCGATAATTTGTGTTGTAATAATATTAATTTTATTCCGTAAATAATGTTTTCATAGCAACTGCCACGATTTTTCGTCGAATATAGTGCAACATTAGTCTTTCTCGAAAAGTGCACCAATGTTTAGCTTATGGCGTTTCTGTGGCACAAATTATTTTCATCTTTTATAGCACAAATCACTCTTATAATATTTCAAAAGGCATTCAGATGTCAAGAAGACATTTAAATGGAATTTTACGCCAAAATCCGACATGAACTACGCAAATTAGAACGAAATCTGAAGTTTACTTTCGCCATAAGCTAAACATAGGACGCATTTTTGGTTTAAATATTTCTTTAAAGCCATTGGCACTTAAATACACTTCATTTAAGGCCTTTATGCATTAAAAAAAGCTCGGTTCTTCGGGACCTTCTTCAAAAAACAACTCTTTGTAAAGAAAATTATTACCAAAATATTTTGTTAGAATACGATTTGGCGACCCATTTTATCAACTGAATGGATCCACTTACTCATTATACTGCTGAATAATTCTTCGGAATAATTTCTTCCACTACCCGTGAATCCACCGACTAATTGAAGCTCCAACCGTCCTTCTGGGTAACCTATAGCTAATTCTTGAACACGTTGGATCATTATTTGAACACCCTCTTCCGTTCCCGCGCCGTCCATGTGAGACATTCCGACAGCACCGGAACCTAAAACAGAAAGAAAGAAAAAAAAAAGATTTAAGTGCAATTTTACGGTAACTTAATTTTTTCAAATAAATACAACAAATATAACTTCCAACCAAAATTTGAAATTAAGTTTATTCAAATGATCATTAGTTTCTTCAAATTCAAGATGGCGAATTTTATCCGCACTTGCTCAAGTTTACCGATGTTCGTAAAAATTAGTATATGGGGGTTTTCGAGGTCGCTGATTTGGAATCCGTCGGCGTTTTTTTCGAATTCCATACGCCAGACCTAGTACTGAAAAACACCGCTCATGATGGGTTAAAATAATTAAATTTGAAAAAAAAAAAAAAAAGAAAAACGCTGACGGATTCCAAATCAGCGACCTCAAAAACCCTTATATACTAATGTTTACGAAAATCGGTAAACTTCGGCAAGTGTGGATTAAAGTCGCCATATTAACTTCGCCATCTTGAATTTGAAGAAACTGATATCTGAGTCGTATTCAGCTACCCCGAAAACCCCTATATGTAGTTTTATTAAAATCAACGCAAAATTCGAAAACACATCCGCCATATTGGATCCGCCATTTTGAATTTTTCAATACGGAAAAGTGATTTTAAACTACACAGAAAACCAAAAATCCTTTTTATAGCATTTACCTAGGCTTGAGATGGGAATTATGTCCCCTTTTCTCTTGACTAGCGCCTGGTCCGAATCAGATGCGTTCACCATAAGCTAAGTATGGGAAAGAGTGGGAGGTGGTCAAAAATTACGAAAAAACGTATTACGAACGACCCCCCAGCCGTTGGAAAAGGGCTAATTCGTTAACAACATTGCGCTTTCGAGCCTTTTCCCCTCCTTTCAAAAAAAAAAAAAAAATCCTCATTCTTAAATGGATTGAAATAACAATTTCGGAAATCTCTTTTTTTTTATTGAAGTAGATTCGTTTCACCTGTTTTTTCTTCTATTCAACAAAGATCGAGATCCTCCACGATTGAACTTACATCACTTATCAAAATAGTAATAGCGTGAATCTATTATTTAGGTTAAACCGATTCGCTTCGTAAAAAGAAAAATAAAATGTTTCAAAAAAGTATTACTACGTGATTTTTCGAAATCATATTTATCCATGTTATGGAAATTATTTTTTATAATGAAATTTTTACGCGCGTAAAAAAAAAAAAAAAAAAAAATTACCCGCACCTCCCATATACCTATAAATAAAAACGTTAACTGTGATAACTAAATAACTAAATAAATAAATAAATAAATAAGCAAATAACGAACAAGAACAAGACAAAAAACTGGTTTTAACGAAATTCATCATCATGCAGTCTGGCTTTTTTTAAAAAAATAAGACGTGCATAACTTTAGAAAAAAAAAAATTTCTATAATTTCTAATTACTCGAAATTCTATAAAAATCGATATATTACCTTTAAAACGAGAATGAACAAAAAAAACCGGGAAAAAATATTATTTTTACGGTCGATTTATTCAAATTAAAAAAATTTATCTTCTGTCAGGATCTATTAAGCGGTTCTCTCTCTAAGCTTTTTTTTTTTTTTTTTAAATTTTTCCTCGTGTCTTTTGAAACGAAGGCGTCGTCGCCAAAGTCATGAAAATCATGCAGCAACATAAGCCATTGTAATGTTCTCGCATGCTAAATTATTTTATAAAATGTTTTATTACATATGTATACACTAAGACTTTATATATTGGTGACCTAAACCGCGGAATCCTCCGTCTCTTGCTTCTTCTTGTTTTTTTTTTTTTTTCTTCTTCGTCTTCTTCTTCAGCGTGATGTATATTTTTTGATTAATATTCCACATGCGTGTTAAGTATAAGTGTGGTGGTATATGTGCACCGCCTATCTCGTTGCATATTTCGTTTGATAATGACAAGTCGACTCCGCTCTCTAGGGTGGATCTTTGTATTATTTAATTAATTTTTTTTTTTTTTTTTTTTATACATCGTTTCATCTCGTCTTCATCTAGTCGTATGTACGCGAGATTTCTCTTCGGAATTTTTTGACTGGGAAACGTTTTATTTTTTCCTCCCCCTTTTCGAGGCGTTGTTGGGTTAATTCGAGAGTGTGAGAGTGCTAATTCCTCCCGATGGCTACGTTTTTCGACAGATTCTTGATAGCTGACTCCCGATTATGGCAGACGTACGTGGAATAATTATTTTTTAATTTTTGTAGTGATTCTGGGGTTTCAAGAAAAAATTTACTCGAGGCAAATGAAATTCCCTGGAATATAAGGGGGTCATCCATAAATTACGTAAACACAGTCAATAGGCTGGCCCTTACTTTAGGAATTTTCGAATTTCGGTAAACGCACTCCTTAATTATTTTATAGTAACTGAAAGAAGATTGCCTGAATTTTTTCAAATTTTTTGGACGCCCTTTAGCCGTGTCCACTGGCACCTAAAAATTTCGGTGAAGATCGAAAAATCAAAAATTTTATTTTTATGTAAAAATGGTTTTTTTCTATTCGGATTTTTATGCAGATTACGAAAATATAGTTAAAATTTATTTATCTCAAGCGGTTTTGATGACAGAGACCAAAGTAAGTAAAAAAAAAAAATTAACAGTCACAATTTTTTGGGAAATTCTTCATATTTTTGTCCTCTAATGCAGTAATCGTTTGTCATAAATACAAATTCTAACTTCATTTTCGAAATCTGCATAGAAATTCGAATAGAAAACGACCATTTTCACATAAAAATAAAATTTCTGATTTTTTGATTTACGGGTCTTTACGGAAATTTCGAAATTTTTATGTCCCTTGGGTGTTAACGACGGGGCTAAACGACGTTCAAAAAATCTGAAAAAATTCAGAAAATCTTCTTTCGATTACTGTAAATTAATTAGGAGTTGCGTTTGCAGGCATCGAACCCATTTTGCCCAGAAAAATGAGTGACTGTAGGGACCAAAAATGGTTTAAATAGTGACTTTCAGTGACCTGACGGAAGGAATTTAGTGACTTGAAATAAGTATGTCCAAAATTTTTTTATCGTATTAGACGCGAGTAATTAGATTCCTTATTTTTTTTTATCAATTTTTCCTAAAAATTTTCGTTCCTAAAATTTTCGTTCCTAAAATTTTTAGCCTAACCATTTTTTTCCTAATTTTTAATTTTCATAAAATTTTTTAGTCTTCAAATAAAATTTCCTAAAATGAATATTTGTCCTAATTTTTTAAATCCCTAAAGGGGTTTTAGGAAATTTTATTTTAGGGATATTAAGAAATTTTATTTCAGGAATCAAAAATTTTAGGAAAATTTCAGAATCAGAAAAAAAAAAAATAGTTAGGAAAACAATTTTAGGAACTAAAATAGAAAAAATGGATTAGGAATTTATTTTTTTTTTTTTTTTTTTTTAGGAAAAATGGTAGGGAATCTTCACAACTTTACATAAAATTATTTTTAAAGATGGCGTTTTAGTGAAAAAAACTTTCCTTGAGCAACTTCGAATGTTGAATAGAAATTTTTTAATGCAGGAAATTTTTTTAAATCCACCAATTTATCAAAAAAAGTGACCTTTAGTGACTTTTCTTTAAAAAAGTGACTTTTAGGGGGAAAAAGTGACTAGTTCGATGCCTGCGTTTGCCGAAATTCAAAAATTCAAAAATTTTTTAAAATCAGGGCCACTCTAAAGCAGGGGTCAATCCGATGCCGATGCCGATTTCGGATATTTATAAAAAATCCTAATACCGACATTGGACAAAATTTTCAAGCTTCGGACCCCTGCTCTAAAGCAGAAAGACCCCAGCAAAATATATCATTGAAAATGCTGTGATCTGACCTACTATTACTCATATTTCATTGTTTATCTACGATCTTGTAATTTTGTCTCTGTAACCAGAAACCTAAATTTTGCCTTTTGTCTTTACGGAAATTTCGAAATTTTTATGTCTCTGGGGACGCGTCCGTCCAAAAAATCTTTAAAAAAATTCGAAGAATCTTCTCTCGGTTATTATAAAAGAACAATGGGCTGCGTTCGCCGAGATTCAAAAATTCGTAAAATAAAAGCCCCCCTATTACGGTGGGTCGAAAATCAAAATTTTGGATTTTCAAAATGCCTGATATCGCAATTCCTGTGTTTTATCGTTTGTAAACATTTTTTCCTTTTTCTAATTTATTTATAATAGCGTGTTGAGGTTTCGCAAGAGGACTAAAGTTTTGGAAAACTTCATAAGGGATGAAAATTCGAAATTTAAATTTTTATGAAAAAGTATCTTCCCTTATCAGATTCTTAACGGAGATTTTAAAAATGAAATCGGTTTGCGTCTAACTATTTTTTTTCTTGAGATATTGTAAAAAATATGATAAAGATGTTGGAATTTCTGCAATTTTTATGCCTTATTTGGCCTGTACCTCAAGAGCAAAAATAGTTAGACGCAAACCTATTTCATTTTCGAAATCTCCGTTAAAAATCCGATAGGAAACGATACTTTTTTCACAAAAATCTAAAAGTCGAATTTTCATCCCATTTGGAGTTTTCCAAAACTTTGGCCCTCCTGCGAAACGCAAGACTCCATTTTAAAAAAATTTCAAAAAGGAAAAAATCTTTAAAAATGATAAAACGCAGCGATTGCGCTATCAGGCATTTTGAAAATCCAAAATTTTTGATTTTTGACCCACCCTACCCCCTATACCCCACAACTGAAGAATCTTGCAAGTTACAATGAAACGAAATGAAACTTAATTTTCAGCTGAATGAAAGGCAACCGTTTACACTAATTTAAAATGTATTTGTTCCACGTATAAAAATGGCGCCACTGTAATTGTTTAAGATGAGCCGAGGAAAAAAAAAAAAAAGAGGCGATCGAATTTCCGAGTGAGGTCAGTCCTGACAACCTTACCTCAATAAATTTTCACTTTTGCAATTAGCCCCGAAATGAAAAAAAAATGCATTTTTTTTTCTCCTACATAGTTTTTAATCCGTATGCCGATTACATAAAGCAGAATATTAGCGAGAAAAAAAGAAGAAAAAAAAAAAACTTTTTCCCATAGCGAGCATGCGATATCATAATCAAAGAAAGTAGAAAATTAAAAAAAAAAAAAACTTACCCGTATGCCTAAGAACAACTATTATACATGTAGTGACATCGTCAGATCCTAAAATGCTCACGTTCTCTGAAAAAAAAAAATTAATTAATAATTAAAAAAAATATTCGAACTCGCAATTTTTTCCCATGGCAATAATTTTTCAGCAACTCCTACCAGTAAAACGAGAAACAATCGATTATCACGAACGAAAAAAAAAAATTAGAAAGTTAACTTACTATCATGAGGAACTGTGACAGCTAGTTCTCTTTGTTGAACATAAAGAAGTCCTACTGGGCCGATAACTTTGGTGGGTATTGAGACTAACTGCATTGCTGAATCTCTGTAAACGGGATGGTTGTGGAACAGCGTCCTCGAATCCGGGGGCGCTTCTTCTTGTGGAATTCCATTTAGAACTAAAACCATCCTGAAAATAATAAAAAAAAAAAAATTAACAATCACGAAAACGAATTTCGGTAGAAGGAAAAAAAAAAAAAACATCAACGGACATTATAGGAACACGTTTTAAACGAAGACAATTATTAATGTCCGAGTATATTGACCGTTTCAATTCCAGCTACCAATTTATTTATTTATTTACACTGACCATTAGTAATTACTATCATTTATCTCGCTATAACGGGTGAAATAATCCATTAATCTTATGTAATTTAAGTACATATCCCTTTCCTTCGTTATTAATGTATTTCCATATACCGAAAACCTTCTGATTTATAATACATAAACGGAAGTAAAAGAATTTTTTTTCTTTTTTTTTTTTAAGAAATACTTTAAAAGATTTGTATGCACTAAGCGACTTTGTTGTAATGACTTGTTATCCCGAAGACGAAGACGAAAAAAAAAAAAAAAAAAAAAAAAAAAAAAATACGAAAATGATAAGATAATTATAAATAATGCTTTTATTCGTGACTGGCAACGACGTAGACTTATTAGCTTTTTTTTTCTTCTTAAAATTTTATTTGTTTAATAAAATTTAGTCGATTTTTGAAGAATGTTTTCCACGTGAATAAGTTTCAACTTTTTTTTCGGAGGTAAAAGGATAGAGACCGGATATGGCTATGGTCAACCCTTCCGTACGAAATAGAGGTGCATAAATGATATAAAAATCATGTATGAATTATACAAAAAAGTGTTCAAACATTTAAAAAAAATGCATAAATTATGTATAAACAACTAAACTTTTTTTTACAGGAATTTTTTTTTTTTATCCTCCAATATAACTAAACATAAATTATGCATAAATAAGTACCGGTATGCACAAAATGAAAAATAAAAAGTTACGTAAGCGTAATATTTGCAAAATTTCCAGTTTTACGATTTAAAAAAATTAAATGCATAAATTATGCATATCCAGATTTTCATAATCAAAAAAATTACGCCTACATATTTTCCACATATTTGTTTGTACTTGGGATATTTTAAAAATTGTTGCGCCTATGTCTATCTTATGGGAAGAAAATATATTCGGAATATATATAAAAAAAGTTCGTATCTATGGAATATATATCGGTGTACGAAAAATTTTTTCCTCTGGGAAATTTTTATTCGAATGCCGGGAAAAAAGATTTCCGTACGAAAAATTTCCGAAAAAATTTGACACCGAAAGACATGAAGATAGATGATAAATGAAGTAAATATGAAATGCATCGACGAACTGGAGTATGTGTCCCGCGTGAGGTCCAGCAGGTTTATGTTAGTTGAATTTTGACACACAGAAATTTTTTTCAACACACACGGATAAAACAATATTAGTCATTATTACTAATAGTAATTATCTTATTAGTAATTATACATCTACCTGAAGCTGAGAGTAAATTTTATATATATTAATAGTAATGTTTACCTTGCTTAAGGTCATTTTTACCATATAATATATATGTAATTTACCCTCAGCTTCTGGTAGATGTATAATTACTAATAAGATAATTACCATTAGTAATACTTACTAATAGCGTTTTATCCGTGTAGTTCATATAAAAATGAAATAAAACACCCTACCCAACAGCGTGTTCCAATCAGGGACTTGCAATTTATATCCTGGGATTAAGCTGTTACAAGCACAAAATCTCAATAACTCAAATAATAATCATTAATACAAAAATCGCATTAAAAAGAAACCTCTCAAGGCACAAATCTTCGATAATGACCATCTTGCCGGTACCGTTTAATTTTATTTCTCTTGCCTCTCCTCTAAAAAAAAAATCGCATTAGGTAATATCCATCAAACTATATTATTTACAATGTGACATGTACGTGATATATATCTCAAACCCGTATTACATTTCATTTGTAGGAGGAGTCAGCTTCATTTAAAAATAATGACACGAAAATCCTCATTTAAAATTTTTTTTTTTTAATTTTTAATGATTCTGATCGAGGCGCGACAATGCTTAAGAATATCATTATTTATAATTAAACCAGATGACGTTAATTTTTTTTTCCCTCCCCCCCTTACTCTTCGCGTCTCTTGTTTTATTCAAGGCGGGTTTAGCAGGTTCCTATCGCAAAAAAAATAAAAATAAAAATAAAAATAAAAAATTGAGATAAAAAATAAAGAGTTTACACACTTCTTCTTTTGTGAAGAATTGATCATTGCGTGAGTGCGCGCAATGATTTTCCTTTGTTAAACAGGATCAGACTCGATGAAGCGTGCGTTGAAAAAAAAAACGAAATGAATACAAAAACAAAACGAAAATTATTTCGTGTGAATTAATGTGAGACGTAATCATGGTTTTGATATTACTCCGAGTTTTTTCTTAAACGATTAATTTTTTTTCTTTTTTTTTTCGGTATCTTTCTTCTTGGTTACTTATTGTGTTCGAGAGTATTTTTCAAGGAAAAAAAAGTACGGTTCCTGCTCCTCAATGTTAAGTTGGGTCTTGCAAAGTCCATTTAATCAACGTATCTTCTTATTTCCGGAGGTGAACTGACGTATCTCCATCCTAAATACAATTGGAGATAGTCTTATCATATAAATCTATAAAAATCCTAATTCGCGATTTACATCAAATGACGCGACCTCTAGCGGATGAATTTAGGAAACATCCTTGGTAGTATTGCATTTTGGCGGTTCCTTTCTCCATATTGAAATCAATTAAACTTCAATTCAATGTTTCAGCGTTTTCAATTAAAACAAAGATATGTTTGTTTCTCAAAAAGGTAGAAAACACCCCTAAAACATTATTTAAAACTGCATTATCTTTTGTCAATAAAGAAAGTAGGATTTTTAATGGGATAAATGTTGCAGGTTATGTTAATGTTAATGTTATGTTTACTTGAATTCCTTTTTTTTTTTTTTCTAGGTCCCGTAATTAACTATTTGAAAATGAGCAGGAATTTTCCAATTATCTTTTGCCGTACGGGGATTATACCCCAGATTGATAAAAATTTAAGCAAGGAGAGAAAGTTATAAATACAGGCAATATTGCAGTTATAGGGAAAAAGGGCCTTCCTTAAAAAGGCGGATCCACGGAATCTTACGGAATCACGGAATTTCCACAGACCGAGTAAATAAGGTCCATGCGATCATTTTTCTTCCTCTGAGCTTTCCTCTAAAAGCTCTGGAAAAGTTCTAGGGACTTTCTACTAGTATAAACTAGGGTGCGTCGAAAAAAATCAAGTGTCTGGGATTTTTGCTCCCCGGTTAAAATATGATTATTTGGCTATCGAAACACCTCCCTAATTTTTTTCAGCTCGAAAAAAAATTTTTTTGATAGGGCCCACGATTTTTTAAGTTTTTTCGCCCAAAAAAAGGGCTTTTTTTCTTTTATTTCACAAAGTTATAAAAATTTGTGCAGGCTTAAACTTTGTTATAAAAAATTGAAATTTTGAGCATAGGTTTCAGGTATATAGAGGTACCTAAAAAAAATTACGCAGTCGTCAAAAAAGCAGTTGTGTCGTTTTGGCAGGGGGGCCGTAGTGAAAACATATTTTTGCGAGGGGCCTTCGAGCGGGGAGGGATCCGAAAATTTCAAAATAGCCAAAATGCGTCTAAAATATGTGGAAATGATGTGGCACTTGAACCGTTGCGGGCCTTATATATATACGCTCTGTAGGGGGCCAAAATAGGGCAAAATTTTGAAAAATTTTAGACTTTGTTTTCGAAACACATTTTATTCGATAGATCTCGCAAAAAAAAAGCTTTTTTATATGGGACACTTTTCGTTCCCATTATTAGTTACGGAGATTGGCTAAATTTAATGTTTTTGGCTAAAAATTTAATTTTTTGGCCAAAAGCTTATATAACTCCACAGCTGTTTGATTTAGAAGCAATGTTCCATGTAATTTTTTACTCAGAACACTATAATTAAGAGAAATAATCAACTTCCAAACCGATTTTCAAAAATTTTTAATGCATTGAAATTTTTGAAAAATTTCAAAATTATAGTGGAGTCAAAATTTTTGAAAATCGGTTTGGAAGTTGATTATTTCTCTTAATTATAGTGTTCTGAGTAAAAAATTACATGGAACATTGCTTCTAAATCAAACGGCTGTGGAGTTATATAAGCTTTTGGCCAAAAAATTAAATTTTTAGCCAAAAACATTAAATTTAGCCAATCTCCGTAACTAATAATGGGAACGAAAAGTGTCCCATATAAAAAAGCTTTCTTTTTGCGAGATCTATCGAATAAAATGTGTTTCGAAAACAAAGTCTAAAATTTTTCAAAATTTTGCCCTATTTTGGCCCCCTACAGAGCGTATATATATAAGGCCCGCAACGGTTCAAGTGCCACATCATTTCCACATATTTTAGACGCATTTTGGCTATTTTGAAATTTTCGGATCCCTCCCCGCTCGAAGGCCCCTCGCAAAAATATGTTTTCACTACGGCCCCCCTGCCAAAACGACACAACTGCTTTTTTGACGACTGCGTAATTTTTTTTAGGTACCTCTATATACCTGAAACAGATGCTCAAAATTTCAATTTTTTATGACAAAGTTTAAGCCCTGCACAAATTTTTATAACTTTGTGAAATAAAAGAAAAAAAGCCCTTTTTTTGGGCGAAAAAACTTAAAACATCGTGGGCCCTATCAAAAAAATTTTTTTTCGAGCTGAAAAAAATTAGGGAGGTGTTTCGATAGCCAAATAATCATATTTTAACCGGGGAGCAAAAATCCCAGACACTTGATTTTTTTCGACGCACCCTAGTATAAACGGGATACACGGACCTGAGAAATTTCACTAACCAACTGTATTGTTTTTTGGTTCGTGTATTCCGTTTGTACTAGCGCAAAGTCCCGAGAACTTTTCCACAGCTCTTACATGGAAGCTCTGGGGAAGAAAAATGGTTGCATAAACCTGAAGAATCAAATATTTTAATTGGTCAGTGAAAATTCTGTGATTCCGTAAGTTTCCGCGTGGTCCGCGCAGCCCCGTTGCCAGAAGTGAGCTCCAGGTCACGGAAACAGAGTCCCAGAGGGGGCAAAAGGCCATTTTCTCCTATTCTAGTAATGTTTAACCATTCACCGCTAGGGGGGCAGTGCCCCCTGCCCCCTCCGGTTACAGGACCCTGCGCTGCCATGCTGCTTTGCGGCTGCGGGTTCTATGGTTACAGTGCCCCCTGGTCCCCCCGGTTACAGGACTGGGTATTCGCTCTCTAAGAATAAGAAGCTTTTGGCGAGATTTCGAGGAAAAGCCAGTAAATAGAGACACTCCTGTGTGTGAGGAATCGAAACATGTACATGGTCCTTGGAATTTCAGTGATTCCGTAAGATTCTGTAGGATCCGTGGTATAAGGAATATCCCCTTTCCCTATAACTACAACATGACCTGCATTTTTAACTTTTTCTCCTTTCTTAAAATTTCGACTAACTGGGGTACAATGCCCGTATCTGCAAATTTCTTTTACGGCAAAAGATAATTGGAAACACCTGCTCATTTTCAAAAGAATTGTTCATCGAAAAAGACCCATTCGATCAAGGAGTCTTAAATGTAGTAGATTATCATATTTACAAATTTAACGATTTTTTCCAAAATCTCCGTAGAGATGAAAGACCAATTTTTATAAGTAAGGCGATAGAAATAAATCCCTTTAATTTGGTCCTTGGTCCACACCCAGACTATCGTCTAAGTGAACCAAACAGTAACAGAGATGTCGCTCGGATTGCCCAACATTTACGGCCTGACGGCATGACTTATAAGGAATTTAAATAATTATTTACGAGACCTGAGACCTGTAAAAAAAAAAAAAGAACTTGTCAAGTAAACATAGCATAATCCCGTACAAAAAAGAGATGCATAAAATATGTAAATTTTTTGCAAAATAAATACAAAAAATATATATTAATTTTGTATAATTTATACAAAAATTTGGACCTACATAATTTATATATAATTTATGTATAATTTATGTATAATTTATGTATAATATATATATAATTTATGTATAATTTATATATAATTATATATATAATTTTTCGATGAAAAAGTTTATGTTTCTTAGTTTCTTATACATAGTTTATGCATAATCATCCCCGAGGATAAAAAAAAAAAAATTTGTTAAAAAAGTTAAAGTTTTTTATACATAATTTATGTATAATCATATTGTAGGATAAGAAAATATAAGTTCTTTATGCATAATTTATGCATTTTTTATGCATGTCCAATTTTTTGTATATTTTATGTATAATTTTTGTATAAATAATACAAGTTTTATGCATCCCTTTTTCGTACGGGATATAACATAACCTGGAACAGTTATCCCGTTTAAATCCTATTTTTTTCATTGATAGAAGAAAACGCAGTTTTAAATAATGTTTTAAGGACATTTTCTACCTTTTTGAGAAACAAACGTATCTTTGTTTGTTTGAAAATACTAAAACATTTGAATTGAATTTTAATTGATTTTAATATGGAGAAACGACCCGCCAAAATGCAATACTACCATCGGCGGACATATTGAACGACAGACCTGCCCTCTGTAATCAATGTAAAACGCGAATAGGAAACAACCATTTTAGCATAAAAATAAAATTTTTGATTTTTCGGTCTTAACGGGAATTTTGAAATTTTCAGGTCCCCAGGAAGCCCCTGGGGGGCTAAACGACATCAAAAAAATTTGAAAAATTTCAGAGAATCTTCCTATAAAAGAATCAGGGGGTGCGTTCACCGAAATTCAAAAATCCGTAAAATAAGGGTCACACTACTGGTGCCGCCTTTTTGTATTTCGCAGAAAGAGCTTTCCAGAAATATTTAGGTTCGAACACTTAGTCCTGCACAAATATCAACAGGAATCCTCTAGGGATCTGCAAAATTATATGGAGGTCGTGTATGATTTCTTTTCAGCCCAGCAAGATAACAGTAAAACCACATGCAACCGGCCGATTGCAATAAATAACCTACCGAAGGTTGTTTTCCCTTATCAAAACATAAATAAACAATACGGTGAATGCACGGTTAAAAATAAAAGAAAAAAAAAATTACCCGCTAGAAATCAAATAGAATAATTATCATTAACTATTTTTTTTTCTTAACACATAAAAGAATAAATGATGAGCATTTCACGAAGAATGACTCGTAATTTGCCATTGTGAAAGTAAGAGTCTTTTAAGAAGCTTGGAAGAAAAAAAAAAATCTTGGGCCCCTTGCTAATGTAGATCGAATCCTTATAAATAATTAGCCAAGTTAAAAAAAAAATAGAAATCCCGTTGCGGACTTTACTCACAGAGAAAACGCCGAAAAAAAAAGGCAAGAACAGCTTTAATGAAATTGTCCTGACATGATTCAGCATTTTAGAAGAAATTACAAACGTTGGCGTAATCGTTTGAATCCTTGTTTAGCTAAATATTAAAGAGGATGAAATAATAAAGTACTCGAAAAATTTTCAGCCCTGTTCCTAAAGAAAAAGGAAAAAAATAAGTAAGGAGATCCGCGTATTTGAGGCAATTATATCCTCAAATGGTAAAGGAAAATGACGGTATCCGTGTTCCTCGAGTCAAACGAGCTGGAGACATAAAAATAAAAATAAATGGAAACGACAAAAAAAAAAGAAAGAAAGAAAAAAAGCGAAACGTCGTAATTCTCTCGAAATTGTAATGTGTTTATTGCGCGTTGACGGTTAGTGATCTATCAGGAAAGGCAATTTTACGTCCGTTGATTAAATTAAATTACGATTGAAATTATACGGATGCAATCGTTGTATATAAAGTTCTTTAAAATCAAGCTTGGAGCGGTTTACTGTTTATAAATTATACTATACAATTAGGTAATCAAAAAAAATCTTTTGGTTTCACCTCATTTGAGTTCGTAGAGTGCTACTACTATCTTGTAATTTAAAATGACGGGGAGGGATTTTGAAAAATAAGGTGTATATTGTCTTTATCTCCGTGAAATTATCATATATCAGAATTTCTTTCTTTTTTTTTTTTTTCTCAGCATGGCATGTATTATCATGTGCGGTCGATACTTATTTTGATGCACTTCCTTTTCGAAAATGGGAAGGGTTTCCATTAGTTCAAGTCCGATTCGCGATAGGAAATTTGACAGGCGCAGGGACGAAAAACCAAACCGAACCAAATTGGTTTTACCACTTGGTTTTTTAATTTTTCTGTTTCAAAAAAAAAGGAAAAGTCTTAAATTAATTTTTAGCTAAGATCAATTTACTTAGTGGGTGAATTTGATTTTTATTTTACAAGGACCTGATTTGACTCACAAGTGCCTGGTATTCCACCTTAAAATCATTAAAAAATAAATATTTGGAAAATTTTTTTAAAATATTTTCCTAATAATCATTGGTTTCTTTGAATGAGACGCATCACAGAAAAGAACATGAGATTATGGGAGAGTGGATTATATAATGTCACTAAACCCATTCCATAAATAGGATTAAAAAGTCTCAAAAAAGAGACTGTGTCAAAACCCAGACGCCGAGTCTCCCAGACTCTACTCCCGGGAGATCAAATCCTAAAATATATTATTTATTTCTTTGGTCTATAATTTGGGAACCCAGAGTCCTAAAACCCAGACCAAAAAAAATAAATAATATTATCCCAATTTTTCTCTCCCGGGAGAAAATATAATATAATATAATAATATTAATATAAATTATAATAATATAATTATAATAATATTATATTAATATATATATATATTAATTAATATATTATTATAATAATATAATAATATATATTATTATATATTATATAATATATATTATTATAATAATATTATATTATATATATATATTATTATATATATATATTAATATATATATTATAATAATATTATATTAATATATATATATAATATATATATATTAATTAATATATTATTATAATATATATATATAATATATATATATATAATAATATAATAATATTACCCCAACTGCGTTACGCCTCGTCTTTGGCCAAGCAGTTTTCTGAAATTCTAAGTTTTTCGAAGAAACACCCGGTAGCTCAAAACGTAGACCAATTAATTAATGATTTATTATTATTTTTTAAATATTTATCAATTTCTTTGGTCTGGGTTGTAGGACTCTATGTTTCCAAATCATAGACCAAATAAATAAATAAATAAATAATATATTCTAGGATTTGCTCTCCCGGGAGCAGAGTCTGGGAGACTCGGCGTCTGGGATTTGGTGCGGCCTTAAAGGGATCGTCCAGGTTGATATTTTTGAAAGAATATTTGTCCTTTTGGATCTTTCCACAAATTCAGAGAATTTTGGCCTGGTAAATGTAAATAACCAATTTTTTAAGTGGAAGATAATAGATTTTAGGACGTCGACAATAAATAAGTATAATATCGAAAATATTTATTCCTCTTGGCTGGAAGGCAATAGCGCTTACAACTACTCCGGATTAAGAGAATACGTAGTAAAAACTCTATCTGAAAAGGAGCGATTGAACACAACCAAGAAAATATTAGACGAATTCAAAGTGGGAAGAAAAACTCAGAAAGGGAATCATAAAATGCCCCTGGAAGAGGCTGTGGAATATTCTTATAAGGGAATTTCAGATTACGCTACCTCACATTCTCTGGCTTGTGGAATAAAAAATTTGCCAGCGGTGATGTGGAATAAAAAATTTGCCGTGGTAAGCGAAATGGGCGTATGTCCATTTTTAAGTTGGCACTTGTCTTCTATTTTTAACTTATGTAAACAAAGATTCAATTCCAGAATGGACATACGCCCATTTCGCTTACCACGGCAGAATTAACGTTTTTAGGAGAATAATAAATAAATTTGCTTGAAACCGAATTCCCTGCCATCCGATTAGATTCTAATATATTTTCCCTTGCCTCTTTCATTCGGGATGGATTCAGAAAATTCTGACGATGACTTTGTTTCACCGAAAAAAAGAAAAAAAATGAATAATCTAATAATCTTCCGATGGATGATCATAATTCCGACGACGATTTTGTTAGTCCGAAAATAAAAAAGAAAATTAATGACTATTTTTTTTTTTTTTACATTTTTTGCATTTTTTGAAAATTTATTAAATATTTTGAAAAATTTTTTTAAATGTTGTCAGCACTTTTTTTAAAAAAAATCGGCTACTAAGTTTCATCTTTAAAACAGACATCTACTGCAATGGGATGTGACGAGGTGTCACTTGAATATTGTAGAGGGATTAATCTAATGTTGTTTTTATATATGACAAGAATATTATAAAAATTTCTTAAAAATATTTTCATGACAATGTCTCCACTTTTTTTTTTAAGTACTCAATTATTTTGCTAAGATATAGATCGATGTATAGGCCGACAGTTGGAATCTTTCCGGACTTAGCAAAAGCCTTCGATAAAGTAAATTTTGATCTACTGCTTTTAATTTTTAAAAAGATCGGTATTAGTAACCAATTAATCCAACTTTTTAAAGAGTTTCTCACAAATATACATACACGTAGTCAACTTGAGCTTAAGCCGAAACAGACGAATTTCCTTGATACTAATTTTGATGATTTTTTAAAAAGCAAAAACTCACAGTTCAAAACTTTGGGTTAATTTGAAACTTTCGGTTTCACCACACGATTAAACGCTTTCTGATTCATTTTGAAAATGAAAAGTCTCAAAAAAGTTTCAATTTGAAACCTTTAACATTAAAATGATCTTGATTTCATATTGAAACTTTTTTGAGACTTTTCATTTTCAAAATGAATCCAAAAAGGTTTAATGGTGTGGTGAAACCCAAAGTTTCAATTCAATCCAAAATTTTGAACTGTGGCATTTTCGGACTTTTCGGAATTTAGAGACCAAGAAGGAAAAAAATTAAATGATTATGAATCATATTGATATTTGCATCAGTTATTTGCATAATGATTTTATTTCCCATATGTTTAAAAAAGTGGTTCGAACACATTCAAATCCAACATAAACCAGAATTTCCTAAACACAAAAGACAAATTAAGCAGGCTAGAAAAATTTTAACGAAATTGAAATTCATTTTCCAATCATCATGTTTGTAGTGCAAAATATGATGAGCGACTGGCTTGCAAGGTACAATTTCAGCTTTTACAATTTAAATTTTGTACATCTGGTTAAAACTCGGCCAAGTCAATAAAAAGTTTTACGAAAGGACATGAAGTAGTCCTTCCTTGCGCTAGCCCGATTTTACAGGTTGCAATTGAAGAACCAGCATCAAATAATTTTTTAAGAATAAAAAAAATCGATTTCGAATTAAAAGCCCAAAAAAGCTAAAAACAAGTTAAATAAAGTCGAACCTTCATCACTGACTATCTAATTGAACTTTTGTGTTCTTTTTCTTTATTTTCATATTTTTAAAAACTGAAATCGAGATCACATCTCGTGAATGTATGAACTTCCAATGCGATCTCGATTTCAGTTTTTAAAAATATGAAAATGAAGAAAAAGAACACAAAAGTTCAATTAGATAGTCAGTGATGAAGGTTCGATTTTATTTAACTTGTTTTTAGCTTTTTTGGGCTTTTAATTCGAAATCGATTTTTTTTATTCTTAAAAAATTATTTTTAGCTTTTTAGTTTCTGCTTTAGGGTAATTCTCTAACCAAGTCAACATTAGAATTTTATTTTTGGAAAATTTTCTTTTAAAAAACAATTTTTTTTTTTTTTTTTTTTGCATTCATATTTTCTATTTGTCTTCCTTTTATTTAGAACTCAATACCAGAAACTGTAATCATTTTATAGTGGTATTTTCACTTAAAAGTTATATATTTGCTAGACCCCCGCAAACGTACAAATTATTTCTTATACCTAAAACTACGTTCCTAAATGTCTAATTTTGAGTAATCCAAGTCGCTATTTATTCATTAAATGCAGTAAACAGTAAAATGGCTCATCTTCACGCAAAAAAAATTAATTTATAGCTGGTATCGGGATTACGGGGGTAGCTATGCAATCCGAAGTACGCGAGAATTGCTCGCGTGCTAGAGCCATAAGCACATTATAAAAGCAGGCGAGCAATTCTCGGTTGTTTGTTTTTTGTAACACAAGCTGCCTATATGTGTTAGCTTATGAGCGCCCGTTTTCCCGATACCAGCTATAAAGATTTAGTTTTTTACAAACAGTAGCCATTTTTTTTTCTAATCTAAATCTACTTTTGTTAAGAATACTTCCTTCGAAGAAAAAAAAAATTCTAAACAAAAATTTAAATTTGGCGCTTTCAAAAAAAAAAAAAAAAAATTCTCAGATGTTTTAAAATTAATAAACACATACTGTTTGATCTCACTCAAATGAAAGCTAAGGCCATATAATTCTTATTACCTGATTTTCTATCATTTTTAACTAAAATCATCGACATATTTGTGTTTACAAACAATTTTTTTTTAGTTTACACCAATGATAAATTTGATTGTAAATACCTCATTACTCTTAAGAAAGGGCTACCGGTACCGTTATATCATTTTTCATTTTCGCAGCATAAGAAAAAAAATAAAAACAATCTAACTAAAACCATGTTCCTCTTTACTCACAACAAATGCGCTCACACATAAAGTTAATTTTATTATCGTACTTAAGAGCTCAAACAACGTGAATATGAATGCAGGTCAAAACGATAAGACGAGTCGCAAACAGCTTTTTTCAAACAACAACATTGAATCATAAGAAGACGTTTAAGCACATATATTCTTCCCACCTTGCAACCGTCTTCCTATTGTATTAAATGTTTTATGATTTGAGGATTTTTAACTTTATTTTAAGAAGATCCATAACATCATGCATTGACGGTTCCGTTTTTTAGTTTTATTAGGAGTTTTTTTCCGCGTGACAGAGATTCGAATATATATATACACAAATCCAGTCGCCATTGAACACATGGAATCTCCTTCTTTCTACGAAATCGATTAAAAATGAAGCAGAAACACAAAGGTAAACTTATCATGATAATGTTACAATTAAATCCTTTTTTTTTTACAGTAAAATTTTTACGGACTTGGTCGAGTTTTCAGAATTTCTCAGTGCAGTCAGAATTTCTCGTACAGACTGTAAAATAAGGCTACAATAAAGTTTTTAGATCTTAATTCCATAAACTTTCAGCCGTAAGGCTAAAGCCCTTTAATGCTAGAGACCCTTAATTAGAAGAGACCCGACAGAAAAAAGAGACCCGACAGAAAAAATAGGCCCGAAATTTTGGGGGCATATTAATATGCGCATTAGTTTTGCAAAAGACACCTGAATGAAAAGTACTTTCAGAAAACAAATAAAAATAAAAACATAAACAGACAGAAAAGAAAATTTATTCGCATGATCATATTACTCCAAAATTTCGCGCTCATTTTTTCTGTCGGGTCTCTTCTAATTAAGGGTCTCTATTTAATACTACTTCATACCTTAGCAGAAAAATTAAACAATTATCATTTTTTTTTTTTTTTTTTTTTTTTTTTTTTTTTTTTTTTTTTTTTTTTTTTTTGAGATTGATACCAAAAAACCAGGTCATTTCCGACCAGGGGTCCGAAAGATTTTTTTATGCTGTTAATTTGAAGAATTTAACAATGGAAAAAAATATTAGGCCCTAAATTTTCCGATTTTTGCCCGGGAAAATTTCAGGGGTTCGATTCCGATTACGTCACTCCCGTAAGCTAAGCATTGAGTTATTTTTGCGTCTATAAGTGTTTTGCTTATGAATGACGAAATAGGCATCGAAGCCCTGGAAAATTTTATCACCCGATCTCAACTTTTTCTAAGTTTTTTTTTCAAAAAGTAGCCAATTACATTTTGGACACTCTATATACGTACAACGTTTTCGATGCGCAAGTTACAGAAAAAAGAAATATAGAAAAAATATAGATAAAATTAATGAAATTGATAAAATTAAAATAAAAATAAATGCATAGAAAAAATGGCCATTTTTGGGCTATTTTACCGATTTTTCCCCATAAGCCTCCATATTTTTCATTTGCTCCAAATATGGGGACTTATGGGAAAAATCGGTAAAGGTTCTAGTTCGTTTACATAACCGGCCGGTTAGCCGGGCGGTGTACACATTTTAACGATAAAAAAATATGTTAAAAATTTTTTTTTAAATCCAATATTTTATACATGAAAACGGGGTCTAACTGCATCGAACCTTACCCAAAACGTTTCGTTATGTTCAGAGATAAATTTCCATGATATTAAATGCACGAAGAACAGTTAATAGTTCTTATATTTGATAATATTTAATTGTTTTCGCAAAAAAAAAAAAATGTTTATTTCCAAGAGACTAGTGCAGCGCTCTAGCGGGGAAACCGCGAACTATTTCAACAACAAAAAGAGAAATGGCGTCTTATTTTTTTATTTCGAAAACATTAAAAAGAATTATCAAATATAGGCACCACAAAGCCTTTTTCATACGTTTCAATAACGAATCTTTACCTTTTAAACATAACAAAACGTTTTGGCACGGTTTCGGTGCGATCCAATCTCATTTTTATGTGTAAAATAACGAATCGAAAAAAAAAAAAATTAAACTTTTTTTATTGTTAAAAAATTTTCACCGCCCGGCTGACCGGCCGGTTGTGTAAAGGAACTAGAACCTTAAAATACACCCAAAAAATTAATATGTTTGAAAGTCAAAATTTTTGAAAATTTTGGTGCGAACACGGAGCCAAAAGACATATTGGGGCCCATTGAACAATGAACATTTAGACTTTTAGCTAATAATTCAACTGTACAAATGCATAGTAAAATATGTAAGAGAAAAACAGTTGGAATTGGACATTGGAATTATACCAACATGAATCCTGGAATTGTCAAAACAATATAGAAATCTTACGATTAGGCATATTTTGCGAAGAACTTCATCCGGAGGCAATGGGTTCAAAGAAAATAAAATTACAAAATAATACAGTAGTTAATATATTGTAAGGTGCCTTAAATTAAGTAATGGAAATATTCGGATTTGGAACAAAGCCGTCAAAACTACAGAATTCCTAGATTTGTCCAGTTTTTTTTTTTTTTTCTCCTTTTTTCGGAAAAACAATAAATCAAAAGCAAATAACCCTATTTTGTCATCCGGGAATATAAACATTTCTGAGATCATTTGCAACCCGATGAAAGAAGACACATGGAAACCATAAAAAGATAAAATGGAGGTGGCTGACCCATATAAAAAGCCTTTTTACGAAAAAGGGTTCCTCTCATCCTTCGTCACTTTGCTCCAGAAAAAAAAAAAAAATGGTTTCAAAGAGATAAACTGAATGTTATCTTTTTTCGAAGAAAACAAAAATTAACGATTTTTTTTAAAGATAAAAAAAAAATTAATACTTTTTTTTTCCTTCTCTCGAAGATATTAAAAACGAACAAAGTTCAAAGTTTAACTGTTTGGTTGACATATTTATGAAATTTTTTTTTTCTCCTTTTAGTGTTATAAAAAAACCAGTGGCTAATACGATTCTTGTTGTTTATTTTTAAAAATCGATGTTACGTCGTTGTTAATTTAATAAATAAAAACGCCCTCGGGCTCTTTTTTACACGCACTTTTTTTATTTATTTTTTTGAGCGAAAAAAAAATTTATCAATTTCGATCGATTTATCTTCGACGGGGATTTCTAATGAAAGAAATCGTGGGAAACCTCCTTGTCCGTCCTCTTCAGTGACAGTTAATTATCACTGATCCCGATTGATTTATTCTGTTATTACATGACTTGAAGGAGAGATTATCATCGTGAGCGCATACACGCATCTCGTAAGCATATTCTTTCATCGGATTTTTTAAATCTTGTTTCCGGAATCATATATGCAGTCGAAGGATGATCGATTTGAATGTTCGAAAAGAGAGAGAGAGAGAAGAGAGAAAAAAAAAGAGGATTTTTAAGAACGTGATCATCGTGCAAATCAAGACTAAAGTTCACTCGTGAGGTCATTTTCATCCAATATTTGATCAAGAGTCACTGTTTTAAAAAGTCGTGTCAATGACAATCTTAAAAGACCCCCATGTTTTTTTAGGTGGGCGAGTATCAGGTCGCAAAATGATTTTTTTTTTTTTTTTTTTTTTTTTTTAATTTTCTTGCGGTTTATGAAAGAAATTGATTACCTCCAACGAAGGGATACCAGGTAATAACATGCTTTTTCTTGTCCTGTAAAAAGGCTGAACAAATTAAAACGTTTCTTGTTCTAAGAAGATATGTTCGATTAGAGCGAGAGTCCCCAAATCATAGCTCTCAGCTGCTGACAAATTTGGGTGAATAAGATACGATCGAAAGAAACGCACGTAAAAGTTCGATATTTTGAACGTTTTATCTTCAGAAAGCTTTGGGGAAGAATTTGAGGTACCGTTCCGAGGGGTTATTTTTTACACTTTTTCAGGTTTTTTCTTAAAACTTGTATAATACCGAAGAGATTTTCAATCTGCCTTCACAAACATGAAGGGAGATCCTTCAGCTTTCAAATGATACCCTTTTTTAATGGCTATTCTTTTTCTAAGTCAACCTATGACTCAATTTTCCGAACATCCCCGACGATCTGAAAGTGGGTAACTTTGGACATTCTTGTTTCTGCATACATAACTCCCTAATAAAAACAATAAATGACGTCCGTGAAGTTGGCAGGACCCAGTCAACGGATTTGATCGAAAATAGTCTTATATAGTAGCTTTTCATTGTTCTTTAATAGTTCCGTGATTGTTCCAATTTGTTCTCTAACCAGAAAAAAACTGGAGCCAAAAGTTGGTGGGTCCTGCTAACTTCACGCGAACAGGACCCAATTTGAATTTATCAAAAATTTTTGCCTTTGTCGGTTGCTTTTGATTTGTTCTTCATTGTTCCCGCCAATTCAACGTTTGTTCTGCAACAGGTATGACAGTATTAGGAGGAGTAAGGGCACTGCCAACTTCACGGAAATAAAATAAAGTCAAATTCAGACGTTTAAATAGCTTGAATCGATTTCATTTTGTTTGTTTTCCGAGAAAAAGGTTTGTTCTTGTACGAAAAATACTATCAGGTTGAATTTTTCATTTTTGGAAAGACTTTCTGGGTGTGAAAAAATCATGGCCTATTTGTAACATTTAGGACATGTCTTATCAATGTCTTTTTGATTGTTCTGAAAAGTTCTACAAATATTTCGGTACTCCATCTTCTCAAATCCTGGAAATACAGACTTTTGAGGTCTGCATGCAGCAGGACCCATTTTTTTCCCCCAATAGAGCGCCTCATCTTTCCGGTTGGTTATTCAATCTGCTTCCACGACGGGTTTACAGTGTTCTTTTTTTTTGTCCATTATTGATCAGACATCGTTTGTTCTCGATTGGTCTCGTTTGTTCTCGTCAGCAAAACGTTTAAGGTCATTTGTGGCTGGAAGTTCTGATCAAAAGTCGTTTGTTCTTGATTGTTCTGGTATTAACAAGATAATTTGGAATACCTTGCATTATTGTATTGATCAGAACTTCGCTGCCACAAATGAACTAAAACGTTTTTCTGACGAGAACAAACGAGAACAAACGAGAACAATTGACAACAATCGAGAACAAACGATGTCTGATCAATAATGGACAAAAAAAAGAAAATGGCCAAAAAATATTCTCAAAACATATGACAGTTTATAAAAAAAAAATTTTCATTCCGTTAAATAATGAAAATGATTAAGAAAAATAAATTCCCTGAAACCAAAAAATAATTCGTTCGGATAAATAAAATGACTGGTAAACATGGCGTTTTTACAGAGTTTTACAAACATTTTTTTGTTAATTCTTCTTTTTCTGCTCTCAGAAAAATCCCTTTGGAAAGAAATTTTTGAAAATGAAAAAGAAACTGGAAAAAACATCGACGTTACCAATCTTAAAGAAGAGATAAAAAATTTTTAAAAGAAGAACCGATGTTGCTCTTAAAGACAGATATACAGTACTTGCCTATTGGGAACGAAAAAAAAGAGCACAAATTGTACGGTTTAGCTACTGTTATCCTAGCTATCCCTTTTGCGCAGGTCAGCGTAGAAAGGCTTTTATTCATACTGAAATATATTCATAATCCATATCGAACGAGAATAGGCGCAGATATTTTAGCGGACGTTATGTTCCTGCACACTAATTTTGGCCGACTGTACTAAATTAATAAGTGTTTTGTTTTGAATTTTTATTTTTCTTTAATACGTGCAATGGTTATGTACACGAAAAAAGCCTCTCTAGGCTGGGGCCATTTAAGTATTACTTAAGCGTAATTTTCTCCTCCTCCTATAGTAAGCAAAAATAAAAATAGGCTTCCTCTTATGGAGATTGAACATTAGCGTAAGATTTTCGAAGAGCACGCCCCCATCCCTTAGGTACTTACGAAATACTTGAACGACCCCAAATTTTTATGATTGTTTTTTTTTTAAAACTATTTCTGTTTCAACTTCATATTTTTTTCCAAATAAACCAATTGAAGTAACTTTCTATTTAAGACACAATGACGTATATAATAAAACTTTTTATTTCTCACAATTAGTAAATACCCATTTTTTTTGAATATTTCTTTTCGGGAGAAAATACGTCGAAGCTGATGCCATCCTCCGAGCTAGCACCAAAGATTTTTCGAAACCGGTTCTGGTGCCAGCACCAAAGATTTTACAATGCTGGTGCCGGTGCCGGTGTCGGTGCCGCACAGTGGGTAGGGATGGACGACAACACAAGATTTCTTGTGTTGTGTTGTGGTTTTGCGTTGAAAACAAATGAAAAGCAAGATCTTGCCTTGGCTTGAGAATTGTTCAAGATTTTCCTATATTTTCTGATTAAATGTGAAACATAACGTTTTACCATGCAAAACGTTTTGGAAAATGTCATGTTTGCAATATGATTTGATGTAAATAGGACAATTACCTTGGCAATGGACACAATTCCTTTCGCCAAATAATTATATGGCTTTGTTTATATTTTTTTGTTTACTTTTTTCTTCACCGCCATTACAAAAAAAGTGGGAGAAGAAAAAAATATTAACTTAGAGCTTCACTGCCTTATGTTGCGAGATCTGGAGCAATACACAAGAACTAAACAAGACCGTCTTGTGCTTGTGTTGACTTGTGTTGTGTCCATCCCTAACAGTGGGCCACAAAAATTTATTTTTGGCCAAAACTTAGGCGCAAAAAGGCGCAAAAATTGAAAGCGGATTTTTGATTTAGGACCTCTAGGCTTCATAATGAGACCATAGGCACGACGGGGACTTTTGGATAAACCTACTTAGTTTAGTTGAAAAATAATTTTTATTATTAAAATATTTTTTACTAAATTAACTTAAAAAACGAATTATCGCCAGAAATAAATTTTTGGAAGGAATAAATTTACACTCCACGATCACTGACTATCAATAAATCGTATTCGATTACTCATGATTTCCGGAAACATGCCTACAGCGTTAACAAATTTTATGTCACTATTTACAAAAAGTGAGTTAAAAACAATTTTAAAAAGTAAAAAATTATTTTTTTTTTTGACTTTTTCGTTTATTTAAGGATTGTCCGATCAGTTATGTAAAATTGTGAAAATTTTTAATTAGGGTTTTGGCCAAAAATGAATTTTTCTGGACCACTGTGTGCCGGCACCAACGAAAAAAAATAAAATTAAAAAAAATTCCGATGCCGATGCCGATTTTATTTTAAGAAAATTTCTGGTGTCAGCACCGGCACCACCGAAAATCGGAAGCTTCGGACCCCTGATTTTTTGAACGCTCAAATTTAGGAGGATTGAAAGTAGTCTTACTATAAAATTTGAGCTTTTCATTGTACTGCCCGCGAAATTAGCAGTGAAAGTTGACAATTCAAGCAACTTTTTTCTTTTAAAAGCTCAAATTCGATTTTCTTGAAAGTTTGAAAAAGCTATACCCAAGCTACACCCTTGGTCGTCTCGAAAGTTGTACCTGTCTCATAATTCCGAGCTTTGCACTCAGGGCATCTAATTATTTCGTTTTATTAGACATTCTCAGTTCGAAGCTCAGGTTTGAAATTTGTGAGACAGGTAAAACTTTCGAGACCAAAACAACACTTCTCGGTCTCAGTTTCAGTGTCGTAAAGTAACGTCTCAAGATCAGTCTTGTTTCAAAAAGAGCTGATATTACATAAGATAGGCTTCTTCTTTAGGGAAAAAATAAAAAAAAAGAGTTAAAATTAAAATCTGAACGATCTATAAAAAGGCTATAATCGTGACTAATGATAGTCCTCATACAAGAGTTTTATTAGATAAGGAAACTATAGATCATTGGAGTAATGTTCTAAAGGGAGATGTTAGTCATCCATAGCCCTAATATGCAAAAGTAAAACATTTTTCGAGAAATAGAGAAGAAGCACTTGAAGATCAAAAGAAGTTAGCAAATGCTGATAAAGCTAAGGGAAAGTAGAATCAATCTCACGCCTCTAACCACTTCGGTCCACAACAAACCAATTCAACCTCCACCTCGTAAGTTCCATGCAGGACCAATTTGAAGTATTTCAAAATTTTGCCTCCAAAAATATTATAATAAATCAGGCCGTGATTCACTACAAATCGAACACCAAAAACTCACACCACAGAGCAAAAAAAAAACATCGCTCAGGTTTGACGGTCGGTCTTGTATCTCAACAAATTTACGACTTGTAACCTTCCTTTTCCTAATTTCGTATACGTCTAATTTCCAGCATTCCTCCAACTATAAAACTTTTATATAATTCCTAACAACGAAAACCACTCCTCCAAAAATTAAAAAAAAAAAAAATTCCGTTAAAACATTATTTGCCATATATAAACTAAAGTTTTTTCGTGCCACAGCGAAGCTCAAGGAATAAGAAAAAAAAAACCGATCGTGATATCGATAAAAACCCAATTTTACTCGTAATGAATTGAATGAATTATTCCATAATTTAGGATGAATTTCCCATTATAAAAAAAAAAAAAAAAAAAAAATAACGTGAAAATATTAAAATAATGTAGAGATGTTATTATTCGCATGATTGCGTGGGAGTATTCAGTGTTGTGTTCATTTGAGCAAGTTGTTATTTCCAACCTGGGGCTTTATACCTGTTTGTACCTACAAATACAAAGGGCATAAATTCTCTTTCTCTTCCTTTCCTCTCCATTTCCCCGTTATTTCATTTACCGATATGTGATTTAAATATCTCTCTCCCCCCCCCCTCTCCTCCCTAATGAATTATCGCCTGCCAGCGCAACTTTTTCTTTTTTTTTTTTTTTTCTTCTCCGACACTGACAGATAATTTTTTTTTAAACGATCGCTAAAAACTTTGGGTTCCTTTAACTCCCAACCGAGTAATGTTCGGATTAAAATAAAAAAAAAAAATCTTGCTTCGATCATTGAAGATGCAAGCATGACAGTCGAATCGTGACCATTTTTTTCTTACATCCTAAACTTTTTATACGAATCGATTCCATTGTCAAGCTTAACATGAGCACTCTCGATTTGTTACTAAATCTTAGTGATGTCCAGGGCGGACAGGTATCGCATTGAGGTAATTTCAAACTCCTTATTCTGAGAGCCTGGTAATTGTGTGAAAGGAAAAATGTTTATGCATTTTATTTTTTTAATTTCTTCACTTAAAAAAAAAAACCAAAGTTTTCTTTTTTTCACGAACAAACCAAACGAAATCATCATTAAACAAGAAAAAAAAAAAGAGAAAACAAGGGAAACGTTTTTATTAAATTAAAAAATGATCCTTCGGAATGATATACTGAATATCTTAAGAATGAGAAGAGATGAGATGAGATGATAAGGATTAGGGTTTTGACAAAAATGTAAGTGAAACGTCATACAACGGATTTGATACATCGTTAAAGAAGTATTGTTATGGATTATTGTTACCAAACTTGGGCGTGAAAATAAAAAACAATTTTTTTTTTTAATATAAAAAAATTTAGAAAATAATAAAAGAATCGCCCTTTTTAAAGACTGGATCTGTTGGCCCACCTTTGAGCGACAAAAAGAGTGCTGATGAGAGTGAAGAAAAATCAGTCTTACAAAAATTTTTTTTAATTTAAAAAAGTATAGAAGAATTCCCCAATGGACATGGAAAACTCTTTAGCACCTGAAATTTTTGATGCTGCGTCTCGACAACATTAACCAAAATTTTATGGAGCGTATTCAGCACTTTTTTCATTGAGGGAAAATCGAGAAGGTACTAGGTGGGTCGAAAATCAAAAATTTTGGATTTTCAAAATGCCCGATAGCGCAATCGCTGCGTTTTATACTTGGCAAAAATTTTTTTCTTTTTGAAATTTTTTTAAAATGGCGTCTTGAAGTTTCGCAAGAGGGCCAAAGTTTTGGAAAACTCCATAAGGGATGAAAATTCGACTTTTGGATTTTTGTGAAAAAAGTATCGTTTCCTATCGGATTTTTAACGCTGATTTAAAAAATGAAATAGGTTTACGTCTAACTATTTTTGAGATACAGGTCAAATATGACATAAAAATGGCAAAAATCTGAAATTTCAATAAATTTATCACAATTTTTACAATATTTCAAGAAAAAAAATAGTTAGACGCGAACAGATTTCATTTTTGAAATCTCTGTTAAAAATCCGATAGGGAACAATACTTTTTTCACAAAAATCCAAAAGTCGAATTTTCATCCCTTATGGAGTTTTCCAAAGCTTTGACCCTCTTGCGAAACCTCAAGGCGTCATTTTAAAAAAAATTTCAAAAAGGAAAAAATTTTTTAAATTGATAAAAGACACCGATTGGGCTATCAGCATTTTGAAAATCCAAAATTTTTGATTGTCAACCCACCCTACTGTATATGTTTCCTATAATGTCACAGCCTTAAGGCGACGCAGGAGTGATTCATTTTTTTGAACACCCTATACTTCGAAATATGCAAATATTATCCTTTTGGTGCTAGGTATCAAAATTCTGCTTCCGAGCAACAATATATATCAATATTAGGCACCTTCAGGAAAAATTCCATACCTGACCATACAGTACTTTTTTGGGAAACCTTAATCTACTATAAATTCCCGGGAATTTATCCTAAATCAAAGTTTACCGAAAAAGTACTGAATGGTCAGGTGTAGAATTTTTCCTGAAGGTGCATAAGATTGATAAAAATTGTTGCTCGGAAACGGAATTTTGATATCTGGCTCCAAAACAATAATATTAGCGTTTTTGGAAGTATAGGGTGTTCAAAAAAATGAATCACTCCTGCGTCACCTTACCAATCAGGTTTCCCCGAAAATGTAAATATTTATATTCAGAATAGGCCTAATACTGATTCGTTCGCTTTATACGATTTTTTTTGTTTTTTTTTTTTTTTTTCTCGAAATTTTGATACATTTTTTACAATTCATATCGGTAGATGAATATGGTCGTTATTACTACAGACTTATGCAAACGGAAAAATTTTTTTTTTTGAGTTGAATTTTATAGGATATTATTAAATTCTATTACTGTTCCTTAATTTTTTCTAGAATTTATGAACTCCAACTGAAAATTTGCCAAAAGTTAAATAGATAGTTTTTGGAAATTTCTCAGTTTATCTACTCTTAAGGTGACTTACCAGAGATTCTTCTAGTCAATGCAAGTTCCCTATTAAAATTTAACAATATTAATCAGAAGAATTTGGCGTTATCGAAAAATCAGGGCCTACCTTTTTTTATATAAATAAACGCAGGGTAGATCGAAAAACAAAAATTTTTAAATCTGAAAATGCCGCAGCGCGGAAAAGTTACATTTTAGCCTCCATATTAGCCCTAATTTTTTTTCAGATTTTTCGGAGGCCGATCTCTGCTGCCCCTAAAATTTGTCAAAGTCTCATAAGGGCCGAAAAAATTAAGAGCCGTATTTTGGTGCAAAAGAGCTCATTTTCTATCGGAAAAACTTCCGTTAATTTCAAAAATGGAGTCAATTTTTGCATATGAGCCGAAAGAGTTATAGGAAATTTAATAGCAGCCGTTTTTTGCTCATAAATAAAAAATGGCTTCAATTTCTGTTAAACATTCTTCATTTTTGAAATTTCGGAAAATTTCCGATAGGACATTGTCTCTTTCGCACCAAAATACGGCTTTAATCGGTCCTTATGAGACTTTGAAAAACTTTTAAGCCTCTGGGGCAGCAGAAATTGGCTTCCAAAAAAACTAAAAAAAATTAGGGTTAATACGGAGGCTAAAATGCAAATTTTCCGCTCTGTGGCATTTCCTAATTTAAAAATTCGTTTTTCGATCCACCCTAATGTATATTATTCCATTTTAATGTTTTTATTTTCGAAAAAATAATCTATTTTGAAAATTTTAAAGAAAAAAAATTGAGTTGGTAACAGAGCGGCAGAATGAAAATAATTTAAATGTTCACAAACATGACAATAAAACTTTCAAAACAGCCCCTTTCTTGGATAAATAATAACAATAAAAAAACAGGTTAAGCCTAGAATAATATTTTAATAACGCTAAGTTCTCACTCGGAAAAATTTTGTTAAATTTTATTAGGAACTTGCATTGACTAGGAGATTCTCTGGTGAGCCACCTTAAAATCCCCCTTTCACTGCAAAGGTTCAAAATTTACAAGCAAACTAATATCAGAGCTTTTAACCTTGATAATCGATTATAGCTTTGCTCTTAAAAGCGCAAATATTTATTTACTTGTAAATTTTTAATACTCATAATAATTAGTAAAACTACAGCAAAAAAGATAAAAGACAATTACAATGTAAACGATTTATTAACCAACATATCGATTATGTTACTTCGATGCTGAAACGATTGCTAATCTGTTGGCAGATATGAAAATAATTTTGCGAAAGTATAGGAAATATTAGGAAATATTCCATTGGCGATAAAAATAATAATGCATTATTAATATTTTTATTTTTAAAAAAGTGCTTTATTGCAAAAAATAATTTTAAAATTGCAAAACAGTCAAGAGGATGATATACTTTGCACTGTGGTACTGCCGACAGTAATATCAAATGTAGACTCATAAAAGAAAGATAAAACGTCCATTGATTTAGAGATTCTAAAAGAGATCAGCCATATGTGTAATTCCGGTTCTTCCATATTTTTCTCCTGGAAACTACTATTTTATCAAAAATGTTTTTGAAAAATTAAAAAGGCAAACAAACAAATGAAAACCATTTTGCAAACTTCAAAAATTTAATACTTCAGTCTGGAATTTATTTTTCGGAATTATCGAAAAACCGGAAATGGTTGAATGGCTAATCTCTTTTAGGATCTCTAAATTTGATATAGGGAAATTACAAGTAAAGTTAAAAAGTATCCGGCGAAGGTAACAAATGATAATAAGCAAGGAGGATTCCATCCTCATTCCTGTTAAGGATATTCTACAAACAAGGAAACCGTTCGAATTTAACCAGCAAATAAAATTTAATGACAACGAAATACAGCATCCGGGGTGTATCTCGGAAAATTCGAAAAAAAGTAGGTCTTTTTTTTTTTTTTTTTTTTTTTTTTTTTTTTTTTTTTTTTTTTTTTTTTTTTTTTCTTTCTTTTGCTCTAATTTTTTTTTTTTTTTGTTCTACTGCTTTTAGTTTTAGGCGTTTGGTTACAATGCACGAAAATTTTTGTTCGAAACGTTTCGAAAATTTTTTCGCGAGGAAAGTGGTTGCATTTATTTTCGAACATGTTGGAAATTTTCGAAGAAAGCTCGAAAATCAATGTACCGTACCGAGGGGTTACTTTTTACACTTTTTCAGGTTTTTCCTTAAAACTCGTATAATACTGAAGAGATTTTCAATCTGCCTTCGCAAACATGAAGGGAGATTCTTCAGCTTTCAAATGATACTCTTTTTTAATCGTTATACTTTTTCTAATTCAATCTATGCCTCCATTTTCCGAACGCCCTCGACGATCTGAAAGTGGGGTAACTTTGGACATTCTCGTTTCTGCATTTATAACTCCATAATAAAAATAATAAATGGCGAAATAGTATATTTCTATACAAGGAATGCTAACGACAAAATTTCCCGTCGAGACCGAGTTTTAAGCCCGACCCGAAGGCGAGGGCCTTAAATAGAGCAAGTCGTTTTCATTCCTTGTATTGAAAGATATTTTTCATCACAAAGTTCCGAAAGCTTTGCTTTCGAATTCCTAAGCTTATTAGAAGGGGAAGTGGAAACCTGGTTCGTAAAGAATTTTACGTCCATATAAATCTGAAATTATCTTTTTTTTTTTTTCATTGAATTTCCACTGAATTAATTGTTAAGTCTTCGCCTTTTTAAATAATATTTTTTGGTTTTTTTTTCGGTGTCATTGCACTGGAAGTCTTAGTTATAAGAAAATTTTTGTGGTACACCCGCCGCAAGAGGTTAATTTAAGGTAAAACACCCAAAGCCTGAACAGTTCATAAGCTAAACAAGCATGCCCAAAAAAGAAAATCGTGTTTCTTAGCTTATGGACTGTTCAGACTTCGGATGTTTTATCTTAACTGTTTCTTTTTTTTTTTCAATAAGGTTTTTACTTCTGTTAAAGCATCTGTGCTTTGATGACCAGTAAAAAAATCCTTTTTAAGAATCATTTAGGGACTTATATAAGTTAAACTTTTTGAGACAGAAAGAGTATTAAAAAGTCTACTTTTTAGTAAGGAGTACCAAAAAGTAGACTTTTTAATACTCTTTCTATGTTGGTCGGTATGTAAAACGCTTCAAATGGATCATTAGAAAAAACAAATTCTCCATTTCATTCGTAATAGAAAATATAATTTATACCAATGACAACAAGAGGCCCTTTCCTAAACTTCGGGATATAGTGTTGCGAGCTCAGGAAAGTGCCCATTGCTGTCCTTGCTATAAAATATACTATTTTTACCAAAATGAAATGATTCGGTACTCGACATAAAAATATAATAATATACAAAATAGATACATTACCGATTCGATATAGTAATATGAACAATGTGACGGTTTTTCTGAGAGCTAGACTTACATTTAAGGCACTTCGTTGGCTAGGCAAAACCGGCCGGTTCACCGTCCGGTTTTAAAAAAAAAAAAAGTTTTTTTAAATAATATTTTTAAACGTTAATATTGCATTAAATGGGGCGAAACTTATACCAAATTGTTCCTTATTGTTAGAAGAAGTCGAATATACATGTTAAATATGTCGGTAAGCTTAAATTACGTCAATATTCGCAAAATGAACCGATTGTTTATGTTTTTTTACATCGGCCATTTTGTTTTTTATGTAAACAACATTATATTTTGCGAATATTGACTTAATTTAAGCTTACCGACATTTTTAACATGTATATTCGACTTCTCCTAATAATAAGGAACAATTTGGTATAAGTTTCGTCCCATTTAATGCAATATTAACGTTTAAAAATATTAAACTTTTTTTTAAAAAAAACCGGACGGTGAACCGGCCGGTTTTGTCTAGCCAACGAAGTGCCTTAGTCTATTATCCAAAAATTACATATTTTAAAAATTACTAATTTCTTTTTTTTTTTTTCAGGTAAGTTTTTTTCCCGCTTATATAATATTTCAGGTAAAAAGTTTCACGTTTTATGTCAATTTATATTTTAGCGAAAAGAGCTTCATACTAAATTTTTTTTCTCCTTTTTTAATTGTGTTTCTTAAAAGCTTAAAATTAAATGTTTCATAGGGCATTTGCCTGCCATTTATTTCACAGAGTTTAATTGACAGCACATTTTTTTTTTTTTTTTTTTTTTAAATTTTAAATTGAGCCCAGAATTACTGATAACGTGTCTTAAACACATAAAAACCACTTTTAGAAAACGCATTTTTTCTTTACTTTTTTTTTTATAACAATTAATTTATTTCTAATAAATATCTCTTTCCTCATTGATCAGAAAATGAAAGATTTCTAAAGTTAGAATTTCCAAACATTTTAACGCCCAAGCATCGAATCCGATAGTCCAGCCCATATTTAGGCAGTTTTCAAAGCAGAAAATGAAAGATGTCTAAAGATTAAATTTTCAAGAATTTTCACATTCAAAAGAACCTTGGAGAACAAGGGCACTTTTTCGGCCCCTTTTGATTTCCATGAAACTGACGCAAAATGTTCCTTACATAACCCCTATTTACGCCCCACATTCCCGACCGATGAAAATTACCCATAAGCTTAATATAGTACTTTAAAGTCGGAAAAAATCTAATTTTTTTTTAACTTTTTGAGAAATGGAAAAAAAAAATCCCGCATACCAGAAGATAGCCCTTTGGCCGGGCTATAGAATAGTATTTTTTCCGGACTCAAAAGCGCATGCGCGTTGCAAAACATATGCACTTGAAAAATTTGAGGCCAAAATTTTCATGGAACCCTTTGCCGCACGCAAAATTCGCTTTAACACATTATTTCTCTTTCCGTCAGGCACATGTACGTATTTTTTTCAAAATTTTAGAGTTCCGGTAAGACATTAAAAATTCCATAAGAAGGGTAAAAATATTTTTTTTCAGGCACTTCTCGTGAGCATATTTTAAAAATCCTTTGATACATCGCAGCGCCTTACAATGCGATCATAATATGATTTTTTTTCGTTTCATTAGACGCTGCATAATCGTTAAAAAAAATTAAAACAAAATTGGCCATTACTTTACCGCAAAATTGAAAGCGATGGCCCCGGAGCAAGCACAGAGATAAAATATAAACTTTGATTTTTTCGTAAAAATTCGAATTTTTTTCTAGTGTAAACTTTACCGGTATATATTTCTGCTGTTTGCATTGACGCAGAAAGAATAAAGGAAGACCGACAACATGTATTATCAAAGTTTTAACCGAAAATTATTTTTATTTTTAAAAAATGTAAACAAACACTTTGAAAATCTTCAAAATGGCGACAAGCAGGGAAATTTTGCAAAATGCATATTCCGACCGCCATTTTGCTTCCAAGTGTTTGTTTACATTTTTTAAAAATAAAAATAATTTTCGGTTAAAACTTTGATTATACGTGTTGTCGGTATTCCTTTATCCTTTCTGCGTCAATGCAAACAGCAGAAATATATACCGGTAAAGTTTACACTAGAAAAAAATTCGAATTTTTACGAAAAAATCAAAGTTTATATTTTATCTCTGTGCTTGCTCCGGGGCCATCGCTTTCAATTTTGCGGTAAAGTAATGGTCAATTTCGTTTTAATTTTTTTTAACGATTATGCAGCGTCTAATGAAACGAAAAAAAATCATATTATGATCGCATTGTAAGGCGCTGTGATGTATCAAAGGATTTTTAAAATATGCTCACGAGAAGTGCCTTAAAAAAAATATTTTTACCCTTCTTATGGAATTTTTAATGTCTTACCGGAACTTTAAAATTTTGAAAAAAATACGTATATGTGCCTGACGGAAAGAGAAATAATGTGTTAAAGCGAATTTTGCGTGCGGCAAAGGGTTCCATGAAAATTTTGGCCTCAACTTTTTCAAGTGCATATATTTTGCAACGCGCATGCGCTTTTGAGTCCGGAAAAAATACTATAAGATAGCCCGGTCAAAGGGCTATCTTCTGGTATGCGGGATTTTTTTTTTCCATTTCTCAAAAAGTTAAAAAAAAATCTAGTTTTTTCCGACTTTAAAGTACTATATTAAGCATATGGGTAATTTTCATCGGTCGGGAATGTGGGGCGTAAATAGGGGTTATGTAAGGAACATTTTGCGTCAGTTTCATGGAAATCAAAAGGGGCCGAAAAAGTGGCCTTGTTCTCCAAGGTTCTTTTTCATTTTTCGCCAAAAAATGAAATTTTTTTTTCGCCTCGACACTAACTTTTTCGACGCTTCCAAGCATCGGATCCTACATTCTATATAAGTTAAATATCATAACAAACATAAATTGATTTTCTATAGGTTAAACATCGAGTGTATTCATTTGTAACTTAAAAGAATAAGAAAATATTTTTATAAGAAATTAGACCAACTATTTGAATTTTTCAGAAAATCAAATTGAAAGGCGGGGCTTAGTACATTGACCGCGATGCATACCGTAATTAAACATGTTTCCGGCTTGAAAAATTTTCAATTTTTTTATTAACATCTTAGGCACTTCGCTGGCTAGACGAAACCGGCCGGTTCACCGTCCGGTTTTTAAAAAAAAAATGTTTTTTTAATTAATATTTTTAAACGTTAATATTGCATTAAATGGGGCGAAACGTATACCAAATTGTTCCTTATTGTTAGAAGAAGTCGAATATACATGTTAAATATGTCGGTAAGCTTAAATCAAGTCAATATTTGCAAAATTTAATGTTGTTTACATTAAAAACAAAATGGCCGATGTAAAAAAACATAAACAATCGGTTCATTTTGCGAATATCGACGTAATTTAAGCTTACCGACATATTTAACATGTATATTCGACTTCTTTTAACAATAAGGAACAATTTGGTATAAGTTTCGCCCCATTTAATGCAATATTAACGATTAAAAATATTAATTAAAAAAACTTCTTTTTTTTAAAAAACCGGACGGTGAACCGGCCGGTTTTGTCTAGCCAACGAAGTGCCTAAACTATTTCAAATTTTTTTTCAAATTTATAAATAGTGCCCTTATACCAAGAGTTTTTGAGTGGGTTTTTCTTTAAGGAAAAAATATTCGGCAAAAATATCCGGCACTTGTAAAGTCGTGTCTCCACTCGCGATTTATCCGATGATCGGATATCGGCTTTATCCGACCACCGGAAGTACTCAATGTCTTTTTTGCTTCTCCTTTGTTTTTTTTGTTTTTTTGAGTTGAATTTTCCGCGGCATAATTAATGAAAAACACTCTTTTTTAAATGGTTCGTAGAATCTTCGGAATTGGAACAATTAATCACTTTTCTTAATATCCCGCAGCAAAAAACATAAACAAAATGCCGAATGCGCCATTGTTATTCTTAAGTTCGAGCTTTTCCCTAGTGTTCGAAAGTACAGTACTTCCGGTGGTCGGATAATCTGATCATCGGATAAATCGCTAATGGAGACACGACTTAATGAATGCTGAAAAAAGAAATCATAGTGTTTTTTATTGGGCCGAATTTCTCACACAAATCAACCAAAACCCATACAAAAAAAATTAATTGGTAACTCCATTCTCGCAAAAAAAAAAAAAAAAAAAAAAGATAAAAATACGTCCTAAAACAAGGCGGACTCGATTTCCACTCAAGCACGTAGCAATTATCGATTAACAGGACGGTCTTGGCGTAGGTGTCAATATAACAAAAACTTCAAGATATAAAAAATTAAAACTTTTTTTTTTTTTTTTTTTGTTTAATTGAAATAGTCGACTTTCAATTAAAAAATAACAATCCGCGCATGCGTAATTGCATTTTACACGTACATGCTATTCTTCTCAAGAATGAAATAAAAGCGCAAAAGGAATTGTCGGACTTTTTTTTTTTTTTCATTCTTGTTTTGAGGGACCATTAAACTCAGTCCAATTTTATGATATGCAGATGGCGCGGGGAAAAAATAAGACAAGGATTCATCGTCTAAAACATATCTGATGAAAATTAATCATTTCGATCACGTAGTAAATATGACAACTTTTTGCTCCGAATAATAACAGCGTCAAAAAAAAAAAAAAAAAAAAATTTGCAGACATCACAAAGCATCAAAAAAGGGTAAGACATCATTTCTTTTTTTTTTTTTTTTCAAAAATAAAATTATACCAATTAAATGAATTAAAAAAGAATTAAACCGTTCTTCTGTTTTTGTTAAAATTAACTGCATAACTCATTCGGTTTTTTACGCCCAAATCATCCAACAAAAAGGATGAGAGAGAGTACGGTCGGTCGGTAATGTTGACCGATAATTACAACCCTTGTAAAATCTTGTTTTCGGGGGGGTTGTTAATAAGGGGTTGTGATTATTTACCGTGCCACGATTTTAAGGGTTTACAGTATTGCAGAGAGACACGGATTTAGGGTGTGTATCAATTGCTGAAAATTGAACTTATTTTTACAAAAATAAAGGTCCCAAGCCAAAAGATAGATGGTATTATATTATTAGATTATATAGAACATCTAAAAAAAAAAGTATGCATACGTCGTGGCAGCAGATAAAGTGTATTTTTCTTTTTACGGGAAAACGAAGCTTGCTTTTTGTTGTGAATTTTCAGGATCCCTATCACTTTATATTTATTTAAATAAACAAGCGGACATTTTGATTCCTCTTTTATGGCAACACATTTAGTGACAGGGATCCTAGGAATATGCAATTAAAAGCATGCGTCAGATAGTAGGAATATGCAATTATCAAATTTCAAGACAAATCTTGAAATTTGAAATATGAAAAATAAAGAAATCTCCGATTCGGAGATTATATTTTTAGTGGCGTCCGAGTTTTCGCAGTCGTCCCTGGTGAAGAAGAAACCAACGGAAGGGAGGAAATCGAGAAGAGAGAGGAACATTCTTTAGCCGAAAGAGACGCAGCTTTTAGAAACATATCAGAGAACGAGACGGAGTCGTCGCTAAGCACATCCTTTTCTTCTTCACACCAAAAAATTGTTTAAAAAACTTAAGAGTACGTTCCTTCCACTCTCACAAAAATCGTTTTCACTTATAACCGACGACTTCAAAAAAATTGAGGAATTCCAAAAGGAGTTTATTGCAGAAAGCAAGAAAAAGAAAACGGATCCATATCCCGTAATTGCTCTTCTTCAGAAAGAGTTGAAAAACCAAATTGAGGGCAAGTACTTATTATTTGGGAATAATGGGAATGACAACTTTCGAATTTGATGTTTTGTCTCTGAGCTACTTCGATGTTTTTGCGTATTATCCCAGATTCAGAGCAAAATGCCTGATTTCACAGCTAATACTAAACTAAACATGCTGGAAGAATGGAAATTGAGGAAACGAAATCAAAGCTTAAGCTGTGCTTTCGCTTGTGCATATTTTAAAATCCGCAAAACCGCAATAATGATGCAAAAACGTTTTTCGGTGTCAAAATGTTTCAAAATATGTTCAATTTTATTTTATATATTATGCGTACTGTTTTCCAGTCAACTCGTTGCTAACTTTGGGAAACTAAGTGACATCAAATACGAAGGACTAGAACCTGAATACTCCTTCTATGAAGAAGACAGGGAATAAAATTGATCATGATGATTGCGTACTGTCAACTGAAGACCTGTGGGCTGGAGAGGTAGTTTCTTTCCAGGTTTTAAATGCGTATACTCTTGATTAGATTAATAAAAAATAATCTAATGATGAATAAAATTAGAAGCAGTTATTACTGTAAAACTGAGCAAGTTTTGAAACATTTTGAAACATGATAATGTTCGTGCATCAGTATTGCGGCTTTGCAGATTTTAAAATACGCACAAGCGAAAGCGAAAGCACAGCTTCATTTTTCCCGTGAAATTCTCCAAATATGCAGGAATAAAAATATCGATATAACACCGATGGATATGATTGAGTCGTCATCATTCTATCAGCTCAGTGCTCACTCACAGTTTTTCGAGATGAAATTGCTTCAAACGCCCGAATAGTTTGGAGCTTTAATAGCGGATTACTACGTATCTCAGGCTATTCGATTTGGCTTATCTGCAATAGCTGATAATCACATCAGACTTTGGAGAACCGACCCTGTCTTTGGAAGAACCGTTTGAACCTGGCCTTACAGATCAAAAAAATATACTCATCCTGAGTTCGAAAAAGGTTTCAACAAAAAAATTTCAAGTTGAAGTCATTTCAACTTGAAATGAAACCATATTGGTTTCGAATGGAACTTTTTGATCTCAAGTGAAACTTTCTGAGATCATTTGAACTTTTTTATCTTCCAGATAAAACCAAAAAAGTTAAGACGAGTAGTGAAACCAAGAGGTTTCAAAAATTTTCAACTGTGAAAAATTTGAATCCTTCGCAATAGGCAAATTTTAATCCAACGACTCATAAAGCATATCCTTGTGTGTAAAATTGTAAAAATTCGATATGTGCACAAATCGTTACAGGAACTTTCATAGGAAATAGGAAATTCGTTACACAATCGTCGAAGGAACTTTTGAGAAAAAAAATCTAAAAGTTGCGCCACTGGATTCAGTGTCTGGAAAAAATAACACAAAAAAAAAAAAAAAAAAAAAATCTTTCAACTTTACAAAATTTCCTCCAGGCAGGCCTCGAACCGATTTCTGGTCTGAAATTTAGGGACTTTAGGGACCAAAAACATGAAAATTAAGGACCTTTTTAAGAACATAAAAGTAGCCTAAAACTAATCAGTTTTTTTTATTTTAGGCCCCTTCCTCTATTTGATTAATTTTAAAGGTTTGTGACATCACTTAAAAACTTTAAAATTCTAGCAAAAAAAAAAATAAATAAATAAATAAATAAATAAATAAATAAATAAAAATAAAAATAAAAATAAAAATAAAAATAAAAATAAAACAGTTTAGTTTTTTTTCTCTTCAAATATTATTTTTTTTTTAAATCTTCTGTAAAATTTTTTTTAAATTTTTTTTCGAAATAATATTATGTTCTTTATTATACACGATAGGAAATTTTTCGTAAACGCGTTGCAGATTCAAAAATTATGGACTTTTAGGGACTATTTTTCGAATTTAAGGACTTTTAGGGACCTCATTTAAAAATATGGACTTTAGGGACTTTCAGGGACCAAGTTCGAGGCCTGCCTCCAGGTTTAAATTAATTAAGGAAATTTATAAATTTGAAAATTAATTTACAGGAGCCCATTGAAAATAAACCACCAATATAAACGCATTCATAGGACTGGCAGACACCCTGGGAGATGCACGTGCTGACTCAATCCCTCTTGCAAAAAAAAACTTGTCAAGACAAGACTTGTCAAGAACGGTAAATTCAGTCGTGTGCAGATTGCATTTAATTTTTTTGCGTGACTACTACACACGACAAAATAGAATTTCCTTAAGTTTTTTTTTCGATCGCCTATTAATTAAAAAAAAATACGGATTTCCCCGTCGTATATCACCGACGAGTGTTAGAAAATTCAATGAGGTGATACCGAGCCAACGATGACAACCCTTGTAAACATCAACCGACGGGAAAAACAACAAGCCAACAAAAATAAACCGAATTCCGTATCATTCTCAAAAAAATTTCGGGAGGAAAAAATCATACAAACTTTTCGTTTTTTTCGAACTCACCTTCAAAAATTCTTCAAGGCAGTTAAAAAAAAAAAAAAAAAAATCAACGAATTAAAAAAATTATATGGCACTGTATATCTCACACTGTGATAGCTCCAAAAATTTATTTATTTAAAATATCTCATTTTTATTTAAAATTTACACGGCACGAACGACCCCAAAAAATATTCGCACACTACGAAAAAAAAAAAAAATATACACATACTTTATTTTTTTCATCCAATGCACATTTCACGTATTCACAAGTCGACACATGTTCCGTGCAGTCACAACCACATGTTGCTTCTCGACAAGCATACGAGTCAAGACTGACCAACCAATAACGCAACACTGGTTGATTTCCCATACGCCATATTGTACATTTTTCAAAACATCTCCACTCGTCCCGACAAAAATAAATCCCCCTTCCTTCCTTTTACGTACGAAAGAAAGCCGGGATTTACCAAAGATCCGACAGCGTAAAAAAAAAAAAATGCCTCGCTATCAAAAATAATTACTAATGTTTATCGCATCGCCTTGAATATTATTAGGATTTATAAATAAACATAACTTAGGACCAATTTGGACGATAAAAAAAAAAAAAAAAAAAGTGTGGAGCCGCCGGGGAAACAAAAAAGACCTGGTTTTTTTATGTTTGTCATGCGGAGGACTCGCGCCGCTTATAAATTCCCCCTGCAAGTCCGACCACTTTCATAGAAAAATGTATAAGCTGCATATTCTTTTTTTTTCTTCTCTCTTTCACACTGAGCATTGTAAATTGTTACAATACTCATTTCTATAGTTTCAACACACGTTTTCTTCGACCAGACTCGGCATTGTTCGTCTTCGCTCGGTTAAAATGGTAATTGTGTATAATTACGGAATTTAGGCGAGCCGGTAAAGAATTATCTTTTAGAGAATTGAGCAACACCTTATCAAAAGAGTAAATCAATAGAATGCATTAAAAAGGCTTGAAGTGAAAATTGGATGCAACTAATATACCCTTAGGGGGTTCGGGGTTCCTTAATTTTTTTTTTTACAGGAAATTGTTTTGTTTAATATTAAGGCAGTTGATGTGTACGTCAATAAAAAAATTGTAATTGCGGCTCGTAATCATTAGACATCGAAATAGTTTTCTTTTTGGAGAAATGCTAAATTGTAGAGGAAAAAATTTAGTAAGGCATTCATTCATTCTTCGTTTAATGGTCATATGGAATGAAATCACCCCACAGACATTGAAAATTTATCTCACTGGGTTCAGGTCTATTGAGATATTAATACAGTTTCGGGCACCAACAGCCAACAGCTATCCATCAGTACTCTCAAAAAACTGTTTTGAACAAGTTCTGTCTTGCAACTAAACCGGGATGTATTGTAGCAAAGCAAAAATTCTTCGCGACAGACATGTACAAGATATTGATACTATACCATTACACCATGTGATAGAATCACAAGAATTTACATACCGGGGCCCAAAACCCAGGTTATCGGCCCTAGGTCTTCAAGAGATAAAGGGCTACCCCACTTTCATATTCTAGGTGTCAACTAAAACCCTATTGATGAAGACATTTCAGAATCCGTTCGCACTGATACACGACAATACAGGGCTATGAGCCACCGACTGATGTCACCATTATAGAAGCAGCGAATATACAGTCGACACTCTGTAAATGTCCTTATTAATGTTTGTAAGTCAATTCAGACATTTATAGAGATTCAACAGTGTCCAAAGCCATGAGTATAAAATTCTTTAAGGATTCCCGAATCCTTAAACGATCTACTATGGTAAACGAAGATCCTGCAACTTGTTGCATATGCTTGAACAAGTTAGTGAATATCGTCAGGAAATAGGTTTTTAATGCATCAAAAATTGGAATTTTTAAAAGTTATCGGAGCCGATAGAGCAAGCTTAGAAGATGTTACAAATTAATATGAACACACTTTTTTTCAACTGAAAGATAAATGCACAAGGATAAGAACAAGAGGCAAAAGTGAAGAATTTAGTGAAACTCATGCTCTTTTTGAGCATGAGGAAACTGCATTAGAGGCACTATTAACTTTATCTGAAGGGCAAGAGGAGGGAGTTACTAATTCCGTTAGACCTGCATTAACACAATCTGATCCTGATTTCGAAAGAACTGTAGCAACTATTACATATACTATTATATTACAATACTAAGAGGCTACACATAGCAAATCGAAGACGTCAACAATTAGAAAAGTGAGGCAGGTCGATCTGGACCGTTTCTTTAGGGTAAGAAATGTTCTCTTTATATTACATTGTATTTTAAAAAATTCAGGGAACGTGGAAAAAAATTTGCTATGGATACTAATGAAAATTTGATTGCCTCCTTTTTAGGAACAGCAACGACTCCAAGAAGAAAACGCGGCGTTGCGGGAACTGTTAAACCAAAAGGTAAAAATACTGAAAATAATAATAATTTTTTATTTATGTCATTATTTAAATGTTTCATTTAATAAAATTGCATTAGGCCAATGAAGCATATGTAAATAGAATTGTTTGTTACCACTGAAATCATGTCCTCACACAAAAAGCTTTGGAGCTTACCGTGTGGAGGAGGGGGCAGACCCACCCTCGGTAAGAGCATTCTTTTTATTTTCAAATCCCGTTGAAATCCACAAGATTATGGAATTGGCTCAAATTCAGGTTTGCCATGAAACAAATTTCTCGGAGAAAGGAATCGTCCATAAATTACATAAGGATATTTGAAGGGAGGAAGTCAAAATCTCCCAAACAATGCTTGATAATGCGTAATTTATGGGCAACCCTTAAGAATGTAGGAACACCAGTGTGAAATGAAATGTTAATTCGTTTTCTTAAATTGGTGAGACCATTAGCATCAAACACTGCCAGTTGTTAAAAATAACTAATAGCACTTTCGGGGCACTGATGAGAAGTTAATTTTTTTTTTTTTCTGAAGAAGCATCCTAAATCGATCGATGAAAACAGTAAAAGGAATAATTGCCGTTATTAACTGGACGCTAAATCAATTACCCGGTTAAAATATGAACCGGATTATTATAGCACGGAAAAATATATTCATATACTTGATTACTGTTTTTAGGCAGCAAAATGGTTGAATCTTCAAATCTTCACCTGCCCCCCTTCCTTCCCCCCCGCAAACACCCGCAAATCACCGTAAATTGAGCCGCGGCTACTTTCGTATAAAAAATTTAATATTTAATTTAATTATATTTAAAAACGAATTAATCTCGCGCGGAGTTCCCCGCAATAACAGGATTTCTAGATGACTCGACTCATACATCAGAAGAAGAAAAAAAAAAAAAAAAAATGATGTTTTCATTTTGCTCGATTTTTCCAAGAAATCATCTCAAGAGTTTATAAAATGGACAAGACACGCGTTTCACGACGTCGGGATTATTATAAAGTTAATTAAGTTGTTATTGCAATTGTCAAACCTACCGGTAGTATGATGTTGATTCTCGTGTTATAAATGACCGACCACCACCGATGTCTTCGCTATCAGACCATTGGTGGTCTTATAAGCGAAGGAGTTTAAAAACTGTTGTCGAGCGGGACGAATGGAGAAAAAAACATAGGAACACGCGGTAATTGAGCCTATATCGTGGAATATTAATTTCAGGTTTCGGGTTAAAAAAAAAAAAAACAATAAAGATGCCATAATGTTGCATAAAAAAAATAAAAGGTACCGTATGTGTTTATCCGTTTCCGGCGTCGGAATACGCAAAACCAGTATTTCCAGGTAATAAAGGAAACACGGAAAAAAGGAAACGTGCATCATTTCAAAGGGTTGCAGTGCCAATTAAGACTTGTCAGAAAAAAACAACGACTCGACTCGAATTTATTGTCCTCGATTCAGGAAAGAAAAAATACAAAAAATAGGCGATTACTCATCTTAAAAAATTATTGTATCTTCAAAAATCGATCTGCTTCTTCGCGGCCTATTGTTAAATTGAATCTAACTTTACTGGTAATCTCCATTATTATTCAACATGCCTAACGGTACTGCGTGCATGTTTTCCCGATTAATTTAAAAAAAGAAAAGAAAAAAAAAAAAAAAAAAAAAAACTTGGTGGAATTAGTTGCCTTGAATTGAAGAGACCAAAAAATCCTCATTACAGGCAAATCTTTTCTTTCATTTTTTTGTTAAAATATAAAAGTAAAAAATTCGGCAATAAGCAGAATCAGGAGTGGATCAAAGCCATATCCATAGGCAAATTTAACCCCTCAAGGACCAGCGTGTCAAAAGAAACAAAATCACTAATTAGGCAAATTAATTTTGACTTAATTAATCAATTTCGTAAACTTATAATGGGTGAATCGATACCAGTTTTATTACGAATAAGATTATTAGCAAAATATGAAAGAAATGGCGGACAGCAAAGACGCTGGAATTAGGTTAATGAGGCAATCAATTCCAAAAAGACAATTAAAACAAGGCAGGGAGAAATAATAATATCGAGAAAAAGAAATCTTTTGGAAATTAATAACTTCTCAAACAATTGTATTTTCTACATTTTCCGCTATAAAATGGCTTTGGCACATTAAGGCCGGTTTATAGGCTTCCCAGTGCTGACAAACTCATCTCAAAAAACGTCTTTTTTCTCTGTTTCAGAATACGTCAAGTCAATGTTCAGAAATGAAGAGTTGGAAACTGAGAAAATTTTATCGTTCTTAAAAACAAGAATGAACAATTTGGGTAAAAAGAAACTTTTAAGAAATATAAAAAAAATTTGTTTCTAATTTTTCTTTCTTTTATTTGGATCATTTCCTCCTTAAAATGATTTTTGAACCTCAGAAATATTTCGAAAACACTACCGAAAAGAAAACAAAAATAACTTCTGAGATTTCAATAGTAAATCGGTAATAATTTCTGAGATTTCGAAATATTTCGAGAAAATTACCGACAGGAAAACAAAAATTATTTCTGAGATTTTTGAAAGAAAGTCGGTAATAATTTCTGAAATATATAATTTTTCAAAAGTATTCGGAAAAACTTTTGAAATATTTTTAAGATCTTGATAGTAAAAAAATACGGTACACGAATTTACCATATGAATTGGAAAATAATTTTTTCAAATATTTTACGGTGCAAATTCACTATGGAATGTTGAACCAACATGTTCGTACAAGTTGGACAAACATGTTGTACCAACTTGTTGGACCTGCTTGCTGTACCAACATGTTTGACAAACGAACGAATCAACTATTGTAAAATTTACTCCTAGGGTGCAAATCCACTATGGAATGTTGGACCAACATGTTGTACCAACTTGTTGGAATGTTGGACAAGCTTGTTGCACCAAAATGTTTGACAAGCGAACAAATCGACTATTGCAGAATTTACTCCTACGTTAAAATTAGTGTGGAATGTTGGTTCAACAAAATCTGTACCAACATGTTGTTCCAACATTCCGTAGTGAATTTGCACCCTTACTTCTTTAAAAAAAAAAAAAAAAAAAACCGGGTAATAAATTTTCATACGGGAATCGCTCGGATAATCCGGAACCTGTAGTTATCCTAATTTCTTAATATTATTAATATAGTTAGTCCAATATCGACAAACCCAAAGAAGTCGTAAATCAGATAAGTAATGAGAAAAACCCTAACCCGAAGCATAACAGAAGGCATCGGGATCCAAAAAAAAAAAAAAAATTACAAAAGCCGACAGGCAACACACGCAAAAACCTCCAGGAAATAAAGGAAAAAATCTTAAAACTAAACGGGAAAAACTGAATCGATTGTTACGGATGAATGATGAAGAGCGCTTCTTCTCAAAAGTCACTTGAATAATTCTGCAATGTTAAGTCTGGATAATGGCACTCGACCATGAGTAAACTTTTTTATTTAATGTGATACCTCCGCTTTTTACATGTCAAATGAATGAACCATTGATAATTATATTTTCAAGTTATATACAAGCTACCGTTTCCAGTTCTACAATCTTCGAAAATGTGTACATAATGTTAAAGTTCAGAGCTGTCTTCTTAATTTCCTTTATGTTATGAAGTTTTTATGTACGCTTTGGCATTTTTTAACGTTTGTTTTCAATTATCAATTTTTTTTTTCTCTTCGCCGTGCGGTTTTTTGTAAACATTAACGTTTTTGATTTGCGTTTTCGTATTAAGTGGGCACCTTATTTTTATTAATTTAAGAGCGGTTATGGGCCCCTAGGGCACTTGAGTCGGGGAGTTCATACCATCGTGAGTCGATGGTATTAACCATTTCGTGTACGACTTGGATGGATTTGATCAAATTTAAAACCGAGTGCAATACTCGCCCGCAGCGTGATTGCACTCAAGTGTAATCACGTTACGAGCAAGTCCAAACATTTAAGATCTAAAGTCTCACGGAGAAAAAAGATTGGTTCCTGTTACTTAACGTTATGAGTTGGGTCCCGTGACGTCTAAACATTTGAGTTGATAATACCGAATTACAAAATTTTCGGTATTATCAGCTCAAATGTTTAGACTTCACGGGATCCAACCGAACATTGAGTCACAGGAACCGAACTATTTATTCGGCACTGAATTTTCAAGTTTTGAATGGAAAAAGTGAATAAAATAATTCTTACGGTTAGAGTTCCTTGAATCCTATAATTAGCTTACGAAATCAAAGAATTTAGATATAATGGAGAATTTCATAGACGAAAATAGGATTTTTAATATACCATCGCCCTGGTCTATTTCCAGATTCGAAATTGGGATATTGGGATATTCAGACTTTCCTTATGGAAAGTATGAAATCAATGTTATCATGTCAATGCAAGCATTATCTTATGAAATCCTCCATTATACCTAAATTCCTTGATTACGTAAGCTAAACAGAAGAGTGTTTTTAAAATCCTAGCAGAAATGAAGAACAGGAACAGGAATGAAGATCATGTTTGAACATTTACTTGTCAGACTACATTTTTCAATAAAGAAATCAATAAATAAATAAATAAACACGGACAGAAAGATTCTGAAACATGAGCCAAACAACCGCCCCATCTCCTAGGAACTTAAGGAACAATTTCTACAGAGTAAGCACAGAAAGCTGTATTCGAAGAAAAACAAGAAACGGAATAACTGTTCGCAATGAGGAACATTACCCGCTAGGAGCGCTGTATGTGGTGGTCAGTCAACGTGGTGAGCCGCGGTCTTCTATTAATGTTTTAAAGGGTTTCTGCAAGGATTACAAACACGATGAATGAACGGTTTTAGACGAGTTTTAATTTATAATGTTGGCTGCCAACATCAAAAGTAACCCTCTTTACTTTACTCTTTACTATGGAAGGCATCCTTAATTTTCGAAGGCTACGACTCACCTCATTTGACCGACTACTACACACAGCGCCCCTAGCGTGTAATGGTCCTCATCTCTGTTACAAATTAAGCTTATGTTTCTAATATTAAAAGTGATTTGGGTAACGGGAAAAATTGATCATAAGCAATGAATCAAAAATCAACTATAGGGCCTTTGTAAGCGAAACCACAGTTCCAAGGTTCGGAAATGAGAAATGAAAAGATATTTGAGGAATCCCTGGATCTAGCAATCCCTGAGGAAATTCCAGACGACAGGAGACTGATAGATCGTCAGACCTAATTTATCATCGTCACTCGTTAGGAAATCAAGCTTGATCACGAAAATTCGTCCCAGTTTTTGATGCTGATGGAGAAGTATTGCACTTCTTACTCCAAAGGACATTTCGATATGATGGCATCCACCTGCATCATATGTATATAAAACGTTTAGGAACTGAGAAATTGTTACACTGCAGCACTAATTTTACAACAGAATTTATCACAAGTAAGGGTGGCGGGGACGCAATACGTCAAATTTACAACTAAATACTCCACTTATCACTGGAATCAAAATGACGAATGCCTTCTGTGTAAGGGTAATAACAGGGAATCTCTGATGCACTTACTGCTGCTGTGTCCTTTGTACAAGGCTCTTCGTAAAGAATTCCTTCAGCAATACCTGGAGGATCAGACAACTGGCACCCCTGAAGCTATGATCACCCTTTTATCCAATAATCTAAACGAATGTTATGTCTTCCGCTTGTTTTTATTTGGTTTCCTTCAAAAAGTATTCGAGCAGAAGACGAAACAAATTGTTGCCAACGCTTGAAACAATGTAATATTTACGAAATGCGACTCCATTTTGTAAATTCGGGTTTTAAATGAGAAAATACGTTTCTTGGATGGTCTTGGCTCAGTTCTATTCTGAGGCACAGGTTTTTAACTTTATACAAACATATAGTCGACTCAGAAATTGGAGCTACAACAAGTTTTACTTGCAACGACAGGAATCATCGGCTCTACAGCGTTAATCATAGAATAATTGTTATCATTGAATGATGCGTTCATCATTCTGATTGCGTTAATCATTGAATAATGTTCAATTTTTTTATGAAAAAAAAAAAAAATTGTTCCAAATCCGGATTGCATCGAAAAAAATTAGCCAGAGTTAAAAAAAACAAAACAAATTACATTTTTACCCAGGATCAGGAAGCGTAGGAGCTTTTATTAATAACAAACAATTTTCATTCAATCTTTCGCGATTAAACATATTTCAACACTTCCCTAGCTCGAAATCCCAATACATTAAATTACAACCGTCCATAAACTCGGACAGGTTTTCCATTTTCGTTACAAAAGAATCCCATTTAAATTTTATACGAATTTCGTTTATTACAAAACCATCTTTGGACCAAGAACTTCAGGAACATTTTACAAACAAAAAAAACACGGAACCATCCAACATAGCCTTAATTTAAGTCCACTTATCTCCGCCGCTTATTAACCATTAAATAGCATTAAATTAAAATGTTTCGTCCGATTACAAAAAAATTCGTATATTAAAAAAGAAAAAAAAAAAAGGTTAACGTTCCCTCCTTCCGCAATATCGCATTAAGAATATTAGCTGATCCTATTTTAAGGCAAAATGATGTTCCGGTAAATTATATATCCACACAAAGGCATCAACTCGATTAGAGGTTATCTTCTCAGGAGATTCCGAATTTCCCTCCAAAATAAACGTCACGTCTAAGTCCGAAAACCCTGTATCTTAATCGATGGGAATCCGGCATTTTTTTTTTTTTTCCCGTTGTTGTTTTTGCTTAATTAACGCCTGGTACGCAAAACGAAAATGGACATTTTCTCCCACAAACACCGCAATAATGTTATGTGTACCCGATGTTAATGGTGGCTATTTTCCATAAACCCTCTGTCCATTTGGACAAGGCCTCTCACGACCGAGGCAACTGACCTCAAAGACTAAAAGGTCATGCAACTTAGTTCGCAACTCAATTGATGTATTCTTCTTCTTCTTTTAATTTTTTTTCCCCCTTTATTTCCAATCACGCAATAATCAATTATTAAGTTAAAAATGATAAAACAAAAGAATCGGTCATCTACCGTATGCGGTACCTACCGGAAGCTCGATAACGACTCCCCAAGACATTTTTTTTTTCTTTCATGGATTATTGCCTTTTTATAATCGATAAAATCGGAATTATCGATTGTCCTGCGTAATCGAGTCATTAAAACCGCCGCGAGCTAAATTAATTAGTAAAGATTCTGTAACGAAAACCAATACATTATTTCCGTCATGTCAATTACCCAGCGGAGGAGATTAATGGTGGAATCCGGCCCTTTTACCCAAACCCAAAACTCAAACTCAAAACTCGTATCAAGTTGAAAATTTTCACCGGGAACGATCTTTTCATATCATGAATATCATTAATTACGTTATAGGTAATTAATCGATGGTTGTTAGCCGTTTCCCGATCATTTTGTTTTGGGACTAATTACGAAAAGGGGGATAGGCGAGTTTTCACCGGATTTTCAACAAGGAAACCAGATGCTGAAAGTCAACATGAAAAAAAAAAAGTTTCAGTCGAGATCATTCTGATGCCGGATCGAATCCAAGAGAATCGAATGAATTTATCGACGTTTTTAAACGTTTAAATTTTATGGTTTCGGAGTTTCATTTGAAGGAGATGACAACCTCCGAAAAAAGGAGTTTTTGAGCTTATAGTGTGAGCTTCGGGCCAGGGTTGTAGCTAAAAGTAGCTCACATTAGAATAGCACGAATTTTTGAATTTCGGTGAACTCACCCCCTAATTTTTTTATTGCAACCGAAACAAGATTCTCTGAATTTTTTCAGATTCTTTGGACGACGTTTAGCCGTGTCCCCCGGGGAACTAAAAATTTCGAAATTGCGGTAAAGGCAGAAAAATTAAAAATTTTATTTCTATGTGAAAGTGGTCGTTTCCTATTTGACTTTTTATGCAGACAGCCGAGTAGTCAGACTCCGTGGGCTCAGTATTATATTGTTCTAGATACACTTCCCGGGTTGACACGCGTTTTTCATAAGCTAAGTACAGGGGACTAGTGTCAACCTGGGAAGTGTATCTAGAACAATATAATACTGAGCCCACGACTCAAAGCCTAGGGGGGGGGGGGGGCACTCGGCCGTCTGGAAGGAGCAAAAAGTTTTTGTTGAAAACTTTTTTTATTTTTTTAAAGATAAAAGGTAATACTTGGATCTGAGCTTTATGACTAATAAGATACCGTACCGAGGGCTTACTTTGTACACTTTTTCACTTTTTTTTGTTATTATTTGTAAAATACTGATGCGATTTTCAATCTGTCATCACAAACATGAAGGGATACCCATCAGCTTTCAAATAATACCTTCTTGTAATGGTTATACTTCTTCTAAGTCATTCTATGACTCAATTTTCCGAACCCCCTCGACGATTTGAAAGTCGGGTACCTTTGGACATTTTTGTTTCTGCATACGTAACTCCGTAATTAATTCAATAAAAGGGAGAAAAAATTTTCCCAAAACATATTACCGTTAATAAATAAACCATTTTTATGCCGTTAAATAATTTTAAGAAGAGAAAATAATCCAGAAAAATAAATTCTTTGAAACCAAAATAAAATGTGTTTGGATGAATAAAATGGCTGATTAACATGGCGTTTATGGAGTGTTTACAAACATTTTTTTGTTAATTCTTGTTTTTCTGCTCTCGGGAAAATACATTTGGAAAGAAATTTTTTGGGTAGTTAAAGGATGATGTAGGGCAAGTGCCGAACGTGTTTGAACCTGAATACGGCTTTCAGATATTGTTGGAGGGACCTTAGTATTCCGAACCTTGAAGTTTTTTCCCGTCTCGCATTATTTTGAAAATCGAATATTTTTATAACGAAGCTAATTTAAAGGACCATTTTACTAAATAATATTCAAGAAGCTTCACTTTATGAAATGAAATCGTTGTTTGGGTTTTTCCTTGTTCTATTTTCAAGAATTTATGGGGAAATCAAAGTGTCCAAAGTTACCCGGTCGAGTACAAAGTAACCCCCTCATACGGTATTTACTTTTATATTACTATTGCTATATTATTATAGCAATATATTGCAATATTATTACAGCATTATATTCTGCTTCAAACTCGGGGGACAATTTTGTCCATATGAGGGATACTCGAGTTGCCGGACCTGTATGTCAGATCGTGTCTTAAAGACCACGCATCAGCCGTGGCAGCTGATAAATCGTACATTTCATTTTTCTTGAAAACGAAGACAAATATAAAAAAATAAAGAATTTTTTGAAACTTTTTTCTCTAGCTTTTCTCCTTTCTTGATTTATCATCGTTTCACGTAAAATAAAAAATACGAATTATCTGCTGCCACGACTGATGCGTACTCTTTTTTTATATATAAAAATATGTATATAATTACAAACTGTAATTAATATGTAAGGTTAATTAATATCCAAAAATGATTTTCTATGTGGAGTCAAAGAACTCCGAAATACTGTTAAGTTAAAGTAAGTGTAACTTACTCCCCAAGTAAGTGCAAAAAACTGTGGTTAAAAAAAATTATTTACAATATAAATTACACGGATTTTTTCTGTTAGAAGTCTCGTAACGAAGTTAATATTATAAAAATTTAACCATTAAGAGTGAGCAGTGCCCATGGCAGCAGATAAATCGCATTTTTCTTTTTATGGAAAAGCCAAGAAAAATTTTTAAAAAAGAAAAACTAAGAAAATTTTTGAAATTCTTTTCTGAAGATTTCTTAGTTTTTGTTTTTTTAAGACTTTTCTTCGTTTTCAAGTAAAAAGAAAAATACGATTTATCTGCTGCCACAGGTACTGCGTACTAGGGTGGGCCGAAAAAAGCGAATTTTTGAATTTTAAAACACCTGATATGGGAATCGATGCTTTTTTATAATACTATTAACCCTAATTTTTTTCACATTATTTGAAGGTCATCTTGATGTCGCGCAATGACCTTGAAGTTTTTGAAAAGCCCATATGAAGGCAACAAAAAAAGAACTTTTTTTTTCCTGAAAAAAGTATCGCTTCCTATCGGAAATTTTGCGTAGATTACGAATATGATGTCCAAAATTCATTTTTGTGTACAGTTTTTAAGCTAAAAGAAGAAGCAACCTAAAATATTTCAGTCTTTAGAAAATAGGCTTAAAGTTCAAAAACCGAACACTTAAAATGATTTTGGACTTCATATTCGTAATCTACACAGAATTTCTGATAGGAAGCGATACTTTTTTCAGCAAAAAAAAAAATTTTATTTTTTGCCTTTATATGGGCTTTTCAAAAAGTTCAAGGTCATTGCGCGACCTCAAGATGACCTTCAAAATATCTGAAAAAAATTAGGGTTAATAGTATTATAAAAAGGCATCGATTCTTATATCAGGCGTTTTCAAATTCAAAAATACTCTTTTTTCGGCCCACCCCATTGCGTACTCTTTAAGTTAGCACGACATTGACCTTTTTTGGCGCTTTTTCGCCATGACAGGAAAAGTCAGCAGTACATGTGCTTCAGTCAAAATGAACACTGAAGCTCATTAAAGCAGGCCTACCGTGCAACCAAATTTTGGAAGTGAACGATTTAAAACTTGACTAAAAATATGTTGTGAGTTCGCAGAAAATTTTTGCATGAGCAACCATAGCACATTTTAAAACTCTTAGCTGTCCGCTATATAACTCCATTCCAGAGTTGAATGTACTGTACCTTTACATAAATTACAAGAGTAAAAAATGCTCTATTCCAAAATGAAGTTATTGTGATTTCACTTACAGCAACAGAAACTATCCCGTAAAAAATAAAAAAATTATTCAAAAAAATTAGTTGCGGATCGGAAATGGTTACAACCAACGTAACTAAAAAAAAAAAGTCATATGTCGAAGTCAAAATTGTTTACTCAAAACCATCGAAAAACGATGAGCATAAAAGAACCTTAAACATTTCGATGATAATCATTGGCCACCCACAACAACATCCTGCCTTTACAACCAAATTAAAATTAAAATTGAGACAAGTAGTTGCTTATGCACACACAAAAGGTAAAAAAAAAAAAAAAAAAAAAAAAAAAAAAAGAGAAATTTAAATAACAATATTCACTCGAAAAGTTTTAGATATTTAAAGCAGATACAACATAAACATGTAGAGGAAATGATAAAAGAGCACAATGGTCGATAAAGATGCTCGAAAAAAAAAAAAAGAATCAATAAAGTCATCAGAGTCACCGCATTATTATCATGGAAAATAACGAAAAAAAAAACCTGTTCGAACCACGACACTAACCTATATTATTATAATTAAGAAATTTCGACAGAAAACCAAAAGGAATGATTGATTATTTTTAATAATCGTTTAGGAGTTTCTCGTCTGCAAAAAAAACCAATAAACGAGTCTTTTCTTATTTCATTATTTTTCGTGTCGCTAGACTAATACATAATTACGTTGCTTAGGTCAATTGCAAATAATATTTTTTAATGATATTAATTTTAAAGCTTTTTTCTTTAAAAATACATTATCCGAATTACAGTTAAGAACATTAGCATGAGAGGAAAAATCGGATATAAATAAAAAAAAAGTACATTGCAACAAGATTTTTTTTTTTTTTTTTTTTTCCAAGTTTAAAGTCAACATCTGACCTTTTTTTTTCTTGTTGGTGATGCGATCATTGTTGTGCATGATCAACTAACCAATATTATAGCATCTGATTTCCGAACAAGAATTTGTTTTTTCAGGCATCGCGAATCATTTTCTACGAAAGGTTACTTGGGGTGTCGAAGGAAATGCTCACGTTTCCCACACCAGTCTCGACAGTATCTTCTATAAAAAGAAAAATAAAGTTTTTTTTTTCTTTTTTTTTTTGCACGATTCTTATCTGTTACATTGTATCGCAGTTCAATAACTGTTCTTTGCATATATCTATATAGATTGGCTTCATTGTTAGTAGGATTCGTATAAGTCATTCTTCATTCAAAAAGACAAAGCCGTTTTTTTTTTTTTTTTATTATTTTTTTTTTTATTCATTCATATCCGGTTTTGCTCTCATGCTAATGTTCTTTACGATAATTAGGATGATGTATTTAAAATTAAATTTAAAAAAAAGCTTTCAAATTAATATCATTAAAAAAATTGAAATATTATTTGCGATTGACCTAAGCCAGGGCTACGACCGATTCCGATTCTCAATATTCTTCAATACTTTTCGGGACGATTCTGATTCTGATTCCGACTCTAGAACAAAAATTTAAGTTTCCGATTCATATTTCAATTAAAAAATATTTCAGTGGTGCCGAATCCGATTCTGATTCTGATTCCGATATTTCCAGAAATGTACTAATCATAAAAAGCTTTTATTAACACTTTTCAGCTCAACTGCAATCAAAATTCTATTTATTTAGATGCCGATTAATAATTTACGCATTTTGGTTACTTTAAGGTCATTAGTTTGGACCAATTTCTACCTTTTTTTCTCCAACGAAAAAATATATTATTCCAGAAGCCGTGGAGAAAGTTTATGATTACAAAACAAAAAATTTTCTTATAACCTGGTATGAAACCAAAGCCTAAATCTGCTATAGCAATCGAAGAAGGGAAGAAGATTAGGAGTCTTGTGAATAAGAAAAATAAGGAGGAAGAACAAGCAAATGTTGAGAATTATACAGCCTCAATCCATCGATATCATTTTTTCACTCTGGAGAAAAAGAAGACACTAGGAGCCATTATTTTAATCAGGTTAAGATTTCAAATATTTTTTCCTAGATGACTCTAAATTAGTCAACGATTTAAAAATATCTTTGATGAAAAATTATTTTTAGTAGGGGGAATTAAAAAAAAAAAAAAGTCTTTTAGGTTTTCAATTTTTTTACGGATAATTAATTAATTTACATATAATTAATCTGATGGCAAGGATTGTTTTTAATTGGGCCAGGGCAAAACTCTTGCGTTGAAAAAATTAAAAACGATTTTGTAAAAAAAGTAATACAAGTGTCGCTATCAAATTGCTACACTAAGATTAAAAAAAAAAAAAACTCAATGCCGCTTTTTCACTATGTTTCAAAATTAATTTTCTAAAATTAATTTTCAAAATTTCCGGAGGTACTTTGTTTTAATTATTCTATGAATTTACGAACATGGAGTACGAATAAAAAGACGCAATCTAGTGAAAGATGGCAGTCGAACACAAAAAACTTTAATAAACACGAAAGGTTGTCTTTAATTAATGTGTATAAAGATTCCAAAACTCAATCTTTATTTCAAACAACGAAGAGACATCAAAGAATTTATGAAATAATTAGAGATCGGTTGCGAACTGATTACAACATTACCTAATAAAAGTGTGTAAAAAGTTAAAAATTGAATCTGCAACCTGAGAGGAAAGTTTTCACAAAAAAAGAAAAAAACCAGGTTTGGTAAGAGATACGTACGATTCCATTTTTAAATCTTGGATCAGAAATCCATAGCATAGCTAAAGCACAGTACTTCTGGAAATTTTGAAAACTAATTTTAGAACTATAAATTTGAACCATAATGGAAAAGCGACACAAATCCCCTAATTTTTTTTTTTTTTTTTTTTTTGTACTGATAAGGAACTTTTTTTAAATTAGTTTTTCAGTCCGATATCCCTCCGAATAAGCCGGCTTTATTTATTTCATTAGCCTGAAAAAAATTTGTAAAGAGGATATCATTTTCAAAGCCAAAAACCAAACCCAAAAATATTTTTTCAAACTTTTTTTTTCTTTTCTTTCTATATCGACATCATCCCTCAACTGTATCATTAATTTTTTTTGTTATATGTTTTATGTCAAAGATTTCTTATTTAAATAAATACCAACGAAATTCCTATTTTTTTATATTCAAAAAATATAATTTTAAAAAAAATAAAATTAGAAAAAAAAATTAAAAACAGGATTTCAAAGTCATTTGAGTCATTTAATTCGAAAATCTAACCGTTAGGTTACTAGGTCGAGCGCCTCTTTTGTTTTTACGAAATTTCTGGGAAAGGTGAAGGAGTAGGATTGCTCCCTTACGGTGACAATCCGTCCGAAAATGTTTGGCCTAATCGCAATTCTCTAAAATTTATTAAAATTACACGACCTACATCTGCAAGTTTTGTAGTTTAAAAACCGAACCAATTTTGAACCTATTCGGTTAGGTTCAAAATTCACGTTAAATTTCTCACTTTTTAGCAAATCACAATTTACCTCTTTTACCCAGTCAAATTTGGAGAAAAGTAGATTTTACCTTCCTGTTAGGGTAAAGAACATAAAATAGTTTTTTTACTTATCCTGTATTCCTATTATTACCAATGTGGAATCACATGTTCCATTATTTATCCCCTCCCCCATCTCAGATCTCTAAAATTAGGTAATTGAACATTTTTAAATATCAACTCCAACAACAACTAAAATGAGGCCATTTTTTTCCGATATGCAAAGACTTTTAATATACAATCGAGCACTACCAAAATTTAAAAAATGAAAGATAACTTTTATTGGAAAATTCTACTTTAAATATACGCTCTTTTCAATCCTTCGATTAAATCAGTACATTATTTCCTTCTTTCTTCGACAGGAGAAGAACACCAGGCTTGGTCATTAATCGAACAATTTGTAGAAGACGATAAACTTTCTTTCCAGGATCATCAACATTTATCATTTTCCAGCCTTAGCTGCTAGGCTTCTAGCCTTAGTTTCACCCTTCAATTTCAACACATCAATTTTTTTCAAACCACAAAATAGAAAATATAACAAAAGGGTCCTACCAAGAAGAAAGACAAAGATTACAGAGCTGCTGGTCCTTCACCAGATTTTTCCCCTGATGAAAAAATATGGGCGAAGCGACGAAAATGTGGAAAAAGTGATCAAAGAACCCTCGCACAGTACAGAAAAACATCAGACTCGGCTTTTAGCAATCCAAAAAAAAAAAACTTCTAACAATTCCTGGTATCACCTAGTCCCCCCCTTGACCTTGAAAATTAAAAAAAAAAAAAAAAATCCTACCTTACAACAGATGAAGTACTCTTCCGTGAAGATCATCGAAGATTTTCCAATACCATTTATAAAATCCTTACAACGTTTCCGGTCACTTCAGCTTTATAAAATCTGAAATTTAAAACACAAGGGGGAAAAAAAATTAGCATTTCTGAATGTTAATATTTAAAAAAATAAAAATAATAATCATTTGAAGACGAAAAAAAAAAAAAAAAAAAAAAAAAAAAAATGAAGAAAGCACCCAAGGTAAGTGAGTTCAACGCACTCATATGTATTCTTAAACGTTTGTTGATGCCGCTTTAGCGTACTGATACCAGATAATCTTTAAATTAAATTCAAGAGCTATGACAGAATTCATGTACACAAATTTATATCCTTAAATATTTTATATCTATTTCGTTTCATCTTGTCTTATTTGAAAAATTATCATGTTTTGCTACTCTTTCTAACATTCTTCTTTTTGCTTTTTTCTTTAAAGGTATTCTTCTTCTCCTACGCATTAAAAAAAAAAATACAATTTTTAATATTCCACATAGCTTTCCAAACCTGTTATTCAGATATGATTTATAATTATTAAAAAAAAAAAAAAAAAAATACTTTTGTGCATTATCATTAACGGGATAAAATGAGAAAAAACATTTTGATTTTAAACTTATAAGACTCTTAAAATAGTTTTCAAATCTCATCCTTCGGATTTTGTCATTGAATTTAATCATCCAAGTTCCACCCCTAACATGAGACAGGAACAGAAACCCTCATTAATTATGTCCATCTGGGATCTTGGGGACTGTAACACCCACTTTTTACCCATTACAAGGGGATGATGGTGGAATGGACTAATTGGGTTGCAAAAATTACATTTTCAATGAATTTCAAGTATAAACAGGTTTTCGGTTCAGCTTTTTTTTTTTTTTTTTGGAGAAATGAATTGCAACCATGGCAACAGAAACTGATTCTAATTGTTTCATCATGTAAAAAATGCTGGCCATGCAATTCCTTATTACTCAAGATCAAGTTCCTTGCAATGTTAAATCATCACCTTCATGTGCTTGTATTGAAGAATAAAATAATAAAGGCATTGAATCATTGATAACACATTTCGTTTACGTCGATGCAAATAAAAAAAATTCTTTAATTTTTTTTTCTAACATCGTAATACGAAACTACGCCAATGAACGTTTATTCTGGAAGGTCGTCGTCAACGACGACGTGCATAATTAATGAAATGAATTAAGTTTAAAAAAAAAAAAAAAAAATTGTTTTGAAAGCATTGTTTAACCGTTAACTGAAGACGGTATCATCGGACGGGTATATACTCGTACATTAATTCCGTTCGCATTTGACGTGTTTGTCTTACCTTAATAAATATCTACAGCAAGATCCTTAATTAAAGACGTAAAAAATCACTAATAAAATAACAGGTATAAACTATTTTTTTTAATAAAAAAAACGAAACTTTGATCACGGACGAATTTTGATTGATATAAATTTCTTCTTGCAGGCAACCAACTGTTGGGAAATAACAAAAATTCCTTTGTTTCCTTTGAAAAAGGAAGTTCCGACAGATGGCGCCACCGATTGGACGTTACTTTTTCCATCTCCCGCCGCTTTGCAAGATTTTTAAAGATAAATTCGTGGTGGAAAGGGATTTTATTTATCAATTGCTATTTTTTTTGTTGGCCAAAACGTATTGACATCATATTACTTTCAATCTGGGTGTGATAAAAGGCTGCTACCGAATTTTCGGAAGATCTATAGGTCTATTCCCCCTAAAAAATTGTAGTTGCGGAAGGAAAGCTTTTTTTTTTTCGATTTAATTCAATAGGACTTAGCAATGGCCATTAAATATTCTTAGGAGAAACGATTGCTTATTAGATTAAAACCTTAACGTAAACTTAATCTTGAACGTAGTCCCGAACGCGGTTCATGACCAAAGGATCCAAAATGGCCTCCATTGCCTCCCTTTCATACATAAAAGGTCTCCAAGCACGGGATCTAATTCCAGGACGTGTCTTTTCCCGCCATTCCCCTTCCAACAGACCTTTTTCCAGCCTTGCAAATGATTTTTCACTTACGAAATTAATTTCCCACGTATTCTTTATTAATGCCGACCCGATAATGCAATAATAAAGCGTTAATTATAACCTAACCACGCATTTAAAAAAAATTCAGGTACCGTCACACTCTGCCATCTCATGGGGAATCATGGTACTGACGAAGTCGATGAACTTATTTTAACCATTCTAGGTTTGTAGGCGATCTATCTTCAGTGCCTGAATGCGCCTAACTAGCGGAACATTTAGTCGAGCTGTCATTTTAACATCGTGAATGACTCATTTTTAGAAAAAGGAAAATATCTTAAGAATGGATAGGGGATTCCGTTACTATTTTTTAATATGGTTTTAATTCAGTGAAACGAGTAATATTCGATCTTCAACTATGCCGAAAAGGCTAGGGAGGAAGAAAGATGTGTCAAAATATGAGGATCTGGATGACAGGAGCATCGGACCAGTATCAATTAATAACAATGAAGCCGCCTTAGAAGGTCCAGAAATAGAACTCACATCTGTGTCAGTAATTCCTGACGGTAAGCCTCTAACAATATAAGCGATTAGTCTGTTTTGTTTACGTTTATTACGTCTCATTTGTTTGCTTTGTTCTGTTATCATCTCGTTTTTGTTCCCTGTCTTTTGCAGACACCTTTACCGTCACACATGCTGTCAACGCGCTGGGATTCGGTAAATTCCAGGTCAAACTATCCTTTTTTACGGGATTGTGCTGGATGGCAGACAGCATGGAAATGACAATATTAAGCATATTATCACCAGCCCTTCACTGTCACTGGCATATATCGAGATATCAGCAAGCCCTAACCACTACTGTATGTTCGCGAAAAAAAAACTGGTTCGTTTTAGATAAAATTTAATTGGTGTATCCTTCATTTTGCAGATAGTATTTCTCGGCATGATGGTATCTTCTACTTTTTGGGGGAACCTTTCTGATAAATACGGGAGGAAGACTGCACTGACACTATGCGCATATTTATTATTTTGGTATGGGCTCCTGAGTGCCCTTGCTCCAAATTTTATATGGTTGTTAGTTTTGAGGGGACTGGTTGGTTTTGCGATTGGCTGTGTACCTCAGTCGTAAGTATCAGCATGATTATATCCGGTGTCAGATTATTTGGCCAATTTGAGTCCATAAGAACAAAACAGGAAAATTCATCGAAAATTCTATCCCTTTTAAAAGTCGATTTTTCAAGGAAAGCGCGGAATGCAGGAGTGAATGTCTAATTGTCTGCAGGCCTGACTGCATAAGATAATTCCAAGGAAACAAGCTAATGATAAAAAAAGTAATAATAAATTATTTAAAAATAATTTTTTCAGGGTCACTTTGTATGCGGAATTTCTACCAACAAAACAGAGAGCGAAATGTGTTGTATTATTAGATGTAAGTGCAAATTTGCGATATTTCAAAATAACAGATAACCTTAGGCTGATTTTTTATTTTCAGTGTTTTTGGGCCCTAGGAGCTTGCATGGAAGTTCTCCTAGCTTTGTTTATCATGCCAACATTAGGGTGGAAGTGGCTTTTGGCTCTCTCAACGGCGCCTTTATTTGCATTCGCCATTTGCTGCCCTGTACGTACAATCTTTTTTTGGCTCAACTATCCTTAGATCTATTTTGTCCTATTTTTTTTTTTTCAACCAAACATCTTCTAATCTGGAAAACTTATCGCAAAGCTCATCCGCTTGGATCGCTAGTGTATATATCGTCTGGTACAAATATTTCAGAATGTGGCTGCAAATAAGCAAAGCTGCTAGTGGATGCTATTCATAGCAGGCGATAATACTCCTTAGCGACCTCAAGTTCCAAACTAGGGAAAATTATTTTTGCACATTTAAATAAATATAGGAAGGCCTTCATTTTATTCAAAAAATTTTGGAATCTCTTCGTGTTTTGCAGTGGCTGCCAGAAAGTGCTAGATACCATGTAGCCTGCGGACAACAGGAAAAAGCGCTAGAAACCCTACAAACGATAGCAAAGGAAAACGGGAAGCCGATGCTATTAGGAAGATTAGTGGTAGAAGAAACGACATCACCGTCGCACAGAGGAAGAATATCCGACCTTTTAGGATCTGATCTCAGGAAAACTAGTTTACTACTTTGGTTTATTTGGTAGGTGCTTCCACTAGCTAAGGAGCTACACACTTTGCTACGGTAGCAAAATTTCTCAAATTTCTGACCCTTCCCTCCCTCCCTTTTTGATCCCATTTTTAAATGTCCTGTCTCCATTGGCCAATTAATAGTACCACCGGAAATGCTGTATATTTTTGGATTTTTTTCTTCTGCTACCACTTTTTTTTTATTGTTTTGATTATTTTTTCGAACACAAAAAAATAATGAAAATGAAGAAAAAAACAGTGGTAGCAGAAGAAAAAAAGTCAAAAATATGCAGCATTTCCGGTTGGTATAATTAATTGTACCCTCGAATTAATTGTGCAATGGAGACGGAGAATTATTTTAACAGATTGTTCCTTTCCCTAAAATAAGATTACGTGTTACGCCTACGACCTTTAGAATAGAACCCCACGACCGCCCTTTTAATTTTTATTGATTTCATTCAGGTTAACTTCAGCATTTTGCTACTACGGATTAGTTCTGATGACCACGGAATTATTTGAAGGGTCGCAAAATACTTCGAATCGAATCGAAACCTGCTCTGCAGACTGCAGGGAACTAACCACAACAGACTACATAGATTTATTATGGACGACATTAGCGGAGTTCCCAGGGATACTAGTAACCATATTTATAATTGAAAGGTTCGGTCGAAAAAAAACTATGACCGTCCAGCATATTGTTTTTGCTGTCTGCGTATTTTTTATACTACTAGCAACGTCAGAGTAAGTTTCCCCTTATAAAAGGAAAGAATGAGCTTAATACCAGTGCCATTGCTTGTGCTCCCACTGCCAACTGTAGATTAGTCAGTGCCTTAAGAGTACGCATCAGTGAAATTTAAGCGATGATCTATTTATTAGATAAACATAAGCGGAAAAATTAAATCGTGGCAGCAGACAAGTGACTGATGCGTAATCTTAAGAAGAATTGGCAATTTGAGACAAACGCGAATGAATGAATGAATGAATTAATTAATTCATTAAGTAATTTTTTTTTTTTATTTTCCAGGCGAGCGGTTCTAACCATAATCTTATTCGCAGCCAGGGGTATAATCGCCGGCGTGTTCCAAGCCGCATACGTTTACACGCCTGAGGTGTATCCGACCCCGTTACGATCCGTCGGAGTCGGAAGTTGCAGCGCTATGGCCCGACTCGGAGCAATGATAACCCCTTACGTGGCTCAGGTTTTGGTAAAATCGTCTTTGCCCCTGGCAGTTTCTGTATACGGAGTCGCTGCGTTGATGGCTGCTGCGGCTAGCCACTTTTTACCGTACGAAACCAGCGGTAAAGAAATGAGAGAAACAGTGCACAGTGGTAGAACTTAAAAAAAAAGTTACCAATCAGGGATTTACGTAAAAAAAAAAAAAAATTATTTGCCAAAGACGAAAAAAATTGGGAACTAAAAAATAAAAACCTTAACAGCCACTGCAAATTAACCAGAAAGAAAATTATGGTCGAAAAATAATTGTGATAACTTAGAAAAAAAACCAATCATTTTTTGTGATAGCGTAATAAAATTTTGTACATAGCATAGTAATTTATTTTTAGAGAAATTACTGAATATTGTCATAGACGCTGCGATTTCTCTCACTGAAAATCAATGCTAGCCATTTTTAGCTTATGGCGACAGCTTTGGGCCTTAAAGAAAAGTAAAACTACGCTTTTACCGAAAACAGAGCTGTAAGCTGTACGACCAATTAGAAAAGATCCGTAAGCTAAACATTGCTGGTACCAATTTCTTATAAGAGAAATCGCAGTCTGCCACTGGCTTAAATCACGTACTGCAATTATTTATTTATTTATTGAATATCACAAATTTAGACTAATAGGCACTCTTTATGTCAAAATGACTTAAAAATGATGAAATGCATAGCAAATAATTTAATGAGCTTCGTTTTAAACATTTTTTTAAAAATAATATTTTATAAAATGTAAAATAGTAACTTGTGATAATAAGGCAATATTTATTTCAAAGAATTTTTAAATGTGTTGTATTGTTCATTTATTTTTAATAAATTTATTAACGAATTTTTTAAATTTGTTGTGAAGTTTTTTTTCTTTCTTTTTGTTAAATTGAGGGAACAAGAGTCTTGATCAGGGAATTTTCCAAGAAATTATTCGTTACGTCGTCAAGTATCCTCTCCTTTATCATTTGCCTTGAAACAGGGCCTAGCGATTTTTAGGACAAGACCCGAATCTCTTATGCTAAAGAGCATACCTTAAAACACAAGTTTTATAAAATCGCTTTGAATCGTGGAAAATACCATTATGGAGTCAAAAAGAAGGTAGAAACTCGAATCGAATCAACTCTTTTTCTTTTTGAAAACGGGCTTTTCTTTAGATGGACCTTAATCAGTGCCTTAATCACTGGCACCGAGTTTTGCCCCCCTCCCCTCTCCCCCTTAGAATTTTTTTTTTTTGTACGTGAAATACTGTATAAGCTCATTTAAGACCCCGCCTAGTACATTTCGCATTCTTGACCTCTTGGATTAGCCCTAAGCTTATGCACTTGAACCTGAGCCGGCCTTCTGATCAAATAACGTTGCGGCGAAAATGTATTAAACAATTTTCATCTCCAGATGAAAGAACGTGGGTCGATAAGGCCGATTTTTGGGCTGTTAAAAAAAAAAAAAATTTTTGTGTTAAAAGGTAGTTTCATATGAGGTTAATAAGGGGTCATAAGTGGCACTGAGTTGCGCGCATGCTATGGCCATTTTTTTAAATTTAGTCACTTTTCGCTGTTGTGAACATGACAGTCGGAAATCTTCCAGTGGCAGACAAATAGTAGCCATGAAGGCCAATTTACTGCACCATATTAAGGTTGCGACCGGCGTGTTCACACATGCTTAATTCGCATGGTTTTTAGGCCTCATGAAGAAGCCGTTGAATGGCCCTAATTTCCTTTCCACACGAGCTTTCTAATGTTGAAAGCTTACTTAATTCACCATTTCCGACTTAAGCACATATTTGCGCCATTGTAAAATGAAGGAAATTGAATTTCAGATGGCTGATTTTTAATGTTTATACTCTGTTTTAACCGTATTTTTCATTAATATTACATGCCTAACGTTTAAATGGATCAGATGCATTATTGTGCGAATATATATTTTGATCTCATTAATCAGTAAAACATGAATAAAAGGTCCGCGATTTATTTATCAACTACTTGTTTTCGAGAACATTTTTTAAAAAGTGTTCTTCCGAAAAGGCGCGAAACAAGTTTTTTTTTAAAAAATGTTCTCGAAAACAAGTAGTTGATAAATAAATCGCGGACCTTTTATTCATGTTTTACTGATTAATGAGATCAAAATATATATTCGCACAATAATGCATCTGATCCATTTAAACGTTAGGCATGTAATATTAATGAAAATACGGTTAAAACAGAGTATAAACATTAAAAATCAGCCATCTGAAATTCAATTTCCTTCATTTTACAATGGCGCAATATGTGCTTAAGTCGGAATGGTGATTAAGTAAGCTTTCAACATTAGAAAGCTCGTGTGAAAAGGAAATTAGGGACATTCAACGACTTCTTCATGAGGCCTAAAAACCATGCGAATTAAGCATGTGTGAACACGCCGGTCGCAACCTAATATGGTGCAGTAAATTGGCCTTCATGGCTACTATTTGTCTGCCACTGGAAGATTTCCGACTGTCATGTTCACAACGCGCGAAAGTGACTAATTTAAAAAAATGGCCATAGCATGCGCGCAACTCAGTGCCACTTATGACCCCTTATTAACCTCATATAAAACTATCTTTTAACATAAAAAAATTTTTTTTTTTTTAACAGCCCAAAAATTGGCCTTATCGACCCACGTTCTTTTTAAAGATTTTTGTTAGGGTAAAGTAGATGGCATAACTTATATATAAAAAAACCTATATGCTTTACGCTATCCAATTTTTTGGATTTTTCGCCAAATTCGAACAAAATTTAAAGAGCAACCACCACTTACTAACAATTTTTTACCGCTGAGAATTTCATTTTTTGCTGTCAGTGATTCCAACTTCAAACGTTAATAAGCGGTAACTGACCCATCAAAAAATGTTCGGAATTTACTGGCTAGGTCGGATAATATAGATTTAAGAGAACAAAATTTGTACTTACATAAAGAGATATTCCAGACGGGTAGCCTCTCCTAGCTGCGAAAAACCAACACACAGCTCGTAAGAAAGTGACCGATGAAGCTGCAATAATAAAAAAAAACTCATTAAATCAAAATTCGCTAACATGGTTCATTATGACAGGGTAAGCCTCAAAAAGTAAATCATCATAATTTTGTTCCATTCCAATTAAATAAATTACAAGGGAGAAAAGTTTTTTGAATTTTTTTGGCTTAGGGGTCGTGCATAAGTCATGTAATCATGGGTTAGACCCATTTTGCACGCTTTATCCCATTTCGCCTATGTTTAGCTTATGAGTAAGATGTCAAATTTGGTCCCCCTCCCCCCCCTAAATGTGCTTACGTAATTTATGTACGACCCCTTATGTTAAAAGCTATGCAGCCAAGAGATGATGCCGATGGCGATTCATTTTTAAGTCTTATTTTATCATGAAGCTCAACAGACTCGCCACGCTGGGAAGTGGGGGTGAAAAAAAAAATGCCCCCACTACCCACTCTCTTCCATTGAAGAATTTACCATATGCTAATTATCAAGAATTTTTGATTACAAAAATATCAACATGAGTTTGTTTCCTATTAGAATTTCTCTCACCATTACGTCAATAAAACAAAACAAAAAAATTTGCTCAATTTTTTTAAAACATTGAATGGAACAAAATTTGAGGCAACAGCAATGGAAATCAAAATTTTAATTTTCGAAAACCACCTGGACTCTTAACACTAAATTCAGGAATGTTAAGGCACAACTCCATTAGAGGATTAATAACAGGGTGTAATCCATCCGAGCCTCTGTTATTAATCAATGCTCTGTAAGTATTTAATTATAAAATGTAATTGAAAAAAATTGTAATTAAGCCTCCTGTCACGATGATTAATTACATACCTCGAGTCAATTATACTTTGAAATTAATCCTCCAATAGAGTTACGGCTTAAACCTCTCAATAAAAATTTTTTTTCATATTTTTTAGTAGAAATGAAATACACTCATTATATTTTTAAAATAAAATACGATTATGGACAGAAATCCAAACTATAATAACACAATTTGTTCGGTTTTTTATTTCGTTGGATTGTCCACTTCAGACCATATGATTAACATTCCAAAAATTAATGATTAAAAATATTGATAAAATTTTTACCTTCAAACTTAAAGCCACTTTTATGTTCAATCAAGCATTTTTTAAAATTTTAATTAAAAATTAAACTTTTTTTTTTCAATAAAACAAACGAAAAGATCAAAAATTATAAAATGTATAATATTACAATACATTTTTCTTTAAATTTCTCTTTTTTCTTTTAAATATATATATTTTCTGTAACATTTATATTTTTTTAAAGCAATCGAACAAACGAACACAGGAGATAATGATTCTGACAAAATAAATATATATATTTTTTTTAATTTTAAAAGAATAAAAGCCAGGAATGATTTTTGGTCGTTATCCCCTGCTATATATCTTTTTTTACATATTTTCAGAAAAAAATATATGATATGATCTGTACACTATACAACATTAATTTGCCATATAATGTTTTCTGACGTGAATACGTCTTAATATTTCTGACATAACAAAAAAAAAATACTTTTAAATCGTTCAACAAATTTGTTTTTTTTTTTTAAACTTTTATATACACAAAATATTTTATATAATATTTCAAGCGATATAATACAATAATTCGAGCAATAAAAGATGGAAGTATAGAGATGAAAAAAATAATTTAAATTTTTCGTGATCTTCGATATTTTTTCCCCCTTTTTTAAAATATATATAAATATTTTTTTTAAGCTTATTAAATGTTGTGTACAGTAAAAGGCCACAAAGTAGATTTAAAAAGTACGTGAAGTATATAAATAAGCGATTAAATGTTAGCAGTAGTAATTATAAGCATGATTTTTCTTCGTTCCATTATATATATTTTTTTAATTTTATCTTTTTTTTAAAATGAACATTAAAACGCTCACCGACAGTTAGACACAACATTATAATTTTTTTTTAAATACGATCAACGGATATTGCCTACAATAAGACAATCAACATTTTTTTTTTTTCAAAAATTTGATTCATCGGTTGATAGTTTTAGAGGTTCATTCACATTCAACACCAGAATACATTAATTTTTTTTTAATTTTATTTTGAAATTAGTAGATCAAGAATTATCGGATTTTCGGACGAAATTTTTTTTTTTTTTTTCGTAGAAAAATTAAATTGAAATATAGTACCTAAGATATCCGGTATCTGATTTATAATTTTTTTTTAAAAAAAATTATCAACATAGAGAATTATGTGACAATATCGCTCTTGAAATACTTTACTATGATCACGTCCAAGAAGAACCCAAATGGAGACAACGAATTAATGACTGACTGAATGAGTGCATTTTTGAATGAATGAAAGAATCAATTGACAAAAAACAAAAAAAAAAATTCTTTAAATTAAATAAAAACTAAAATTAGAACTGAATGTCAATTAAGAAATTTCCAAGATAATTAATTAATTAAATGATTAATTAATCAATCAATCACTTAATTAATTAATTAAGTGATAAAATCAATTAATATAACGGACTGAACAATTTTTGTCGGGACTCAGTTGCCATGAAATTAAATTCATTGTAATTGATGAAAAAATTGATTGACTGAATTGACTCAACTTTAAAATACTTAATAGATAGCTGATCGCTTAATAAATGATGTAACTGCTCAATCGACCAATTTCGAAACTGATCGATCCATTAATAGATCAATTCAGGAATTAATCATTTCACTAGATAAACATCAGCCAATACACTGATCCAATGATTAAAATAAGCTCATCAATTAATTGACAAGCTATATTCAGCTATTACCTGAGCAAATGGATAATCATTACCCAATTGACCGATGAATTAACCATCAATTGAATAGTTGCATGTGGCGCCATAATCTCGCTTGAGCACTACAGTTAGCATACTTAGCTTATGGGAGGGATTACCCACCGATTATCTCATTGATGAAGTCAAGACGATCGGTCAATTATAAACATGTCAATAAATAAAATAGTCAATTAACCAATTAATTAATGAGCCGATAACTAATTAGAATCAATTTTTAACAAATGGTTAAATAAAAAAAAAAAAAAAAAAAAAAACAATGAATCAGTAATGTCCTAAAATTTAAAATAAATAATCATGGATTTTGTCGGTTAATTCAAATGAGAAAATATTTTTAAAAAATGATTGGCTGCATAAGCTATTAATAATTTGATTAAGCAATGATCAGATAAATTATTCGTCGAGTAATTTTCTCTTACCAAAAATGTAACTAAAAATAAATCAAATTGGTCCCAGTTATTTTCGTTCTCTTTTTGACTAAATTTGACTAAAAGCAGAGACCGATTCAATGAAATTAAAAAAATTAATTTAAATGCTACATGATTTAATTGACTATTTTTGACTGCAATCAAGGGCCCTAGCTGCTGAACTTTATTGCCAGGGGCACTGCATTAAGCTAATTCCAAACCCACCATTTACAGAAATTATCATGTTTTTAATTGGTAGGTACATATCAAGGCGGAAACCTTCTACTGCTTCGGTTTACGTTTTAATTAACTGATCATGGTCAATTTGTTTAGTCAAAAAGAGACCAACTAATAACATTAATTCACTAATACCCATACCACTAATACCAACAAACTAATACCAACACCACTTATACCAAATCGCTAATACCAACACCACTAAGACCAATTTTTCGTTACATTTTTGGTCGGAATTTTTAACCTTTCCACCACCACACTCAAAAAAAAAAAAAAAAAAAAACCAAATGCAAAATGACACCCCCAAAATCAGATTAAAAATGATAAAACCATGTTATTAAAAAATAATTAGTTTAAGAGTGACTTGAAATTTAACGCTGAAAAATACCTTAAAATATCCTATCTTCAACTCAACGTAATTAAATCTTCGTAAGAGTACGTAACTTTTTAATCACGCCAGATATGATTTTCCCTTTTCTTCACCGATGATAAGAAAAGAAAATTTCACTGTATAATTACACACTGCGACCAATTAAGATTTTTTTTTAAACAACTGATATGACGTTTAATGTGATTTTTTTTCCTCCTTCTAGAATTAAGAATTAGTGGCAAATCTCAGTTTTTGCTTTTTAACGAAATCTTGTGCGACTCGATCCCATGTTCGTGTTTCGAGTATCTGAAGAATGGGATGATCTAAAAAAAAAAAAGGAAAGAGAAAAATTAGAAAATTGAAAAAAATAATCTCTATAAATAAAGGCAGAAAAATTATTCTTACTTCTATTTTTCTGATGCATCAAATTCAAATCTTGCGTCTTAAGACCGTGGAAATTATCGATCGAGGAGGAATTGTCGGCCACGCCGGGGATGGTGTTCAAATTTAAAAAAGCTTCCCCGGCGAAATCGTTGGACGTTAAAACATCGTGATCCATAACAGTGAAAAGGATCATGGCTCCTTCGCTTTTGCACTGTTCTGAAGTGACGGAACTGAAATTAAAAAAAAAAAAAAAAAAAAAAAAAAAAAATGACAAAAACAAATTATAAATTAATTCTTCAACCTTTTAAGGTCCGAAGGCTAAAAAGTTTCTCGGAAAATATTTTTCCGAATTTTTCTTTTCGAATAATTTCGAGCAAAAAAACTATCATTCATCCCCATGGATACCCTCTCTAAGCATTAAAACCTACATTCACCGCCTACCGATTTCAAGTATAGGGAACCCGCATCACATACACGTAATACAAAATATCGCGTAATTTTTTTTTTTTTTTTTCGAAGAACAGTCGGGGAAAAGGCTTTTTATGTTTTCAAAGTCGCATGATTGGGATCATACAAGTATTGCGTAAGCACTAAACAGGGGAGGGGGGTTGATGGACTGCTTATGGCTGCTTACGAAGGGGGTGGGGGAGGTAATTCCAAGCCTTACGTAAGATTTGAAATTTTAAAAATTTGCCATTAAAAAATATTTGCTGCATTATTCAATGTAAAAAAGGTCTCATCTATATATATAAAATTCAAGACGATTTTTTTTCACTTTTTTTTTTCACTTTTTAACGAAATCGCAACCCAAGAAAACAGTCGATACCTGCTACCAACTGAGAACCCCTCTTTCTTTTAAGAGGCAACTACGAAAATCGCTCTACGCGTTAAATCAAACCGGAGTCGCATCAACTTAGAATGAAAATCCGGGGAAAAAAAGAATCGCGATTTTCTCGAAAACCTGATGTCCGAATTAAGTTTGATCGCGGCCCCTGACACGTTTTCGGAAGCCGCATCGAAATTCGACAGATTTAGTCTTCTACCACCATTTCTTCGCCAAATATTGCGTAAAAAGCGAAATCCCATATACTTCCTATAGGGAAAAAAATGTTCGCAGTTGCTTCAGGTAGCGAATAGAAAAAGGGACGTGTTTATAACAATGCCAAACGGTTGATGTTTTTATTGAGGGTACTGTGACCATCGGTGATACATTATTTTGCGAATTTGTTTATGAGAACGTCACCCCTATCAATCTTTCTTAATATTCTTATCAAAAAAATGAAAAAAAAAATTTGGATTTCTTAAAATTTCTTTCTTTTCTCTCTCCAAAACTTTCAAATTGCAAAATCTGCTAATTAACATGTTTCTAATTAACATGATCTTAGGCATCTACTTTTTCTCTTTGAAATTTTTAAAAATCGGACAATGAGTAGACCCACCTTTTGTTTTTAATTCGGTTCTTCATTTTTATTCACTGGTTGATGTCGGTCTTTTGCATGAAAAGGACGCATGGTGGCCATACCCCACTTTTGGTGGTGGCCATCCCCGACTTTTTTCTTTTAATTTTTTCCCTCCCCCTTTTGTCGCCAACATAATACTTTTTATTAATATTTTTCAGCTCAATTTGAATCAAAATTATTTTTCTATTCCATTAAACTTTTGAACCGATTTTAATTTTCGAACAGATTCCGTTCAAAATTTTAACGGCACCGCAGCCCTACTTTCTATGATTTGATAAAAAAATGTATGGAATTTATTATATTTATGACTTCTTTAGCTTCATACGATTCTCATCATCGCTTCTTTAAGATCAGGCATCATAGTTCCTCCTTAACAAAAAATAGGACATTTCTTGAAAAGTATACGTTCTTTTTGGAGAAATATAGATCAAATACAAGGCAAACACTCTTTCATTTCCTTCTTTTTTTTTTTTTTTTTTTTTTTTGAAGGAGGGGGGAAGGAGGGGATAAAAATTTTTGGATAAAGAAATTAGAAAAATTATAATTTTTTTTATTATAAAGAAATAAGTTTGTCAAGTGAAGAAAAATCATCAGAAGAAAATCAGATATCGCAGCAGAAAATGACCATTTTATCATAAAATATAAAGCTAAAATATAAAGCTAAGAAAAAATTAATTTTTTAATTATAACTACAAAAATATAGGACAAACTCAAAAATAAGACTTACATAGGATAGATAGGACAACTACTATGATGCCTGTTTTAGATCAATGTCCCTATGAAGAAAAAAAAAGAAGGAAAAACCTTGGTGCATTTTTCTGACCCTTAAACTGCGATAGGGGTGAAACGGAATATGAAGTCAGAATTTAAAAATATTCCAAATTCAAGATGGTTGCCCTGGTGAAAATTTTGAGATCATCAATGTCGATCCAACCTCAGAAAGTTAATGCTTTTCGATATCGAAAATTTAACATATTTTCAATATTGGCCGTCATTGGAGATCGGATCGATCTTGGCCAAGATTGGCCCGATTGACCCGACAAGCATTAATTTTTAAATGTGTTTGTGCAAATTTAATAATAATAATTAGTTTTCTCCCATCAACGTTTTCTTTAAATGAGGCCTCGATCATCATCACGTGACCTTATCACATGCTCGGTTATTGGCATCATGTCGGTCGTTTAATTTAATTTTAAAATAATTTTTTCTTTTCTCATTTTATCGTTTTTTAATCCTCTAATTAATTATGCCATCGTTTAAAGTTTTGTACCTTTTTAAGAATATGGATTATTTCGTTTGATTGGTATGAGAAATTTAAAATCTTTCAACCAGTTATTTTAATAATTGCAAGGTTCGTTGTGCATTACTCATATGGCTGTGTTTTTATTTATTCGATTTTCTGTTAATTGTCGATGTTAAATTCATTCGTTTGTTTTTAGCTCTTGAGGATGACTTTAAAATAAAGTTGAAACATGTCGAGCAATTAAATAAAATAATGTTCTTCTGTTCCAAAATCCCGAACAATCCTATAACATAAAATATCGGAACGAAAACCTAACCTCATTAATTTTTAATATCGATACGACATTCCAAAATTTCCACCAGGGTGGTAATGTCTGTTTTAAAATATTACAGATTTTTTATACTCGAATTTTGTAAACGTTTTATTTATTGCTCTTTTTATTCTTATGAACTTAAAAATGCAAGCAATTAACGAATAGACAGTGAATTCTGCAATATTCAACTAGATTGCTTCATCTATGTTTAGCTTATAGGCAAAACAGCTGTTTCAGTGTATAGGCGTTCACAAGTTTAAAAGAATAGAAACTAAATATTTTGGGACGTTTTTTGAAGTTTGCACCAGCGGTTGCATAACTGGGCAATATCGGGCGCATGATTTATTTATTTATTTAATTTTTTTTTTTTAAATGTCCCTTTGACCGAGTGCTTTACCTTTATAGATATAATACAGAAAAATAATATTTGGGAGGAATAAGGTATTTCCGAATTTTGAAATATGGTCGGCAAAGGGTTTAATCAGTTAGTTCATAAACAAGAAAAAAATAAAGCTTACATTTTATTTTTCCCTTACTTCAGAAAAAAAACGAAAGCGAAAACTACTCAAACGGTTTAAAAAATTTCGTATTATTATAGCTTTACGGTTAACACGGTAAAAGTAATTGATATTTCAAATTTTACTAATTATTACATTGCATACACTAGATGCGTAGGGGTCGCGAAGCGACCCCGAAGCAGCTAGTCTATATATATAAAATTCAAGACGATTTTTTTTCACTTTTTTTTTTCACTTTTTAACGAAATCGCAACCCAAGAAAACGGTCGATACCTGCTACCAACTGAGAACCCCCCCTTTCTTTTAAGAGGCAACTACGAAAATCGCTCTACGCGTTAAATCAAACCGGAATCGCATCAACTTAGAATGAAAGTCCGGGGAAAAAAAGAATCGCGATTTTCTCGAAAACCTGATGTCCGAATTAAGTTTGATCGCGGCCCCTGACACGTTTTCGGGAGCCGCATCGAAATTCGACAGATTTAGTCTTCTACCACCATTTCTTCGCCAAATATTGCGTAAAAAGCGAAATCCCATATACTTCCTATAGGGAAAAAAATGTTCGCAGTTGTTTCAGGTATAGAAAAAAAAAAAAAAGGGACGTGTTTACAACAATGCCGAACGGTTGATGTTTTTATTGAGGGTACTGTGACCATCGGTGATACATTATTTTGCGAATTTGTTTATGAGAACCGTCACCCCTATCAATCTTTATTAAAATTCTTATCAAAAAAATGGAAAAGAAATTTGATTACTTAAAATTTCTTTCTTTTATATCTCCACAACGTTCAAATTGCAAAATCTAGAAATTAAAATACTTTTCTTCGGCATCTACTTCTGTTTAGAATTTTTAAAAATCGGACAATGAGTAGACCCACTTTTTGTTTTTAATTCGGTTCTTTATTTTTATTCACTGGACAATGTCGGTTATTTGCATGAAAAGGACGCATGGTGGCCATACCCCACTTTTGGTGGTGGCCATCCCCGACTTTTTTCTTTTAATTTTTCATCCCACCCCGTTTGTCGCCAACATAATCCGATGACAACTCAATCGCAACCATTACTTTGCCTGTTTTCGTAGAAATTTTCTCCTTTCGGTCTTACTTTCTACCAGAGCTGCGGTTCCGATTTCGATACCGATTCCCAAGATTCTTCAATATTTTTCGGACTGATTCTGATTTTGATTCCGACTCGAGAACAAAATTCTAAGTTTGCCATTCTGATTCCAATTAGAAAATATTTCAGTGGTGCCGATTCCGATTCTGATTCCAATATTTCCAGAAATGTAAAAATAGTAAAAAGCTTTTATTAATATTTTTGGTTAAATTATGGATGTTGGGGTCAGATTTATATATAAATTATATATAAAATATATATAAAATCTTGGAAAAAGTCGGCCATATTGGTTCAGCCATCTTGAATTTTCAAAAAGCGATTTCAAAATTAAAATCAGCGGCCTCAATAACCCCTCGATTTACGTGTTTTAGTGAAAAAAAATCGATTTATTAAAAAAAGGTCCGTCATATTGGATCCGCCATCTTGAATTTTTAAAAATGGGCCTTAGAATCGAAATCAGCGACCTAAAAAACCCCCGTTACAATCGTTTCGCGACCATCTAATCGAAATTTAAAAATTCACCAGACACTAAATATATTTAATTTTGTTGGGGGGTTGCGACAAATAAAAAAAATTTCTCATGGGGGATTCTTCTTTAGGGTAATGTACTCTCTCATTTCCGACCACCTTCAAATTTTTCGCTTTCGTTTCTGAAACGGGGCGAAAATAATAAAAATGTCTGATTTTTTCCATTTTTTTGATAATTTATTTCCCGAAGGGGGGAACCCAGGGGGCGATGGGGGGGGGTGTGAAATAGTGCTTTGGGGGGTAGGTAAAGTGGTACAAACAGTTCCGGCAAAAATCAAAAGCTTACGAAATGGGAAATACAATCAAAAAAAAAGTAGGGTAATATATTTTTGACTGGACGCTTTGACTGGTCAGAAAATAAAATTGACTGGAGACTAATACAATTGTAATGGCTGCTAATCAATTTTTAATTAGGCGCAAAATCCAGTTTAAATTGTATTGGCGACCAGTATTCATTTTTTTTGAGTGTAAAAATAAGAAACACACAAAGTATTTTGGGACAAAGGGAGTAATTTTTTTTTTATTATAAAGAGATAAGTTTGTCAAGTGAAGAAAAATCATCAGAAAATAATCAGATATCGCCGCAGAAAATGACCATTTTATCATAAAATATAAAGTTAAAATACAAAGCTAAGAAAAAATCGATTTTTTAGACATTTTTTAATTATAACTACAAAAATATAGGACAAACTCAAAAATAAGACTTTCATAGGACATACAAAACGTTTCGTCAAAACATAAGAGATATATAGGACAATTATGATGCCTGTTTTAGATCAATGTCCCTAAAAAGAAAAAAAAAAAAAAAGAAGAAGGAAAAACCTTGGTCCATTTTTCTGACCCTTAAACTGCGAGAGGGGTGAAACGAAATATGAAGTTAGAATTTAAAAATATTCCAAATTCATGATGGTTGGTAATGTCTGTTTTACAATATTACAGATTTTTTATACTCGAATTTAGTAAACGTTTTATTTATTGCTCTTTTTATTCTTATGAACTTAAAAATGCAAGCAATTAACGGATAGACAGTGAATTATGCAATATTCAACTAGATTGTTTCACCTATGTTTAGCTTAGAGGCAAAACAGCTGTTTCTGTGTATAGGCGTTCATAAGTATAAAAATAATAAAAACGAAATATTTTGGGGCGTTTTTTGAAGTTTGCACCAGCGGATGCATAACTGAGCAATATCGGGCACATAATTTCTTTATTTCTTTATTTATTTATTTATTTATTTCTATTTTTTTTTAAATGTCCCTTTGGCCGAGTGTTTTACCTTTATAGATATAATACATAAAAATAAATATCTGGGAGGAATGATGTATTTCCGAATTTCGAAATATGGCTGGCAAAGGGTTTAATCAGTTAGTTCATAACCAAAAAAAAAAAAAAAAATAAATAAATAAATAAAGCTTACATTTTATTTTTCCCTTACTTCAGAAAAAAAAAACGAAAGTGAGAACTAATCAAACGGTTTAAGAAATTTCGTATTATTATATCTTTTAAGGTTAATACGGTAAAAGTAATTGATATTTCAAATTTTACTAATTATTACAGTGCATACACTAGATGCGTAGGGGTCGCGAAGCGACCCCGAAGCAGCTAGTTAGTTCATAATTTTACTTTATGATTCCTTTAAATTTATTTTTGATTTTATTTTATTAAGTATTTTTTGATTTTATTCATTGATTTTTGATGTTATTTAAAAATGCTTATGTAATACTTGTAAGATCCCTTTCAAATTTGATGTCAGAATAGCCAAATATGGTGCCAAAAGTTAAATTTTGAAAAATAGAATTTCATCGCCATTTCGGATTTTAATTTCTGACTTCAGATTTGGATCAGCTCTCCAAAATACACGAGCAGGTCAAGTTTCAGCTTATATCAGTGGGGCCTTTTTAATATGTCTAAAATGAGGCAAAAAGGAATAAACCAAATACAAAAAACTAAACTATATTTTACCATATGAATATTATCACACTCATCACTAAATATAAAAAATTATCGATCTTAACTCTGCGAATGCTGGATTAAGAGAGAGCGCGATCGATGAGACGGGAAGTCTTATCGACCGTAATCGCTTGATCAGCGATTTTGGGTTAAGATTCCTATTTGTTTATATATCACTATATCACATCCACATGTTACGTAATCATAATTTTAGCAATTTCAGACGCTCCCTCTCCCCATGTAAGTAAGATTTTTAGAAACCCCCTCTCCCCCCTCATTAAGTAGTAAAGACGACCCCTTAGTCCGAGTTAAGCTTCAACCCTCCGGAAGGGGCGGAGCTATCTTTTTTTCTTTGAGGATTCCTTTGGGGGCCTTTTGGGGCACTTTGGGGCCTTTCTTTTGGCGCGCTTTTTTAAAACTTTAAACTTTAGACGGTATTTTCGAGTCCCAAGACGTTTTCTCGAAGACGTGGATATAGACAACCTAAACCCTCTTTTCCACCCTCTTTTTCACGATCCCATTTATTTTTTTTTCAAAGGATGAATAGACTTTTTTCCACACATACTAACCTACGTTTACAAAACGTTTTTCTTTCTTATGCTTTTGTTTATCACGGCCCCTATTTATTTTAGGAAAGGATGATTTTATTCGATTTTTTTTTCTTTAACATATGCCTTCATGTATTTGCGCGCACACGCTTTTCCATTTATTTTTTTGTCGGCTGCTTCCCCCTTATTTTGCATCCTTAGCTTTTCAGTTATTTTCTGACGGTGTCTGCTATTTTCTACTTTTCACCGTTTTCACCCCTATTTATTTTAGGAAAGGATGATTTTATTCGACTTTTTTTCCTGTCCATGTACTTGCGCACGCACACACGCTTTTACCCCGTTATTTTCCGTCTGCTGTTTCCCTATTTTTGCATGCTTTGCTTTTCAGTTCTTTTCTTCATTTTCTACTCTTTTTGCGTTTCGAATCCGTAAATGAGACCGACTATCTTTTTCAATGTATCTTTCCACCTTTAGCCCTCACCTGTTTCGCATTTAATCACCCCACTTTTTGATCCCATTTCTTTCCAAGTTCTGATTTTATTCTTTTTCCATTCATTTTAATATTTTATCTCCCCTTTACTTTTGTTATTTTCGCATCATTTTAGGATAGGAACTGATTTTTCAGAAACTGCAGTAGGTTTTTATACTTACATTTTATTGAAAAATTTAAACTTATTCTTAAGACTTTACATATTTTTAACTTTCTCTAACAAAACTCTTTCAACTACGTTTTTTCTTATTCTAAAACTTTTGCTTTTCTTCATATCACACTTTTTATTAGTTTTACTTTTTCTAATTCTAAGACTTTTGTTTTTTTTTCATATCTTTTTACATTAGTTTTACTTTTTTATAACCTTTCGGTTATTATTTTATAATATATCATTTTTAAATTAAGACGATTCTATAAATAATCCAAAATGTCCAAGAGGGTCATGTCCGCGCGCGTCCTGAAATTGCAATATGTTTTAAAAAACAGTTTTTTTTATATGCAACCTCCGACTTTGAGTTTTAAAAGGAGAGAAAGTGTGAGTTCACAAACATCATGAAAAGCTCAAATTTTGAAATTGACTCCATTCGGTTCAGCCAAATTTGAGCTTTTGAAAAAAACATCATTTCTCTAGCACGTAAAAAGTTTTGATCATGCTGTACAGTCCAGAAACCCCAAACTGTTTCTTTTAGCCCCTAACCCATGCTTTTTTCTGGAAAATTAAGAAAACTGAAATCTCTTTAAGATTCACATGCTGTTCTGTTGTGGCTAGTTTTGGTCCGCCTGAGGGATAAATCCTCATACTCTCCGATTTTGGAGAGCGTTCCCCTATCCGCCACCTGGGGAGGCGCCCGATGGGGGACTAGCCAAAAACCCCACACGGGTTGGTGGGACAACCCTGTCCCGGGCCACCGAAAAAGATGCCATCCTCCCCAGGCACAAAGTCACCCACCTCGTACGGTCGACATAAAAATGACGTCCTTTTCATATCGATCCGCACGAGATGGGTGCCGTATGACGTGAGGAGGACTTACCCCTCTAGATGGTCCACTTAAAACTAATTTAAATTACCCTAAAACTAACTTAACTTAAAACTAGACTTAAAACTACTTAAAAAACTAAACTTACTTATACTAGTTACTAAACTTAATCTAAACTTAAATTAAGATTGTACAAATGTACAATATACGGCATTGAACATTCATACAATTTACAATACCAAACATTAGAGACATGATTGTCTGTACTTTTCGACAATCTTTTGCGCGAAAAATAGCCTCGATTCTGTTTTTTTTTTTTTAAATGTCGTTTAACCGCTTTAAAAAAAGTGCTAATCGACAGCTTTTTAAAATTATATTAGGCTGTCTTTTAAAATCCCGTTTTTTTATTTATTTTCTTATTTTTTTTTATTAATAAAGATGTTAGGGAGAACAGGAAAAAAAAAAAATAATAGAGATTAAATGGAAATAAGAAAAAGGTGAAAAGGTAAAAACCCCACAACCCAACATTGAGTAGAAAACATCTATGCCCATGCCCCTGCCCATGTCCATACCCATACCCATACCCATACCCATACCAAACTCAAACCTCCTTGATGAAGCTTTTGGACTGCGTTGCTGCTGCGATGCTTCCTCTGGCTGCGACGATTCCCTGGCTGCTCCTGTGAACACAAAAAACAAAAAAAAAAAGACAATTAAAAATGGGGGGGGGGGGCTTGGAGACCCTCACAATGGAGTTTATCTCCCGCGGTATAATTGAAATTAAAAAATGAAGTATTTTAAACTGTAATGTTACTATTACTGCAATTTTTTTTTTATTAATTAATACTTTGAGATTATAAAAAAAAAATTTCGGATTTCCAGGCGTAAAAGCTTAAGACCTTCCGCATTGGTCCGGCCGTCTAGGGAACTATGCCATCAGAGCTAGCCATCATTCCTATCGGCTTTAACTGCACATATATGCACAGATAAGGCTTGCGGTGCGCCAATAACCTCGGACACCCAGTCACCCGAAAGAAAATCCTGGAGACTCTCACTATGGAGCTTATCTCCCGCGTAATTCATGATCGAATCGAATAGAATACACAGCCTAATAAAACTCTGCAGCCCCAAGAGAGGAGCTGACTCCTAACTTAACGATTCGGGGGGAACTTAACACTAAACACTTAAAACTAATACCACAAGGCCAGTCGCTGGGTCGATACCTAGGCCTTCTACGATGGGAGACTAAACCTCCTGGTTTATCTCCAAGCCGGACCGAAAATAATTAAAAAAAAATAAATAAATAAAGCCCGCACTAAAAATATGTATAATATAAATGAATGAAATTTGTAAATAAAAAAAAAATAAATTAATTAAATAAAATGAAAATAAAAAAATTACGATGCGACTCTTCCGAGAGTCAAAACCCGAATGACGCTAGCAACCTGAACCAAGATGGCGCTTGGATACGTCATGCGCAGACAGGCACGCCCTCTGTAATCCAATATGGCGACTCAAACATTTTAACTGTAAATATTTGTGAATCCAACATTTATTTATTTTGTATTTATTTATTTATTTATTTATTTATTTATTTATTTATTTATTTAGTTCGAATGGCCCTTCTGTCGTTAAGTACAAACATCGTTTTAGAAAAAAAAAAAGATGTAAAAACTTTTCTTAAAAAACTTTTGCGATTCGCCGCTAGAGTGCTCTCTTGTTAAGTCTTCGGTAAAACACACAACTTAATTTATTTTGATAATTTTCGTGTTTTTTATGCATTATTCGGCTGTTTAAATTCTATAAAAGTCGATTTTACTTATTTTATTACAAAAACGCACCATTTTTTAAAAAAGTTTTTTTAAAAAAGAAAAGGGTTTTAAAAATAAATATAATTTCAGGACGCGCGTACAGGGCCGTTTTCGACACCCAAACGGAACTTTTAAGCAATTTTTTGTGGTTGAAATATGTTTTTTGGCTTAAGGAAAGAGCCTTTAGATAAGGGGAGTTGAATAGTGTATCATAGTTGCATTGATGGACTTAAAAGCTGCAGTCTTGAATCTGGTTTTGGATAAAGGGTGGGTAATTGAGATTGCTCTTATCATAAAATAAGATCATCGAAACCTATTATGGTTTTATGGTTTCGATGATTCTTATTTTATGATAAGAGCAATCTCAATTACCCACCCTTTATCCAAAACCAGATTCAAGACTGCAGCTTTTAAGTCCATCAATGCAACTATGATACACTAATTCAACTCCCCTTAATCTAAAGGCTCTTTCCTTAAGCCAAAAAACATATTTCAACCACAAAAAATTGCTTAAAAGTTCCGTTTGGGTGTCGAAAACGGCCCTGTAGACGCGCGTCCTGAAATTATAATTTATTTTTAAAACCCCATTTTCTTTTTTAAAAAAACTTTTTTAAAAAATGGTGCGTTTTTGTAATAAAATAAGTAAAATCGACTTTTATAGAATTTAAACAGCCGAATAATGCATAAAAAACACGAAAATTATCAAAATAAATTAAGTTGTGTGTTTTACCGAAGACTTAACAAGAGAGCACTCTAGCGGCGAATCGCAAAAGTTTTTTAAGAAAAGTTTTACACTTTTTTTTTTTTCTAAAACGATGTTTGTACTTAACGACAGAAGGGCCATTCGAACTAAATAAATAAATAAATAAATAAATAAATAAATAAATAAATAAATACAAAATAATAAATGTTGGATTCACAATATTTACAGTTAAAATGTTTGAGTCGCCATATGGATTACAGAGGGCGTGCCTGTCTGCGCATGACGTATCCAAGCGCCATCTTGGTTCAGGTTGCTAGCGTCATTCGGGTTTTGACTCTCGGAAGAGTCGCATCGTAATTTTTTTATTTTCATTTTATTTAATTAATTATTTTTTTTTATTTACAAATTTCATTCATTTATATTATACATATTTTAGTGCGGGCTTTATTTATTTATTTTTTTTAATTATTTTCGGTCCGGCTTGGAGATAAACCAGGAGGTTTAGTCTCCCATCGTAGAAGGCCTAGGTATCGACCCAGCGACTGGCCTTGTGGTATTAGTTTTAAGTGTTTAGTGTTAAGTTCCCCCGAATCGTTAAGTTAGGAGTCAGCTCTCTCTTGGGGCTGCAGAGTTTATTAGGCTGTGTATTTATTCGATCGATCGATCATGAATTACGCGGGAGATAAGCTCCATAGTGAGAGTCTCCAGGATTTTCTTTCGGGTGACTGGGTGTCCGAGGTTATTGGCGCACCGCAAGCCTTTTGTGCATATATGTGCAGTTAAAGCCGATAGGTATGATGGCTAGCTCTGATGGCATAGTTCCCTAGACGGCCGGACCAATGCGGAAGGTCTTAAGCTTTTACGCCTGGAAATCCGAAATTTTTTTTTATAATCTCAAAGTAATAAAAAAAAAAAAAAAGTAGTAATAATAACATTACAGTTTAAAATACTTCATTTTTTAATTTCAATTATACCGCGGGAGATAAACTCCATTGTGAGGGTCTCCAAGCCCCCCCCCTTTTTTAATTGTCTTTTTTTTTTTGTTTTTTGTGTTCACAGGAGCAGCCAGGGAATCGTCGCAGCCAGAGGAAGCATCGCAGCAGCAACGCAGTCCAAAAGCTTCATCAAGGAGGTTTGAGTTCGCTATGGCTATGGGTATGGGCATGGGCATGGGCATGGGCATAGATGTTTTCTACTCAATGTTGGGTTGTGGGGTTTTTACCTTTTCACTTTTTTCTTATTTCCATTTAATCTCTTATTATTTTTTTTAATTTCTGTTTCTCCCTAACATCTTTTTATTAATAAAAAAAAATTAAAAAATAAATAAAAAAACCGGGATTTTAAAAGACAGCCTAATATAATTTTAAAAACCTGTCGATTAGCACTTTTTTTAAAGCGGTTAAACGACATTAAAAAAAAACAGAATCGAGGTTATTTTTCGCGCAAAAGATTGTCGAAAAGTACAGACAATCATGTCTCTAATGTTTGGTATTGTAAATTGTATGAATGTTCAATGCCGTACATTGTACATTTGTACAATCTTAATTTAAGTTTAGATTAAGTTTAGTAACTAGTATAAGTAAGTTTAGTTTTTTAAGTAGTTTTAAGTCTAGTTTTAAGTTAAGTTAGTTTTAGGGTAATTTTAAATTAGTTTTAAGTGGACCATCTAGAGGGATAAAGTCCTCCTCACGTCATACGGCACCCATCTCGTGCGGATCGATATGAAAAGGACGTCATTTTTATGTCGACCCGTACGAGGTGGGGACTTTGTGCCGTGGGGAGGATGGCATCTTTTTCGGTGGCCCGGGACAGGGTTGTCCCACCAACCCGTGTGGGGTTTTTGGCTAGTCCCCCATCGGGCGCCTCCCCAGGTGGCGGATAGGGGAACGCTCTCCAAAATCGGAGAGTATGAGGATTTATCCCTCAGGCGGACCAAAACTAGCCACAACAGACAGCATGTGAATCTGAAAGAGATTTCAGTTTTCTTAATTTTCCAGAAAAAGCATGGGTTAGGGGCTAAAAGAAACAGTTTGGGGTTTCTGGACTGTACAGCATGATCAAAACTTTTTACGTGCTAGAGAAATGATGTTTTTTCAAAAGCTCAAATTTGGCTGAACCGAATGGAGTCAATTTCAAAATTGAGCTTTTCATGATGTTCGTGAACTCACACTTTCTCTCCTTTTAAAACTCAAAGTCGGAGGTTGCATATAAAAAAAACTGTTTTTTAAAACATATTGCAATTTCAGGACGCGCGCGGATATGGCCCTCTTGGACATTTTGGATTATTTATAGAATCGTCTTAATTTAAAAATTATCTATATATATAAGACTGATTGTCCTTAACGACTCATAATAATAGATTACGAGATCTCATATATCCCGCGGCCCGAAAAATCTGAAATTTTCGCAAAAGGTTCGTTTCGATTTACCATTTAATAAATAAGACTTTCATTTCGGAATTCCAAACCGTTCCCGAGAAACCCGGAAAACCAAATCCGGTAAAATCCTAGCTTTAACTTACGGCCGAAGAAAAAAAAAAGAAACGTAAGGGTTTCGTTTACAAGCGAGGAACTTTTTTTTTTCAGTGATGACCCATGCTTTTTTTTCACTCATTCGATAGAGGAAATCTCAAAGAAATTTTCGGTTTTTTCAAAATTAAAATCGGCCGGAAAATAACCGAGAAACCGATTTTTCAAAATTCCCTTTTTTTAAAGTCCGTGGATGTTAGACATAATTAATATACAGAGAAAAAAAAGAAACGTGCGGGGTTCGTTCACTAGCGAATAACTTTTTTTTTCAGTGACGATATATGTTTTTTTTGGACTTATTCGACAGAGGAAATCTCGAAGAAATTTTCGGTGTTTTCAAAATTTAAATCGGGTTGTAAATGACGAAGTAATGGGGGCTCAAAGTTGGGTGCATCGGTCGGGCTCATATAGCGGGAAGTAGAGTTACTTATAAACGATGAATTGAAACGAGCAGCGGTTTCGGGCAAGAGCCAGAGTGCGTGGCGTTTTTTGTTTTTTCATGCAGGCTATGTCTGTTCAAATCTCGGTGGCAACTTTTTTTTTTTTTTTTTTTTTTTTTTTTTTTTTTTTTTTTTAAATAGCTGAGGGGGGGCTGTTAATCTATGAAACTGGTTTGGTTTGGTTTGTTTTGCTGACTCCGGTGCGGTTTAAAATCTTAGAGATTTTTTTCTTTTTTAAAATTTTATTTGACCCTTTTTCTAAAAAGGGCCCATGGGATTTTTATTCACCGAATCAGCAAAAATATAATGCCAATATGGAACAAAAAAAAGAACTTTTTCCCAAACTGTTCCCCAGAAACCCCGGAAAAAGAAAAAGGCTTCAAGTTTAGGCAAACGGGGAAAATTAGTTCTTTATCACCTACGGGAAGCTTTTTTTTTTTTTTTTACGTAGGGCTACGTCATAGGGCTCAGTCCTGGGGAAATCTGTTTGTCTGTCTGTGGGTGTGTCAATCTGTTCGCAACAAAAATTAATATTTAATTATTTTAATATTTTAAATAATATTTTGACAATTTTTTTTAACCTTTAGCAATAATTTTACTTAAGTTTTTTTCGTGCCAGGAAAAAATTATATTTTTATCATAAAATTCGTATTTTTTGTCCAAAAACGAGCAAAAAAATTGCCTTAAGAATTTTAAATCGTTTCATTGTTTAAATTTAACGATATTAGGACTGTACCCCAAAGACGTGGTCTTACATAGGAATAATCTGATTTTTTTTTTTTTTTTTTTTTTTTTTTTCCTGCCAGATTTTTAGTTTCAAGGTATACAAAAGGCTGAAGAATTATAAAATTTGATAAAGCAGGTGGAAAACACAGGTTTTGATGTTTTTGGAAGAAACTCTTACGTTGAAGCCTATAGTGTTTTAGGGCTAAACGAGACTTCAACCTTTTATTTATTTATTTATTTTTTAAAAAATAGTCGGATTGCCTAAATGTAAACGCTCTCCTTCATTTTGGAACCGAATTTCAAATATATTTTTTCTTACAAAAAATTACGTTTCAAAATGTGATGAACATCGCAATTGTTCTTTAAAAGATACGAAGTAAATACAGGTACGACTTTGAAATTTTGCTTAGAGGACTGATGTAACAGTGTTGTCATTTCGGTTCGATTTTATCTTTTTTTTCGTGAAAATGAACCTGTACGTAAAAGCTCACCAGGCATCTTTCCATGAACAGAAATCAGTTCAAAATTTATCTCCCTAGAATGCTACATCATTCCTAGGAAAAATAAAGGGGTGTGGACATTTTGGGAGGGTTTACATTTAGCCAACCCGACCCTAAACGTTTTTGTGCGCAATTTTTGAAAAAGCTTTGTTTGTCAGCGAATGGCCTATAAGATTTCCGTGATTTCGATTTTTTTGTTTACTGAAAAAACCTTACTGAAATGAAAACAATTACAATTTAAAAAAAAAAAAAAATATCCAGACATTCTTGAGAATTTGTTTATGCGAACAAACTTTTCGAAAGAATACCGAGCGGCGATTGAAATTTTTTTTTGTATGAAATGTATATTTTGTATAATTTTCCAACCAACCTAAAACTACTTTAAGGCAGGAGGAACGTAATCCTCCCAGCTGGGGCTATCGGTATGTGGATCAAAGAGGGAACCGGAAAGATGTTCAGTAAAAGAATACACCAGAGGCACTCAAAGAGTGAGCTCGATTGATATTTTGATTTCAATTTAATCCCAACTTTGATTTTGTAACCTAAACAATTTTATAATCATTTTATAAAATTGCATGAACTTATATTCCAATAATATTATAATAATGCGATGGGACCAATTTCATATGAGTAATCGTTGAGGATCCTATCCTTAATCATAAACGAATTGGCTCAGTTATAATTCCATTTCTGGAGAAAGAGTTTATTTAACTCTAACTCCATCCTGTTTTTCAGCACTCTATTGCATTAATGTTCAATAGAGAACACCGCCCTTTTGTATTCATTTCCTTTTTTTTGGGTGTCTTGAAAGGTAAAAAAAAATTTAGAAGGCATTTAAACAGCACTGGTAATTTAAAAAAAAAAATCTTTTAATCAGACATTCGGAAAACATAATGTAAGAATCTTTCTCTGAAATTTCAGATTATATTAAGTATGATAAGATTAATAATAATGATGTTAATGCTCCGTTTAATATACCAGAAAAGCCGAAACAATGCTGCAGCAAAATAAGGTTTATGGTGTTGCTCTTTCAAAAAGGACCTCGCTTTAAAGTTATGGAACGCTTAAACAAAATTCAACCGATCTGGCCAAACTGTCAGCTATTTCTTTTTTTCATAGAAATTTTTCTTGCGGCCAGCTGCTCTTAAACCGGACCCTGTATAAAAAGGGATCATGGATACGAGCAATTGAGGGCAGGTCGGGCGAAGCCCGACCTGGCAGCAGTTGCTTGTATATTATAAAATAATAACCGAAAGGTTATAAAAAAGTAAAACTAATGTAAAAAGATATGAAAAAAAAAAACAAAAGTATTAGAATTAGAAAAAGTAAAACTAATAAAAAGTGTGATATGAAGAAAAGCAAAAGTTTTAGAATAAGAAAAAACGTAGTTGGAAGAGTTTTGTTAGAGAAAGTTAAAAATATGTAAAGTCTTAAGAATAAGTTTAAATTTTTCAAAAAAATGTAAATATAAAAACCTACTGCAGTTTCTGAAAAATCAGTTCCTATCCTAAAATGATGCGAAAATAACAAAAGTAAAGGGGAGATAAAATATTAAAATGAATGGAAAAAGAATAAAATCAGAACTTGGAAAGAAAAGGGATCAAAAAGTGGGGTGATTAAATGCGAAACAGGTGAGGGCTAAAGGTGGAAAGATACATTGAAAAAGATAGTCGGTGTCATTTACGGATTCGAAACGCAAAAAGAGTAGAAAATGAAGAAAAGAACTGAAAAGCAAAGCATGCAAAAATAGGGAAACAGCAGACGGAAAATAACGGGGTAAAAGCGTGTGTGCGTGCGCAAGTACATGGACAGGAAAAAAAGTCGAATAAAATCATCCTTTCCTAAAATAAATAGGGGCGGTGATAAACAAAAGCCTAAAAAGAAAAACGTTTTGTAAACGTAGATTAATATATTGAATGTGCAAAAGACCTTTTCCTAAAATAGGGGAAAATAAATAAGGTTGAAAAACGCTAAAGAGTAGAAAATGAAGAGATGAAGTGAAAAGCCGCTGAAAAATAAAGCATGGAAGCAGCCGACAAAAAATAAACGGAAAAGGTGTGCGCATGCGCAAGTACATGGACAGGAAAAAAAGTCGAATAAATTCATCCTTTGCTAAAATAAAAATAGGGGTGAAAACGGTGAAGAGTAGAAAATAGCAGATACCGTCAGAAAATAACTGAAAAGCTAAGGATGCAAAATAAGGGGGAAGCAGCCGACAAAAAAATAAATGGAAAAGCGTGTGCGCGCAAATACATGAAGGCATATGTTAAAGAAAAAAAAGTCGAATAAAATCATCCTTTCCTAAAATAAATAGGGGCCGTGATAAACAAAAGCCCAAGAAAGAAAAACGTTTTGTAAACGTAGGTTAGTATGTGTGGAAAAAAGTCTATTCATCCTTACAAACAAAAAAAATAAATAGGATCGTGAAAAAGAGGGTTTAGCTTGTCTATATCCACGTTGAGGTGTCTATATCCACGTCTTCGAGAAAACGTCTTGGGACTCGAAAATACCGTCTAAAGTTTAAAGTTTTAAAAAAGCGCGCCAAAAGAAAGGCCCCAAAGTGCCCCAAAAGGCCCCCAAAGGAATCCTCAAAGGAAAAAAGATAGCTCCGCCCCTTCCGGAGGGTTGAAGCATGTACTCGGACTAAGGGGTCGTCTTTACTACTTTATTACTTAAGATTTTAGTCCCAAACCCCCTTTCAAAATCGATTATTTTGAGCTTACGTAAGATTTTACCAGCCCCCTCCCTTCCTCTTGTAAGTAATAGTAAGATTTTCTAAGGCCGTCCCCTTAACTTGCTTACGTAATTGGGGTTGTCCACGTATTACGTAACGCAAAATAGGCCACTTTTTGACCCTCCTTGTAACACACCCGTAACGTAATCTGTAACCCCCCTTCGTTATTAAGTAACACGGGTTCAAACCCCACCCCCCCTTCTCCTTTGAAAAATATTTGAATTTCGTTTTTGAAGTCAAAAAAAATTTTCAGCTTCTTGATAAATTTTAATCAAGCTTCCCCCCCGTAACAATGCGGAACACCTCCTTCGACCCCCACCCCACCTCCAGGAGTTACGTAACACATGGAAGACCCCTATGTGGATGACCACAGTCAATAATAACAAAAGTATCAATTTTTTATACCGATGTTTCATATACGAAGCAATGCTCCTTAGAGGATTTAATTTACAAAATAAACCTGGGGGTATTGCATGCAGAGCTGAGAGCTTACAAGGCTGCTGAACAGCTTTAAACCTACGAGGATTCTCTATGCCATGTTACTGACAGATTCATTCTTAACAAAATAAAATTGATCAAAGAATATTTTTTTTTACTCCTATTTATTGATCACCAAAAACGGCAAAGAGCCTACAGCTCCCATAACGAAAAAAATTTTAAAAATTGCTCAACCTCTTCCGACATTATTTCTTTGAAAATGGCGGCTGGCGAGAATTTTTTAAAAGCTTCCCTTTATTTACCGTTGGCAACAGCTGGTACTTACAATTCAAAGCATTCGTCGAACATCGGATTCAAAGTTTTCTTATGAACGTTGGTTTGTTGTTCTGCGCAGTGAGCAAATACTTTCCTAGGGAGCAGTTCGATTATGACGAAAGGATCGCTAAAACCGTTCGGATCTAACGGGATGACATCACGCGCATTTAAAACTTCCACGCAAAGGGAATCGTGATTGAAATAAGCTCGAACGGAAAGGTCCCATATTCGCTCGTTTCCTGATTTATTTGGTCGATGAGCCGCTGCTGATAAAACTTCATTATTAATCTATCGGTGTCGGTGCGGTGATAGGTTAAGCGTTGTTCCACCTGCCAATAAGTAGCTGAAAAAATTTTAAAAATAAAAATGACAAAATGACATGGTGCATGCAGCTCAAATTCGATCGCTTACGTGATTTTAAAGCTTCAAGAGCCAAGCCCTTTTCTTCGGCGTGGAAAAAATCGACTAGTATTTCTAAAGCTTCGTAAAGTCTGTCGTAGAAAACTGCAACTTTTTCTCCGGACGTGGAATCGACTTGATGCCCTAATTCGAGAAGAACGGTGTCCCATATGTCGGCTAACACTCTTTCGAAATTTCGAGGTAGTAGCGCTGCGTTCAGGGAGACTAAATGTCCGTCTAATAACTCTAAAAGGGGCGATATAGCTTCTGCTGTTGGGAGTGAATCGGGGGACCACGCAAGATGAAACATCGCCTTTTTCAAAGACTGCCGCATCTGAAAAATCAAAGAGGAAAATTAAAAATTTGCTGAATTGGAAAAAGATAACTTCGACACGTCCCATAACTGAAATATCCCTAATCAGAGACCTCCCCTCCCCTCCACCTTAGGGATCATATAAGTATTTCGTAAGCATTTTTTTTCCTATTTTGTATCCCCCCCCCTCCCCCTAATATTACGCAAGATTTTTTTTTTTTTGTTTTCTTTAGATTTTTTTTCTTAATGATTTGCAAAATAAAAGAAAATTTAACTTTATTTATTTTCATCTTCAAAAAAATTAGTGTTACAATTCCTTCTTCTTTTTCTGAAATAAAATTATGACTAAGCGTCCAAAAGAGAACAGTGAAATTTATTTTTGAAAAAGTTAATGAATCAATAAAATAAGATCAAAAATCAATGAACAAAATCAAAGATTACTTAATAAAATTAAATCAAAAATGAATTTAAAGGAATCATAAAATGAAATTATGAGCTAATGAGATCATTTTTACACTGAATAATGCAGCCAATTTTTTTATACAGTCAAACCTCCGTAACTTTCCACCTTCGGGGCTGTAGGGGAAGGCATTGGAAAGTTATGGAGTGCCCCCACCTCAAAAAGAAAATGTCGATTACCCCTCCAAACAAATGATTTATTTTGTAAACATAGAATGTTTTTATAAAAGCGAAATGCAGTATTTTTTTTTTCAAAAACAAAAATTTTAAAATCAAAATAAAAACTCTGAAACGGCCGGAAGTCAATGGAGCGAAAATCATTTCAAATAGGTTTAATGTGATGCCTGAAAAGCCAGAATTTAAAAAAAAAAAATAAAGAAGAAAAATTTTTGGTTTATGCCCTTTGGTTTTACTTTTTTGAGGGCGCGAAAAGGTTCATTTAAATAGGATTCTCCAATCAAGCGGGCCCGTAGCCAGAAGGAGGGGGTAGGGGAGCTAGAAGTTTTCATGCTGGGGCTCCAAATGGCCGTTATTAATAACATGGAAGATAGGTTTTTTTTATCAACGACATTTTTAATTTTTTTTGTTGATAAACAAATAAATTTTTCTGCTGTCAAACCGTCAGCCATTTTCTAGTGGTGGGGGAACGTTCCATTGGTACTTTGCTCTTCAGGGAAACTTAGAGAGTGGAAAGTTATGGAGGTTTGACTGTAATAGCAAATATTTGAAGTATCAAATCTTACGTAAGACATGGAATAAACCCCCCTCCCCTATTAACTGCTTACGAAATACTTGTATGACACTTTACAAAAAAATTCAAATGTGCCCATCCTCAGTTGAGGACTCCAGTACTAAAAGTACTGAAAATTTTACCGTAATTATTACTATGTTTTTGAAATAAAATCCTAACCTTTATTCCTACTCTAGAAATAACTTGTAAAGCCCTAGCTTCTAACGTTAATCTAGTTTCCTCGAGAGCGCCATACAAAGCTTCTCTCCATTGACTAGCACCTCCTTCTCCGTTGGTCGCTTCGACGGCTTCTAAAATTGGTTCCACGGATAACGTCGTCCCTAACATTGTGAGGGACCGCCGGACGTACTCCAAATCGTTAACGGACACGCACATTTCGTCGGATATTTTAAAAGGTCCCAAGTCTTCGTAGTATCCGGAATCTTGCAATTTCTGCTGAACTAAATCCGTGTAATACAACGAAGAGGACGTTATGATGTCGATTATTTTCATCACGAAATTATAAGCCGATATTAAATCCGGCCAGAACAACTGCCTCCAAAATTCTTGGATCTGAAAAAGAAAGAAAAATAAAAAAAATATAGCTATTTATATATAATATTCTAAAAATATTCCTTTGAAAGAAAAGAAAGAAAACAAAGTCTTTTGTCGGGATTTAATATTAAATCGGTTTTCCTTATGCCAATAAATCGAAGTAAAGAACAAAAGCTCAAAAATATGAGCTTTAATATAAAAAAAAGATGAAATGATTAAAAGATAAAGAATTTTTTTTTATATACTCGATTCGAATCCCCTTTAGTTTAGTTTCTCGATTGGGATTTTCGGAACTATTAAACAACGCTTCTATATTACAAAGTCTTTGATCCTTAAAATCTATAGGAAAAAAAATCGATCATGTTGCAACATGATTCCGATGCTTGAAAATTCGATGCAATCATTTTGACCACGGTCGTGCAGACAGGTCTGGAAAGCTTTTATCTGCTAAATACGGGAGGCGTTGCCCCGTTAACTTCGCAGATTTTTGTTCAATCATTAAATGGGTTCGGGTGGTGACTCGTTCCGTCTAGCGGTAACGTGATCAATGAAGTTTAGCAGCATTGAGTGAATGGGTGACCTCCGAAACTCACTCCCTCTAGCAGGGTTAGTAGGAACTACTAATACAGTCATTGCAAAAGTAATTCCTATAAAAACTGTGTTTCTGACTGCAATGTCGAATGCAGTACGAAATAATTAAAGTCTCTGACCGAAAAGTCAATTAAATTAAGCTAAAATAAAACGAGTCATTGGGTGTATAATTGTTTAAGTAAATACACTATCTTAATAGTCTTCCTCATCTACTTTCTGATTTCAGGAATTTCAGAACAGCTTCTAAATTTTTGAAAAAATATATTCTTAGGATACACTCTAGAGTGTATGGTGCCTAGGCAGGATAAACTCTAGAGTGTGTAATGCCTAGGCAGGATACACTCTCGTAGAGTGTGTGGTGCCTACTAGAGTGTGTGGTGCCTAGGTGGTGCCTAGGCAGGATACACTCTAGTGGAGTGTGTGGTGCCTAGGCAGGAAACAATCTAGTAGAGTGTGTGGTGCCTAGGCAGGAAACACTCTAGTAGAGTGTGTGGTGCCTAGGCAGGAATCACTCTAGAGTGTGTCGTGCCTAGGCAGGAAACACTCTAGAGTGTGTGGTGCCTAGGCAGGATACACTCTAGTAGAGTGTGTGGTGTCTAGGCAGGAAACATTCTAGTAGAGTGTGTGGTGTCTAGGCAGGAATCACTCCAGAGTGTGTGGTGCCTAGGCAGGATACACTCTAGTAGAGTGTGTGGTGCCTTGGCAGGAAACACTGTTAAACTATGTTAAATTTATTTGAACGAATTCATATTAAATTCATATTCATATTCCTTTTTTTATATGAAATTAATATTCAAATTTTCACACGGGAAAACAAAAAAAACTTGGCTGATTTTAATTCAATCATTTTGGCACTTGAAGCGCTAGCTGTATTCGGACATTTCTGATTGGTTATTGCGATTGTAAACAAACATTTTAATGTGGCTTTTTTTTTTCTTTTTGCAAATTAAAGAGCAACATTTAATTAAAATTCATGACCTTAATATTTCAATTAAAAATTATTTCACGAGATTTACATTTTGTTAATTTTGTCACATTTAATTAATTTTTTGGTGAACGAACGACACTTCTTCCTGAAATAGCCCTCATAATCCCAGTTTAACAGTCAGATATGAACACGATCATACAAATAGGTCTGGAAACTTGTATACCGTTTATATGAGCGCTTGGGTCCTCCTTATTGACGCTGTTTTTACGTCCGAACTTCAATCAATAGATGGCACGGACTGTATGTAGTCAGGTCATGTGACAACTTTCATTTTGAAACAAAGGCCTTCTAGGGCACAAAAATATTTTTTATAATTGTTGTCAATAAGTTTAAAAATATTTATGCTCTTAACATTACAGTCAAACCTCCATAACTTTCCACTCTCTAAGTTTCCCTGAAGAGCAAAGTACCAATGGAACGTTCCCCCACCACTAGAAAATGGCTGACGGTTTGACAGCAGAAAAATTTATTTGTTTATCAACAAAAAAAAATTAAAAATGTCGTTGATAAAAAAAAACCTATCTTCAATGTTATTAATAACGGCCATTTGGAGTTTTTATTTTGATTTTAAAATTTTTGATTTTAAAATTTTTGATTTTAAAATTTTTGATTTTAAAATTTTTGTTTTTGAAAAAAAGAATACTGCATTTCGCTTTTATAAAAACATTCTATGTTTACAAAATAAATCATTTGTTTGGAGGGATTATCGACATTTTCTTTTTGAGGTGGGGGCACTCCATAACTTTCCAATGCCTTCCCCTACAGCCCCGAAGGTGGAAAGTTACGGAGGTTTGACTGTACTTATTTTCTCTTTTTTCTCAAATTAACCTAACCTTGTTCTTTATTTCATATTTATATTTATTTTGTTGTCAACCGCCATGTTATTATTTATGGTCACATGATGTGACTACAAGCAGGAGGCGCCATCATACAATTGATAAAAATGCAGAATGAAAAATGGCTTCAATAAAGAAGACACTTTTTTACCTCCAGTTTCCAAACCTTTTGTATGATAGTGGATATGAAAACAATTTTTAGAGAAAAACACAGTATTTCCTAATACACTCCATAATTTTTCAACATAGGGCAGGCAAATGTGTGTAAACGACTACTGTGCTTTTGAGAGCACGATTCATGTCCTTACCTGAAAAAAGCAAGCAGTCGCATCGACCGCAGACGTGCTATGTTTAACTATCCTCTCCCCTATCACCATCCTGTTTAATTCGAACGCAGCTTTGATACGATACAAAGCTCTCACCTTGGCGACGTTCAACCACTGATCGACGGCAGGTTCAAACCACTGATAATAACAATTTATGGAAACTGCTTTTTGATCCACGCCTGGTAAGTGCTCCTTCATGCTGCAAAAAATAAAAAAGTACGAAAAATTTAAAACTCCGTTTTATCTTTTTTCAGGTGTTTAGATTTCACAATTTAAGCATTCTAATATGTTTGACCCCCCGCACCCAATCCCCCCTCCCCTCCTTCTAGCAATAAAATTAGTATTTAAGAGTACGCATCATCGGGGCAGCAGACAAATCGTATTTTTCGATTTGAGGGAAAACGAAGACGAATCTTGAGAATCAAAAAGCTAGCCCATATTCGGAATTTTAATCTAAATATGCGCTAGCTTTATGATTCTCAAGATTCGTCTTCGTTTTCCTTCAAATCGAAAAATACGATTTGTCTGCTGCCCCGATGATGCGTACTCTTAAGCCCCAGAATGCTTAAAAAGAAAATGATGGTAATAGTATGAAGGTATTCCGCTAGAGGCGTTACAAGCGCGAAAGACGCCAACGACGCCATGTTGGCTACACATGAAATAGCTGGCATAGACTAGTCCGTAAGCTTAAAAAAAAAACAGATTCGATCATGCCGTTTAACTAAATCCAGTGATAAATCGTAAAAGAAGCAAATAAAAATACACAGAAATCGGAGGAAAAAGAAAACGAGTTTAAGGCAATTAATTCATGGAAACTGTCAGAGAAATCTCTTTTTTTTACCCGTCGGGAGAAAAACAAACTCTTGACGATTTGTGAATTTGACTGGAAATCCCGACGACAGTTATTAATTACAAAACGGTTATTTGTTTGCTTTAGGTAAAAAGCATAATGGTTTTTTTTTCTCCTCCCCTTGTTGTTTTACGGTGGATTCTATCAAAAATGTTTCTTTCTTTTCGATGATTTGCTTGCTGAAGTCGGTCGTCAAAAGAGATAAGGAATCATTAGCGAAGAGACTGGAGAAAAGGAGAAAACGTGTTCAAAAGGAATTCCTTGGGATTACCGTACGGGATACGGAGGTCAAGGTCGCCTGAAATATTACAGGAAATTCGGGCGGGCGCGTGTGCATCAAGCTTTTACGTATTTTTCAAACTTTCCTTGGTTGGAAAGAGTCGGAGACGACGTGGGTCTTTTTTGCCTTTGTGAGTTGCAAAAAGATCGGATGTAAAAAAGAGAAATTGCTTGAGTTCCAGGAATGATCTTATTCAATCGTGCGAGGTTGAAATAAAATTACAGAAACGTTTATAATTAAAAATCTTGCCTTGCATAAGAGTCTGGGGAAAACTGAGTGGGGCAGGTTTTTTTTCTTTTTAAATTTACGAATCTAGTGGAAATTACCGATTCCAAGATACAGTTACATAGAGTCCCAGTCAGCAAAGAAATATTAATATCTATCAAATATTTAAAAAATATTTGTCAACATTTTTGAAATATTTTTACCATTTCTTGTTTCAATAAATATTAGGGTGGCTCATTTTGAAGGTCAAGCTTTTAATTTTCGCCCCCTGTGCAAAAAATCATTCATTTATATGTAAAAAGAAGCCTGAATTTTTTTTAGGTCGAAAAAAAATTTTTTGCCCCAGGCCCAGGGGTTTGAAGTTTTTAGGGCCAAAATGGTACTTAATTTAATTAAATTCGTCCAATTAGGCCTAACATCTTTTAATATGAAAAGTATATTAGGTATGTATTGGGCTTCCTAAAAAAAATATTAGGTTCGAAAATATTGATCCGTTTGTCGCCCAGGCAGGGTTATAGTAGAAAAACGGGGATGGCTATAACAGGGTAAGGGTAACTCGAAAATAGCCAGGTATGTATTTGCCCAAAATATGTAAAAATAATGTCCCAAATGTAATTTCAATGCCAAAAATTTTTTACCCTATGTTAACCCTTTTTCCCCCTTTTTTTTTCTAAAAAATTGCATTTTTGAAGCCCAAAAGTGAATTCCCCACGAAAGTAAGCACCCAAATTAACAAAACTTGATAAGTTCTCCGAAATAAAAAATTTAAATTTCAAATTTTTGGGCACTTTCAATTTTTTTAAAATTGATATTAACATTAAAAATTGAGTGAAAATTTTTTAGGGCCCGAAAATTTTCAAAAAGCCGATATAAGGGCCAAAAGTGAAAATTTTTTTTGGTATAAAAGACCATCGATCCCCATCGGAAATTTTGCGTAGATTACGAACTTGAAGTCGAAAATTAGTTTTGGTGTATGGTTGTTGAGCTACAGGCCGGATTTAAAGCTCCGAAAACCTAACTGTGGCTCAAAAACCATGCACCAAAACTAATTTTCGACTTCAAATTCGCAATCTACCCAAAATTTCCTATAGGAATCGATGGTCTTTTATGCCAAAAAAAAATTTTTACTTTTGGGGGACCTCTTAATGCTGACCGATCTACCTCAAATTTTTTGTGGAATAATCTTATAGGCATTGGAACAAAATCAGGAGGGTTCATCAAAAAATTTAAAAGTCGGTTTCAAAGAACCACCCAAGGGAAGGGATATGTGGCTGTGTGCTAGGAATGAGAAAAATGGTGGGGGCAAGAAAGCAGAAAAAAAAAAAAAAAAAAAAAAAAACAAAGTCCGAAAGAATAAACGATAGGAACAACGAAAAAAAAGCATCGAGGAATAAAAAAAAAATTCTTTCAGTTTTATTACCATTGACGTAAGACAACACTACTCATGTGCTGCCTATATAATTTTCAAGTACTGAACATTTTTCAAATAAAAAAATATTTCCGTTAAATTTTCCCCATCTTCAAAAAAACAACTTAACGTCCTTGACGACAAATTTCATAAGGTCTTCTTCCTTTTTTTTTTCCTTCTTCCTCCCTTTTTTATTTCAATTCTAAAAAAACTTTTCGTTTTTTTTTCCTCGAGAAAAGCTTCTTATAATCATTTCCTTTCATTTCTGAAAACATAATTCCTATTTTAACACAACACAATAAATACTGAAAGAAATGGAAAAGGGATTTCAAATAAAACCGTATTAATAATAACTTTTTTCTTATAATTTTATTTCAATTCCCTTAGAATCGTTTCTTCTTCTTGTTTTTTTTTTTTTTCTTACGTGTTTATTTACTTTTTCCCCGTTTACCATGGGGTATATACGCTTATTTTTTTTTCTTCTCTCTTTCTTAAACCTTCGTCGCCCTTTTTCTTCTTATTTATTTTCCTTAATCACTTCCAATTTTGTAATTAAAAAGGTTTTAAATTTTCATTATACACTTTTTTTATATGTACCGTAATGACGTCGTCTGTCGTCGTCGTCGTCGACAGTTTATTTTATTCATAGAGCTACTTCCCTCGCCCTCGCATGCAACGGAGCATTAAAAAAAGAGTCAGGGATGGAAACCGAACCGAACCGAAACCGTTTTTCGTTTATCCCTTTCACGGTCGAATTTTTGAAAATTTTCCCGGAAAATAGAAGAAAATTTCCGGAATGATTTTTTTTCTCATGATTTTGCAATTAAAATTAACCTAAAACCTATTATGGACCCGCACTGTGCGTTAGGGTGGGTCGAAAAAAATTTTTTTTTTATTTTAACTTGTAATACCGCACAAAATTCTTCATTTGGCGTCAGAATAACATATGTATGACCTCAGCCCGATCGGACAATATTTTGAGGTTCCCTAATGCATTTACATGCTAAAAACCGAAATTTTGGATATTTTCTCGGCCAAAAAATTTTTCCAACATGGAAAGTAACCGAAACAGGATTTAAATCGAAGCTTGACCTTCGTAACATACGGTGCGACTGTAAAAAGAAAAGTTCCTGATGTGTTCTTTTCTACAGGTTGATCTAAGTGCTTAAATAGCTTTGTTTTTTGTCTTGGGTCGCCTGCAAAATCCATGAAAATTTTTGTATCGAGCTGAAAATCGTAGGGGAACTACCCATAGGGTTAATTTATCAGATTTAACACGATTTTTTTAAATCCGAATTTATCCGGCAAAATGGCGGCATTAAAACATTGATTTTAAGAGCTAAAATTTTAAAAATTTAAGTTTTTTGATGAATAATTCTGCTAAAACGGAACCAGAATTTTTTTTTCTGTTTTTTCTACTTCCGGCGATCAAAACAAGTGTGTTTAAATGTTCTTCAAATCATTTTTTTAATCTCTCGAAATATTTTACAAATATTTAAAAACAATATTTTACAGTCGCACCGTATGTTACGAAGGTCAAGCTTCGATTTAAATCCTGTTTCGGTTACTTTCCATGTTGGAAAAATTTTTTGGCCGAGAAAATATCCAAAATTTCGGTTTTTAGCATGTAAATGCATTAGGGAACCTCAAAATATTGTCCGATCGGGCTGAGGTCATACATATGTTATTCTGACGCCAAATGAAGAATTTTGTGCGGTATTACAAGTTAAAATAAAAAAAAATTTTTTTTTCGACCCACCCTACTGTGCGTTAAAACCCATATTAGACGCCTACCAATTTTGGGTGTATGCAACCTGAAACACATACATGCAATACAAAATATCACACAAAATTTGTTTCCTTCCGTAAAATGATCGGGAAAAGGACTTTCTATACGTTTTCGAGGTCGCTGATTTCAAATCTGACGTCAGAATGATCTAATTCCACTCGAAAAATCCAATATGGCGCAAAAAAATGATAAAACTGACTGTTAAAAAAACGGCTCCTCAATATTGGATTTTATTTTTTCCAAAATTTTGATTTCAGATTCGGAATCAGTGGTTCAAATTCGGTTCATGCTGAAAATTTATTGACGGTTCAATTCCACGTTTGGTTTGCTTCGGTTTCGGATGACATGAAAAACTCATTTGGTTCCGGTTCGGTTTTGGTTCGGAGTCCAAAATTAATTTTTTGATTTTGGTGCTAATAAGAATTTTTTCGGTTCATCCTGCTCCGAGTTCAGAATTTTCGGAAAAAATAATTATCGATTAAGGTTCAGGTTTGGCAAATATGCCAAAAAATACCTTCGGTTGGTTTGGTTTGGTTTAAGTTACTGTTGATATCCTTGGACTTTTTCACTAAAAATCGGACCAAAACCAAACCGAGTATTTGTTACAAAGAAAACCAAAACCAGGGATGGCAAACCGCTCCAAAAATCAAACCCGTCCGGTTCGGTTTCTTTTTCGTTTTAGTACAAAACCGGTTTCGGTTCAGGTTCGGTTCCGGTTCGGTTTTTAACAAGAAACCGAACCGAACCGAACCAAGACCGAACCAAACCGTTAGTTACAAAAACCGAATCGAACCTGAAACCAGTTTTGTGCTACGAAAAAAAAAACCGAACAGAACCGAACCATATTTAAAAAAATTTTCATCGGTTTCCGAACCGAACCCTTCCTGGTTGAAATCATTTTACCCTAAATCGAACCGAATTCTACTTTTCAGTTTTAACAAAAAAACGAACGGTTTTGCTTTCCGGAGCGGTTTACCATCCCTGGAAAAAATGACAGAAAGAAATCTTTTTTTTTTTTTTCTCCTCCTCCCTTTTTTCCAGAGAATAAACTTACTTTACGAATTCTTGAAGCGCGAAATAAAGTTCGAAAACCGGCGTCCCAATTTGCAAATTCGGCGACATCAGCTGGGATTCGTCCGTCCTGAAGGATGCGCACAACTGAGCTACTCTTGGTCCCATATCGTGATTTATCTGCAGAACGAAAAACAGGAAAAATTATATATTTTTTTTAATTAAGTTAAAAGCAGGCGATTTTAATAGCGTTTTCAAGCCCGTAAGTGGTTTCGGTTTAAAAAAAAATAAAAACTATCCTATAATTAAATTTTGTGCATTTTACATGCAGCTGACGGACAGAGAAAAAAAATTGCTTTTTTTTTCGAATTAGCTTGCGCATGCTATTAAAAAAAAAAAAAATACAGAAGACTTTTTATTTTTCGATTTTGCGATAATGAAAAGAACTTCCGAAAATATTTTAATTGCGTTTAATTGCTGGAAACAATAATTCGATAAGAGAACTTTCTTTTTTTTTCCGGTAAAATAAAATTCCCGGGAAAAATTATAGTAACTTTTCCGACCCGGAGTGAAAATTGGTTCGAAGAAAAGCGATTGCCTAAGTTATTATATTGTTTGGAGGAAATATTTATCCAAGGGAGGGGGATTCTCTTCTTTGAATAGAGATTATTAATAATTACGTAATTTTCGTAATTAAAAAAATATACAGCGTAAAAAAAAAAAAAAAAAAATTGCGTTGACGAAAGCTGAAAGCTAAAGAGCGCCAATTTATGTATTAATGATTATTAATTATAGCTAATAAAAAAAGTGATTAAAGCATAAAAAAAATATACAATGGGATGATCCGGAATAAATCTATGGTCAACGATTTTGGGTTTGCAAAGGGCAGAAAGAGCGGCCAAAAATAAAGGGCTTGAAAAAAAAAACAGCTGCGGTGTCGATTACGTCATTCCCATAAGCTAAACGTTTCTCTTTTGTTTTTCTCCCAGATGCTTAGCTTACGGAGTGACGTAATTGGCGCCGCGGCTCTGGGAAAAACTTCAGTTAATCATTTACATGGTTTTGGCCCTAATTTTTGGACGCTTTAAAACTTTTCTATATTTAAAATGCATGAAAAAGTCTTTATGGTTCCTAATTTTGATAATTTTTTGAAATGTTTTAGCAATAAAAAAATAAAACGACATTGATTATTTTTTGTTGTTAAAATAGTTCACAATTTCAACGCTAGAGTGCTGTGCTAGTCCGGTGTTGTAAACGAATTATTACCCCAAAAAAGTAAACAAAGAAGCCATTTTTTCTAGAAAAAATCGAATTTCTCAAGACATTTGTAAATGTTTAGTGCTGAGATATTTTTTTGGGGTTTTCCTTGTTCTAAAGACGTCCACATAGGAATTAACATAAAATACGAAGTCAAAGATAACAAAAATGTCTTAATAACCTTTAACAATCTTTAAGAAAATTGTTTTCTTATAAATATTGAAGTGTTCATCTACTGGGTTTTCACTGTTCACAATTGGGTTGCTGTGTTCATTTATTAGGTTTTTTTGATTTTTTCACTATTTTTTTAAAGTTTTTCCTTTTCCAGTCTGTTTTATTGAATTTTTGAGACTTTTTCTTGTCTTTTAACTAATTTTTGACATCATGGTAAAATTTCAGCTTAAAGGCAACCTTATTAAAATAAAATCTAAAGATCAATTTCTCCTTAACTGTTCATCTATTTATCGGCTCACCCTGGAATTTTATCCGATAGTCAAATTCCTATTATTTTGTTCGGGGTTCTATTTCGATTATTTTAGTACGTACCTCTCTCCCTAACAGCAAAAGGCTTAGCAAACTGAATTAGTTTGTGAGGTAAGGGCTATGATATTCCCTTTGATACTGGATTCATTTTCCGAGAACCGATAAATAATTATTATAATACAAATAGGATATTAAAAAAAAATAAATAAAATAAAAGGATTTTTTTTTACATCGCGCCTGAGGAGAAATGCCTTTGTTGTTTTTCCAGCTTAATTATGTAAATTTTACCATGACAAAAATTACATAAAATAAAATCACCAGGCCTAGTGTTTTAACCTCATATACAGTATATGAGGCATCGTTATAAAAAAAAATTAAAAGTTTGTTATTTTCGACTGGAATAAACTGAAACTTGACCTAATCAAATACTTTATGCCGCTGATTCCAAATCTTAAGTCAGAAGATTCAAAAAATTTAAATCCAAAATGGCGGAGCAATTTTATTTTTAAAAACTTTACTTTTGGTGCCATATTGGCTTTTCTGTTTTAAACTGCATCATCCTGACATTATAATTTGAAATCTACGACATTCGAAAACACAGAAACCTTTTTTCCCCGATTGTTTTAGAAAAAAAAAAATTATGCGATATTTTGCATTACATGCATGTGATGCGGGCTGCCTGAACTCGAAATCGGTTGGCGCCCAAAATAGGTTTTAACGCATAGGGCGAATATCTACGGGTATGGGGGGGGGGCTTTTTATTCCCTAAAATTATTTTTAAATAAAAATGTGGGAAAATATTTTCCGATTTTGGACCCTAAAAGGTTAAAATAAATTAATTTAGTCGTTTAAGTTTAGCTTACGGAGAAGAGTTCAAAAAATTCGAAAACCATGGATTTATTACGGACCACCCTTTAACAGAGTTTATTACTTCAACGCAAAGCATTATGGGTTATTCCCACAATGCTTTGCGATTGGGGACAAACAAAATTAAATTCAAAATGGCGTATAAACATTATTATACTTATTACATTATTTACATTATTTTTGGTTTTATCTTAAGGAGGTTGAATTGAGAATCTTAACTGATCATTCTCCTGCAACTTAAACATAGGTGAAACTTTGTTTATTTTTTGAAGAAAGATTTTCCCGACTACAAAAGTTTAATTGGAATTGAATCAATTTTTAAAAAATATAGGAATATTACTTTTAACATTCTCCAAAACTTTCGTAACATGAAATTTTGATCCCTTTATCACTTTTGGCGTTTTTTGTGAGATTTTCTCAAAAAAAAAAAAAAAAAAAAACGATCTTTATAAGTAAAACACCAGCATGTTTACAATTTTTGCAAATTATTTTTGTAAAAAGCTTATAAAACATTTTAATTTTATTTAATAATAAAAGCGAGTTTTAATGGAACAAAAGTGGAGAATATTAAGAGGAATATTCCCATAAATGTAAAAAAAAATCAACCGAAACCAATTCCGAAACCAATAAAATTTTTGTAGGAGGAAAAACCTTTCTTCTTCAAAAAAAAAAAAAAAAAAAATAATAATAAACAATGTTGCGCCCATGCTTAAGGTGCAGGAGAACAATCAACTAAGAACCTCAAATTCGTCGGTAGAACATCCTTAATTTTTCCATTTGGCAGCACAGCAAAATGCAAAAAAAGGCATTACTCTACTTCAAAACGTTATTTTTAATGAGAAAAGTACACTAAAATATTATGAGAATATAAGTGGCAAACGTCTTTAAAAAAATTATGGCGAGTAAATGCAATTGTCTTTTCGTTCTTTATTAAAAATAAAATTATTAAGTTAATTAATTTAAGTGTCGGGTAAACGTAATTCTTATAAGTAAAGTTATGCCATTTTTTTACGATCCACTCCGGATTGTAAAGAAAATTTATAATAATGTTTTCGAGACACTCTAAATTTGCTTTTGTTTGTCCCCGATCGCAAAGCATTGCGGGAGTGATCGCAAAGTATTATGGGAATAATCCATGATGCTTTGCTTGATAGTAATAAGCTCTATGTACAGCAGTTTAGCATATGCAATGTATTTTAATTTTTTAAAAGTTAAATGCGACTACGCAATGCAAACTGTGCTCGAATAGAATAAAGATACCTCCAGTCTGGCAACGGCGGAACTGACGTCCCGGACAAGCTGTAAATGAAAATCATAAACGTTCGATACTCACACCAAAGAAAAAAAAAAAAGAAAAACTAAAGAGTATGCAACTCCACAAGAAAACTCAATGAAAAAAGAAAATCTTATTTTACTATAAAAAAAAAAAAAATCTTAATGCTGTTTTGAAATTTTATATCACAGCTTTTTTATTGCTTGAATGGCGTCTAATTTTCATTTTTCTCCTTCACAACTACCATAAATAACGTCGTATAAAAAATTTATGTTTTTGAAGGCTACGAGGCAAAAAAAAAAAAAAAAAAAAAACATTTAATTTCAATTCAATTAACACATTGCATAAAAAAAGAATATATTAACACAAGAAGAGCGTTCTTGGAGCACTTACCATTTTCTCAAGCTGCTTATAAACGGAATTGAAATAGGGAACGTTGTTTGTGCTGTAAATAAAAAAAAATAAAAAATCTTAATTACTTCCATTCACTTTTTCAAGAGCTTTTCAAATTTTTTTTTTTTTTTTAAAATTAAGAGACTTACTGTTCGAAAAGCGGGTTAAAAGCTTGTATACCCGTTTGAAGATCTACCAGCAAAACAGTTACTAAATGAGTCAAGGCTTGAAGGACGTGATCGACTTTATTCGCTTCCGATTGAATAATCGTTAGGTCTCGGCTATCCGTTTGATTCAAAGCTTCAGCTTGGGCCTCTTCGTACCATTCCGCGGTCCCTTTCTTCAAAGCCAATATGATCTCCCCTCGGATTTCTTTGTGAAAAGGGCAGCATTTCCAGAATGCTTTCATGTTAGCTAAAAGTCCTAAACATCTGCAACGAAAAGAAAGAAATAAAATTCTATTAAGGATAGATTACAATTTTTCTTTTTTTTTTCCTCGCATAAAATTAATCCGGCTTAAATCTCGGCTTCGTCTGCTCTAATCTTTTAACGAAAAAAAAGTAATAACAAAGTCTGTTGTAATGAATGGAAATATGACCTGTGCTATGCAAAAAAAAGAGAAAAAAAAACGGGGAAAATTAAGAATATTTACATAGTAAAAAAAAAAAAGAGAATAAAAGAGAAAATGTTGTTTTCTTTGTAATTAAATCTGAAATGAAATTCAATCTTTTTTGACAATCCGAAAAAAAAAAAAAAAAAATTAAATCAACGAGGAAAACGGGGGAAAAATGTATGAATAAAATTCATAATTATCGTGCAAAAAATTTTGTTATTTCATTTTTTTCTTTCCAACAAAAGTAGGTTTTCTCCTATGGAATTTACCATTGTATCAGCACTCTGTACACAGTTAAAAAAATATGTAAAAAATTAACAAAATCACTTGTTAATATCGGTCCACATAAAAACGTCAACAAACTCGACTGTGTTAAAAATAAAAACATTGAGCGGCCATAAGATCGTCTTTTATTTTTCGTCATTTGTTTTAGTCAACACAGCAAATTTGTTCTCTTTTAACATAGAAAAGGTAACATGCTCAGTATGTAGACTCTTTTCTACATAATTACATATTTTTTTTTACTGAGTAGACCTCCTCTCTCTCCTCTACCTCCAACCCGTACGAAAAAGAAATGCATAAATTATACGAAAAAATGGACAAACTTAAAAAAAGGTATAAGTTAAGATTTTATACCGAAAAATTTTTTTTTATCATAATTACAATTATGCATAAATTATGAATACCCAATATAAGTATGACGTTTCAAGTGTTTTATTTCTTTAAATATCCAGATATATTTTACAAAATTCTGCCGTGGAGGCATTCTGTTTATTAGGCACTTACTGGCCCATTAATTAATCGACATGATTTTCTTTTTTGATTGAATTTAAATTTTGCTCCGTAGATCAAAAATTCACAAAAACACAAAAGCACTGCGATAAAGATCCCAAAAATTGGTATCAGCAGAACTTGAATCGTTTGTTCTATTTTGATCGAACTATTACTATCTTCCTCTTTTACTTCTCTGAAGTGCTTAACAAAAAGACCTTCTGGCATATGTTTCCTTTTTTCTTCCTTTTGTCGAACTCCTGACTCGAAAAACTTCAGTATTCTAAAATGTTATATATGCCCAAATAATTCGAAATCAACGTCAGAAATTCTATTGCACTAACTTTTCATTGAATACTTCCACAAATTCATCATTGAATGGTATTAATGTTGCATAAATCGTTGTAATGGGTTGAAGAACACGATACACTCGACATGAAGAAATTTCATTATCCAAATTCCACATAGCAGGAACAACTAAATTTTCCTCATCACATATTAATTCAGCGTAATCTTCCAGAGAGACCGGAGCAAAAAAAGCAGTATAATTATTGTAAATAGTTTTCAAAGTAGGGTTTTCGCTGCTCTGCTCAGAAATAAATACATAAAATAAAAATATATACGTACAAAAAAGAAGAACCAAACTTTTTACCCGAAACCACGAATGCATAATTTCAGTTCCGTCATTATGAAGTACTAATTTATATTGGCCATGTTGACGAAACTCTTCCAAATTTGTAAATGGTATTTGAGGGATTTCGACGGCAACGAAAGATGTTATAACAGCCCCAAACGAAGTCGCAGTAATCAGCGAAGCAATTCTTGTTGAGATGCAAATTATTCTCATTGAGATATTTTGCAATTTGTCATTTCCGCTTTGATTACAAAAACTTTCCAATGTTAAAAATAAGTTATCAACCAGCTCCCTTTCCCTTTCTGGAATAATTTTTTGTACAATTAACATTAATGTACTTCCCGTTATAATAATAAAAAGTATACTAAGCTTATAATCCATCTGAAAAGGTCGAAGGTAATAGTCAGGTCGAAGATTTCCACGAGGGTATTTGATATACATATAGTACCTTAAAATATTTTTTTCATTTTATTTTGAAATTTTATGTATATTTATTATTACTTACTCCTCTTTCAACAACGGAGTGAACATGAGATGTTTCCTCCATTTCTCTTCAGGAGAAATAGCATATGGCCCATTTATAATATCAATATTAAATAAATATTTTTCTTTCAGAAAAGCGCTAACAGGCTGAATACTATGGTGAATCCTGCTCATTAAACAACCATATTAAGCATTCCATTCATTTGTAAGAAATAATAATTAGCAAAAACGTACTTTAAATTCATCAAACTAGCAACATCATTTACCAAAATGTAGTGTTGGCATTGTGCTCTACTTCTAAATTCTGGACGACAAAGCTATTGAAAGTTTTTTTTTATAATTAATTCTAATTTGTAATATGGCCGTTACATTTCAGATGGTCTTTCCCATGACTAATGCAAACTTTATCCAATTTAATATTTATACCAGGGGGATTCGCGGTTAGAAGGATGTAGAAATCAAATTTATGAACAAATATTTTTTCTCACAAACAGAAAGTTTTGTCTCCAATTGGTACCTTTTCTAAAAGACGCACACATATACTTACATTATCCGTATTATTTTCGGTCGATAGAGTGAGCACATTAATAATACTTTGATTCAAATTTGCTCTCCTTGTATAAAAAGGCGCATTCGAGATTTTTAAACCGTTGTTCCAAGTGCCCAGACGAAAAGAAAAAAACTGATTTTTAACAGTATAAAATTCCGTCAACTCATACATATTTTGACTCTTTGGTTGTATTGCTATAAACTCGCAGTTGTATGGTATGTAATTAACATATTTTAGATCCTTCGAAAACACAAACCAAGAAAAGCGAGGAGGAAAACCTTCCCCTGAAATCTATTAATAATTTTTTAAGAATAAAAAAAATCGATTTCGAATTAAAAGCCCAAAAAAGCTAAAAACAAGTTAAATAAAGTCGAACCTTCATCACTGACTATCTAATTGAACTTGTGTGTTTTTTTTCTTCATGTTCATATTTTTAAAAACTGAAATCGAGATCACATCTCGTGAATGTATGAACTTCCAATGCGATCTCGATTTCAGTATTAAAAATATGAACATGAAGAAAAAAAACACACAAGTTCAATTAGATAGTCAGTGATGAGGTTCGACTTTATTTAACTTGTTTTTAGCTTTTTTGGGCTTTTAATTCGAAATCGATTTTTTTTATTCTTAAAAATTATTTTTAGCTTTTTAGTTTCTGCTTTAGGGTAATTCTCTAACCAAGTCAACATTAGAATTTTATTTTTGGAAAATTTTCTTTTAAAAAACAATTTTTTTTTTTTTTGCATTCATATTTTCTATTTGTCTTCCTTTTATTTAGAACTCAATACCAGAAACTGTAATCATTTTATAGTGGTATTTTCACTTAAAAGTAAAAAATTTGCTAGACCCCCGGAAACGTAAATTATTTCTTATACCTAAAACTACGTTCCTAAATGTCTAATTTTGAGTAATCCAAGTCGCTATTTATTCATTAAATGCAGTAAACAGTAAAATAGCTCACCTTCACGCAAAAAAATTAATTTATAAGATTTAGTTCTTTACAAACAGCCATTTTTTTCTATTCTAAATCTACTTTTGTTAAGGTGTTTCGATAGTAAAACTCAAGATGTTAGATATTCTTCAAACTCGCACAGATGATTTATCAGGTATCCGCGGACCTCCCTTAAAAATTTAAGCAATAGTTACTTTCTAGTTAACGAGTTAAAAATTTTTGAAAATATGATAAAAATACATGGCTTTATATGGGAAGTTTCAAAAAATAAACAAAGCGTTTTCATTTATTTACGAAAAACGTTTATTTCTAGATGTTCCGATTTTTTCAAAAACGAACACAACATCTGTTAATAGGTATCATATTGATATTAGCTTTAAAAAATACATATTAGTTTCTAGTTTGAATGTTTCAGTAAAGAAAATCGGAAGCTTTGTTTATTTCGTGCAAAAAAAATGGATGCCATTTTTTTCTTTTCTAACAATAGGCTAACAATAGGATATAGTATATATCGTTACTAGAGAGTTATGGGTAAAATAACACCGAGACGAATTTGCCGCTCGAGCGAAGCGAGAGCGGCAATCGTCGAGGTGTTTTTTTACCCATAATTCTATATTGACGATAGATACTTTTCTTTATAAGTGGTACACCTGCAGAGGAATTTTTTGTAAACAAAAACAAATAAAATGAGAATTTAATGCAAAGTGTACCAACATTAATTCTTAAGTTGGCATACTTGCTTTGCATCAAAAACAGTTGGTGGTGACGTCAGAGGCATGTTATTTGTGAAATAACTCCCTAGGGCAGGATATTTTGGTGTTATTTAGGTCTGTTATAAACAAAATATCCCCGAGACAGACGACACTGTTACAACAAGACTAACATTCACGTATAAAGAAAAAATGTTTTTATTTTTTTCGTGAATTTTAACGAAATTATAAAAAGACCGAAGAACGATGCTTTTTCAACTAATAATACAGCGGTGCTATCGAAACACCTTAAGAATAGTTCCTTCGAAGAAAAAAAAATTCTATACGAAAATTTAAATTTGGCGCTTTCAAAAAAAAAAAAAATTCTCAGATGTTTTAAAATTAATAAACACATACTATTTGATCTCACTCAATTGAAAGCTAAGGTCATACAATTCTTATTACCTGATTTTCTATCATTTTTAATTAAAATCATCGACATATTTGTGTTTACGAACAATTTTTTTTTTAGTTTACACCAATGATAAATTTGATTGTAAATACCTCATTACTTTTAAAGAATGGCTACCGGTACCGTTATATCATTTTTCATTTTCGCAGCATAAGAAAAAATAAAAACAATCTAACTAATACCATGTTCCTCTTTTACTCACACCAAATACACTCACCCATAAAGTTAATTTTATTATTGTACTTAAGAGCTCAAACAACGTGAATATGAATGCATAAGATAGGATGAGACGAGTCGCAAACAGCTTTTTTCAAACAACAATATTGAATCATAAGAAGACGTTTAAGCACATATATTCTTCCCACCTTGCAACCGTCTTCCTATTGTATTAAATGTTTTATGATTTGAGGATTTTTAACTTTATTTTAAGAAGATCCATAACATCATGTATTGACGGTTCCGTTTTTTAGTTTTATTAGGAGTTTTTTTCCGCGTGACAGAGATTCGAATATACACACATATATATATATATATACACAAATCCAGTCGCCATTGAACACATGGAATCTCCTTCTTTCTACGAAATCGATTAATAAATCAATGTTAAAGGAAAATTTATAATTAAATGATGCAACTGGACGTAAAAATATTACCTCAATCCGTTTTAAATCTTTCTATTTGAAAACTACTCCAATATTACCGTAATATTTCTGCTCGTCGTAAGCAATATAACGGGAAAACATGTTCCAAGTCATATTTGCAACAGATACATGTATAGACGAAAGTCTTTTAACATCACCTTTAAATAATACGTCAGAAACAAAAATGCAATGGCGAATTTCTAATTTTTTGATCAATTCCGACAACACTGACAATTCTGTATTACTCAAAAAACCGCAACATTTTTCATTGACAATCAAAATAATGAAAATTGAAGGAAGTAAAGAACTTTTGCATTTCATTCTGAAACAATTTTCCTCAAAAATAAAAATAATTGGAATTTTTAAAACAGTTTACCTCTCGAAAGCTCACGACAATATGATTTTTTAATCCATCAACTACAACCTTTTATCCTCATTATGAGAAAATTAAAGTATGTTGACTTTAAACGCTTCAGTTAGAAATAACAATTTCATGAAAAAAAAAAAAAAAAGATTACATAGGAAATTAAGAACTAGTTGATTAGACCTGCGGGCAGATCACAATTTAGGGAAGAAAAATTTTTGCAACCTGTTGAAAGATGCGAATTTAGCTGGCATAGGCCAAATGGGGTTTAGCCAAAACATAACATTTTACATGTCAAAAGAATCAAATCAATGTTTTTTTTAAAAAAAAACTGATCAAATATTATTAAGCCATACAAAGCGAGCGACATCTTAAAAGCAATGACCCCGTTTTTAACATGTGTCCTTTTTTCTTTTACATACTTTTCCATTTATTTTGCAAAAATCTTATACACTCCTTGCATCACTTCTTCGTACGGGTGTACCATTAAGATACTAAAAAATTAAATAATAAATAAAATTTCCAGCTTCTGTGCAGTATATCCTTTTGGGCATAAATAATGCTGAAATTGCACATTAAAATCCTCGATTTCATTTCGTTTCGAAATATTTTTTTTTTAATCCCCATCAACATTAATCGCCCATATTTGCAATATCGCTTAAAACTAAAAAAAAAAAAGGGAAAAATAAGCCGATTACCAATAAAATGAATATGCAGCATGCGCTTATTCACTTCAGTCTGGAGATAATAAAAAAAATTTTTAACTGCCTGCATCGTAACTCAAACATTTTCCTCGTTTCCGTAATGGGTGGGAAATGAGGTCGATTCTTGCAATTTTTTTTTTTTATTTAAAAAAATACTGCAATACATTTAATGGGCAAATAAATTGAAAAGTTGTTCCTTTTGAACCGTTTCCTTTCAGTAAGCTTCACATCCTTTATTTGCCTCTTTTTTTTTTTTACTCCCTTTTTTTTGTGATTCAAGTCAAAGATCTTCATGTTCTTTTATGATTTCAAAATGGAAGTTTTATGAATCGGATTAGCGTTTTCTTTGATTAAAAAAAAAAAGGTCACTTTGACTTCACCGATGTCAAGGCAAAATCCCGATTTTCCTTGTAGGAAATTATCGTGATAACAAGCTTCCTGCTTCTTCTTAGAAAAAGTATGGGAACAATCCAAATTAAATTACAAGAAAAATGTTTTGTAATTATTTAAAAAACCGAGCGAAATACGCAGCAGTGAATACTTCGAAGGTGGAAACACTTAAAATTTAAATAATATATTTAAAAAAAAAAAAATTGATTTTAAAAAACTTAAAAAAGCTACAATAAATTTATCAATTTGAAAAAAGTTCAAAAAAGTAAATTTTACTTTCCAAAAATCCTGAATAAACCAAAATTTCTGAAAAGGCTCAAACCGAATTTTCGTTTGAAAGTCAAAAATGAAAAATTTAAAAATTAGGCATCTGGAGAGGCCAGGTATACTCAGGCCAACAATATTTCCAGATCAATTTAAAAAAAAAATTAAATCAAAGTCCATGGGAAAGACCCGAATAATATAAAGACTATTACAAGATTACATTACAACAAATGAGGCACTAATTTGCATTCAGTTGTTAAAAGGACCCATCCAAGTTTTTAGTTTTAAAATTTTATAAAAATGCATTCACAACTGATCCTGAAAGTCTCCTCTAGGCTTTAGGATCTTCTAAGAAGATTTCACTGAAGGGACATTCCATCTATAACCGATCAACTTTTGGCACGACCATCTCAGATTTTTTTTTTACTTTGTGGATTTGTTAGCCCTTACGTATAATTAAAAAAACCATTTTCAAAAATTTTTTTCCACGCCCGGTTCCGGAGCTATGGGGCTTCAAAATTGCCGAAAAATCCCAAAAAATTCCCGACTTGCTAACTTTGAACCTTTACAACATGCCCAATTTTGAAGCTACAGAGACGTACTTAGTCTCATTTGAAAGCTCTTTTAAAGGGCTTTCACGTGATATACAACTTGACCTGTTTTTGACCTTTTAACCTCTGAGGTCATTGACCTGAACTTTCGGAAAAGCCTATTTTTGAAACTTATTTTTTTTTAAATTTTTCCCGAAAGTATGTTAATAATAAAGATGTAAACTACATTGACCCAAATTTTCAGGATGGGATTCGCATGGGAACATATATTAACGAATTTTTGAAAATTTCTTAGTACTCAAAAATATTAGAAATACATTACATTTCATCATTACGGGGGTTCCTTATTTAACGAATTTTTCAAATTTGAAATCGACAACCCTCAAAATTTGTTCTTTTGAGTAGAATAATAAACCCTAAATCTTTTCAGATTATTTAGACCACGGGAAAGCATGCCGCCATAAGCTTAAAACTTAGAGCTTTTTCAAAATTCGACCTTTAGTCCCCACAACACCCCAGCCGTTTGAGATACATCAGTTTCGTGCATATATTTTTTGTAAGGAATTAAACGGGCTACGATTTTCCCTTTATGATTTTTTTCTAGCTGTAGTTTTTTGGCCAATTTTCGCTGGAAAAGTTCGGATATATTTCTTTTTTATATGGGCAACTCGCAATCACTTTCTATGCAGAAGGTACAATAACTGTAAGATTTATTAGGCAAAGAGATTAATCATCATCTTCGATTATAACGCTGATAACGTATTGATTTGTTGAATTTTGGCCGAACTAATAATGTAAAATCTATTGTTATTTTGGGGCCAAAAAGCCAAATAATTTACTTCAAGCCTTATCCCTTGCTTTGAGAATAATTTCAAATCTTAATTAACTTTCTTTATCAATTTTTAAAGTTCCCTTAAGATAAATACATGTTTTATAATTTTTCTCGCTTTCAATTCTGTACGTCAGAGCCAAAAGTGTGTACCTCCACATGAAAAGATCCCACTTGGGAAATGGCGCTTAGAAGGCTGTGGAGGTTTAACTTATAAAAAGAATCATTGATTTATTAAAAAAAACTTCCAAACGTTCCCGTGGTCGGAAAAATCTGAAAAAATGAGGGTTTATTATTCTACTAGAGAGAACAAATTTTGAGGGTTGTCGATTTCAAATTCGAAAATTCGAAAAATAAGGAACTTTTGTAAGGGGCAGTCCATAAAACATGTAATCATATTTAGGGAAAGGGGTGGGGGTCTAAATTAGCATCTTACACATGAGCTAAGTACTGGCGAAGGCAGGGAGAGGGTCAAAAATACCATCTTACATGCTTACGTAATTTATGGACGACCCCTAATGTAGAAATGTAATGTATTTCTAATATTTTTGAGTACTAAGAAATTTTCAAAAATTCGTTAAAATATGTTCCCATGCGAATCCCATCCTGAAAATTTGGGTCAATGTAGTTTACATCTTTATTATTAACATACTTTCGGGAAAAATTTAAAAAAAAATAAGTTTCAAAAATAGGCTTTTCCGAAAGTTCAGGTCAATGACCTCAGAGGTTAAAAGGTCAAAAACAGGTCAAGTTGTATATCACGTGAAAGCCCTTTAAAAGAGCTTTCAAATGAGACTAAGTACGTCTCTGTAGCTTCAAAATTGGGCATGTTGTAAAGGTTCAAAGTTAGCAAGTCGGGAATTTTTTGGGATTTTTCGGCAATTTTGAAACCCCATAGCTCCGGAACCGGGCGTGGAAAAAAATTTTTGAAAATGGTTTTTTTAATTATACGTAAGGGCTAACAAATCCACAAAGTAAAAAAAAAATCTGAGATGGTCGTGCCAAAAGTTGATCGGTTATAGATGGAATGTCCCTGAAGCAATCTAAAACCAGGTACAATAGAGTATTAATAATAATTTCTTGAAAACGGTACACATAATTTTTTTCTTCATTTACATAAAATCACTGAAGCCATTTTACTTCATTTCCTTCAAGTACCAAAAATCCTCTTATTCAGCTTAATATTTAACACCCATGTCAAAATTATAAAAAAAAAATACTGACAAGGCTCAAGAACAACTTTTACAATTCAACTGAAATCCCTGAGTTGAGATGATTAATCTGACCATTTACTGCTTCACAACAGTTCGCAACTAAAAACTGCAGAACAATGAATGTAAACATTATTTACTACATGTTGTAATAATATTATAAAATCTCATATTTAAAACTAGATTATAGTTATGTGAACGATAAGCAGGTATTTATAAAAACTGACTTACATATCTCAGATGCCATTAAATGAAGATAAACAAAATGTTATCAATCCCTGCATTACAAGAAATCCAGACTCAGCCAGCTTCTCTTTGAGCTGAAAGTACTCGAAAACAATCAGCAGCAGCTTTGAGTAATCCTTTTGTTTCCAATTACGAATTGCTATCAGAATAATATAACTTATCAATTTTGATAGTTTGATGAGTTTTTTAGTACCAGAATTTGGGCAAAAGAATCACCTTTAACGATTACACACCATCACAAGCACCCAAGTCCTAAGTATTCAGAACCAATAAAGATATATCCATGGTTCATAAGAGCACAATCCATCAGCATTTATTTCTTCATACACATTTACAAATTGTTTATTAACCAAAAAACTTCAACGGTAATTGCAAATTTCCTTTCAGACTTCTGACTTCGGTATGAAAAACATGATTACACAAAGCTCACTGCTCGACCGTAAAACCGAAATAAAAAAAAATCCAGTAAAAAAATACTAACTTTACGAATTCACCAAACAATGTTTCATTCCATTTTGATTAAAAGAACTTTATTTTACATTTCCAAACACGATTGCATACTTAAAATATCGGATTTAAAATAAATAAGACGAAAAACATGGATTCACTGAATCAAAACAAAACAGACCGGCCGCCATATTGAATGACCATTTAGAAGTACGTTCACGAAACGAGACAATGGACAATAATGCCTCTTTTTGGCGGTTTGTTTACAAAATTCAAAATAGCATTTGCGCCCGATTTTTTTTTCTTTTACTTTTTTCGTCAATTAAGTTCTTTAGAGGTCTAGATTTAAATTAGGATTTCGAAATGTTGCAATCAATTAATTTTAATTACAATATAATATAATTAAATCTAACATTTAGTCAAATTAAATGTTAGATCCACAAAAATTTACAGCTAAAATTTTTGAACCACCATATTGGATTTAGCGGGGCTATCTGCGCATGATGTCTGCGCATGACGTATCCAAGACCTCTCTTTATTCAAGCTCCTATCATTAATTATGCACTATGCTTATACAAATTTTTTTCAATTTTATTCATACTTATTTATGCACAATTAATGCTAATTGAAGCCTGAACATGTCATTGCTCATATTGATAATTTGAGTAGATATCATTTAATATTGCTCCTATGTTTAGCTTATGCAAACCTCACCATAAATGTTCATTCATGAGCGATATTCATATACTGTATATCAACATTTACAAAACAAATTGATAAATGAACAATTATGGCGAGTCTTGCATAAGCTAAACATAGGCGAAATATTACGCCTATGTTTATGACCATATCTACTCCAATTTTTAATGAGCATACATTACCTACCATAAAAAATTACTTTTTCCTGAGCCTTATTTTTCCCTAAAAAGCTATGAGTGATACTTAAATGATACTTTAATTCTTATCCTTACGCATTCGATCGTCATTTATTTCCAAAATTTCCGAACTCTGGGAACTGCATACACATTTGTACGACCTCCCCTTTCATCTTCACTCCTTTTATCTTAAATTTTCGAAAGTCGAATCAAATTAGAATAAGAGTATAAATAAAGAAACTGAAAAAAGTCGGGAAATGGAGAATCAAAATACATCTTCGATAATGAGATAAAAGATGAATGAAATGAAGACGTCGACGACTGTATTTTATTCCTGTATTTCCTGGGGTGTTTGCAAAACGAACTTTACTTCCCCCCCTCCCCCCCTCCCTCCCCCTCCTCTCCTACTTTTCCTTTTAATGACCGAAGTAGAGAATCCATGTGCTGTACAAAGTTTTGACTCCCGTGCATCTCGGTTTCGGGTTTCTCGGAAAACGATTTCGATTTCCAAGCCCATTCGATCCCGATCCGTTTGATGTTAGATCGTTAATTTTCGATAGAAACATGATCAGCTCCTCATTTACTCTACAGAATTTTCACCGTCTAATGAAATCCAATGTTTAACTTCTAACTCGTGAGTAATAAGTTTCCCTGTGGGTTGTTTTTCTCTTCAAAATCACTTCCACCTACAGCTTTCTTCCTTTCCGAGACTAAAGAAGGAGGGAAGTGGTGGCGGGAAAAGTTCGATTTTCTTCTCTAATTGTCACCTTTTCCGCTTTACAGAAATTCGAATCACCCGGGCAACACCATTACTCCTACAACTAATGATTTTCAAAGATTTTTCGGAATTTTATTTTTTTCACCCCCTTATATTTTCAATAGAAATTTATACATATTTTTTTTTCTAGACTTTAAAATTAGAATTGACATTGACGTTCTCTTTTTTTCTTTCTCGTTGAATGCTTTTCGTGTAGGATGTAAAATAGATATTGAAAATTTGATCCTTTGATATACCGATGCGAAGTCGATTTTCTCATGTTTCTATAAAATATTATGCTTAATTTGCTTTTTTAAAAGTAAACGGACATAACTGCAGATATAACGGAGTGAAATAAGTCTTGTACCAGGGTTCTGAAAATCACCAAGAGGTCAAATCAAAGCTGGCAGACGCCATTTTGCATTTAAAAAACAGGTGTTAAATCTAATTATAGAGAGTTCGCTTCTTTTTTTTATATTTTTTTTTCTTTCTCCTGTTTTGTTTTAATTTTTGTTTTATTTTGTTTTACTTTGTTAATTTACTTTTACCGTATTTTTATTTATTTACTTAAATTCTATTTATATCTTGATCTGTATGGAAATTTTCTGTTGATCAATATATATTTACTTATATGTATACATATTTTCGACCTTAAGGACATCGGCAGGTTCAGCCAAAGTTATTTAACCCTTTAACCGAATCGAACCGAAACCGTTTTTTGTTTACCCCTTCAACGGTCGAATTTTGAAAAATTTTCCCAAAAAATTTCTTACGTTTTTTTTTCTCATGATTTTGCACTTAAAAATAATCTGCAACACATTAGGGACCCAAGTTGTGCGTTAAAACCCATATTAGACGCCTACCGATTTTCATTATATGCAACCCGCAACACATAAAATGTCGCACAAATGTTTCTTTTCGTAAAATGATCGGGAAAACGGCTTTCTACACGTTTCCGATGTCGCTTATTTGAAATCTCACATCAGAATCATCTAACTCCACTCGAAAAATCCAATATGGAGCAAAAAAAATTATTAATTATTAAAAAACAGTGTAAAATTACTGGCCGAATAATTCGAAGCGTTAAAAACAGAGCCTTCTCTTACACAGTTTTCACATTGGCATCAACATTTCCCTATTTCCTGCAATGAAAAACGTGATATTTGAATCATTCCTTCCAGTACGAAAAAGTGATGCAAAAAGTGTATAAAATTTTTGCAAAATAAATGCAAAAATTTGTATAAAAAATGTATGTAATTTGTATCGTTCATACAAAACTTTGGACACGCATAATTTTTGAAAAGTTTATGCGCATATTTTTTAGCACTAGCATTTGAACATGACAAAATTAATGAATAATTTCTGTAAAATAATTTTTGAAAAATTTATAAATAATTTTTACATAATTTATGCATGAGTAATTCCATTTAAAAGCGACCAAAAAAAAAGAAATTTGAACCGGACCCCTTCCGATTTTTTTCATTTTTGGTTTCTTATTTGTACCTACCTAGAGGTGTTCAGACCAATTTTCAAAAAAATTTTACCCCCGCGGGTTTCGGAGTTACGGGCTTTGAAATATTTCGATAATGTAGGGACCTAACCTTCTTTGATTCGATGTAACTCCGGAACGGCTTGAGATACAGAGTCGTACTATGGCTCATTTGAAAGCTCTTGAAATAGGCTTTCATATGATATGTATCACGCTTGAGTGATAACGAATGACCTTTTGAGGTCATTGACCTAACCCTTTTGACCATGAAAAGTTCGATTCGGACACTTTTGAAAATTCTGAAAAAAATCATGTGCCTTCGCACCTTTTTGAGGTACCTCCACAAAAAATTTCAGAATGGCTTGTTAAAAGATAAGGGAGTTATTAATTTTTTACTAAATTTAAAATCGCTTTTATGGGCGATCTCTTATTAAACATAGTTATATTACGGTTTTCTATCTTTTAAACGACATTTAATATTGAATGACGGTCGTGTAGATGTAATAGCATTTGGATATAGAAGTTTCCTTTGGTATGTCATTCTAATTGGGGGACCAGGCGTGGGGGGGGGGGGGGAGGAGCAACTTAAAAAAAATTAAAAATTAAAAAATTAATGAAATATATTAGACAAGTGGTGTTATTTAAAAGGCTTTGGTAAAACTATAAACGTTTCTGTAACTTTTAGTTTCTTCAGTTAAGTTTCTTAAGATGACGCAGGAGTGATTCATTTTTTTGCACACCTATACTTCAAAAAACGCTGATAATAACTTTTTGGAGCCATTATCAAAATTCCGTTTCCGTGCAACAATTCTTATCGATCTTTTGCACCTTCATGAAAAATTGCATACCTGACTGTACAGTACTTTTTTTGGAAAACCTAACTGCCCATGTAAGCGAAAATAACGTATCTTCATTTCGGAATTGACACGTCCCTTCTATTTTTAGCTTATGTAAACAAACAGTCAATTCTAGAATGGCTGATACGCTATTTTTGCTTACATGGGCAGCTAAGCTATCTACTGTAAACTCTCGGGAATTTATCCTGAATCAAGGTTCCCAAAAAAAGTACTGTATGGTCAGGTATGGAAATTTTTATGAAGGTGCGAAAGATTCATAAAAATTGCTGCTCGGAAGCGAAATTTTGATATCTAGCACTAAAAGGATGATATTAGCATATTTCGAAATATAGGGTGTTAAAAAAATGAATCACTCCTGCGTCACCTTAAGCAGGCGGTGATCAGTCTTACACAGCATAGTTCATCACAAATACGGAAAGATACAGAAATAATTTTTTTTTCTCTACAATCATAGATAATTTTGTGTTAAATTCAGTTACAGAAACTTTTACAGTTTTACCAAAGTCTTTTAAATAACATCACTTGTCTAATATATTTCATTAATTTTTTAATTTTTAATTTTTTTTAAGTTGCTCCTCCCCCCCCCCCCCCACGCCTGGTCCCCAATTAGAATGACATACCAAAGGAAACTTCTATATCCAAATGCTATTACATCTACACGACCGTCATTCAATATTAAATGTCGTTTAAAAGATAGAAAACCGTAATATAAACTATGTTTAATAAGAGATCGCCCATAAAAGCGAATTTTAAATTTAGTAAAAAATTAATAACTCCCTTATCTTTTAACAAGCCATTCTGAAATTTTTTGTGGAGGTACCTCAAAAAGGTGCGAAGGCACATGATTTTTTTCAGAATTTTCAAAAGTGTCCGAATCGAACTTTTCATGGTCAAAAGGGTTAGGTCAATGACCTCAAAAGGTCATTCGTTATCACTCAAGCGTGATACATATCATATGAAAGCCTATTTCAAGAGCTTTCAAATGAGCCATAGTACGACTCTGTATCTCAAGCCGTTCCGGAGTTACATCGAATCAAAGAAGGTTAGGTCCCTACATTATCGAAATTTTTCAAAGCCCGTAACTCCGAAATCCGCGGGGGTAAAATTTTTTTGAAAATTGGTCTGAACACCTCTAGGCAGGTACAAATAAGAAACCAAAAATGAAAAAAATCGGAGGGGGTCCGGTCCAGGGTCTGGTCGGTTTTAGATGGAATTACTCGCATACAATTTTTTTAATCATAAAGCAGGAAAATTTGCAAATATTACGCTTATTCAAATTTTATTTCCATTTAGTGCATACTTATTAATGCATAATTTATGCATAATTATATTAGAGGATGAAAAAGAAATTATTCGATAAAAAAAAATAAGTTCTTTAAACATAAATTATGCATTTTTATGTACGTCCAATTTTTCTGTAATTCATACATGATTTTCATATAATTTATGCACTTTTTTTTCGTAGGGGTAACTCCTTAAAATGGTACAGTAAAGAAATTCTACATTGCCTTATTTTTAAAAATGTTTCCGGTGACATATACCCTGAGTTTTTGTTTAAAAAAAAAAAAGCTGTTCTAAATAAAGGAGTAAAATAAGAGAAGATTTTTAAAATCTCTTTCCCTTTGTTGACTACTTAACTGTTGACAGCATTTATGAATCTCTCAAGGCGTGCTTAAAAAAAAAAAAAAAAAATGGAGAGATTTCCTGCGAACGCGATCGAGTTGAAGTGCTGTGTAGTTCTCAGAAGAAATAAAAAAAAATTTGAAATGTAAAACAAAACAAAAGAGCTAGGCTTTGGGGTTTTTTCGAAAATTTTCAAATCCGATTCATGGGATTGAAAAACGGGAACAAAGTGAACTCATCCTCAAAATCGATTATTCAGCTTTTAAGAGCAAACAGCGGTAATCTCGACGCTATTTTCTTCATTTAAATAAAATAAAATAAAAGTTATTTAATAAACAGAGAGAAATGAGGAAAAATACCTTACCTTAACAAATAATCGAATCTGGCCATAGTTGCCCGTTGTTGAGGTGGAAATAAAACCCTATGACGTCTAACTAAATATAAGGAATGTTCTACAAAGGACGTAAAACTTTCGGCTAAGCACTCTTCCTCCTCCTTTGAGAGCGTTTCCGTTCCCCATACCTGAAATTAAACAAAGAGGATCAATGAACAAATTAAGACAAGGAAACGAAGTAATTAAGTTTAAATTGATTTGGGTTATCTACGACTATTTGTATTCAATTGTGCGACTTTTTAACAGGGCCTATTTCCATCAAGAGTCCGAAGCTAATGCCGGTTAAAGCTTCGGTTTGGTTGGTGCTGGTGCTGGTGAACCTTGGTTCCGATTCTGGTGCTGATGTAATTATTTATGGACCATCCGGTGCCGGTACGAATTTCCGTTTTTGAAAAGAAAAATCCGATGGTGAAATAATTTTTAGAATATTATTTCCGTATTATCATTATTATCATTCATATATTTAAAAAACAAAAAAAAAAATTAATTAATTGAAGTGACCTTTTACTAAGAAGTCACGACGCGTATACAAAACTGTTTTTTTTTTTTTATTTCACACAATTATTAATTACCTTTTTTGTCGATTTTTTTTTTTTTTTTTTTTTTTTTTTTTTTTTTTTTTTTAGAGACAATACATCGATGCTAATTCCAGGATCGATGCTAGCACAAAAGATTTAGCGGTGCCGGTGCCAATGCCAGTACCAATACCAAAAATTAAGAAGAAAAACATTCCTATGTCGATGCCGATTTAGGCGTTGGATACATCCCACGAAAATTTTTGTTCGAAACGTTTAGAAAAATTTTTCGAGAGAAAAGGGGTTACATTTGTTTTTGAACATATCGAAAATATTCGATTATGTTCGAAATTTTTGAAGATATTCTATGTTACTTTTGAGGGTCTATTATATATTACGGTGGGTCGGAAATCAAAAATTTTGGATTTTCAAAATGCCTGGTAGCGCAGTTGGTGCGTTTTATCATTTGTAAAAATTGTTTCCTTTTTGAATTTTTTTTACAATGGCGTCTTGAGGTTTCTCAAGAAGGCCAAGGTTTGAAAAACTATACAAGGGATGAAAATTCGACTTTTTGATTTTTGTGAAAAAAGTATCATTTCCTATCGGATTTTTAACGTAGATTTCAAAAATGAAATTGGTTTGCGTCTAACTGTTTTTGCTCTTCACGGTGCTCAACCAGTCTCCTATTATCGGGCGGAATGGACGAAAAAATCTGACTTCACAGCGGGTTTAGGGATCATGAATATAGTCGAAAACAAGCAACCGCCAAATCGCGTCAGATCATCCTGGGCCCCCACTAGGGCCCCCCGGGAGCCCCAAACTTCTCCTTAGTCGTGTTGTATATCATATGAAAACCCGTTGCAAATGCTGTCGAATGAGACCTTACAGAGATTTCTATCTGTTATAGGCATGAAGATATCGTCATTTAAACCATTCAAAATGAAGGATCAATTTTAGACCCTTTTAAATGACAGTATCTTCATGCCTATAACAGATAGAAATCTCTGTAAGGTCTCATTCGACAGCATTTGCAACGGGTTTTCATATGATATACAACACGACTAAGGAGAAGTTTGGGGCTCCCGGGGGGCCCTAGTGGGGGCCCAGGATGATCTGACGCGATTTGGCGGTTGCTTGTTTTCGACTATATTCATGATCCCTAAACCCGCTGTGAAGTCAGATTTTTTCGTCCATTCCGCCCGATAATAGGAGACTGGTTGAGCACCGTGTCTTGAGATACAGGCCAAATATGGCATAAAAATGGCAAAAATCTGAAAATCCAATATTTCTATCACATTTTTTAGAATATCTCAAGAAAAAAAATAGTTAGATGCAAAACAGATTTCATTTTTGAAATCTGCGTTAAAAATCTGATAGGAAATGATACTTTTTTCACAAAAATCAAAAAGTCGAATTTTCATCCCTTGTATAGTTTTTCAAACCTTGGCCTTCTTGAGAAACCTCAAGACGCCATTGTAAAAAAAATTCAAAAAGGAAACAATTTTTACAAATGATAAAACGCACCAACTGCGCTACCAGGCATTTTGAAAATCCAAAATTTTTGGTTTTCGATCCACCCTATTACGAAATGAGGGGGTACACGGATAAAACACCATTAGTAATTATTACTCACATTAAGGGTAGATGTATAATTACTAATAGGTTAGGGTTAATTTTTATATATATTATTAGTAATTTTTACAATAATCAATATTATTATGGTAAAAATTACTAATAATATGTATAAAAATTATGTTATGTATAAAAATTAACCCTAACCTATTAGTAGTTATACATCTACCCTTAATATGAGTAATAATTACTAATAGCGTTTTATCAGTGTACATGTATCAGCGGCCGAGTATCCTCATTGATTTAACTCAATTTTGCATCATTCTTTTATTCTTCTCTAAAATTGACAAATGATTTGTCACAAATCTGAAAGAAAAACTTTATAAATGCCTCAATAAAAAATTCAGAATGCTTGAATATTATTCATTTTTTATACTAAATTTACTCTGCTGCGATGTGATGAGACTGTAACACGCTATAACATTTTTTTTTATTTTAAACCTTTTTTCAGTCTTTTTTCTACCATGGGTAAGAAAAAATTGACTTAAATGGATAAGAATACTCGGTCGTTGATACATGTTTTCCCCCTTACGCAAAAAATATAATAAACCCGCAAAATAACATAGAATATCTTCAAAAATCTGTAAGCTCCGATATTTTTTCCTTTTCTTTTCTCTAAATTTCAGGGGTTAATTCTAACTCTTCCCTAGGTATTTTTTGAGTTGCATAACCGCACAACGTAAGAAGCTATACGACCCAAATTATCTTACTTAAGGGTGACCGGTGCACTTGAATCCTCCGCCTCTCACCGAAAGACAGGTAGACGATCAAGGTCGCCAAGTCTAAAGACAAAGCAATGGTTACGATCCGAGACCGGTTCCCTCCCCTCCCCTCCCGACTGTAAGGGGTTACATTCGAGGAAATAAAAGATTCGGGGTTAGTCTTTTAGATCAATAGTGCAGTTTGAAATTAAAAATATTAAATTTTGAATAAATACTTTGTGAATCGGAAGGATTTCTAGCTGAGTATATCACGTAAGTTTCATTCCAATTTTCAGTTTCATGGACATTCAAATTTCCAAAGAAGCCCACGACAAGCCCTAAATTATTGAGCGTTCAATTGGCGCAGTAAAAAGGATTCGCTTTAAAATGTTTAAAGTGAATCCGAGTAATCTAGCTTTATGGTGTTTTTGAGCTTGAAATGTTCTCTCGAAAAAAAAAAAAGTTGTCATTCACATGAATTATTTGGAATCGAATAAAAAAAAATATATACAGTATACAGATAAAAAAAAAAAAAAAAAAAAAAAAAAAAAAATAGAATTTCGTTTTAGGCTTAAGCGGTCAATTAACCCTGTATCGGGTTAATATGTATGGATCCATGAGTGTGGTGCCATCTCCAGCAAACAAAAAACAACCCCTAGTTTGTCGATAAAACAGCGCAAGCAGATAGTACCTGAATGCAGGGTTGCTGTTTAAAACATTTTTAATAAGAAACAGTTTAAAACGTTTTATATTATTTTCCCATGTTTAAAAACGTTTTAAAACGTCTTTTATTCGGCCTGGTTTTAAAACGTTTTAAAACATGTTTTAAAACACGTTCAAAATGTTTTAAATTCGTTTCTATTTTTATTCAAATTTTTAAAACGGTGTTTTTTATTCAAATGTTTTAAAACGTTTAAAACACCGTGTTTCAAACCAATTTGTTTTAAAACAATCATCCCTGCCTGAATGTCGACCAAAACTACCTTAGCTCAAGCACAGAGTGCATCAACATCAAGATGTGTCCTCCATACCCTTCTGATACATTTTTTAAAATTGATTTTACCTCTTAATGTTCACCTGACTAATCAATTTATTTTTTTTATTAACTAGATTTTGTATAATAAATGTCAGATACCTTCCCATGTTAAGGTATCTGTTAATGTTAAGGAAATGATTAACATGTAATCATGTAAAATGTTATATGAAAATGATTAGCATGAATATATTTCAACCCTCTTTCTGGCTTTGGCATTACTTTAATTGAAACGGAAATTGGTTCCTTAAATTTTTCAGATTTTTCACGGCGCGCCGTGAAAATCCCAGCTTATGAACCGATGGATGTGCACATCAATGACATCCAAGGCGGCTACAATATCACGCAATTTCAAAAGGTCTCCGTCAGTCTGAGGCTCCACTCCCCACTGTTTCTTACAAGTCAAGCAGCTCTGGCAACTCAAAAAGAGAATCTTCCAATCTTCTGGAATAATTCCGAATGGGTCAATCTTGCCGCACGACTAGCTCACCAAAGGATGATTTCACGAATGCTAGACCCTGGAGCTCATTTTCCCGACTCAGTCCAGCTGCAGGCACCCGCCAATATTCCAACCGCAAGGAACGACACCTCCACTTCAGAAAGCAGACATGAACGGAGTGTAAGCTCGCTCGTCCGGAGGGTCACCAAGGTGTTTTCGCAGCGAGGTTCCAACGATACAACTACAGGCATTCATTCTCGTTGCCGCAGAGGATGGGGACTGTTCTTCAGAGGCTTACAGCCAAGCCTCTGAAGAACAGTCCCCATCCTCTGCGTCCACTCCCCATACTGTGTTACATTTTTACTGTTTGCTTTTTTTTTCGTTCTTTAAAAAACTTAAAGAACCTTTTTCACGGGCAAAGTTACATAACAAAATCAAATGAGATAGATATTCAACGCTTATGCAACTTTGCCTCTGGTGCAATTTATGTTCATGAAATAAATAAAAAAATATAGACCTCGTACATTCGATTATCGTTCTACGTTAATTTTAAATTTATACAAGCGATTATGTTACATTTTAACTCTTAAGTTACGAATTGCATAGTTACCCTGAGTGGTCATTTTATGCTGACTGTGAGTTAAGATGCACTTAGCTTATCTTGTGTAAACTACCCTACCAATTCATATACCAAAAACTATCAACGCTGTTTTTGATCGTTTTCGAGCTAAAAACGACCTCTTTTTGATCAAAAAACGACCAAAGAAATCAAAAATGATCAATTGGAATCAAAAATGATCAATTGGAATCAAAAGCGATCACGCTAAAAACGACCCAGGAAAAAAATTTTCGTATTTTTCTATATTCAATTATCCAAAATTGCCTGATAGAATTTCATATTTTTCTCTCATAAGTTAAACATGGGCGCAATTTTAGTTACTATGTTAATATATATTATCCAATATATATTAGCATAGTAACTAAAATCGCGCCCATGTTTAACTTATGAGAGAAAAATATGAAATTCTATCAGGCAATTTTGGATAACTGAATATCGAAAAATACGAAAATTTTTTTCCTGGGGAAATTTTTCTGCTCGACCAAAATCGATCAAGCGCATTGATCGATTCTGATCGAGCCAAGATCGAGTCAGGTCGAGCCCGATTTAAAAAAAAATTCAAAAAAGATTTCCAAGCTTCGAACCTTTGCAAAAAAATGTATTTTCATAACTCATAGATGGGAAGAGCCCTTTCCCATCGATATAAAGCGGAAGGGAAAGCCGTTTTCCCGTTATGGAACTCGCCATGTTATTGGTACTCGTAAACAAAGAAATGAGATTTTTTTAAAAGAAAAAAATCACTTAAAAAGTTATTTTTACTCGTTTTAAAAAATATCTTGTTATTCTAGGGTGGCAATGAATCTTCCCCTCTCGGTGTTCATTAAAACCCGAAATGAAAATTTCGACGGGAAAATTCATTTTCCACCCTAGGTTAACAATATACTATTACCTGGTCCAAGTCTTGTAAAAGCTTATGAAGTATCCTCGGATCCAACCCTCTCTCTTGACTTATTCTGGCATAAGCCACCCAACGAACCAAAGCCAACTGAAGGTCGGTAACATCCCCTTGAATAGCATGCTGATGAAGAATCGTTAAAGCTACATGAGGAAGTTCTCCGCTCCATTCCCAGCTTCGACCCTGTGAAACATTTAAAAAAAAAAAAAAAAAAATTACTACAAAATTTTTCGATTGTCTTTTTTCTATCCCGAAAAAAAAAATTTGAATATCGCATGCGTCCCGTTTTTTCGCTGAAACGATCACAATGGTTAATTCATGTCGTGCTTTTTTTCTTTATCGAGAAGGAAAAAAAAAAAAGACGCGTTCTCACTTTTCCCACGTCTACTTCAGAAACATTGAGACGTCACGCGGAGGGAAAAAAACAAAAACCGCTTTCTCTTTCGTACAAAAGAGGTTGATTGTACCGAAAATGAATCGTTAAAACACAAGAATTCATTAATAACGGAAAATTTTCGATTCTCCGCACTATTTTTCGATTTAAAAAAAAAATAAAATAAAATAAAATCGTGATATCGGGGACGGGAAGAGCAATTAAAGTTAAAAAAATTTTTTTAATTTTCTATCCTTTCAAAAAAACGCATGAAGAGATGTAAATAATGCATTAGAAAAAAAGAAAAAAAAAAAAAAAGGAAAATCTGTTGTGGTATATCATCACCGCACTCAACTTTCTAATTACAAAGGGTTTTCGCACTGTACAGATACCAGAGTTTAATTGTGAATGCGACGTACCCCCCCCCCCCCCTACCTCTACCTCTCTTATCATATTTCCACGGTTAATATCATTTTTTTTTTTCGTCTGGTTTTATTTTTATCAGTGCAAAAATAGCGAGCTTTCAACAGCGTTAAAATTGTTAAATGCAAGGACAGCAAAAGGAAAGTCAGCTTTACGGCTCTAATTTTCTCGGCCCTTATGAGACGTTAAAAAACTTTAGGCCTTGGGGGAGCAGCAGAAATCGGCCTGTAAAAAATTTGAAAAAAATTAAGGTTAAGGGTGCAAATTCACTATGGAATATTGGATTAACATGTTGGTACAACAAGTTGGACCAACATGAACCAACAGAATTTGAATTCCTTCGCTTGTCAAACATGTTGGTGCAACATGTTGGTCCAACTTGTTGTACCAACATATGTGCTTGTTGGACCAACATTGCACACTAATTTTGGCGTAGGAGTAAATTCTGCAATAGTCGATTCGTTCGCTTGTCAAACGTTTTGGAGCAACAAGCTCGTCCAACATTCGAACAAGTTGGTATAACATGTTTGTCCAACTTGTTGTACCAACATGTTGGTCCGACATTCCATAGTGAATTTGCACCATAATATGAATATTTTCAAATTTAAAAATTCGTGTTTTCGGGTGAAAATTCACTATGGAATGTTGGACCAACATGTTGTACCAACTTGTTGGACCAACATTGCACACTAATTTTGGCGTAGGAGTAAATTCTGCAATAGTCGATTCCTTCGCTTGTCAAACATGTTGGTGCAACAAGTTCGTCCAACAAGTTCGTCCAACATTCCAACAAGTTGGTATAACATGTTTCTCCAACTTGTTGGACCAACATTCCATAGTGAATTTGCACCCTTCCGATCCATCCTACTGATGACGTTTCAGGTAATTTTTTTCAAAATTTTCCCATCTTTTTTTTTTGGGGGGGGGGGGGTAGAATTTTTAAAAAAAATTTTTCCCAACATGTTTTCTTCCGTATTTTTTTTCCAAAACAATTTCCTCTTCTAGTTTTCCGCAATTTTCAGCGAAAACGGTTTCCCGGAACTTTCTCCCCTCTTCATTTACTCGAAGATATTGCATATATATTTTTTTTTATCTGAAAATGTCCTTTAATTTTCAAAAGTGGAGTATAAAGTGGAAATCCACAGACGGATAAATGAAAATTTATAGACGGAAACAACCTGTGAACTTCGTTGATTAGCTCAAGATCTCTTCGGCATTCTCAACATACTCAAAAAAAAAAAAAAAAAAATATATATATAGAAACTTTTGAATTAGTCAACATGTTATAAAAGGCAGGACATTCCTTAAATTTCTTGATCCTTTTCCCTCTTAAAGGAACAGAATTTTGATGAAACATTTCTTCCGACAATCAGCTCTCAGCAATAAACTTTTAAGTGAAAGTTTTGCGGTAAGAAAAGCACGTTTGAATGCGATATCCGACTTTTCCTTCGTGAATTCCGATATTTATTAGCTTTTTTTTTTTTTTCTTTTTTAACAATTCTTCGCTTCGGATACGTTTATTCTTACTTTTTTTTTCTTCCTTCTTGGAGGATTTTTAAAACCGAATTTATTTCCCGTTCGGATTTCCTCCTTCCTTGGAAGCAATATCAGCGAGGAGAGAATTTTATTAAAATAGATTCATAGAAATAAAGTTTAAAGCACACGACGCCGACGACGACATTTATGTATAATTGTGTGGTTAAAGTTTCATCCGAAAGTCTAAAATTTATTCAAATGCTTCAACAGCTGTCACCTTGAAAAGGGTTGCGAAACTGAGTAAGAGCTATAATGAGTGACTTTATTTCGCTGAGAATTTCCCTTGCAACTTTCTCTAACTCTTTTGTAGAAGGAGGAAAACATCTTCGATTTGAATTCCTTTAAATTATGAAAACATAACGAGCCGACTTTTACGGTGTTACGAACAAAATGAAGATTTGCGAAGCAGGATTTCAGCCGGTGGAAACTAGAAAGACTCCATGATATGTGGTATTAATCATGTTAATTGAGTGTACGCACTAAAAGCTGACTTTAAAAATTAGAGAGGTTGAAAAAAGAGGTGTACCACTAGGATGGTTCAGTTTTATAAATACTTTCGTCCATTGATTGCAAGCTAATTTAAGTAAAAGATGCTCAACGTATTAAGAAGAAGGTACAAAGTAAAGGGTATTAAGTAAAAGCTCCGAAGTAAGCTTAGTAGCTAAGGAGGGGCTCTGAAGTAAAAAGAGCTGGAAAGGTAAAAGCAGCTAAATAAAAGATCCAAAGTAAAAGGGCCTAAGTAGAAGTTCTGAACTTAAAAAGAGCTAAGTAGAAGCTTTAAAGTAAAAGGACCTAATTAGAAGTTTTGAAGTAGAATGAACTAATTTAAAAGCTTTGAAGTAAAAGCAGGTTTGAACTAAAAAGGATTTAAGTACAATCTTTGAAGCAAAAGGAACTAGAAGTTGCAAAATAGAGGAAGCTAAGTACAAGCTCTGAAGTAAAAGAACCTAAATAAAAGCTTTGAAGTAGAAGGACCTAAGTAGAAGTTCTGAACTTACAAGGGACTAAGTACAAGCTTTGACGCAAAAGGACCTAGAAGCTCCAAAGTAGAAGCTTTAAAGTAAAAGGGCCTAAGTAAAAGTTCTGTAGTAAAAGAACCTAAGTAAAAGCTCTGAAGTAAAAGGACATAAGTAGAAATTCTGAACTTAAAAGAATCTAAAGTAAAAGGAACTAATTAGAAGTTTCGAAGTAGGATGAACTAATTTAAAAGCTTTGAAGTAAAAGGAGGCTTGAACTAAAAGGAACTAAATAGAATCTTTCATACAAAAGGACCTAAAAGCTCTGAAGTAGAAGAATGCCAGTACAAGCTCAGAAGTAAAAGGACCTGAGTAAAATCTTTGAAGTAAATGGACTTCAGAAAAAGCTCTAAAATAAAAGAGCTCTGAAGAAAAAAAAATCTAAGAAAATTCTTGGAAGTAAAAAGAATTTAAGTAAAAGCTTTGAAGTAGAAGAACCTAAGTAAAAACTCTGATGTAGAAGGATCTAAATAAAAGCTCTGAACTTGCAAGAGGCTAAGTAGAAGCTTTGAAGCAAAAGGGCCTAGAAGCTTTAAAGTCGAAGAAACTAAGTAAAAGCTTTGAAGCCAAATGATCTAAGTAAAAGCTGTGAAGTAAAAGAACCTAACTAAATGCTTTGAAGTAAAAAGGACTTAAGTAAAAGCTTTGAAGTAGAAGGACCTAAGTAAAAGCTCTGAAGTATAAGGACCTAAGTAGAGCTCTGAACTTACAAGGGGCTAAGTAAAAGCTTTGAAGTAAAAGGAGGTAAGCAGAAGATTTGAAGCAAAGGGCCTAGAAGCTCTAAAGTAGAATAACCTAAGTACAAGCTCTATAATAAAAGGACTTAAGTAAAAGCTTTGAAGTAAAAGGCCTAAGTAAAAGCTCTGATGTAGAAGGATCTAGGTAGAAGTTATGAACTTACAAGGGACTAAGTAGACTAAGCTTTAAAGTAAAAGGACCTACGTAGAAGTTTTGAAGTAGAATGAACTAATTTAAAAGCTTTGAACTGAAAGCAGGTTTGAACTAAAAGGAATAAATAGAAGCTTTGAAGCAAAAGGACCTAAAAGCTCTGAAGTAGAAGATTTTAAGTACAAGCTCAGAAGTAAACGGACCTGAGTAAAAGTTTTGAAGTAAAAGGACCTAAGTAAATAAAAGAACCAAAGTAAAAGCTTTGAAGTAAAAGAACCTAATTAATAGTAATGGCTTTGAAGTAAGAAGGACCTAAGTAATAGCTTTAAATTAAAAGGTCACATGTAGAAGGACCTAAGTAGAAGCTCTGAACTTGCCAGGGGCTAAGTAGAAGTTTTGAAGCAAAAGGACCTAGAAGCTTTAAAGTAGAAGCACCTAAGTAAAAGCTTTGAAGTAAAAGGACCTAAGTAAAAGGTTTGAAGTAAAAGAACTTAAGTAAAAGTTTTGAAGTAAAAGGACCTAATTAAAAGCTCTGAAGTAAAAGGAGGTAAGCAAACGTTTGGAAGTAACTAAGTGATTTACGTAAAAGGAGATAAGTAGAAGCTTTGAAGTAAAAAGGGCCTAAATAAAAGCATTGAAGTAAAAGCAAGTCAGTAAAAGCTCTGAACTTACAAGGACATGAGTAGATTAGAAGCTTTGAAATAAAAGGACCTAAGTAGAGCCTCCGAAGTAAAAGGATCTCTTAAAGTTAAAAAATGTTAAGTTAAAGATCAAAGTAGAAGCATATGCTTTGATGTAAAATCACATGCTATCGGAGTAAAAGCTTCTAAGTACTATTTTTCTTGCACATCACTCATTGCCCTTAGCTCAGCAATAGGCAAATTTTTTTTACTGCTAAAACACTTACTCTATGCTTCGATAATTCGTAACCAATGAACACAGCGTATAACTGTTCTTGCTGATGAATTTCGGTCCAGTTATCTTCTTCCGACGTTCCCCTATCCTCCCTAGTAGAAAACCACAGCTTTAATTTAATTCTGAAAAGAAAAAAAAATCGAATCAAAAAATTTGTTAACCGAAAAAGATCATTTTTCGAATGTTATTTACCTTCCTTGTATATTAGACCTTGTAGTCCTGGCTTCTAATTTATACCATCCCTCCATCCCGGTCGAAGGGATATCCTGCAGGGGAATATTGACACAGCCGAGAAAATCATCTTGAGATCCGGATCTAGCGCTCTGCGCTATTTGCTTGAAAAACCTCCCTAGGCCTTTAACCCCTCGGACTTCGTTGAGGCGAGACACGGCATCGAGCACGGAAGACTCATCATCGTGGTCCCTGGCAATTAAAATTTTCCACTTCTCGTCAAGAAAGACTCTCTAAATTGGTCTCTTTGAGACCCTGTAGCACTGGGAGAGGGAGTGAGGGAAAATCGGGTCGCGTCAATCAGGTAAAGTAACATTAAAACGAGGTCAAGTATCAAACAAGAAAAGGGGAAAGCGAAATAAAAAAAAATGCGTAAAAAAGAGAAACTTTTTAATTTTATTTTCGGAAAAAAGAAGACGTGGAAGAATTATTTTGCCGGAAATTTTTCTTTTCTTCGTTTTTTTTTCTTCCGTCATTTTAAACCGCATAACTCGACACACACAAAAAAAAAAAAAAAATAAACTTATTTAACAATGACGTACCTCGTTTTGATTTTCCTTTGACTTGGATTGCCATTTTTGAAAAATCATTTATTTCGTTCCAGGAATAGGATATCCTCATCATTAAAATATATTTTGACAGAATGAAGAATAAGAAAACTTCTCATAATTAGAATTTATTTTTTCAAGTTTATAAAATGTTTATTTTAAACCTTAAGAAGGGGGGAGGGGGGGGGGGAGAAAACGAAAAGGGATTTTTCGGGGAAATTTGATCTAATTAAATTAGTTATTATCTGAAGATTGATCACAGTTTTGTCAATATTTGCTTTTAGCTTTATACTTTATTGAGAAATTACGTCATTGCTAAACCTGTTTTTCAATTTTTATTCCTTTTTTTCCCGGAGGGTTTTATAATTGCGAAAAACATTTCTTGGTAATAGCACAGGAAAACTTCGACAATCGGATTTTTTTTTTTTCTTTTTAATAAAAATACATGACATTTTTCTGTAGGTTGAAAAAAAATTCGTTGAAATATTGTCTTCGACTTAATTATTTTCAGGAAACTGTTACTAATAAAATCTTTTTAGCAACAAAATTTTCCAATTTCCCCTGGCTCCAATAAAATACTTTGAATTTTCCTCATCGGTAAAATATTCCGGTAGAGACCTTAAACCTAGGCTCCAGTCTATTATTATTATTAATTTTTTTTTTCTTTTTTTGCTACAGTTTGTACATTGAAAACTGTCATTTCCTTATTTTTGGAGCGAAATATTAGTTCTACGAAGCACCTTTGTACTAGCGAAAAGCACGTTCCTGCACTATAAAGTGATGCAAAATAAATGCAAAAAATTTATATTAAAAAAATATATTAAGGTTTTAGTTTGTTTACATAACCGGCCGGTTAGCCGGGCGGTGTACACTTTTTTAAACGATAAAAAAATATCTTAAAAATGTTTTTTAAAATCCAATATTTTATACATGAAAACGGGCTCTAACTGCACCGAAACCGAACCCAAAACGTTTTGTTATGTTTAGAGATAAATTTCCATGATATTAAATGCATGAACAACAGTTAATAGTTCTTATATTTGATAATATTTAATTGTTTTCGAAAAAAAAAAAAAAAAAAAAAAATTAAACTTTTTTTACTGTTAAAAATTTTTACCGCCCGGCTGACCGGCCGGTTATGTAAAGGAACTAGAACCTTTAATTTTCGTATCATTTATGCAAAAATTTGTACATGCATAATTTTAGCAAACTTTATGCACATTTTTTTAAGTACCAAAATTTAAATTAAATCATAATTTATTTAAGCAAAAAAAATTTAAATATGCTTAATTTTTGTATCATTTATGCATCATTTAATAAGGAAATTTTCAAAATATTATGTTTGTTTAACCGTTTTCCATTTTATGTATACTTTAAAAACTTTTGAAAAGTAAGGATTAAATGTCAGAAATATTTTTTCTGTCGAAAAGAAAAATTTTTGAATGAGAATAGAAGCGATCCCAAATGTCCGAAATATTTTTTCTGTTCCAAAATTTTTCTTTTTTCCGAAAATTTTCTGCCCTGGGAATTTTTCAAAGAAAGCTTCTGGATCTCGAAAATTTTTTATGGAAAATTTTTAGGCTTGAGCTAAAACCAACAAAATATTGAGCTAAAATTAAAAAACGACCGAGAATAGTATATTACAACGCAAGGGCTGGAAAAGAAAAAATTGTCCGTCGAGGCCGATTTTCTAAAAAGGTCTCGACATGTAATTCTTTCTTTTGTGTTGTAATATACTATTTCCGGTAAAAAAAGTTAAGTGTTTATACATAATTTATGCATTTTTTATGCATGTCCAATTTTTTGTATAATTAATACTTGATTTTTATATTGTTATGATTTGTGCATCTCTTTTTCGTAAGCCCCTCCCCCAGAAAAAAACATACATTTATGACCATATTTTTGTTGACATTGTTCGACGAAAGGTAAACATAACAACAAAATAGCAAAGCAAAAAAAAAAAAAATGGACATCAATGATTATTCTCGTGTAATCATAGAAGGGGGTTTTGCAATAGAATTTTGATGTTTCGCTCCTGAAAGATTATTTTTATTATCAAACATACAAAATTATAAAAAATATTCCTGAATATTTGCAGACACTGCACGATCGCAAGAAGATTTTTTTTTTTCCCCATTTCATTTCAATTGACATGTTTTCCCATTTCATCGCCATTTCGTGGTAAAATAAAATAAATAATAAAAAAACTTCCGATTTCCCCTAACAATTTCAATACTTTTATGTTTATTATTCAGCGAGAAAAAAAGGTCGCTTAATTATGATAAACGAAGCCTTATCAAACAAAGAAACGATTTATATTTTTGTGTGCCACGATTTTTTTTTCCTTCAGGGGGAAAAAAAAAGAAAAAAAAAAATACCAACCAGCAATCTTTTCTTATCTCACCTTTTCCCCACCCCTTAAATATCACGTTTCGCTCCAGATATTTTCCGATTTCCATCGATTTCCAGCAATAATATACGGAGTTATTCACGGAAACAAACTTTTCCAAAGGTTAAACCCCGATAAAGCGTTTCGTTTCCCCATTTCCACAAAGTTAAAACCGACCCAACCAACCAACGAACCAAACCCTTAAAATTAACCATATTACATACGTGCAAGGAAACTTCACCTCAAGCACACGTAAATCGTATTCAGGAAACCCGTATATATATGGTCATAAAATTATGAATAATGTCATTAGACTCGACACCTACCCCGCAAATTTTCCTCGTTTTGAATTATTAACCGGCATGCACCCAAGTTTCAATTTACAAAATAAAATAAAAAAGTTGCGATAACAAGAAAAAAAAAAAAAAAAGAATAATATAGTCATCACTTTTACGATCGATAGACCCATGAATATTTCACCGATCAATCATTTGCAATTCTTTATGTTTACAATGCTGCTCAATGAACATAGTAAATAAACAACGTAACATGAAAATTATCGGACCATTCCCTTTTTGTTTCCCTCAAAAAAAGAAAAAAAAAAGTTTTAACTTTTGTTTTTGCTTCTATTTATTAGCTAAAGCTAATTATTCATGGCCCGTCAGCACTCTTTCAACTAAAATATAAGCATTCATTGGATTTAATTTATCTTCTAACATTTTATTTCAAATTAACATAATGTTTTGCTAATGGCGATCGTTTCTAAAAAAAAAAAAAAAAAAAAGAAATATGCATAAGTGCTTTTCATGGCAAACGTGTGTGGGATATGAGTTTCACTCACTTTTCACTTTTCATGTTAAATCGCTATGATCCTTGTGAACAAGGACCCATAAAAAAATTATTGCAAAAAGTGCATACATTTTTGCAAAATAAATGCAAAAAAAATTGTTCAAAAATGTATTGGTACTTATTTATACAAAAAATTTGGACTTTCACAATTTTGAAAAGTTTATGCATATTTTTTTTAGCGCCAAAATTTGAATATGCGTGTTGTTTACAAAACGGATGCATATTTATTTTATACACTAAATTCTTGACATGCATAATTTTTGCATAATTTATGCATATAACGATTTTAAACCATAAAGCAAAAAAAATTTGCAAATATTGTGTTCATTCCACTTTTCTTTCCATTTTATGTGTAGGAGCATTCAAATATTACCTTTTTTTTCGGGTTTCCCGACTCTCTCCCCCCTGTCGTAAGGTTTAGTAAGATTTCTCTGACCCCCCTATTAACTTACGTAAGATTTTCGCTGACCCCCACCCCCCCACCCCCCTCCTTTTTTTTTCTTTACCCCAACTTTAAAATGCATATATTTAAAGGGACAGTAATTTATTAATAGTAGAGCAATAGGGCAGTTTTTTTAATAAATTTACAGTAAATTTAATAATATGGTAGTTTTTTTTTTCGGCAGTTCAATTTTGGGCAGTAGAAAAATTGTTTTGGCCGTAAAATAAATAATTTGGCATTAAAGATATATTTCGGCAGTATAATGAAAAATTTGGCATTAAAAAGAATTTTTTGGCATTTAAAAAGGTTAACATAAAGTGACCCACAATTTGATATATTTTTCAGTTTTTAAAGAGATCAAAATTATGCCTTTTCCAGCGAGTAAATAATGTTTGTTCTGCAGGTGAATAATGTCCTGCATTCTTGAAGCAATATTTGTGGAAACAAATAAAAACATATAGAAAAATTAACTTTATAAAAAAATACTGCCCTTCGATTATTAACTACTGCCACTCTGCAACTTCCCTAAAATATAAAAATTTACTGCCCCAAAAAAAATTAATTCACTGCCAATTTATTTAAAAAAATGCCCTATATTTTTTACTACTGCCATTTTATGGGAAGAAAATTGTCCTACCCATATTATTTTACTGTCCCATTTAATAGTCGCCATTTTAAAAAATGTGTTGCACAATTTCAGGAAAAAAAAAATCTTAAAATGAAAGTACAATTTTTTTTTTTTTAAGAGGAGAGTGTGGCAAATGGAGGGGTGTCCATTTTTTATATTAAATTCGAATTTTTTTGAACAATAAATAATAATGAAAATTTTTACGTAAGATTTCCCGGACCCTCCCGTAAGAAATCGTAAGGACTTTCTGCACCCCCTCCTCCCTACGTAATGCTTCAACGCTCCCTATACTGATTTATGCATAAATACCCATGATATGCATAAATATGCGTAAATATGCATAATATGCATAGGTAATTATATCGGCGGATGAAAAAAAAAAATTACCGTAAAAAAAAGTTACTTTTTTCATTCATAATTTATGGATTATTTATGTATGTCCGATTTTTTATATACAATTTATACACGATTCTTATTCTTATATAATTTATGCATCTTTTATCGTATGGGTGGGTCTGGCTAAAGTACAAATTACGCTCAAAGTCGATGAATTTAACCAAAGAGGTTCAAATTCTAGAAAATTCCTGAAATATTTCTGGAATATTCGTGGAAAATAAGGAAAATATTTTTATTTCTGAATAATTTTAAATAATAAACTGTTCCCCGTCCACATAAATATTCGTCGTAAGCGTTAAAACCTATATTGGAGCGCCTACTGATATCGAGAATAAGCAACGCCCATCACATGCATGTCATTTCTAACGCCCTTGGAGTCTTAAAAGCTCCAAATGGCCACTTTTAACATCAAAAATAGTCAAAATGCATCAATGAAATAAAATCTAAAGGAAGGCTGTGCCTCCATGACCCCCCTCTCTTCTGCCAGGGATGATCCATAAATATCGGTAAAAGTTAATAAAGAAATAGAAGCCTTAAAAACGACGGTATTTTATTTGCAAAAAGCTCAGTGGGCCAGCCACCAAAAAATTGGGGACAAAAATCGGTTATCGCGTTGCCTATTCTCGATATCAGTAGGCGCTCCAATATAGGTTTAAAATCACTTACACATTTTCAAGGGTGCTAATTTCAAATTCGATATTAGTTTTACAATTCAAGATGGCGGATCCAATATGGCAGTCTAAAAAGCCAAATTTTCATTATTTTCTCCGAAATTCAGTATTTTTATACGTTTACAAAGTCGCCGATTTTGAACTCGACATCGGCTTTGTAAAATTCAAGATGGTGGATCAAAAATGCCAGATATAAAAGACAAACTCTTAATATTTTTCAAACTTAGTGCACTTAAAAAATATTACCAAATCTTTTAAATAAACATTTTAAAACTTTCATCGAAAAAAAAAAAAAATTAAATGCAGCCCATTTTTGGATCCATTTATAAAAATAATTAAAAGTCGCTTATATAATTAAAACGTAAATCGTTTACATGCATTTAAGGATGTTCTTTAAGATTCTTAATTGATCGTTCTCGTGCAACTTAAACATAGGCGAAACTTTGTTTATTTTTGTGGAAAGGTTTTTCCGCCTACAAAATTTTAATTGGAATCGAATAATTTTTTTAAAATTATGGGAATATTCCTCTTAACATTCTACACAACTTTTGTGACACGGAAATTCGCTTTTATTGAACACTAAAATGTTTTCAAACTATTTACAGAAATAATCTTCAAAAATTGTAAACATGCTAATGGTTTGTTTATAAACATTGGACTTTTTTTTGGGAAAATCTCACAAAAACACCAAAAATGTTTAAAGGGATCCAAATTTCATGTCACAAAAGTTGTGTAGAATGTTAAGAGGAATATTCCCATAATTTTAAAAAAATTATTTGATTCCAATTAAAATTTTGTAGGCGGAAAAACCTTCCTACAAAAATAAACAAAGTTTCGCCTATGTTTAAGTTGCACGTGAACGATCAATTAAGAATCTCGAATTCACCTGTAGAACCTCCTTAAAGCACATAGTGGACGTTTGATCCACTTTTTAAAACTTTTTTTTTTTGCTCATGTCATTAATAAATATCAACAAAAACAAACGTAGGGGTTTCGTGGGAGAAAACATTGCCATTACTTTTTTTTTTATAAGTGCCAACTTTAAATATGTTTTACGGTTTTACTTATTTTAAAATATTTTTTTCAAGGGAAGTTTTTTTGATTCCACAAAATCTGATTACCCAACAGTGTTTATATGCATTTTTGAACCTTGATCAAACAACTCGAATTTAAATTTTTGTCCCAAGGTTTTGATGGCTGGCCCACTGTGATAAAAGTTTAAAAAAAATTAATATTTGTAACATTTTTTTTTTTTTTTTTTTGAATATTTGTTCAATATTTTATAATATTTAAAACGTGCGCTACATATTTAATATGTCTGTAATATATTTTGTTTTGAATATTTATTCACCGTTCACCTTCACCCCATTTTACGGTAACTAATTAACTAATCAATTAACTAATGGATTACCATACTCACCATATATCCAAATGAAGGATGTCACTAGAAACGTCATCGATGTCGCTGAAAAAAAAAATAAATAAATAAAAATAAAATCTTTTCAAAACTTCAAAAGTTTAGGAAAAAAAAAAAAAGTTGATAACATTGTATCAACTCAAAAAGCGATTAAGACTTGTGACATTTAAAATATTAATTTACTAAATCGTTCGTAAAACTTGCAATTTTTCCCGACAAAAGATTTTTTTATTTTTCCTTTCCTATGCCATCGCGTTTGTCAACGCGACATGAAAAATTTGTGTTTTTTGATTACTGGAAAACGAATTACCGTCATCAAAATAAAAATTTGACAACAAAACGCAATTTTTTTTTTTTTTTTTTTTAATAGGTTGCGTGCATTTTTTTTCCGTTTAAGTGACGGGTAAACCACAATAATTTTGAATACTTACAATCGAAATTTTTCATTCCACCGAGGATTTAACGTTTGAGGCCTAACAGAAGTAGCACGAATAAATTTAGCCGGGACAGCACACGATATGGAATCTCTTCCTTCCCTTCTCCCGGATATGGTATCTCTTCTTTTGAAACTTAATCTAAAACTGAAACATAAAGAAGAGAAATCTGATATAATTAATTATACTGTAAATTACACTCACGCTTCAATTTTTTTTTCGTGTTTTTAGGCCTTTGTTTTTAATTACTCGTCACCCTCAAAACCGAGACAGTACATTATTCCAGTTCGCAGATCTCAAGCGACAAACGAGATGAAAATAAAAAAGTTTTATTTTATTGATTTAACTCATAATCACCTCAACCCTCCCGAAACAAGATCTGCAAGAGACATTTTCGTCCTAGGATACATTTCAGAGCTTCATTCTTATAAAACAAAATCAATTAAGACGTAGAAAACAAATAATTAGTGCCTACAACAAATTTAATTATGCGATCAGGTTCACTTCAGTGAAAGTCAATTCGTTGCCGAAATAGGACAGAGTTAAACCGAAAAGGGGTTTTCGGGGTCGTTGATTTCACATTTGGGAAATTCGAGAATAGGTGTTGATGGAGCACTGATTTTTGGAGAGTCGAGGCGAACTAAAGGAGAACTAAAATCGGCGCAATTAAGCGGCACATCACGTTCCATGTATTAGAGACAGAAGCTATTCATGAGCGTGTTTTCATCAAGAAAATTTGAATTTCAGACAGAAAAATCAAGGGTTGGTCTGTAAGATTCTATCTGATGGACCAAAATTTTCGTTAAATACAGAAATTTTTGTCTGGAAGACTAAAAGTTCCTAAACTGAGGGGCCGTCCTTAAATTACGTTAGCATTATTTTGGCCATTTTTGACCCCCTCCCCCACTTGTTAGCAAAGGTTAGCATTTCGGTTACCCCCCCCCCCCTTTAAAAAATTAAAAAAGAAAATTGATATTAAATATTTAAAAAATCTGAAATTCTTCAGAACTTAAATTTTGCAAAGAAAAAGTTTTTTTTTTTGTCACTTAAAGCAAATGCGCGGGTAAAATTAAAATCTTTTTTTTTTTTTTTTTTTTTTTTTTTTTTTTTTAATTAAAATCTTTTTTTTTTTTTTTTTTTTTTTTAAAGTGGGTTAGGTTACATAATTTAAAAATATTAAATTATTTTCATTTTTGCACGTTTATTACATGAGACAAACGCTAACGTTAGATACGTAACCCCCCCCCCCCCCTTGTTAGCAAAAGTTAGCATTTTCAATACCATAACGTGCCTACGTAATTTATGGACGGCCCCTGATAGAATTTTTTTTAGAAAATCTTAAATTTTCAGGCTTGCATGTTCCGGAAGCTCATATTCCGACGGACAAAAGCATACAAGTACAAGTGACATACTTAGGGATCAAACGTTAAGGTAACAAACAAAACAAAAAAAAAAACTGAATTTTAAAATGCCTGAAACTGGAATCGGTGCCTTTTAGTGTCACGATTATCGGTTCCGTGAAGTCAGCAGTACAATAAAAAGCTCAAATTAAAAAAACAATACCAGGGTTTTGAGCTTTTAAGAAAATCAAATTTCAGAATTTAAACTTTGAAAACCAAAAAGTTGTTTGCGTTAGCAACTTTGTACTGCTAACTTCCCGGGAAGTACGTACAATGAAAATCTCAAATTTAAAAATAGGCGCTAATCGATGCCATTATATCTCATGTTTAAAAAGGGCCATTTGGAGCCCCCCTTGGCCTTCCGACTGGTTACGGGCCTGCTCTATTTTAGGAAGCAGAAACGTTTTGCAATAATTGTATTTAAATCAGTTAAAGAAAGAACGTGAGATCGCCTTCAAAACGATGATTAGATTTCAGAGTATTCAAATTCTAGAGTACTCGGAAGTCTAATCAACATATGTAAGGCGAAATTCACACAACTAAGACTGTTACGAATTTATTTTTTTTTTTTTCTCATAAAAACAGTCTTTGTTTTATTTTATTTTTTAGAAAAATATTTTGGGAAAAATGATGGCGAATCGCTATGTCCAGTCTTTGGATAGGAAGGGGGATGGGGGGTAAAGAGTGAAAAGTGATGGGTGCAACAGAAAAACAAAACCAAATTAGGACATTACAAATTATCTTAAAACATTCCATACATCCCCAAATGGCGGTACCTTGGACCTGTTTAAAGGCAGAAAAAGTGATGCAAAAAAGGTATACAATTTTTGCAAAAAGAGTGCAAAAAATTTATATAAAAAATGTATTATTTCTGTATCATTTCCGTGCGTCGGAGGTGAACTAACGTATCTCCCATTTTACACACTCTAGTAGAGTGTGTGGTGCCTAGGCAGGATACACTCTAGAGTGTGTGTTGCCTAGGCAGGATACACTCTAGTAGAGTGTGTGGTGCCTAGGTAGGATACACTCTAGTCGAGTGTCTGGTGCCTAGGCAGGATACACTCTAGTAGAGTGTGTGGTGCCTAGGTAGGATACACTCTAGTCGAGTGTCTGGTGCCTAGGCAGGATACACTCTAGTAGAGTGTGTGGTGCCTAGGCAGGAAACACTCTAGAGTGTGTGGTGCCTAAGCAGGATACACTCTAGAGTGTGTGGTGCCTAGGCAGGAAACACTCTAGAGTGTGTACTGCCTAGACAGGAAACACTCTAGAGTGTGTGGTGCCTAGGCAGGATACACTGTAGTAGAGTGTGTGGTGCCTAGGCAGAATACACTCTGGAGTTTAAAAAAAAAAAAAAAAAAAAACGATTTTTTGTCAATTCAACTCTTCGACAATTTTTTCTTGGTGTTACTTTTTCGCTCATAACTTGGTCATTTTTCTCAAAAATTATTATTTTAATATTAAAATTTCAATAAAATTACCCCACTTTTCCCACCGCAAATTAATATTTTTTTTTAATAAATTAATTTAATATTACAGTTTTAACGTTTTTGAAATTCTCACCAGAGTTACGCTGACGCTTACGCTTACGCGAACCCCCCCCCCTATAAGAAGTTTCACTTCAAAATAAATGTTTTTTTACAGCCAAAATCACCACGGTATACCTACACTAAATGCTGTATCGACTGACAAGAAGGAAAATTAGGATACATCGTGAAATAATGAATATTTTTTAAATTAATGAACCGATTCAGTAAACAAAAATATCGCTTTGTTTATGTAATCTTGTGTATTTTTTAAAAATGTACTTATTAGGCCTAAATGCATTAATTGTATTGAAGGATGATAAAAGATTCCTCCAGTAAAAAATTTTAAGGTTTTTATACATAATTTATGCATTTTTTATGTATAATTTTTTATATAATTTGTATATAATTTTTACATATTTCATGCATCTCTTCTTCGTACAAAAGTGCACAAAAAAAATTTAAAAAAAATAAAAAATTCGCCCATTTTAAAATTTGGACAAGTGAAGAAGAACGCGGAAAATTATTTCTCTTTTAGAACACCAAAAAAACGGGATGAAATCAGGAACAGGCAAATGAAAAATAATAGCGGGACGCAGATGCAAAATTCATTCGGGAGCCTCGTGAGTAAATGAGCTCCCTATAACGGTCACTTTGCTGCAATCCAATCAAGCGGAAAGTTTACACAAAGTTCTTATTTCACGACAGCAATGTGATCGTTACAGGAGGCCGTAAGGCACTCCCAGAGTTTTGCGTCCGCATCCCCCCATTTAAGTGAACAATCCAAATATCTCCCGGAGTGAGCGAGTGCTGAGATAACATTACCTGTGATGCTTCCTTAATTTTTCATGGTGCGAGGATTCATGCTTCGGCGATTCCAAATCGGATCCGCTGTCGGACAATGCACGACTTGCCGGCATCCTAGGCGATAACGGAGGAGTTTCCCTAAGAGGTTGCGGGGAAGGAGGTGCGGCATTCCCCGGTTGAATCCCGAGCATGCAGTAAGGATCGCTGAATCCTGAAAATCGAAAACAATGCTTGTCTAACCGGAGGTAAACGACATTTTGAGGGGAGCATTTTCCCTTTTAATATACAGACGTTTAAAAGGGGGTTGTTGGTTAATACACTTTGTGCGTGTATGATAAGTGTTGACACATTTCAGAATGTATTTCGGAAGTTGGTTGCATGTCAAGCAGGCTATATAACGTGCTCTTAAATGAATTACCAACTCAACAGATGAACATCTTTATTAAGGGCGAGAGGGATTTCCCTTTTTTCTTTTTAAAGACGGAAGAAAAAAAAAACTGACGCCGTTTTTAAAAGAATTTGACACTTGCCAAGGAAAAAAAAAACCATCAAGGTAAAATAATCTTTTCTTTTTTTCAGCTCTCCTCAAGTAATCCGATTCTTTAAAACAGAACTTTAAAAAAAATATATTTAAGGCTGAAGGGGGAGAAAAGCAAGAGATTATTTTCCTTCTTTTTTTTTCATTTTCTTACAAGAACAAAATTAGAAAATGTTGCGAAAACTTGTAAACAATAAAAGGCTTTTGTTATAGTCTATCTCAAGTGAACGATGTTTGTTAACTGCTAAACTAACTTTTAATTAGCATCCCAGTTAACTGACAGAGTTATTGTTTTTACCTTTTTGTGTTGCCACCCCTTATGAAGAGTCATAGAGAATCAAGGGGCGGGAGGAGAAAGAGTGGCGGAGAAAAAAAAAAAAAAGAAGTAGACGAGAGAAAACTGTTAAATTAAAGACAAATTGAACTCTGTCCGTGACTTCCCATAAAATCCAAGAGGAAAAAAAAACTTTTTTGCTTGGTGATGAACATCCTTATTTTCCTCCGGAATATCTCTTGTTCATTAATTAAAGAAGCTGCGTGCTGTTTAGCTCATCTTATATTTTATTTTATAATTTTTCTTTCCTTTCGTGAAAATTGAGAAAATCGAAGAGGAGTCGGAATTTCTTAAAAAAAAGATCAAAAAGCGTGAACTTTTTGAATTAAGTTATTAAAGGGGAAATTCCGAACTCAATGGAATTTTTAGGATAACAGAGAGGAAGGCGGATGATAGGAGGCGTACTGATTGAAGAAGAGAATAACTAGGCAGAATGAAGGGAACCAAAGTAAGAAAATAAAAAGACGAAACACAGGGAGAAAAAAAGAGAGAGAAAAGAATGTAAAAAAGTAAAGAGTATGTCTACTCTCCTTAAAATGGTCTTTTTGACCCTCTCCCATCCCCCCCCCCCCCCCCCGCCTTACGTTTTTAGCACTGAAATTGATTTTTTCCGTTTTCCCGTTCGTTGAAAAAAATCGGCGATGGCATTTTTTTTTTTTTTTCATTTTAGTCGAAAAGTACTTTTGTTCAAGAGCACTGAGGAGGTTGGCTCAGTTCTACTCTGAGTTAAAGAATTATTAAGAGGATACTTTTTTAAGCGGATACTTCATTCTGAATGACAAATCTAAGCTGAAAATGTCTACCATTGTAACGACTGCCACGCTGAGTTTGCCAGTAAAATCTTCGCCTTAGAGTCATGCTATTTTTGTTTTCTACTCAAGATCAAGACAACATCAACATGTGCAGTACAGTCGTCTCATATTGCCGTCCATTTCTTATAAAACGGACTTCTTTAAATTCTTCCTTGTTTTCCTTATTTTTATTTTTTATTTTTTATTTTTTTTTGAATGAAACCACTTTAGTTGCGTGTTTTCCGTCACTTAGCTGCCACCTACAATATGACACAGGCATGTCGTTTTTTTTTTTTTTTTGGATGTGTGTGAGGGCGTGTGCATGGAATGGCAAGTAATAAGAAAAGAAAAATTTCCCTAGTTTGATATTTCCTTTCTTGTTTTTCGTCCGCCTTGTAGTTTCATGGGTTTTTTCCGGACTTTTTTTAGGTGGTACTTTCAATTATGTCGCACCATTTTTTGTCCATATGAAATAAGATTCTTTTAATTTTAGTTTCTGCTGCAGATTTTTTTGCCCCAAGGTTTGCAGGTTTTTGCCCCAAGAAAAATTGAGTTATAAGTCCGGTCAATAACTTATAGAAATTTATAACGAAATAATAAGTTTTTATAACGTATTGGCCGGACTTATATTTAATTTTTTTTTAGGTCTGCTGTTTATCATGAAAAATCGTGACATTAAACCCTTGATAGGGTCATCCGAATATTGCGTAAAGATGAAACGGAGCTACAAACTGGGATGTCAAAATATTCTTAATCCAATTTTTGCTAATGAAAAAGAGTAAAAGGTCAAAAATACCCTGCGTATTCCTTTAATTGGCACTCATACGAGAGCCTATGTTTAGCTTATGGCTGTTCCCAATAGGGTGTGTCATTTTAAAAAAACTTTTGAAATGTTGGGGGGCATGTTGAAAATCGGCTTCCTTCAGGTGTAAAACCACTAAAAAAATTTTTTTCAAATTTTTTCTTAACCCCTTAATGGCCCCCCAAAGCCACTTTAGCTTTTTAAAAATTTTGCAATTAAGTTCTTTTAAACTCCATTTTTTTAATCCACTTTAAGGGTCTACAAAATATTTTAAAAAAATGTTTTCTTATGTTTTCGAGGTCGTAGAACACGAATTTCACTATCCCGAATTTTTCCGATCAACCCCTGTGACGTCATTAGCGTTTTTATCAAGCATGTACCTGATTTTTCCGTCTGAAATTCGGCTTAATCTCGATTTTGAAGCTCTGAAAATTTTTGTATTTGATTGGTAACACTCATACTTATGCAAAAATACCCGCAGAACACGAATTTCACCATCCCGATTTTTCCCGATCAACCCTTGAGTAGGGGTGTAAGTGTAAATTTGGTTTTTTCGGGCAGAAATGAATTTTTTTGCCAAAAAATGGCAGAACTCCTCACCAGTTCGATTTAGAGGTCATGCTCAATGACATTTTTTAGTCAGGACACTCTAATTAATAAGGATCTTTTGTGTTTCGAATCAATTTCCAAAATTTTTTACGGTCGGAAAATTCTACCAGTAATTTTTTTGAAATTCCAAATTTTTTCCGACCGTAAAAAATTTTGGAAATTGATTCGAAACACAAAAGATCCTTATTAATTAGAGTGTCCTGACTAAAAAATGTCATTGAGCATGACCTCTAAATCGAACTGGTGAGGAGTTCTTGCCATTTTTTGGCAAAAAAATTCATTTCTGCCCGAAAAAACCAAATTTACACTTACACCCCTACTCAAGGGTTGATCGGGAAAAATCGGGATGGTGAAATTCGTGTTCTGCGGGTATTTTTGCATAAGTATGAGTGTTACCAATCAAATACAAAAATTTTCAGAGCTTCAAAATCGAGATTAAGCCGAATTTCAGACGGAAAAATCAGGTACATGCTTGATAAAAACGCTAATGACGTCACAGGGGTTGATCGGAAAAATTCGGGATAGTGAAATTCGTGTTCTACGACCTCGAAAACATAAGAAAACATTTTTTTAAAATATTTTGTAGACCCTTAAAGTGGATTAAAAAAATGGAGTTTAAAAGAACTTAATTGCAAAATTTTTAAAAAGCTAAAGTGGCTTTGGGGGGCCATTAAGGGGTTAAGAAAAAATTTGAAAAAAATTTTTTTAGTGGTTTTACACCTGATGGAAGCCGATTTTCAACATGCCCCCCAACATTTCAAAAATTTTTTTAAAATGACACACCCTAGTTCCCAATCACTGCTAAAAATGGTTGATTTTGATTGATTACCGTTACGAACCTCCAGCATTCCTGGCTGAAAACGTTTCAGCTTCGGCCCTCATCAAAAAATTAAATTTCTATAAGTCGCTACAAGCCTAGGTCGTCTATAAGCTCAAATATTTCATTATTTTTCCATTTCGAAGAAAAATAAACCGAATAAAAAATGTTTAAAAATGTATATATATATATTTTCTTATATCCATAAAAGAAGGAAATAAATCAGCAAATAAAGGGGAAAGATAAGGAATCCGGCGAAAAACATTTTTATTTTGATAATGCCGATAATATATACAGAATATTGTTGTATATGTGCGTTCTATCGCGGATTTTCTTATAAGCGACATTCTCGTCACGTATCTCCACGTTTTAAATTTTATTCATGACATTCTATTTAATGTGAAACCTTTCGTATTTTCCAAGGAATATTCACCAGATTTAAATAAAAAATTCAGACTTAAACTTTTTCATGTCTCTTTCTCAAAATCCTCAAAAACAAAACAAAAAAAAAAAAAAAGTTGGCTTATTTTAGATTTTAATAGTTATCCCATCATTATTTCTTATTTTGAGATGGTTCATTTGGAATAGGGTGGCCCTTATTTTACGAATTTTTGAATTTCGGCGAATGCAACCCCTAATTTTTTTATAGTAACCGAAAGAAGATAGCAAGAATTTTTTCCGATTTTTTGGAAGTCGTTTAGTTGTGTCCACAGCGACTGAAAATTTCGAATTTCCCGTAATGAGCCAAAAATCGAAAATTTGATTTTCCTATTCAAAAGGGTCCTTTCCTATTCAAATTTTAATGCAGATTACAGAAATTAAGTTAGAATTGATTTATGACAAACGATTACTGTGCTAGAGGACAAAAATATGATGAAGAATGAGGACCGATAAGGCCGTTTTTCGGGCTAAATTTTTTTTTTTTGCGGAATTTGATCCTTCAGTCGGGGTAAATGGTTCCCCAAAAGGATTTTTGATTTCGGTCATCGATCCCCTTTATATCCGCCTAAAACCATAAGAAAGGGGCCCCAAATTTTTTCGTACAGGTCCATAATCTGAACGAAAAAGTGATGCAAAAAGGGTACAAAACTTTGGCCAAAAAATGCAAAAAATTTATACAAAAAATTAATTATTGTTGCATCATTTATACAAAAATTTGGACATGCATATTTTTTTTTAAGCACCAAAATTTCGATATGCATAATTATGACGCATAATTTATTCATAATCATAATTATGCATAATTCCATCATAATTATACATCATTCATTCCTCATCATAATTATGCATAATTTATTCATAATCATAATTATGCATAATTCATTCACAATCCTAATTATGCATCATTCGTTCATAATCATAATTATGCATAATTCGATCATAATTATGCATAATTAATTCATAATCATAATTATGCATAATTTATTCATAATCCTAATTATGCATGATTCATTAACAATCCTAATTATGCATCATTCATTCATAATCATAATTATGCATAATTTATTCAAAATCCTAATTATGCATGATTCATTAACAATCCTAATTATGCATCATTCATAATCATAATTATGCATAATTCGATCATAATTATGCATAATTCGATCATAATTATGCATCATTCATTCCTAATCATAATTATGCATAATTTATTCATAATCCTAATCATGCATGATTCATTAACAATCCTAATTATGCATCATTCATTCATAATCATAATTATGCATAATTCAATCATAATTATGCATCTTTCATTCCTAATCATAATTGCATAATTTATTCACAATCATAATTATGCATCATTCATTCATAATCATGATTATGCATAATTAATTCATAATCATATTTATGCATAATCATATTAGAGAATGAAAAAAAAATTTCCGGTAAAAAAAGTTAAGTTCTTCTTCCATAAATTATGCATTTTTTATGTACGCATAATTTTTGTACAATTCGTATATGATTTTTATATTAATTATGCATATCTTTTTCATACAGAAAACTAAATTATTGACAAAGGAGGAGGGAGGAGTCAAAAACTGATCGAAAAAATGCTTAGGTAACACTTCAACGGCTCCAACAAAAGCTACAAAAAACAGACTTCAGATTCATGATCTTATTCCACCGCAAAATCGCTGATATGAAAAAACTGTTTTTACAGAAAAATAATTATACGTTGGGCTTTATACGAAATCGCAACGAATAATGCTATGGTACCTTGAAAAGCATTCCTCTAAAAATAAAAAATAAAAATGTTGAAAAGAAAAATAACGGTAAATAATAATCATTGTCAATTTTTTCCCCCCTTTTTTTGCGTTTCCCGTAAAATAAACATCACATCATCCCCGAATCAGCTTAGGAAAATCCCTCCCACGATTCGAAAAACAACCACCTGTAGATTATATTCAACCGCCTGACCTCGACCCCGTCTCCTTTCTTTACGAAAAACTTTAAAAGCACATGCGCATTTCCAAAAAATCAAAAGGAAGATGAAAACCTTCAAAAGGAGGGAAAAAAAAATTTTTTTCTCTCAATTACATCCAACTTTCAGCTTTTAGAAAATCACCCACTCAGCGAAAATCAAGCAAGATATTGTCCGGCGTAAAAACGAAAAAAAAAATGCTCAAATATATAAACTGGATATATAAAAAAAAGGTAACAAATGACCCGAACGGGGTTTATTCGGTCGATGCTAGATATCGAACGTTTTCGAACCCTCAGATTGAAGTGGTTTACGATGTTTTTATAGCCTTTTTTTTTCTCCCCGCAGTATGAAATGAATTTTTTTTTTCTTTATTTTTCTCGAAAATAGTCATTTAAGATTGAAGGTCTAATCTTTTACCCCCTACAGATTTAAGCCTTAAGACCTTTTACATCGTTGAAAAGTTTTCCCCAGTCGATCAACTTGTCTTTCCGTTTAGTTTCCGTGTTTTCAAGGGACTAAACAAGCTCAGAATGAAAACCCATTATCTTGTCAACATTCATTATAAACCGACTGTATTAAAATTAACCGCTCAGATTTTATTCAGTTTTTTTTTTTATTTTTATTACCCGTAATTTTTTTTTTTATTATTATTTACTAAGAAGGGGAGGATGATTAAACGCCTGACCGTTATTAATTCCAATCCAAAGTTAAGTTAATAATAATCGCTTTCCCATTTGGGAAAACAAACAAACCGGATCAGCAAACGGTTTATAATCATTAATAATATCATTAAAGGGCACCTTTTTATTGTTGTTTCTTTTTTTGTGCTTCCGTTGCTACGATACGTCATCATATCGATATGGGAAAGCATCAAAAAGTCAATTCGGGTTAGATTTTAGAGGCTAACTACTTTTCGCATGTGTAAATATTTATTAAGCAACGTCAAGAGGAGTTTTTTATTTTTTCGAAAGGGAAAGCTGATTTTGTTTGAAACTCAATCATTTCCCGACCCATCACCCGCCCTTACGAAAAAATGATGCAAAATATATTATGTTTGTATTGTTTATACAAAAATTTTGATATGCATAATTTTTGCAAAGTTTTTGCATGTTTTTTTAAGCATTGAAATTTGAATATGTATAATTTTTATAAAATTTATGCATAATTCTTTAAGCATGAAAATCTGGATATGCATAATTTTTGCATCATTTATGCATATGATTTTCAATTCAGGATAATTTGGAAATATTACGCTTATTTAATTTTTCCCCCTCTTTTATGCATATTTATTTATGCATGATTTATGCATAATCATATTGGAGGGTGAAAGTTCTTTAACCTGTTGCCGCCCACGGATCCATATATGGACCCATCAGTTTTGCAACCCTCCAAAGCTTTTATTTTCTTAAAAAATTGCAAAAACCGAATGACTAGGGGTATTTTGACCTGCTAAAACCGAATATGAAGTCAGATTTAAAAAAAAAAAATCAAAATGGCGGATGGTTAGTAAAATCTTATTTAAAATAAGATTTTTTATATATGAATAGACGATTACGACGATTACATCACACTCCCACAATGCACCGCAAACGCATCGTCTACACGGGGTACAAGCCAACGAATCTCTTCATAAGCTAAGAATAGGAGTGGAAGTTAAAATATCAATTTTTTCATATTTAAGAAAAAAAATGTATACCTTTCACTTCAAAATTATTTTCCTAGATGAAAAAGGCAACTATTAAAATTTTTTTCAGATTTCAAGCTTTTTAAATGACTAAAATCGTTACTACGCGTATTCTTCACTTATGAGTATTCCAGACGCGTCGTCTGCTTTGTTTGTACCCATCAATCCCAGAATGCTGTGCGTAAATTTTTTGTCGGAATCGTCTATTTTGTAAACGCTTTATTTATTCCTCTTTTTATTCTCAAGAACTTAAAAACGCATGTAAATAACGGATGGAGAGTCATTTATGCGATATTTACCAAGAATTCTTCACCTATGTTTAGCTTATGGGCAAAACAGCTTTTTCGTGTAGAGGCGTTTATAAATTTAAAAATAATAAAAACTAAATATTTCGGGTGGTTTTTTGAACTCCTAATTCTGATTCAGAAGTCCAAATTTTGAAAAAATTGAAATTAAAAACGGCAGACATTTAACTTAAAAAATTTTAAATTCTTAATTATTATTACTCGAAAAATAACAGGTTTTTGAAAAATAAAGACGAGTTAATTTTCCGAAAGGCAGTTAATTTAAAACAAGTGATTTCCGGTGGTGGGGCGGGGCACGTGCCCGCTGCGTAAAAACTAATTTCAAATTCGGAATCAGCGACCATATAAATAATGTTAAAAAATTTTCGGGAAAAGGATTTTAAAAAATTAAAATTGAGTTTGCATCACCGGCTGCATAACTGAGCGATATCGAGCGCATCACTTTTTTTTTCTATGTCCCTTTTGGCCTAGTTCTTTACCTTTACACAAAAATAATATTTGGGAGGAATGGGGTATTTCCAAATTTCGAAATTTGGTCGGCAAAGGGTTAAACATAAATTATGCATTTTTTATGTATGTTCAATTTGTGTATAACTTATACATGATTTTAATATTATTTATGCATCTCTTTTTAGTAGGGTAACATGCAAAACTTATTCTAAAGTTAATTTTCAGTTTATGTATCATTTTCAACGATTTTTAATAAAGAGATCGACACCCCAAAAGTTAAACATTGTCTGGTGCTATTTGTCATATATCCAAAATTCTACTTTAGCACGTGATTCAGGTGACAGTAGTATCATTTCACGGTCCAGATTGGATTAAAAAAACCCCATCGCCTCATCGACTCATATATGAGGCGATTTACGACAACCTTGAAGATATTCACAGCAAACAAAATCCTCCAGGGTTTGCTAATTCATAAAAATAAGGATTGGTTGTTAAACAATTCCCAGTGCTATTTATTTCATCTGATCCACAAGCCCCTTCTCTCTTTAAAAAAAAAAAAAAAAAAAAAAAAAAAAAAATACATTTGTTAGGAAGCGAAAATTCTTGTCAATTAGGCTTTGGGTGGGAAAGAGCTAATCGCAGCCTAATATCGCACAAGCCTCCCATTTAACTAATAAAAGCGTCGTTGTCGAATTATCGATAATAATGTGTCTTGATGTTAAACATCTCAATATCAAAACATTTCCATGTAAAATTTAACTTGTTATCCTAATATCTTAACATTTCCAATTTAATATTGACATCTTAATACGGGAAGACGATATAATTTGTTCGGGAAAGCGTGATTCCTCTAAGTTGCCTTGGCATTAACTTGAAAAGGATGAATTAGGGTTTTTTTTTTTTTTTTTTTTTTTGTCTTCAAAGTAGTTTAAATTGGCTTTTCGATCTTTACGGGAATTTCAAAATTTTAAGGTACGCAGGGACACGTCTGATCGACGTCCAAAAAAAATCTGGAAAAATTCAGGGTATCTTCTTTCGGTTACCATAAAAAAAATAAAGGATGCGTTCACCGAAATTCAAAAATTCGTAAAATAAAGACCATACCCTAGTGATGGTGTTCCTGGGAACCCTGGGATAGTCAATAATTAGGTAATTATCACTAGGATTATTCATTTTTTTTAAATTTTCTAATTCAATTCCTAGGTCAACCCCCCGTGATCATTCATTTTTTACGTCATCATAATTATGGATATTTTTGAATCTCTTTCCGGCTTGGTTAGTGCAAAATAGGGTTCTGTGGTGAATTTTCACCAATGGTGTCAAAAATATTTAACCCCCCTTCGAAGTGAATTTCAACACCGCCATTGACCAAATCGTAAAAATAACAAAGTATTCAACTTACCATTTGCATCCTTTGCTTCTAAATTTTCAGCTTCCACGACAACCACATTAAGAACTACGATGGGAGGCTGCAAAAAAGAAAAAAAAAGAGAAAAAATAAAAAAGAAAATCGCTGTCAATTTTTCTTTTATGAACATAAAAAGAGGAGGAAAAAAAAAAATAACGGGCAGTGAAAATAAGAGCGATAACCGCCTCTCCCGCTTCGGTTTTTCCTCCGACAAAAAAGGCCCCGAGTTCGATTTAAGTGCCATTAAACTGCTTGTAAGAGCTTTTTGTCCGCGTTTGAATTGAGTTCGAATGAAAAAAAAAAAAAAAAAAAAAAAAAAAGGTTTCGAAAGGTTTCAAAATTCCTACTCGTCGTCGAGCTTTTGTTTTTAAGGACCTTGTATCATTTATTACAGAGTCGTTTCATTTTTCAATTCCAGGTAAAAGAAGAAAAGAAAGAAATTCTCCAGATGAGGATGATTTATACGCATCTTCTTTTTCCCCCGTACCTTTCTATACATCTTTCAACTGTAATTTTATTTCTTAAGGATCAAAAAAAAAAAAAAAAAAAAAAAAAAAAAAAAAAAAAAAAAAAAGAGTAAAAGGTAAGTTTTATGAAAAAAAATAAAAAGTGGGAGGCAGGCAACAAATAAAAAATTCCTGGAAGTACAATAGTTGGAATTTTTTTTGATGTCCTCAAATTTCGCTCTATCTTAAAATTTTGCATTATACGCCGTACCAGGGGGCTATTTTATACACTTTTTGATGCTTTTTCCAAACACAGATGTAAAATGTAGAAGAAAATTCATATCTGTTTATATAAGCAATAAGAGGCGTTCTTAAATTATGCGAGTCTAATTTTTTGTATAAATGTTACAAAAAAAATTCTAAATTTTTCCTTTCAATTTTTTGCATTTATTTTGCAAACATTCATTTTATACACTCTTTGCATCACTTTTTCGAACGGGCCCCCTTCATAATTTGAACCATAAATATAACTCACCTTTTCTTCGGAGGCTATACCTAACAGCCTCCTATGCCTTTGCGGAGGTATATTAAAAGCTTCTTGTGCGTATTGATAAAGCTCCTCTTGATAATGAGCATATTGTCCAGTAGAAAGCCCGACTTTGTTTTTGATCGTATATAAAACTTCGACGTAAAGCTGCTCTAAATCCCTATTCGATATCCTAGTTTCCGACTGCCGGCTCGGCGGACTAGGGGGATCTCCGGATCTCATTTCGATTTCCTGCTGTATCAGGAGCCTTCGATTCTCCTGTTTCCACGATAAAGCTGTGAAGCTTTCGAAAAAGGAACCGTCTGTTTCTTGAACCCTGAAAATAGAAAAAAAAAATCGAATTAGTGAAAAAGATTTCTTCTAATGGCGAGCAACATTTTAAATCGATGAAAAGAAAAAAAAAGGCGAGGAAACAAAATGTAATCCATTAAAAAAAAAAAAAGAGCGAAAATCAACGAGGGGAAAAACCGGACGAAGGAGAAAAGAAAGATTTATTTTCGGAAAAAAAAAAAATCATTTTGTACATATAAGCACATTAACAGTTTGTTTAATGTAGTTGCAAACCTATAGAAAAATAAAAATTGCAACAAAGGAACAAGTTAATGGAGTCCATTTTTCATTTTGATCGAATCTCCTTTCCTCTAATGCACCTACTGTTTTAATTTCCATCGGTTGATAAACGATCCCAATTTTTTTTTCCGTTGCACAGGGTGTGCACTCAGTCAGGGCTGAGAACCATCATGGTTACTCTGGCAATGCAGCGAACCGGATCTTCCATAAGTTAAACATAGAAACCGTTTTGTGTAGATTCGCTGGTTCGAAGCTCAAATCTGGGCCAGCGAACTGCGGAATACGGGATATTAACAGGGAAATAAGACGACTGCAACGGGGACCTCAAAGTCTATTTTGTTAAGTTCGTATTGGTTGCCCAAATTGGGGAATCAACATCCCGGCAAAAAAACGCACCGGGACGGGAAAGGACAAATACTGAACTTTTGGTACACAGTAAAAAATATTATGTAAATATGTTCTAAGAGGTCCACATAAATTTTTTATGTTGTTTCTCCCATAAGGCAAACATAAAGCAAAAACAACATAAAAATTATGTGGACCTGCTTATGTTGATTTATGTTGATTTTGACATAAAATATTTTACTGTGCAATAAAGAAAGGTTAAAAAGTAATTAATTTTCTCTCAAGAAGAGGGATATCGTCCTTTACCTCTTAAAGCTCGAATTCACAACAAAAAAATTTTGTTTTCGCTGCATCCTTAATAAGAAGCTGCTAACAAAACAAAACGTGACGGGAGGACAAATAATTCACTTTTTAGCTAACTAAAAAGGTTTAAAAATAATTTTTATTTTCTCTTAAAAAGAGAAATTATTCTTCACCTTTTAAACCGCAATTCTACTGTAAAAAAAACTTTTTTTCAGTGTGTTTGATAAGATATTAAGCAATATTGCCGAAAAATAAAAATGTACGTTTTTTCAAAAACTACCCATTGGCATCCATTTATTATTTAAATAATTAAAAAAAAAAAAAAAATTTGAGCAAATCCACTCTTACGAGGAATCGTGAAAAAGATAATTTTCTTTCGAATGTTCTTGTACAAAAAAAAAACTCTTTCTAAAATTACGGCTTTGGAAAGGTTTTCAAAACATTCAGTAATTATTAGACCTTGATATTTAAGGCGAGAAACGTTTTTTCGGTACTGGTTTTAAAGGAATTTTGAAGCTTTTTTGACATTTTGGTAGCAAAATGAATGAATGATGTAATTTGCACACCATTTTTCCGACCTCTCCAAAAATGAAAATTAATGAATAATGGCAAAATAATGCTTTAACCTCAACGATATGTTTATATTCTCTATTTTCTCAGTAGGGTACTATATAATATTTTGCATCGATCAGAAAGTAAGAATTTTTAAGGAACTTTTGACTTGTCCTGTCCGTTACATTTTTCAAAAAATTGTGGAAGACATGGACCGAAAATTTTTTGAAATGATTAAATTACAAACTTACGGCACAACTATAAATCTCACGAAAAAAAATACTTTCTCCTGCTAGATTGAAACTCAGAACAGAAATTTTCACAAACGATAATAAGTCTTAATATGAGTTCCTTTTGAATGTCCCGTCCGTCACATGCTAAAAGCTGTCGCTATATTTTCTGCTGCATAATTAAAATTTAAAAGAAAAAAAAATACCGATGGTAGATCTTGACCTGTACTATGAAACTTTCACTTTCCGGACACTATTTTGCATCGTTACACCAGATGTATTTACCAAGATATTTGGATGTCCCTAAAAGTGAAACTAAGAATTTTAGGATTTTTTACTAAGGTGGATTTCTCAGATGAAGAAATTATGAATTTAGAATTTCAAAAGCAAGACTCACAGGAATTATAGCTACATAATTCATATATTTTTCTAATAGCAAATACCTTGGCATATATAGGGAAACCCGATGTATACACACCAAAAAATCCAAAGAGGGTTGGAAACGGTTTTTAAAGATAGAAAGATTTAAAATCAATATTAGTTACTTAGGGAAATTTATTAATAAAATTGTTCAATAAAGGAAAAAAAAAGGGGGGGGGGGGACCATGTAATAGTTGGGTGTTATGGATAAAGTTGAACATGTGATGGAATAATGTAAAGTTAAATGGTACTTTTATATGTAATTGTAAATAATTTTTTTTTTTTTTTTTTTTTACTTCTAAATGAAGTTTTAAAAGTGTAAAAAGGAGAAGAGAGGGAAGGAAAGGAAAGGGAGGGGAAAGGAAAAAGAAAAAAGAGAAAAAGGATAAATATGTAATGAAAAAAATGTAAAAAGTACTTTCATATGTAATTTATGTAATTGTCTGTTAATTTTTATTTTTGAAATAAATAAAGTTTTTACAAGTTAAAAAAAAAAAAAAAAAAAAAAACTATAAAAATAGAAACAATGTTTTTTACTTTTGAGGGGGTTTTGTAATGTCTTAAAGCATACAAATGTCCCATCCGTTACATATGGGCTTGCTCCAAACTTTGTAATCGAAAACAATATGACCGCATTTTCCGGTGAAAAATCGGAAAATTACGGACCCGAATTTATTCAGTCCAGAATCAAATTTGGATTACTCTCAAGTAGAATCCACAATTTCGTGTCTAGACCTGACCCAAAAAGATGCCGACGACAAGCTGCGTCTTTCGCCATTTGCCCCTCATTCTCACGACCTCTAGCCAACGACTTGCCCTCAAAAAAGCATAATAAATACCAAATTCCTGGTTAAAAAAGAGATTAAATCCCCATAAAATATACGAGCTCCGTATAACTCAAGAGCTTATGCAAAGTTTTATGGGTCCTCGTCGTCATTCGGTCAACTCATCAACTCCTTTTAAACCGCATTTCACGTTTAATTTATTCAATTTAACCGAGGATGTAATTAAATCAACGGAATTACAAGGGTTCATCATTACGTAATGAAACAGAAACCAATGATTACAATGTGATAAGCTTTTTTCCCGGAGTTTCTCTTGGCAAATGTATTCCATTCATTTTCTCGGTTTAAGCATTTCCGCGAAAAAAAAACCATAGGAATTTATTCATTTATACGGGGAAAATAAAATATATATATATACACATGGCGTATTTAATTTAATCCGCCCAAAGATTTTCTAACCGTGACAATCGTAAGAGAATGGGTATTACGGGTATTAAAAAGATTTCTTCCTTTTTTTTATTTTTAATCCCCTGTAGCCACGCTTATGTGAGCCTTCGGATTGTAAAAATGATGTTGGAGTATGTGATAACTTTTTCATTAATCGATCCTGTATTAACGATTTTTTTTCCCCGTTTTTTTTTTTTACCCAACAAAATCGCTTGCAATCATTTTTATTTTTTCCTGTCGCGGAGTCAAAGCGGAAATGGAAAGTCATTTTGAATCAACAAGTGGCTCGTATAGATCCTAAAACGTTGTTTTCACTCTCGACATGGCTTCCCCCTTTTATGCTCTTGTTACGGTGATTCCGCATAATTTAATTTTCAGATTGTGCTTCCTATTTAAAAAAAAAAGGTCCAGAGGTAATCAATTTTTTACTTTGCAAAAAAAAAAAAAAAGGAATAAGACCTTATTCACGATTTCCAATATTTCTCTCGTTACAATAATGAAAAAAATCAAATTACTTCATTTTTCTTTCCTTTTTTTTATGCTTTTGCTTCAACGCCCTTAGGACATCAAAGGAGCAATGGAGGTGATACCAATATAATTCTTTTCGTTTTATAAGAAAAAAAAATCAAGAGAAACTAAAAAATCGATTTACGCCCAAAAGTCAAAAAAATTTGAGACTTTAATGTTAATGAAAAAAAATTTTTTAATATATGGGTTTTACTAGCAATTTCTAACAGTCTCTGAAATCTATGAAGGTAATTTTTTAGGATACTCAGGTAAAAACAATAGATCTCATTGAAGGTATATACTATATAGATTGATAAATAATCGTTATCCCCGAAAAAGAGTGCTGTAAGTCATTTTTTGACGAAAATGAGTTAATGGCACTACCCAATTCTGTATTCATTCCTAGTGCTATGTCTACACTTAGTGGTTCCTATCGTCGATAGTAACTACTTGCCATAAGCTAAACACATGGAACGACTGTGGTGACTGTCGTATTTACCACTAAGTGTAGACACAGCATAGGGAAGCCCTGGAGGGTCAAGTATTTTTATTTTTATCGATTTATTGCTTATTGCGACTTTTTGAACTCGCGTCTTGTGCGAATTGCTGAACTCAAAATTTCAAATTCTTGAAACTTATTACTCAACTCATTAATCATGTTTTTATTTTATTTCTTGTAACTCTCTTTAAGGTGACGCAGGAGTGATTCATTTTTTTGAAAACCCTGAATCACTCCTGCGTCAGCTTAAGTAACTCTTGCAGTAGTTACTTACGTTGGAGGAGTAGGCGAATTGGTGGAAATAGAAGGGCGGTTTGACTCAGAGTATTATTTGGAGGTAAGTTCTTTCTTTTAATTCCCCTTACTCATTTAGTTGGATCGGCAGTGTAAATACTATTTTCAAATATTAGCTAATGCAAACGTCACAAAACAAAATGAAATGTTATTGCATTTTATGCAATAATAACATTTCACCGATGACGACGACAAAGATATTAAAGAACAGGGCCATAGGCTAACGGAGAAGATGAATGCCATACGGGTAAGGTATAATCTTTACTGGAAAGAAAAAGTCAACGAACCGGCTCGGTTAATTTCGAAGCTGCAGAAAAATCTATACGAGGACAATTTTATTCATCAGGATGATATAACGATTTTTAACCGCGCTTTGACGGATTTGATGAATCAAGCCGGAAAGAACTTACAGAAGGAACCAAATCCAGGAACCTTCAAAGCGCTCGCCGAATATTTACTGGCTAAGTTAACTGCTTTTAATGCTCGCAGGCCTTTAGAGCCGGGATTGATCACTTTGGAAGATATCAAAAAAAATGAAATGTTATTATTGCATTAATGCAATAATAACATTTCACTTGTCAACTTATCATCCCAACTCCCATCCCTAAAAAAAAGCAAACGGCAAACCCCTCCTTTACACCGCTTTTCTTTTATTTAGATATTGCAGAAGGTCCTACTCCCTGAATTACATGAAAAGAACCCCACAGCACCACATTTGCATTTTACGCATGATAATTCCGCATTCATACGGCCAATATTATCAAAGAATTTTTTCGAAGCCAGAATTTTCTGCGACTTGTCGACTAGTCACCCTACTCACAGGACCTCAACCCCATAGAAAACCTATGGGGTTGGATGGCTAACCGGTGGGAAAATCGCCCAGAAGATAGGTTGGGAAATGGCCGTTCGGCCGTTCCAATACTCAAGAACATGATCATGTTCTTGAGTATTGGAACTATTTACGTTCACCGGAAGGTGATCGCTTATGCTTAAACCTGACAGAAAGCGTTTCCACCCGACTTGAGATGATCCAGGAAGCTGTGGGTGGTCATATTAAGTACTACGTCAGTCAACTAAACATATTTTACAATCTATTACTGCTATTGCTATTATCAATATGAATTCAAACTAATTGCGGATATCTATGAAATAGTTTACATTGCACGATAAGGTGGAAAAAGCCAGTGTGGCGCAATTAGAGAGATTGGACTTTACGTTAAGTCTAAATCTGAATGAGCTACAAACTGATTTTTCAAGCAAACATCATGAAAATCATATATTACATATCAGGTATGCAGGTGGCGTATTGCGGGCCGAGACTGGGGTTCGTGACCAGTCGAGGCCTGCAAGCCACCTCCATGCGATGCCTGATTTGTAAGTTATAGTGGAACCCACTTATAACGAACTCGCTTAAGACGAATGTCTGGATAAAACGAACAAACATGAATCATTTGGTTGGTCCGCTATCTTTTCATTGTTAAAAAAACTCGCTTTTAACGAATCCGGTTATAACGAAAATTCGGATTAAACGAACAAAAATTTACCGGAACGACCCTTTTAAAACGAACAAAGTTGTATTTTAAGCAAATTTTTTCTTTAAAAAAGACTTTTTTTTCTTCGAAATGCCATTTTTCCGCTTCAAAATGATAAATAATGATTTTTTTCCCGTTAAAAGTGATTTTATTTCCTCATTTGAATTGCTTTTTGATAGATTCAGTCAAAGCTTCAACTTGTTCTTTTTTTGCGAAAAAACATTAATTAATTTTACGAAACAAGAAGTCAAGAGGACCTGGAGTTCGAGCAATGCCTTTTCCAGCTTAGTAGAAAAATTAATTCAATCCAGGCTTTCAGTTTCAAACAGTGCACCATGGATCAATTTTGGTACGTCGGAAATTAAAAAATAACAAAGTAAGCCTAATTTTAAAAAAAACGAATTTTTTTTCGAAGTTCGGTTATAACAAACTCCGGTTATAACGAACAAATTTTCCCGGTCCCTTGAAATTCGTTATATCCGAATTCCACTGTATTTTTTATTACGACGGCGGGAAATGAACTTTTTCGTTCTTTAAGCGGGCGGGGGAAAATTCATTTCCTGCCCGGTCATTTTTTGATGAAAATGTGTTAATGGCACTACCCAATTTTATATTCATTCCTGGGGAAGCACTGGAGGGTCAAGTATTTTTATTTTTATGAATTTATTGCTTATTGCGACTTGCTGAATTCGCAATTTCGAATTGTTTAAACTCATTACTCAACTCATTAATCATGTTTTTATTTTATTTCTTGTAACTCTCCTTAAGGTGACGCACGAGTGATTTATTTTTTTGAACACTTTATACTTCAAAAAATCCTAATATTACCCTTATGGTGCTAGATAGATAAAATAGAAAAATTTCACACCTGACCATACAATACTTTTTTGGGAAACCTTGTTCCAGGATTGATTCTCGGGAATTAATAGTAGATTAAGGTTTCCCAAAAATGTGCTTTATGGTCAGGTATGGAATTTTTCATGAAGGTGCATAAGATAATTAAGAATTGTTGCTCAGAAGCGAAATTTTGATATCTGGCTCCAAAACGTTAATATTAACATATTTCAAAGTAAAGGGTGTTCAAAAAAATGAATCACTCCTGCGTCACCTTAAGTAAGTAACTTTTACAGTAGTTAATGTAAAATCATCAGTAACTTGTTTGGTTACTGATGTTATTACTATTGTACATGTACAGTAAAGTGGAATAAAATGACCCTACTTCTAAACCAACTAGAAATGTAATTGAAGCACAAAATAACCCAAAGTTCCATTTCAAAAAATAATAAATTGAAGAGATACCACGCGTATTACATTTAAGTGCAAACTCAGATTTTTTACCAAAGCTCAATACTGTGATTTTGTAGTTTGGGGTCCAAAAGTCGAAGGTGTATTTGTTAAAAGAATTTATCCAGATATTAATGTAATGGATTCATGCTGGTTCCTAAAAGAGTGGTGATATAATGAAAATGTGATAAATAAATTCGAAGAAAATATTATAGCACGTTGTTGGATATTGTAAACTAAGTCCTTTCCCTTTTGGCATTTTTGTTAGTGAGGGGTTAGACAGTTTTAGTAGGTAAGTTAACGCAGCAGGTTTCAGTAGGTAATCCTTAACGCTGTATAACGAATGGTTAGAAAGTTTTCTTTGCTTACAGGTGTGTTTTTATGGTTAAAAGCCAATTTCAAGAACAGCGACCGTAAAGTTGTCGGCGGGTATTTCATAAACACGGGAACAGACCTGGGATTGTTCCACTTAACGGTGCACCGTTAGTGGAACTTATTTAAAATGTTTGCCTAGGTGAAAGATTTCATACTCGATGCAATGCATTTATTTACTTGGAGGGGGTCGTTCATAAATTACGTAAGCACATTTAGGGGGGGGGGAGGGGGTCCAAATTTGACATTTTACCCATAAGCTAAGCATAAGCGAAACGGGATAGAGCGTGCCAAAAGGACCTAACCCACGCTTACGTAATTTATGGACGACCCCAAGGAATAATAAAACGAATAGTAACATAAGTACAACATGTATTTAATTCATAAAAAACTGAACATTAGTGCTACGATGAAAGAAGAGGTGTCAAGACGAATAGAAACGATTAAAAAGGACATTCCGCAAGAATTCTCCATAAAAATATGACCACTGAGATTTTATGTAAATTACAAGACACTAGAGTACAAATAGGGTTTGCAATCCCGGTACCGGGATTGGGTTTTCCGGGATTCCGGGATTTAAAAACTCAATCCCGTACGGATCCCGGGTATTGCCGGGATTGGGTGATTTTCAAAGAAAATCCGTTTTTTTCACGTTGAAAATCGCAAAAAACTAAGAACCTGCAGATTTCATCCTTAACACAATTTTTTCCCTTTCAGACGCAAAAATAATCGTATTCTAGACAAAAATTTAGACTAGAAATTTTAATTTTTGGTTCCCTCATTTAGTTTTCAGAAGAGTAAACGCCTAATCCCTTACCATCTTTGAAAAACATCAGATTTTTGTTTACTTTTCAGATTCTCTTAGCCTATTAATTCAAATTGAACTTAAATTGTAATGGACTGCATTACAATACTGAAATTTTCATACTTCATACGAAATGACCATTAAGTCGGTAGAGTATAAATTTTTTTCTATAAATGTAAAATTCTACATTCCCTTATTAGATCTAAAAATTAATCTGGTAAAATTTTAATCAGTTTGAAGAATAATCAAAACGAACCAATAGTTTGTTAATAACCCAGCGAAAAAGATGACGAATCTCGTAAAATAGCCGTGAAAATTACGTCATTTTCACGTCGATTCTACGAGATTCGTCATCTTTTTCGCTGGGAACAAACTTGCGAAAATAATATAGTGGCATTTTTTAATTGATTCCATATTTCCGAAATCTAATAATTTAAAATATAACAGAATCGATAATTTCTATCCAATAAATTTATTTTTTAGGCCAGGTATACTGCTCATGAAATCGTTTAGGGAATTGATTGAACCACCTGAGTATTTCAGGCTAGCTTCGATTTTTTAAACCACACACACACACACACACATATGGCTTTTACAGGGCCTGGAGCCCTATCGCCGCGCTATAAACTTTCTTCCAATCAGGCCTCTCCTGGCAGGCATCTCGCCAGTCGGGCACTCCCAACCTTCTCGCATCTGCCGCCACGTTATCTTCCCACCTGATCCGTGGTCTACCTTGAGGTCTGGGACTCGTTGGTCTGCCCTCCAGGACCTGCCGGATATATCTTGACGGAGGTGCGCGAGCGACATGTCCCGCCCACTTGAGCCTTCGGGACTTAATCACACTAGTGATTAATGGTTGCCCAGTGAGCCTTCGGATCTCGTCATTTGAACGCATGCGCACCCTGCCAGTAGTTGGATCCCTTCTAGGGCCTAGAATTCGGCGTAAGACCTTATTTTCGAATACCAGCAACCTCTCTTGAGCGCGGACGGTAAGGCTCCAAGTGTCACAGCCGTACGTGACTACAGGGCGGATTATGGCATTATAAATGCGGAGTTTCGCTCGTCTAGATAAAACTCTACTACGAAAAAGATGGCCTAGCGCGAAAAGGCAACGATTGCCACTCTGAATCCTCGCTGCGACCTCAAAATTAATGTCATTGTCGCTGGTGACATAGGACCCTAGATACCGAAATTCGGTAACGTTCTTAAACCTAAGGTTTCCTACCTCCAGAGGTTCATCGTGCCGTCTCTGCCTGTCTTTCTCATTGACCATAACAAGGTACTCAGTTTTCCCCTCATTCGCTTCGAGCCCAACCCTACGAGCAGTAATTAGCAACTCTCCCATAACCTTCGAACATCGTCACGGGTTTCCCCTAATAAATCGATGTCGTCGGCATAATCCAGGTCTTTAATGAGTCCGCCTACGTTTACTCCCCCAGGAACGTTCTCCAGGCACCGTACGACTTTCTCTAGGACTAGGTTGAAAAGGACGGGTGAAAGCCCATCGCCTTGCCTAAGTCCGGTGTTAACATCGAACGCATCACTTAAAAACCCTTTCGAAACGACCCTAGACCTCACCCCGCTTAGACAAACCGCCGTCATCCGTATTACCTTCCTCGAAAACCCAAATTCGGCCATGACGTTAAAAGGCCTTCCCTGTGTATACTATCGTAGGCTTTCTTGAAGTCGACGACAAATTATGGACCTCGCTGTCATGCTCGCGCTTCTTTTCCAAAATTTGCCGTAACGTGAAGATCTGGTCGATTGTGCTGCGGTTCGGCCTAAAGCCACACTGATGTTCCCCAATGACTTCTTCGGCCAGTGGTAAAATGCGCTGCAGAAGAATACTCGATAACACCTTGTATGCTGTACAGAGCAACGAGATGCCTCGGTAGTTCGCACACTCCTTTCGATCCCCTTTTTTATGAAGAGGGATGATCAGAGCCTCCTTCCATTGGTCGGGCAGTTCTTCGGCCTCCCATATTTTCGAAAGAAGTTTTGTAGCATTTCGCAGGTCGCCTCCCCTCCATGCATCCACAGTTCTCCGGGGATTTCATCCGCTCCACTTGCCTTCCTCTGCTTAAGCTTCCCTACAGCGTCCTTCACTTCCTGAAGGAAATGGGAGGATCTTCAGCTGGGCCGTCTATTGGCTGTACAGGGGGCAGAGGGTTAGCAGGTAGAGGGACGTTTAATAGTTCTTCGAATACTCCTTCCAACGTTCAAGTATTCGATGCGGGTCGGTAAGAAGTTTTCCGTTCGAGGATCTTATGATCCCCGTGCTGGGCTGGAACCCTCTCCTGAAGTTTTTCACTCGCTGAAAAAACTTTCGGCTGTTTTTTGCCGTACTTTCGGCCTCAAGTTCCTCCACCAGGCTCCTTTCATACCGCTTTTTCTTCACCTTAAGCAGATTTCGGGTAATTCGTTGCTGAATCTCGTACCCTAACTGCTGAATCCAACATTCGGCGTTCTGTAGGGCTAGTAGCCTCGCTTTAGCGCGTTTCTCTACTGCCCTCTCGCAGTCCTCGTCGAACCATTGTTTAGCTCGACGCAGTTTCTGGTGTCCGAGTACTTCTGCTGCAGTGTCTTTCGTGACATCCCTTACTTTCTCCCAGCACGTGTTGGTATCTCTCGTATCTAAGTCCAGGGCGTCGAAACGATTCCGTAGTTCGAGTTGGAATCTGGTGACAACTTCCTCTTTTTCGAGCTTCTGGGTATCAAAACGCCGTATTATTTGACGCCGCCTCTCCACTTTGCTTGAGATACGCATTGCCATATTGCAAGATACCAACATATGGTCTGAGTCCGTATCAGCACCCCTCCATGATCGCACATCCTGCACCATACTTCCATGTCGACGGTCTATCATATATGATCAATCTGATTGATAGTTTTACCGTCCGGCGATCTCCAGGTCCCTTTGTGAATGTCACGGTGGGGGAACATGGTAGATTTTACCGACATGTTTCTCGAAGCGGCAAAATTTGCAATTCGTAGGCCGTTGTCGTTAGATTCCTGATGCAAGCTGTGACAACCTATGAAAGGGAGCAGTCCCTCCTCTCGACCTATCTTGGCATTACAGTCCCCAAGAACATTTTTACATCATCGGGCGGGCAGCGATCATAAATCGTGTCTAGTGACTCATAAAACTCGTCCTTCACAGCGTCACTTTTCTCCTCTGTTGGTGCATGGATGTTAATGAAAGTAAGGTTGAACCATCGCCCCCTGACGCGTAACACGCACATCCGTTCGTTAACGGCTTGAAAGTCATCACATTCTGCAGCAACTCCTCCGCCACAGCGAAACCGACTCCAAAGTTGTGTCTGGTGGGATGACAACTCCAAAAGAAGGTGAAACCGCCAGATGACAGATGGTCCGCCCCTACCAATCGCGTCTCCTGTAATGCCGCGATCTGGATGCCATACCTCTGCAGCACGGATATGAGGTTAGCCAGGCCCCCCGGCTTATACAGGCTCCGTGTGTTGAGGGTTCCAATTTTCAGTTGACCATTCCTTTGCCTAAGTCGTCTTATTGAGTCCGTCCGGTTTTATCTTATAGCGTATCGTAACAAATCATAGTTTCGGGTTGTGTCGGTTGTTAGCCCACAGCAACCCTAGCTGGACGGGGGGGCTGCCCCCTTACGGCTATCCTAGCTAGCCCACCTCCCTGATTGCCCTCTTCCGTTGGCTACATAACGCATACCCACTATGCGCCATGTATTTCCGGGGACCACGACGTGGACGTGGAAGTAGGGATTGTCGGTAATGACTCATACGGATAGCGGGATGAAAGGCATTGCCTTTCAGACCCGATGCCAAACCAACCTTTGACCCCCATTTAATTTTTTTAAACCGCCTGTAATAATTCCTTTTATGAACAAGGTTTCGAACAAACCTACCTAAAATTAAAAAAAAAAAACCGAAAAAGCTCAAAAAAGATAAATCTATGGAAAATTTCGGATTTTTTTAGTATACATATGATTTAGTGCATGTGATCCCGGTTGGTCCGGGATCCCGGAGTTTTAATCCCGGTTTTTCCGGGATTGAAAAATTTTTCCGGATACCCGGGATTACCGGGACCGGGACTCCCGGTTTGCAAACCCTAAGTACAAATTACTGTTGGAAAAATGTTCGACAATAGTATTCAAAAAAATATTCGACAAAGAAAAATACCATTTCTTCTACAAGGAAGAACTCGTTAAGTAGGAAAGATGTACCCTACATAGCAAATGGATGCCTTATTAAATTTTTAGGATAAATAAACTAATACAGGGGGAAAAAAGTGATTATGACGCTTTAAGTGCTTTTCGCGTTTTTCAATATACGCATACATTTGGCATATTCTGCAGTGGAGGCATTCTGTTTATTAGGCACGGATGGCCTGTAACTTAAAAACCCTGTAAGTCAAAAATTCACAAAAACACAAGACCACTGCGATAAAAATCCCAAACATTGGTATCAGTAGAACGTGAGCCATTTGTTCTACTTCGATGGAACGATAAGTCTCTTCATGGTCTCTGAAGTCTCTGAACAGCATAAAATAAAAAACGGCTACCAGTTTTACGTCCTTATCTTTCTTCTGTTGGATCCCGGACTCGATAAACTTCAGTAATCTAAAATTTTATATATACCCAAATGATTCGAAATAAATCCCGGAAATTCTATTCCACTTACTTTTCATTGAATACATTCACGAATTTGTCCCTTGTAATTAATGTTGGATAACTAATTGTAATCGGTTGAAGAATTCGATAAACTCGACATGAAGAAATTAAATCATCCAAATTCCAATAAGCAGGTACAACTAAATTTTTCTCACCACATAGTACTTTAGTGTAATCACCCATAAAGTACACATCAGAAAAAGTAGTGTAATTATTGTAGATAGATCTCAAAGTAGGGTTTTCGCTGCTCTGCTCAGGTATAAGTACAAAAAATAAAAAAACTACATACAGGGAAGATGAACCAAACTTCTTACCCGAAAATACGAATGAACAATTTCATTTGAGTGAGTATCGAGTACTAATTTATATCGGCCGTGTTGGAGAAACTCTTCCAAATTTGTAAATGGTATTTCAGGGATTTCGACGGCTATGAATGAAGTTATAACAGCCCCAAACAAGGTCGCAGTAATGAGCGCTGCAATTCTTGTTGAGATGCAAATTATTCTCATTGAAGTATTTGACAAATTGTCATTTCCGCTTTGATTACAAAAATTTTCCAATGTTAAAAATAAGTTGTCAACAAAATCTCTTTCTTTTTCTTTAATAATTTTTTGCAAAATTAAAATTAATGCACTTCCCATTATAATAACAAAAAGGATACAAAGCTTATAATCCGTCTGAAAAGGTTGAAGATAATAGTCAGGTCGAAGATTTCCGGTAGGGTATTTGATATACATATAGTACCTTAAAAAATAGTTTACATTTTATTTTAAAATTTTCTGTGTATATTACTCGTAAAGCACACTTCGTTTCAGAAACGTTTAAAAACGCCTCAGAAACGCTTCGAATCGTTTCTAGAATAGAGTGTGCCTTACGGGTAATTACTACTTACATCTTTTTCAACAACGGAGTTAATAAGAGAGGTCTCCTCTCTGGATCTACAGGAGAAACTTGATTTGGGCCATTCACAATATCAATACCAGATAAATTTCCGTTTGGCAGAAAAGCAAAAAAAAAACTGAACACTATGGTGAATCCTGTTCATAAAACAAAAACATTAGGAAACTCCTTTTCTTTATAGGAAATTATAATTAGCAAACACGTACTTTAGATTCATTAAACCAGCAACATCCTTTACTAAATTATAGTGTTGGCATTGTACTGTAGCAACAAGTGCTTGGCGACAAGGCTATCGGAAATGTTTTTCATATTAATTAAGGCCAGTTACGTTAGCGGTGCAATTTAAAGCTCAAATTCAGCGACTACCACCACGATTTAGAGCTTTTTATGACCTTTCGAAAAACAAAGTCCCGAAATTTGAACTGGAAAATCAACGGCAGAGTCAGGATCAATATTGTTTTCCTACATTCACGGGCGGTACAAAACCGATCTCGAATTTAAAAAAATACAACACTGATTCTGCTGAATTTGAGCTTTCCCAATGGATACATATGTAGATTTCGGAATTTCTAGTATTAAAATGTTCTTTGGAAGAGGAGAAGGGGGAAAACTCTTTTGAAAGAGTTTTTACGGGTGGTTAGACACGTAGGACCATGCTATATCGTGTACGTCATTCAGAAAATATACCATCGGCGCTTAAGAGGTTGTAAAAATCGTAATTATAACAAACATTTTTTCTGCCGAACAAACGTTTGAAGTTGTTTTTCCAACTGGTACCTTTTCTAAAAGACGAGCACATGCACTTACGTTATCCGTAATATTTTCCATCATTAGAGTTAGTATATTAAAAGAACTTTGATTCAAATTCATTCTCCTTGAATAAAAAGGCGCATTTGAGATTTTTAAACTGTTGTTCCAAGTCCCCAGACGAAAAGAAAAAAACTGATTTTTAACAGTGTAGAATTCCGTCAATTCATACGTATTTTGACTCTTTGGTTGTATCGCTACGAACTCGCAGTTGTATGGCACGGAGTTAATATATTTTAGATCTTTCGAAAACATAAACCATGAAAAACGAGGAGAAAAAACGCTCCCTAAAATCTATTAATAAATCAACGTTGGGGGAAAATTCGTAACTTAATAATGAAATTGGACATAAAAATATTACCTCAATCCTTTTCAAGTCTATCTGTTTGAAAACTACCCCAATATTTCCGTAATATTTCAGCTCATCGTCAGCAATGTATCCGGAAAACATATCGGAATTCATATATGAAACAGCTACATGAATAGACGAAAGTCTTTTAACATCATCACTAACAATAAATAATTCGTCAGAAACAAAAATGCATTGGCGAATTTCTAATTCTTTCAGCAATGCCGACAACACTGAGAATTCTGTATCATTCAAAAAACCCCAACTGTTTTCATTGACAAGCAAAATAAAGAAAATAAAAGGAAACGAAGAATTTTCGCATTTCATTTTTAAACAATTTTTCCAAAAAAAAAAAAAAAAAAAAAAAAAAAAAAAAAAAAAGGTTGGAATTTTTAAAACAGTTTACCTCTCTAAAACTCACGACAATATGATTTTTTAATCCACTAACTACAACCTTTTATTGTCATTATGGGAAAATTAAATTATATTGACCTTAAACGCTTCAGTTAGAAATAACAATTTTATGAAATAAATAAAAAATTAAAAAAAAAAATAAAGATAAGTAAAAATAGGAAATTAAGAGCTAGGCCATAAGGGATTTTTTTTAAATGATTAAAACTTGTTTTAAAAAAAATTACAGAAGTGTAATACAGTTTTTTTTTTCTTCATTGCAATGTTTCAAGTATAAAACAAGATTTGAAGCTCATTACTTTTCCAAAATGGAAAGATTCTGATGCGTTTTAAAAAGTCATGTGAGATGCGAACCATGTCGAGAGACGCACCAATAATGCGGAAGAAAATTTAATCGGTTACTTTTTGATACTGTTGGAAGATCCCACCCAATGTATGGAGATTATTAAAAAAATTGTCTAACAATGCCATAAGGCATTTAGGCCGATTACAAAACGAGTAGAATGGCCGCGAAGAAGCATTACTTGATCCATGATACGGAAATCAGATTCATGATACGGAAATCAGATTCGCGATACGTAAATTCGAAACGGGGCAATACAATGTCCGCGATCACCCCAAAAAGTTAATAGTTCGGCAGAATCCTCCACCAATTTATCTTTTCCAAGAAGGATGCAGAGCTTACATTAAATGCAAAGCAGAGTGTAGTTACCGAAATTGAAGGATTGGAAAAAACCAAAGCCGGGGATTGCAAGGTCGCTCATGAATTCTTTAACTCAGTGCAGACCTGCACTAAGTCCATCCAAGGACTGCAACTTCTTATTTCAAACCCGACTTTACAAAAAGTATACAGGCTCAACGGTTGGCAGTGCTGATTTTATGCCTTCTGGTAGCAAGTTTATTTTGTTGACAGCAGAAATGTTAACTCGCAGAAGACATTAATTTGAGTTGGCAACGCTTGTACAGTATATGCTTTGTAAAGACAGGTTTGAAATAAGTTGCAATACTTGAATGGACTTGGTGCAGTTCTCCACTGAGGTACAAAATTGGAATTAACTATGTTATCCGAGAATTCTGAGAATACGTCAATCACCATTTCGCATCACGGGGAAATTACGCAAAACTCGTAATGGGTGTGAGAACCATAAACAGTAATGGTAGTGCACGGTAAAAAATTTTCTTTGCTCATAAATAGAAAAAATCCATTTTCCGCGCTTGCGATCAGATCAGAAAATGACTTTTCTCGCATACAGCAAAACAACGTTAAACCTGTTTACAGAAGACTTTTGGGCTTGATCGGGGATCTTTTGTTCACAAGGGTAAAGTTTATTTGTGAACAAAAGATCCCCGATCAAGCCCTTTTCTAACAATTTAGCAAATCATATTCTTTACTTGTTTTGATTAATTAAGCATTCCCAGATAGCAAAGTCTATCCAGTCCCCAAGACGTCCTCAGGACGTCATGAGGATATTTATTGGCCGTCCATTGGATTTACTGTGGTAGCACTGCCTTGGGGATTACCAAGGTTCGAGTTTCATTACTCGATGCCTAGAGGGCGTATTCAGCTCTTTCGGGGCGTGATCCACTCCTCCAGCTAAATGACGTTTCAGTGATTTTTTTCGTGAAGTGTTCTATATCAATTTCGGTCAGTTTTTTACGAAGAATTCGAATCTGATGTCAAAAATGACCTAGGATGACTTTAAAAAAAAAAGTATTCCGGGTGATTTTTTTGACATTAAATTTCGAATACACGTTAAAGACTGATTTTTAAAGTTAATGCAATTTTTTTTTATTTCAGTAGTGATTTTCTACTTTTTTAAATATTTTCTTTGAACTTTAAAATAAGAGGTAGTTATTTTAATTTTTTTAAATTAATTAATTTCCAAAAGACGGTTGGGGGAGTGAATTACTTGGGCATAATTAATTGGGTCGAATTACTTGGGTAATAATTAGGTTCAGACTACTCTGTTCTCTCAGAGGAATCAATAATGGGACCTTTCATTACTTCCAATGCATTAGCAGGCAAACCGAAAGTTTTTTTTATGATGTAAGATTCCTTTGAAAAGCTAAAAATTTTATTTTGACTGTATTTATAAAATTTAATGAATTTTTTTTCAGGCCTGTAGGGGTACAGAGACCGACCCTGGTCGCGACTCAATTAATTGTGACCCAATAGTGACTCAATAGTGTTCCCTGGCCCGTGTCTTCCACCTTTCGAGGGTCCCGTTAGGATAGAATCCAGCATGGTGTGTCGGACCTCGGAAGGAGCGGATTTTGGAATGAAATGTGGATTCAAACGTACCCAACTCTTTCACGACTTGGAAACGATCTTGGAGTCCTGCAGAATCACGTTAAATGAACTTGACCCCTGCATGGCACTTATAAGGTAAATAAACACCAATTTTTTTTTAAAGATTTTATTTTCGATCCTCATCGATAATCTTTATTTTTATTTTTCAACTTAATAAAAAGATCCATGTATCCCGTTAAAAAATAAAAATAAAGATTACCAATTTTTTTGTTTTCATAACAATTATTTTACTCTATGTCCCTTTCACAGATTTCACGCAACACAAGTCTGTCGATCTCTCAAGTACAAGCGAGAAACACTACCGAGACTACCTGAAGAAATTTTCAAAGTCACAAAGTTTAAATTAATGAAGTCCAAGGAAATGAAAGTTAAAGGTATTGCAACGCCGAAAGATGTTTTTAACAAACTAATGCATCCAACATCAGCTTTCGGAACAATGGCAAGATGCGCCATACCATTACTACAATCCACACGTCTTGAGGATCATCTACTTCACGTTATTTCCGAATACGTACAAATAGTACCAGCTCAAATCCAAAAAGTGTCCACACTGATCCAAAAAGCGTCCTTTGGGCATTTTATGGATATTCCATGGATTTGTATACCCTGCGGATATCTAACGGACAATCCACAGGATGTTTAATGGAAAAATATCTTGTTTAACCCACGAAGCCAATGAATTTTCCTCCCTAGGTTAACAATATACTATTAATATCTTCCTTCCGCATGCTCCTACAAGAGGAGGAATGTTACATATGGTACTTCCCGAGTAAAGGAAAATAATTAAGTTTAGTTGCGCCTCCCAGACGATGTCTCATATAGTTAAAGATAAGCAAGTTAATTGGCCCCTACTTCTCGTATGAGTTAAAAAAAAAAAAAAATTGAACTGCATGAGTTTAGTCACTGCTCCAAGTCCTTGACAAGCCTCCAAAATACTTTCCAAAACCTACTTCATTTCACGAAACCCTTTCATACTCAATCTCCTCGGTTACCTTTTGGATAAAATTGACTAGCAACTCCAAATCGTAAAAACATCCCGAGGAATTCCCTTTCCCGAAACAGGAAAACATTCCAATACAAAATTTCATTAAAAAAAAGAAATGGGGGGGAGGGGGAAACCGACGATACGACCTGTTGGCATAGCAGGGTTGCTGAGGAGGCAACAAGTGTTTACATTTAGTTCATTAATCTTCCGCCAGGAGCGACGTTAAACTGCAAAATTTTCCGTTTGAAAGGATTTGTATTAAATTTCTAAGTCTTCTTTTGATCAAGATTCTAATCTCATTCGCTTCTTTATAAAGCAAAGGTCTCTTCTATTGCCACCATTGTTGTCTCCTAAACAATGAAAGCGAAGGGCGGAGAAGGAAAGAATAATATCTCCCCGTTTTCAATATTTCAAATTAAAAAACGGATTTGTTTCATTTTTCCAGTACAAAAGATGAATAACGTACAGGATTACACATGAAGATGAGAATAGACGGGGGGAAAAAAGAAAATCTCTTTTTTTTTTTGCTGAAACAGCATTGTTTACCCCGCCCATGATGTGATGTTAACCCAGAATATCTAATGCAAACCTTTCAAGAAAACTCGGAAGGAGCGCGAGAAACCGTGAATAAAGTGAAAGTTGCCGGACGGTTACCCCAAAGGCAATACATCAAAGTATATATCTATGTATATTTATTTACAAAAAGCTCTCGTGCACAGGATTCCTTGTACACTTTCCCTTTTTCTTTTTAGGATCAACATGGGATTTTCGACAGGAAACTTTTCCCGGATTGTGCATTTGAGAATTTTATCACTCTTTTGAGTGTAGATTTTTTTTCCTTTTTGCGAGACGGAAGTTGCCCCTTGAGCCCAACAGATTTCTTTCGAAAATTGCGAATAAAATGGTTACTGATGAGTGCAATTTTTTTGGTATTTATTTCGCAACTGCTGACGGTAAGGGTGTTCACAGACAAGGGGTATCGCTTCAAAACTGAAATAGATTTTCAGTGCTCGTTGTAAGTCAGTCCAGGCGGCTACACTGTAAACCTTTAAAATTCCTCATGCATCCCCTCCACCGCTGACGCAAAGGATCGCCGTAAGCTATCCTGGGTCAGCATCCTACCGTTATTCATTCATCGTTTAAAAATAGTTTTAGTTTGCGCCTCGAGTTTCGTTGGGAGTTTCGCAATACTTTTAGAAAACGTAGGGAAACTCGCTGAAGTATCAAGTTCCGGTGTTCGAAAAATAAAAAGTCAAGTTCATAAACTTTCCCCCGATTATAAAGATAACAAAAATACCGGAATTTGTAGCGCCTTTCCGGTGCTACAAAAAAAGGTTCGGTTCCTGTTACTGAATGTTAAATTGGGTCTTGTGACGTCTAAACTAGGGTGGGCAGAAAAAAGTTAATTTTTGAATTTGAAAACGCCTGATATGGGAATCGATGCCTTTTTATAATACAATTTTTTTCAGATTTTTTGAAGGTCATCTTGAGGTCGCGCAATGCCCTTCAAGTTTTTGAAAAGCCCAAGGGCAAATAATAAGAATTTGTTTTTGCTGAAAAAAGTATCGCTTCCTATCAGAAATTCTGCGTAGATTACGAATATGAAGTCCAAAATCATTTTAAGTGTTCGGTTTTTGAGCTTTAAGCCTATTTTCTAAACACTGAAATACTTTAGTTTGCTTCTTCATTTAGCTTAAAAACTGTACACAAAAATTAATTTCTCCTTCTGATTTCTGACCTCAAGATGACCTTCAAATAATCTGAAAAAAAAATAGGGTTAATAATATTTAAATAATTATCGATTATCATTTCAGGCGTTTTCAAATTCGAAAATTCGCTTTTTTCGGCCCAACCTAGTCTAAACATTTAAGTTGATAATACTAAAAATTAGGTAATTACCCAGATTTAAAAATTTTTAACGTAAACATCTATTGCCTTTATTTAATAAAATAAGCCAAAAATTCTAAAATTATTAAAATTTATGAAGCCTGAACTCCTGAAAGAACTCCTATGAAGCCTGAAATTTATGAACTGAACCTATGCTCTAGCAAGGCTTAAAAAAAAAAATTTTTGTTTTCAGCAGGATAAAGATATTTTTATTTCAAAAACTTATGCAAATAAATATTAATTTTTATATTACATAAAGTTAAATACTGCTTTTACGATTTATAAATTTAGTAACTTCCCGGTGGAAACCCTACTCCACATATTTTCTGTCATGGTTAGCCCCATTATATGCTACGGTGCGGAGGTATGGGGGGATACAATAAATAAGTCAAAAACAGATGAGATAATAAAAAGGCTAAGTAAAGAAACTTTAGGAGTAGGAAGGCAGGTGGTGAACGAAGCTGCAATTCAAGAACTCGGCCTTACAAAAACAAGTGTCCTAATAGAAAAGAAATGGTTGCTCTATGCGATTACGCTTAAGAAAGAAGAAGAGGGTAAAGTTCTGCAAAGAATGTTTGATTCTAAATTGGGGACCGGCAACTGGCACACGGAAGCAAAAAGAAGGCTCGAAGAAATGGGATTGGGAAAATGGTTTGTCGCTCATGACGCGAAACGGAAAGAGGTAAAGGCGGAACTAACAAAGAAATTAGAGGAAAGGGAAAAGACTAGGTTAAAATCTGAGTTTGCAAGTAAAAAATCCCTGGCATTGTTTGTGAAAATATCGAATGAGGGAAGAGAGGTTTATACCGACCTGGACAGAGAAAAGAGGGGGGGGTTTGGCTTGGTTTAGACTAGGAGCATGGATCTGGGAAGGGAAGAAAGGGGAAGATGGCAAACGATTGTGTCCTCTCTGCAATTTATTGGATGGTGCAGAGCACCTGCTCCTGAAGTGTGAGGCGACAGCGGAACTAAGATCGAAAACTAAAGTGAATCTTACACACACACACACACACACATCAGGCTTTTACAGGACCTGGAGCCCTATCGCCGCATTATAGACCTTTTTCCAATCAGGCCTCTCCTGGCAGGCGTCTCGCCAGTCAGGCACTCCCAACCTTCTCGCATCGGCCGCGACATTATCTTCCCATCTGATCCGGGGTCTACCCTGAGGTCTTGGACTCGTCGGTGAAGTGAATCTTAGTTTTTTAAATTTTTGAAAATTAAATAGAGAAAAAATTGATTGGAAGCTGGATTCGAACCAACGAGGACTAACACATCCCTGAAGTGAATCTGTCAGATTTTAACTTCTTACATACTTTAAAGATTAGAGATAGATCAACCCTTAAGGAAATAGGCTCCCTTCTAGCTCAGGTCAGGTCCAAGAGAAAAGAAAAACGAGAAGCCAATGTATGAATAGATAACTCTTTCAAAAAAAAAAAAAAACATACAATCCATGCGCAGCAGTACTAGTTTTCGGTAGGATAAGGCGTTTTTTTTGTCAAATCCATTAATTCAATGAATTGGGGTCAGCGGCCTGGGTTAAATTATAATAAAATAAATTTAATTTAAAGCCACTATATTAATATGCGATTTATTGACAGCAGATGCATTTCGGTCTCACGACCATTCTCAATGCTAAAAAATATAAAACGTAAAAGTAAGCACATGTGTTTAACAAGCTTAGGTTAGAATAACAGACAGACAAAAACATTACATTACCTAAACGAACTTGTGTCAAACAATAAAATTAAAGCTAACCATATTGCACCTTGGAATTATCTAAATCTGTACATGACTAAAAAGAGCTAAACGAGGACATTATAAGACGAAATACATTAAAAAACCTTTTCCTTTCTTCTTTTTCTTTTTCATATTCAATCAAACAGGTAAACAAGTGAATTTTAGGGAAATTTCAACTTCGAAAGTTGGTTGCCAACTTAAAAAGAGTGTGATTCGCATAATTTCCGCTGTCAGCGTTTAAAATTTCATTGTTCGAATATTTACAAATGTAAAAACTTTCCCACGCGCTCAAAAGCTTAGAATCAAAGTTTGGTTTTAAAAGGCTTAAATCTGAATTATAAAACATATGGCCTGTGTGGAAAATATGATCGGCTACACTAGATGTACCGGGCTTGACATTTTCGAAAGAAGCAATATGCTCCTTGAACCGCTGAAATATTTCTCGTTTCGACATTCCAATGTAGAAAGAAGGGCATTCAGGGCATTGGAGCCTATAAATACCTGCTTTCGAAAAAACATCAATTTTATCTTTAGGATTGCCTAACAGATTTTTCAAAGTATTTTTGCTTGAGAAAGCCACCGACAAACCTTTCGACTTAAAGACTTTTTCTAGACCTTTTACAAGAAATTTATTGAAAGGTAAAACTATTCTTTTGTTCCCACTATTTAGCGTCTTAAGTGTGGTCAATGATTTAGTTGAGTTTTTGGCCTTATGCTTAGTAATTAAGGAATCAATAATCTGAGGTTCAAAACGGCTTTGAACCTCAGATTATTGATTCCTTAATTACTAAGCATAAGGCCAAAAACTCAACTAAATCATTGACCACACTTAAGACGCTAAATAGTGGGAACAAAAGAATAGTTTTACCTTTCAATAAATTTCTTGTAAAAGGTCTAGAAAAAGTCTTTAAGTCGAAAGGTTTGTCGGTGGCTTTCTCAAGCAAAAATACTTTGAAAAATCTGTTAGGCAATCCTAAAGATAAAATTGATGTTTTTTCGAAAGCAGGTATTTATAGGCTCCAATGCCCTGAATGCCCTTCTTTCTACATTGGAATGTCGAAACGAGAAATATTTCAGCGGTTCAAGGAGCATATTGCTTCTTTCGAAAATGTCAAGCCCGGTACATCTAGTGTAGCCGATCATATTTTCCACACAGGCCATATGTTTTATAATTCAGATTTAAGCCTTTTAAAACCAAACTTTGATTCTAAGCTTTTGAGCGCGTGGGAAAGTTTTTACATTTGTAAATATTCGAACAATGAAATTTTAAACGCTGACAGCGGAAATTATGCGAATCACACTCTTTTTAAGTTGGCAACCAACTTTCGAAGTTGAAATTTCCCTAAAATTCACTTGTTTACCTGTTTGATTGAATATGAAAAAGAAAAAGAAGAAAAGGAAAAGGTTTTTTAATGTATTTCGTCTTATAATGTCCTCGTTTAGCTCTTTTTAGTCATGTACAGATTTAGATAATTCCAAGGTGCAATATGGTTAGCTTTAATTTTATTGTTTGACACAAGTTCGTTTAGGTAATGTAATGTTTTTGTCTGTCTGTTATTCTAACCTAAGCTTGTTAAACACATGTGCTTACTTTTACGTTTTATATTTTTTAGCATTGAGAATGGTCGTGAGACCGAAATGCATCTGCTGTCAATAAATCGCATATTAATATAGTGGCTTTAAATTAAATTTATTTTATTATAAATCCATTAATACCAATATAATAATAAATACTGCTTTTATGATAATTTTCTTTTCCTTTCAGGCATTCACCAGTTTTACGAAGGGCCAACTGCCCAGTTATGTATACCAGTATACGTGAGCAGTGATTCAGAGGATTTTGTTCCCGATAAAAATAAAAGTAAAGGAGCATTGTTGACAAAGCTTAAAACGGTCGAGCAAGAAAGGAATGATTTGTTGAAGGAGAATGCGCGGTTGAAAAGTCTTTTGGTGCTCACCGAGGGTAATATTTCATTTTATATGAGCTTTTGTTTTCTTTGAATGATTTTAACTACAAAATTTCTTCACTTTTTTTCTTAGATGTCCGGGAGCTTCCAATCGGCGTCAAGAAATTAAAAAAAAAAAAACAGTTCAAATGATGGACCTCACTCTCCCGGTAATTACGGGAAGAAAGTCAAGAAAGAGAGTCAAAGTAAGACCAGGATTTCTTTCAGCGACATATTTCTTAAGGTTGATGCAGTTTTCGATGAAAACAACAAGGCGGACTTAGAGGTAAATATGAAGTCCAATTTTAGGACAGAATTCTCACTTTATTGAGCCAGTGACGTTCGTTCACGATGTCGAGAAGTATTTCCCATTGCTACTTGCTACCAAGTTTAATAACATTAATTGCAATTAATGGCTAAGGGAGGACAAGCTATGGAAAGATAGCGATATTGAAGAGGAAAAACGACAATTTATTAAATACGGAAATATACGATTTTATCTCGTCAGAAGACGCTACGGGATGAAACAGGCAGAAACAGGCTGAACGAAAAGAAGAAAGCGAGGATGACGAAGGGTTATCATCTGGAAAACGAATTGGAAGCAGGGAACGATGATAATTACGATGCCTATGATGACAATGATAGTGATGATAATAGTGATGCAAAGTTAAGAAATAACGAACTTAGTGTAAAAAGTGTTCATAATGAAATGTACAACCAAAGAATTTTACCATGTTCTGTAACAAATAATGTACCTTTTTGTCCGCCCCCAACAAATAATAAACCCTTTTTTAATTTTAATCCATCCAACTATTGGAAGGATGAATATGAAAGCGGGAAGCTTCATGTTTTACTGTAAATGTTACATATAATGCTTACAGTGTACAATACAGTGTACAATGTACGTACAGTTTACAACATTATATATAACGTTTGCAGTAAAACATAATGCAATATGCACCTAGGCTTGCCATTTTTTGTAGCGATGAGCGATTATTAAATTTATGAATTGATTACTGATAATCGATTTTTCTAAAAAAAAAAAAAATAATAATAATCGACTAATCGAATAAAAATTAATCGATTAGTCTAGTCGATTACTTGTTCTATAAAAATCTTTCTTCTTAAAAAAAAGAAAAAAAAAAAACTTCAACGTTGCTATTTTCCATACCAGAAACCAGGTTTCGGTTATGGGCTAAATAGTTTTCTCTTATTTTAAGATATTTTTTTTGTTCTTTTACAGCTTTTTAATAAATTTCTGTGTAATAATTGGATTTTTGATTCTCTAAAATGGTAATCGATCATTCGATTAACCGCTTCCTTAATAATCGGAAAAATAATCGACTAATCGGAAGAAAAATTAATAGTCATTTAATATTTTTTCATACGGGTATTCCCATTCAGCAGCCAATTGACCCAGACTTACTGGTACAGACTAACTCAGGGCTAAAGATACCATCAGTCTCTGACCCCAGACTTATATAAGAACTTCTATATCCATTTCTATAGTTTCGTGCAAACTATAATCCATCTTTATTTTTAGGTAGTCAGCACTTTCTAATTAAAAAAAGAGCAAATTCTTTTTTATTTTTGTTTTAATTACTAGTTTTATTAATTATCTAACGTTCGGTAACCCTTCGGACTTTTAGACGTCATTGCACGTTTTAACAAATAAAATACATAAATAAATAAAACCTTCTTGAAAAAATCCCCTTCAACAAAATAAAATAAAACAAAACTCGTCTGAGAAATTTTTATTCCGCGGCATTTGACTTACGTCGAAATGACGTTATTTTGTTTTTCTGAGCAATCATGTGCGATGTCATTTTCTTTCTTTGCTTTCTTCGAGTTATTTTCGTTACGATTCGGCAGAGCAGAATGAACGATAACGTCTAAAGCCCAATTTCCAAGAAAAAAATAATGAACGAAATCGTAAAAGGATTTTAAAAAAGGAAAAGTTGCGGAAGAGAGGGGAGGGGAGGGAAGTGTGACAAAATATCACCGAAAAAAACATCTTTTGAACTGCTGATTCGTAATTCAATCACTGCGTAAAATTAATGACGTCAAAAACGTCTCTTGTCACTTTGTTTTCGGATAAAAATAATCACAAGGGATATCAATTAAGGCATCTAATCTAATAATTTTTTATTTTGGATTCTTTTGTTTGCCATTTCCTAATTGGGTATAAAAAAAGGTGTTTTTTTTATGAGTCCGCAAAAAAAAAGTATGCTTCAAAATCCCGTCAAATTAATGCCAGACACAAACACTGATTTCCAAGAAAAGCCTCTTAATTTATTTTCCCCGTTGCTAATCTTGTGCTTTTTCTCTGGACGTATATTTTCGGTTAAAAATATTTTTTTCCCTTAAAAAAAAAAAAAAATAATAATAATTTGTTGGATACAATAATTCGAGCAAAAGCTTTCTTTTCTTTTTTTTCTTTTTATTTATTTTTTAAATCGCTAATTTATTTATAAAGAATTTCGCACCTTTTTGCTCTTTGGCATTTTGCAATAGCAATAAAAATAACCGTTCTTCACATGGTAAAACATTATCTGTCAATATGTCAAAAACGGTCTATATATTTTTGATGTTAACGCTTTTCTGTTAAATATTTTACTGATCCATATATTAATTCAAAAGTAAGTGAATATGTCATTCCTTTTCTTTGCCATTCATATTTTCGACCAAAATAGATAAATTAACATATTTTAAATGTTAGGTATAAAAAAAAAAAAAAAAAAAAAAAATTTCCGGGTCGAGCTTATTTATTTTTCTTTATACGTAAATAAAATCCCTCTTTTATCAGCGTCGACTGCTTCGGAGATATTAGGTTCATTACAAACCAAAAATCGCGACCTTAGAACCAAAGAGTGCTATCACTTTTTGATTTTTCGTAAGTTAAACATAGAAAATGTTTTTTAGATAGCACAGTTTGGTTCTAACGTCGCGAAATTCCTCATTACATCACACCACCTGCATGATATTTCACAAATGTCATGCCTCTGATGTCATCAGCAACGAAAATATTTCCTTTTCGATGCAAAAGCAAGTGTGCCAACCTAAAAAGCAATATTGGCAGTATTGTCGAAAATTCCTCTGCAGGCGTGCCACTTACAAAGAAAACAATCTTTCATCGACTAAAGCATTATGGGTGAAATAACACTTCGACGATTAGCTCGACTCTCTCTTCGCTCGGGCGGCAATTTCGTCTAGGTGTAATTTCACCCATAATGCCCTAGTAATGAAATATACTATTTTTAAATGTGTTTGTCATACTTAAATAGGAGAGTAAAAAGTGTTGGATACAGCTTGAAAAGCCAACAAAAGGCGAATTTATTAAAACCACAAACTTACTTTAAAATTTACCATTGTTTTCACATGGTAATAAAATAATTTAATCGATTAAAATTAATAAAAACGTCTTATTGCAAGCGAATCTTTATTTATTAATTTGAAAAAACATACAACACAGGTGCAATATTGGAAACAAAGTAACTGAACCTATATCGCAGCTAATAGGACGATTCTTAAAAATTCGCCCCAAATTAAGAAAAAATAACCATTTTCAAAACCCTTTTTTCCTCTTTTAAGAGAATTTTTTGTTTCAACCTTTTAAACCACCATTCCCCGAACTCGCAGCATGGACAGGGCGATTCTTGCCTCAGTGAATATTCCATCCTTAAATGGCAACTATGAGGGTGGAATAATAGTTGGGGTGGATCCGTCTCTTCGGGATAACGTCAAGATGCCTGTTTTACATGTCGGTAACGACTTTAAGTGAAGATGCCAAATTGAATGCGTTATTCTGGGCGACTGATCTACCAAATGACTATCAATTCAAATTCTTTTATGGCGGTATTGTAGCGTTATTCGAAGCAAAGATGCTGAGATGGAACTATGATACCGACAAAAAAGGAGGTAAGCATGCGACAACCCCTGATGGCGACTGGTATATGACAAAGAGTAATATCGCAGTGACGCAAGCCAAAGCAGATTTGATTAACACCATGCTCAGTGACGAATCTATAAAGCATGGGTTGACATACATCTTGGCCACGAAAGCGAACTATTGGTTAATGAATCATCACACAGGCATGTCCAATAAATTAACAGGTTATGTGGAGAAAGCATTCAGGGCTTTCAATGGTCGAGATGCTAGTGAGGAGGAAGTCACGGCAATCCATGCTCTGGATCATTATTGCTCAACCAGGGTGGTGCTCACTGAAGCAGGTGTTAAGCATGTTGTGCAAACACTGAATTTGGAGGGGGAAAACGATTACCTTTTTACTTTATCGGCAGACGCGAAATTACGCTTCACAGGGCTACCTGCTGGAACACACAAGCTGGGTGCTGCAAGCGGTTGTTTAAGGAGGTTCGCAAAACACTTTTTAGTATCTTACACCCCTGATAAGCAAGAATTTAATGCTATTCCTCCATTAATTGATGCCCAAGTTACTGCCAATCCAGCTAAATAAGGTAAAGTACCCGAATCCTGACAGGGCACCTAAACCTGACAGGGTCATAAGCTAAACACGTAATACCGTAAAAGGAAAACATGTTTAGCTTATGACCCTGTCAGGTTTAGGTGCCCTGTCAGGATTCGGGTACTTTACCTTATCATATCGGTGCAGCTTACATAACAGGTCGTCCAAGATTACCTTATAGTGACGCTGAAATGGATAATTATCTCGGCAGACTCGGCACCTTCTTGCTCGCAACAGCCGGGAGTTCTACGTTGGCCAAAAGTCCACACCTCGCACTGGCTAAGGTACAATCGTACGAAGATTATAGTGACGAATACTATAAGTTTGTCATAGGCTTCAAGAAACAGGCGATTGATTTCTCAAGAATCGCCGTGAGTTACTCTTCGTCGGCAACTGAGGAAGACATCCAAAATCTGCGTCACAATGTATTTGGATTCTAAACACGATCTGTAGCTTGTGACCATGATCACAATTGATCAAGATTTTGAATTAATTATATTTTTTAGTTAAGGACATATTTTCATTTTGTTTTTTTACACTATAATTGGTGATGTTTTCATTTTTCTTTTGTAATATATTTAGTTACTTTTTTTTATTGCATTTTGAGCAAGTATAATTAATTTTTATATAAAATAATCAAAAATATAAAAAAAAAAAAAAATTAAAAAATCATTTTTTAAACCAGTTTCAGCATAATTCCGTGCGTTGGAGGTGAACTAACGTGTCTCCTTCAGTTTTAAATGGGAGATACGTTAGTTCACCTCCGACGCAAGCACTGAAAGTGATTCCATACTTAAGGTAATACCTTCCGTTCCAAAATAAGATACGTCAGATATTTTTGTATTGGTTAACAATATACTATTACAAAAAAATAAAATTTTTGATTATTCAGTCCTCGTGGAAATTTCGAAATTTTTAGGTACCCGTCTGTAAACGACGCGTCGTTTACAGACATAGGCTCTTCGTCGGCATTAGTATCTTACACCCCTGATGTGCAAGAATTTAATGCTATTCCTCCATTAATTGATGCCCAAGTTACTGCCAATCCAGCTAAATATCATATCGGTGCAGCTTACATAACAGGTCGTCCAATATTACCTTATATTACCTTTTTTGTATTACCCAGTTAAATTTTTTGGACGTCGCGACGTCCAAAAAATCTGAAAAAATTCAGGGAATCTTCTTTCTGTTACTATAAATTAATTAGGGAGTGCGTTTGCCGAAATTCAAAAAAATCGTAAAGTAAGCTCCATCCTAGCTTCAGGATGGACTTAAATGATTTTAAGACGTCAGAGACCTGTATAATCATAAGATATAAATAATTTTGAACATTTACTCTTCCAGAAAACTTCGAAATATTTTTTCCGATTCAGAGTACAATGAGGATTTTTACGGCAAACTAAATCCGCTAGGGGGCTCTGGCTGCTATCATGGTAAAATGGCGGCCGGCTTCGGATTGGTTAATAAATGACATTAATATGAGAAGGGAATATTTATTGACCAATCCGAAGCCGGCAGCCATTTTACTATGATAGCAGCCAGAGCCCCCATAGCGGATTTAGTTTGCCGTAAAAATCCTCATTTCACGACTCAATGAAAATGTAGTACAAAAAAAAGCTCATGATAAATTCCACGACTAAGAGCAACAATTTATGTTCCTCATATATTTTTTTTCTTCTCTCTCTCAGATTACCCAGTTAAAAATGACAACAGTACAAATTACAAAACGTGTATCCCAAAACAAACCTAGACGGAAAACTTCATCACCGTATATTTAAAAGTTTTTTTTTTCCTTTTTCTGTTTTCTCCCGAAATCCTCCTCCCCCCTCCGCCCCAATCCCCTCAATGTAAAAAGATCGGGGGAACGTGCCGGTAAACGCAATGACATCTTCCTTATTGTGTTTTCATACTTCGTCACGTTTTTTTTTTTCTTTTTTACTCCAACGGATTTATCATAAATTGAAAGAGCCCCCCGTTGAGAAAGGGGAAAGATCCAAATTCAACCTAGATTTATACCGGAAGCACATGCCTCCATCGATCCACTTGTTGACTGCCCAGTATTCAGACTCTTCTCCCCATTCCGTTTTCTCCCCTTTCCCCCCGCCCCCTTTTTAGAGAGCCGGTTAATATATATTTTCTTTCGGGTGTCTTACTTGCTCCCCATTTTGTGTTGATTTAGTTCGGTAGGGAGGCCGAAGAGGGCGGGGGTCGGTTTCTTCATCTCGCTGATTACCTGTTGATTCTCATTCACCCGTCGGTCCTTTAATGAGGGGGCTTTTAAAACCTTCCCATCAGTAAAAACCCTTTCTGTATCGAGACTCAAGTCTCCCTTTCCTCTAAATTTCAACGAGGAAACCGCAAAGTCTAAAACCGAGATTGCGTTTTTGGGAGAGGTTAGGGGGCGGCTGGGAGCGGGAGAAAGCAAAAGCGATAAGCAACAAGCCTGATTAAAAACCGTAGGAAATTCCAAGAAAATTCCACTTTTTTTTTCCTGATTTCCTCCAATTTTAATTCGATATCGACGAAGACTTTCTTTTTGCCCAACGAAACCGGGTTTTTCTCTCTTTTTTTTTCTTTTCCGAAAAAAAGGGAAAAGCCGGTAATCGGTTTTTTGTATAAACGTGACTTAAGCTTTGATACACGAGATTTTCCCTTCGATTGTGCATGGAAACGCTCAAGAGTCGAGAGGGAGGGAGATGTGGAATGAAGTTGTGGTCACATGATTTCCAAAGCAAATAAGCGTTGCCAGATCAGCAAAAAAGATCAAAGGATTTTTCCGATTCCTGGGATGCATTATAAAAAAAATTGGGCGAAGCGAAATAACGAGCGCTTTTTTTTCACGACCTCCCATTATTCAGTAATTATTTCTTGACTTCAAAGAAAATTGGTTTCGGTTGGGCTCTGTCAATTAATGACAATGAAAATCAAATGAGGTTTTTCCAAGTCGGAAAAGGAAAAGGGTTTTCGCAAGTCTTGCTCTCATTAAAAAAGAAAAAAAATATATACGTACATTCGCAACGCGAGGTAAACATTACCGTTTAGAAAATAAAAAGAAAGGTCGTTAGTTCTCAGAATAGTAACCTGAAGGTAAAAAAAAAGTTTCTAACGCTATATTTTTTTCTTTTTTTCATTCATAAAAGATGATAGTTTCTTTTTGTTCTCGACTTCGTATTTTATTTTAGAAAACATTTACTCCTCCATGTTTTTTTTTTTTTTTTTTTTTTTTTGAGAGAGAGAAAAAGATCTTTTTTTTACGATTTTTGTATGAATGGACTTTATTTTTCATTTTCCTGTGAATGAATAAAAAAGCCGAAATCGTTTCCGAGTGGTTACGGTAAAGATGTCAGGTTTTGTGTATGCGCTGCCTGTCCAAGAGGGACGAGAAGAAGTCTCAAGGTTAGTCCTCCAGCGGATCTATTCTGAAGAGCCAGAAGAGCCTGAAATGGATGAAGTGCCGTCTGCCTCCAGCAATGGATCTTCTGTGGAGGAGGAGTCCAGTAAGGAAGGCGGACCTCTCTACACGGGGACATTTGTTTTTCCCCGAGCCAGGGGAACGTAGGTTCCCAGGAAGACGCACCTCCCTAACTACTCTCCTCGTAGCACCTACCAGGATGTCGGAAGCTGGCTGGAACACTTTCTACTAGTTCACACCGCCCCGGAGTGTGATCTAGGAGAAAGCCTTTTCAGAAAAACCCTGCAGCATAAGGAGTAGAATAAAAAAGGAATGGGGAAGAAATGATGAAACTGGGGTACGAAATTATCTTAAAGAGGTGAACGGTCTTTTTCCTCTATCATTTTCAGACAGAACGACCGAGATATTATTTAAAAAAGTGGATAAGATCGATATGATCTTGAAAAAATTGTAGTTCCGTTGCTAATGGATTTAGTGGCCATTAATAAAGTGGGTGGTGGCCCGTAGCCTAGTTCATAGCGCGCTCGACTCTCAATCATGAGATGCGACGCGTCGTGCTTCTATCCTAGTTCACATCTAGGAATTTTTTCTCAGGTCAAAACTAGTGCGCTAGTCAGAAAATCAAGGGTCACCACCCCTCGGAAGGCAATGGCAAACCACCGAGCGGTAACTGCCTAGTAAAATCTCTCAAAAATAGCCGTTCGGAACCGGCGTTAAACTGTAGGTCCCATATGCCTGTGAGCGCACGCACAGGTGTATGTGAGAGATCACCACGCTCGTATCGAGTAAAGGACTAAAAAGAAGAAGAAGAATAAAGTGGGAAAAGAGGAACCGGTGGGCCTCAAGCCCGAAAAAAGTGTTCGAATTGCCCCTGACTTCCATCGACTACCTTATCGAATTTGAAACAAAGAAGTTTCCGATACAAATTTTTTTACCGCATGCTTTCGAACGATCCTAGGTTGTCCCGGTAGATCTCGACGATCCCGGTAGTCAAAAAACCAAATAACATAAACAAATGGACTTCCTGTCACATTTTGTAGAGATGTGGGGTTCCCTATCATATTTCCTAAAACTTTTTTCCTAAAAAAAAAATTCCTAAAAATTTTTTTTCTAAAGAGCATTTTTCCTAAAACTTTTTTCCTAAAAAAAAAATTCCTAAAAATTTTTTTTCTAAAGAGCATTTTTCCTAAACCTTTTTTCCTAAAACTTTTTTCCTAAAAAAAAAATTCCTAAAAATTTTTTTTCTAAAGAGCATTTTTCCTAAACCTTTTTTCCTAAAACTTTTTTCCTAAAATTATTTTTCGAAAATAGAAATGACCGAAAAGGTTTTTTTCCTAAAATAAATTTTTTCGAAAAGCAATAAAAAAAATAAAAATTTACAAGTACCTTCTTGCTTTGTACGAGAATTCCGTTTTCCAAAGAAACTGATTTGTTTATTTATTTTTATAAAAAATCAAACACGGGTTTTAAAATTCAAAAGCCCCAGACAAAGTGGATCCTGGAATCCAGGTGGATTGTACCGTGGAAAAATTGTGGACGTTCCACCAGTATTCTAGCTGGATTTTAAGACTTTTTCCACCACATTTCCACTAATTTTGGTGGAAAAATGGTGGAAAAGTGGTAAAAAAGTGGTGGAAAAACATAAACCGGAAAAATGGTGGAAAAAGTCTTAAAATACAGGTGGAATACTGTTGGATCCATCGTGGATCCATCGTGGATCCACCGTGGATCCACCAAAAAATTCCACGTGGAATCCACCATTAATCCACAGATTTTTTTGTCTGGGGTTGTTGCTATTATTTTGGATTAAATAATTATAACTTCTAAATTTTATATATAATTTTATACAATATTATTTATAATATATAATAATATATATATAATATTATTTTTTATAGTTCTTTATTTTTTATAGTTGTCTTTTTAGACTTGTTAATTTTTATAGTTCTTTATTCTTTATAATGATTTAATTTTCAATTTTTTCCCATTACAGATATCTACACGGAAAAAAAAGTACTGTAATTTTTACATTTTTATATGTAACTATGGAACTACATATAACTATGTGTAATTTGTACATATAACTATGTGTAATTTTTACATATAATATGTGTAATTTTTACATATAATAAATGTGAAAATTACACATAGTTATTAGTAGTTCCATAGTTACATATAAAAATGTAAAAATTACAGTACTTTTTTTTCCGTGTATTAATAACTTGTTCACTGTTCACTTTTCACTGTTTTTCATTGAAAAATCACCTATTAAGGGCAGTCTCCACTTGATAACGTTCACCGCATTCGCGTTATCCGCTTTTTCAATGAACGTATTCGCACCGGAAGTTTTGTGGATCTTTTACCACGATTTTTTTGATCATCTTCTGCTTTTTTTTATTTACAAACATTAAAAATGGCGGTTTGAAAAATTTTTTTACGGATTTAAAAAGAAAAATCTTAATTCGGGCATGGGGAAGATAATAAATCTCTTCCAAAACAAATTCTGGATAAGCCAATTTTGTATACTTAATGAAATATACGGTACTCTTTTTATGCCAAAAACGTTTACGGAAGTAAAACCTGCAAAGTACTTCCGGTGCGAATTAGTTAATCGCGAAGACGGACAACGCGAATGCGGTGAACGTTTTCAAGTGGAGACTGCCCTTTAGTTGTCGGTGTCCTCTCTGTAGATGCCCCATTGAGGTAAGAGCAAATTGGAATAGAGCTAACACATTGGCATTCCTAAAAAATACTTTTCTTAATACTCTGATTTATTTTTCGTTAATTTTTTTTTTTTGTCATTCGAAGTAGAATGGTTGAAACTTTAATTGATTCAAATTTGGGGTATAATTGTGTCTTTGTTTGCAGCAGAAAGGGTTGCATCTTTTGGAATCTTAAGCTTTGTTGACATAAATCTCAATGAATAAAAAAGATTCTTTGAACTTCCATTCATTTTTTTTTCTTTGGTAAAGGTTCTAGTTCCTTTACATAACCGGCCGGTCAGCCGGGCGGTGAAAATTTTTTAACAATAAAAAAAAGTTTAATATTTTTTTTTTTATTCGGTATTCTACACATTAAAATGGGATCGGATCGCACCGAAACCACGCCAAAACGCTTTGTTATGTTTAAAAGGTAAAGATTCGTTATTGAAAATGTATGAAAAACGCTTTACGGTGCCTAAATTTGATAATTTTTTTTAATGTTTTCGAAATAAAAAAATAAGACTCCATTTTTCTTTTTGTTATTGAAATAGTTCGCGGTTTCACCGCTAGAGCGCTGTACTAGTCTCTCGGAAATAAACATTTTTTTTTTTTTTTTTTTGCGAAAACAATTAAATATTATCAAATATAAGAACTATTAATGCATAACTGTTGTTCATGGATTTAATATCATGGAAATTTATCTTTGACCATAACCAAACGTTTTGGGTACGGTTTCGGTGCAGTTAGACCCCGTTTTCATGTATAAAATATTGGATTTTAAAAAAATTTTTAACATATTTTTTTATCGTTAAAATGTGTACACCGCCCGGCTGACCGGCCGGTTATGTAAACGAACTAGAACCTTAATGCAATTATTACCTGCGAAGGCTAAAAAAAATTCATAAAAACTAGGAAAAATATTTTTAGGAATTTTTTTTTTTAGGAAAAAAGTTTTAGGAAAAATTCCCGGGAACGGAGATGTGGCTCTATGGGAGTATTCGATCAACACTATTCTGTGGTTTAGTCGCATTTCTCTTCCACCATTTCATATTTCCGGGAAATACGAAGTGGTGGAAGAGTTACTGTAGGAAGAAGTGTGACGTGAGAAGCACCCCATAGTACCACTAGATCAGAAAAACTTCGACCATAATCAAAGTAAGGGTGGCATTCTGCGAGCTCTAGCTGCGCTATAGTTCGTTATATGAAACGGTTTGGAGTTTTGTTTGAAAATAAATATAGGAGGAGCAGAATTTATAATATCGTCACTATATTTTGCCTTAGTTACTTGTTATTTCACGTGAATATACAGTATATGTATTGATATACATATATGTATAATAATTTCATATATATATGTGTATAATACGTTTTATGCCAATTTTTTTAGTCTAAAAATTGTCTAAAGAGCGAAATCATTTAATTTTCCATGAGTGGCGGTTAGTGTTACTTTTAAAAGGTTAAAAGATTGGTTCCCCGACATAAGCACCAAAATATGGTTAAGTGCCAAACCTTTTAGAAACAAATCATATGGAGTCCCTGACAGTTAAGAGAATAAAGGATATGACATTTATATTCTTAATAGAAATCGGCGGGATTTTCTGGTCCAAACTCCTCAAGAACGCATCACCTGAAGCTGAGGGAACCGGAGCCGCGGAAAATTCTGAAGAAAATAACGAATGGGATGAGGAGGAAGTGACTTTACGGGTAACAGCCGACGTCGAGGGAGGAGAAAGGAATTACACCGAAATTGAATATGACATCTTAAAGTTGTTTGTAGCAGGGGAAAGCAAGTCCACCCTCCAGGGTACCCTGGACATTGTAATTCATTATTCGTAATAAAGGAATGCGCATATGGAGTTAAAAGAATCTTTATTTATTTATTTATGTTTGTTATACATTTGTTTATTATACAATTATTTACAATTCGGACTTAATAATAAGTAATTTCCTGAAAGAGTTTTTAAATAGTCATAAAAGCTTTAGTCATGTATTTTTTGGAATTCTTATATAATGCACCTTCCGTTTCAACTTCAATTATCAGCCCATATCAACAAAAGACGTCATTGACATTTGTACAAACTCGGTCCTTATGCATCCACATGTAGGGCGAATGTCTCAATCGAGAAGCATGAACCAGTTAAGACACTGACCAATCAGAATTTTCAGAATTGTAAACATTTACATTACGGGAATTTCTGATTCGTCTGTTGTTTAATTTTTTCGAGCGGTTTCTCATTCAAGTCTTGCTTCTAAATTGGGACATTAACACGAATAAAAGTAGTGATGGATGACAAGACAAGAGCTTGGACAAGACTCTCGCGTTTTTCAATTGTTTGTAATGTTTACATAATAGTTCGCTTATGTAAACAAGACAAGAGCTTGACCGAGGACTTGTCTTGGATTGTCTTGTTCTCGCTTGTCGTCCATCACTAAATAAAAGTAGTAGGTTTCCCTGGCACACTTGGTTCGAAAAACGTATCAAGTCAAGCGATTAGAAATTTGAAGAATAGAAATTTTTAGCTATAGCATTCGAAAATGAAAATGAAGCGAAAGCTCGAAAACAACATCATAGTCATTTAAAAAAAAAAAAAAAAAATCGAGCATACTACCACATTTTTCCGTTGTTCCGCAATCAAAATTTATATTTCAAACGAGCGAAATCATTTAATTTTCCATGAGTGGCGGTTAGAGTTACATTTAATAAAACTTTCATACAACTACAAATTAGAAGTCATTAACAACCAATCCCTGTGAAAATTAAACCCATATAGATGGAAATTACCGTCTGCGTGACTTATCTCAACGGTTATTTTCACTGAAATTACATACTTTTCCATCTGATATCAGCGGCGATTTTATCAAACTGACCTTTCCCCTTCAAAAAGGAAAAAGGTTCCCATGGAATATGTCCTCTTTTGGATGACTGTTACTTTTAATGTCCCTAATAAATAATCTTTTGTCTTTTTTTTTTTTTTTTGGACTCGCTTTGACAGTTTAAAGGAGAAAGGTTTAGCAGTCGAAAGAAGAAGAGCTTAGCAGATAGTCAATCGGTTCACATCTTATCTCTTTTGCAAATCCATGAAAACCTCCGTATGAATTATGGGAAGTTTAATAAGTTTACTTGTCTTAATGAAAGTAAATAAATTTAAAAGCAAAAAAGAAATCAGGAGACAGTATTAAGTCCTCAAATTCAAAAGGTACGGAATGAAATAGAAAATCTGTACGTCAGAGCCAAAAGGTTCAATATGCAAATTAAACATGTCCGCTAAACGTTGTTTACCCATAACAAGCGGCCATCTTTAATTTGCATATTGAACCTTTTGGCTCTGACGCACAGAAATAAATTCTTAATTAATTATCCATGTTTTTTTCTTAACAGAATGAGAACTTTCTAATGATCCATAATGAATAAAACTAATGACTAACGTTAACAATGCAGAAATGGTGTATGCATAAACAATGTAGGTAGATGGTAGATAGATTTTATCCAGGAATCCTGAATTTAATTGTGATGCCTGTTTATCTCGACACCCCCGAACAAGACTGTAGTTTGTTTATTTCTCGAAGGAAGGCTGGCAGAGCTCCATACCAACTACGAAAAACTACTGGAAAAATAAGTGGCAGCAGAGACACCACCTCCGGAGCTGAAAAGGCCACTGAAAAAGATGTAGTGAGGTGTTTTGGGTGCACCGATGTGGAGAAGGACGAAGTAGTGGCACTACCCTATATTGTTATGCATTCTTTCGAATAAAAAAAGTGTACTGATCTCCAAGACCCTTACATGTTTTTTTATTTAAGAATTAAAATAAAAAATTTTGAAGCATTTGCACTAGTGAAAATATTCCGGAGAACTTAAAAGCTAAAAACAAAGAAATCTTTTAATTAAATCTTAAGGAAATAAATTAAGGAAATCTTTTAATCTCTTAGATTGTTTATAAACGTTTTGGGATATTCTTTCTAATTGGACAGATTGTTGATAAGCTTTCTGAGTTTCATCACTTACAGATTTTATAAGATCTACTAATTTATTTGAAGTGATTTATACAGCTTTTACTAAAAGCCATAACCCATTATGGGGCAGTGAGAAGACGGATGGCATTCGGAGTGAAGCGCTCATTAAACTGATGGACAAAAAGAATTTAGTCTCCCTGAATACGGGCTTGCCAACTCTCCACACCAACCCTAGTCAAGCTAAGTCATGTATCGATCTTACTTTTATCTCATCTAATATGGCTGCTAAGAGCACATGGAGCACACATTGGGAGCCGTGTGGGAGCAATCATATTCCCACAATAACCCGCGTCCAATTACATTCTCCCAACCAGACAAGTAACCCCTGCAAAAATTCCGGATCCGGTCCGGCGTCTCTCCAATCGCCCCCAAGATGGAACATAACATCAGCGGATTGGAACAAGTACCAGGAATCCTTAGAACGAACGGAACCTATCAACAGCGACCTTCCCCTTTAAAGGACTCGAAATACGCATCTGAAGGAAAATATATTATTTTAATGTTGTGATCTAAAAGGAGTTATATTGTTTTATCCATTAATCCAGATCACAGGGCTGCATTCTTCATATTATTCAATAAGTTTTCTTACGAAAATTAATCCCAATCATTAAAAAAATTTGTATTTAAAAATTTTAAAGGCGGGATTTGCGTTCTGAAAGGTTTTTTGGTTTTACAAATTCTATCTTCAAAATTTTTAGATACAAAGCTTTTTTTAAGATTGGGATTAATTTTCGCAATGAAAACTTATTATTGTATTAAAAGATTTCCTTGTTTTTAGCTTTTAAGTTCTCCGGAATATTTTCACTAGTGCAAATGTTTCGAAATTTTTTTTTTTTTAATTTATCCAACACACCACTACGTTGGGGGTTAAGTCGGCATTTTTTTTTTTTTTTTAATTCTGAAATAAAAAAACTTGTTTTTAGCTTTTTAGTTCTTTCTTTATTTTTATTTATATTTTTTTTTTTTTTCAAAAAATTATTTATTTATAAAAAGAGCAGCATTTTTTTTTTTTTTACTGCAGTATTAAAGTATTGTTATTGGAGTTAAAGCATATTTTACTTGAAAAAAATTTGCCCGTAAGATAAACCAGGGCATTTTCGAAGCTAGGTTTTTCAGATATATCCTTGCGCCAATACATGGATTCAAAAGGTTATCAAGATGAAGTTTCTACTTTGATAAAGGAATCCACTGAGCAGATAAGGATGAAAGTAACACCTTCACCTCTTCGTATTGGTACCAAAGTTTACGAATTTCCGAAAAATACGGGCACCACGAAAAAAACAATTATCACAAAGGAGAAAACAACACCACCCAAAGTGAAAACTCCAGTTCACTTCACAGCAATTGACTCTCTCACGCCTACTTCAGATAAAATTGCTCAGCCTTCCACCTTAGAGACCCCGATGTCAGATGATATATTCAAGAATCCGTTACCTTTTGATCCGGATGCACTGGCAGTTGACGAATTGGAAGAAAGACTTAAGAAATTGAACATTACTCATTCTCAAGAAAAGGAGAGATCCAGCACTCCACAGTCCTATTACAGTGATCGTATCGAAGATGTGTTGCCGTTAAGTCCTTGTAATAGAGCCTACTTAGCTAAGGTTATGAATCCGGATTGGTTAAATTCCATGGTGCATAATAATCCAACTTATATGTCCCTTCTAGCTTATAAAATTTGCGACAGTGAACTCTGGGCATTTATTGAAAAAGACATTATTATTCCTTATGTGATAAGTCACCTTTTCTTTCATGACACCACTGATTATACGGATATAGTTCAATCCATAATTCGAGATAAGTATTACCCCTTAGTTCAAAAGGTTTGTGATGATTTTCAATCTAAAATTGAAAGATTACAACTGGTTCAAATGGGAGATCCGAAACTCTTACAACGATTTGAGCACTTAATCGCAAGAATGGAAAGTGCAGCTACATCTAGTGCACAAATTCCTGTCGGGCCTCCTAAGCCTGTGGTTACTCTGACTGTGCCTCAGCCACCTCCGGTTCAAAAGAGTGGAGCAGTGACTCAATCGACATCAACCTCAAGTTTTGGTTCCTCTCAAGTTAAACGTAATAATAAGAAAATTCCAAGGTTGGATTAAACAGAGTTTAGAAAAAAAAAAAAAAAATGGGCGACTGAATTTTTTAAGCGGTTTTTTTAGTGTTTATGACGTTCCATTAGTTTAATCTTATGAAATTAGTAAAAGGTTTTTGCCAGAACATTGGGGGGGGGGGGGGTACATCTACAGACATTATGAAGACATTCATTGTGGTTTTTCCTTGGCTATAGGCTTGATGTTACACTCGCTTAGTGAGTGAATTGAATGGAAAAAAAAGTGAAGGAATTGAACCATTTTTAAATTTGCAGGAATCCGAAGGCAAGGACCAGACAACGGAGCAACTTGAAGATGAGCTTATCATGCATATAGACGAAAACGAATTAAATCTTGTAAGTATTAATTACATTAATTATTACATATTCTCCCAAAAATTTTCAAATTTAGCAATTGATTTCAATGCTGACAGTTTTCTGCAAATTAAATTAACACAGCAAATTAAATTAAATTAAATTAACCGCAGCAAATTAAATTAATTCTTTTGGTCATATAATCTGTACTATATAACATATTATCAGATTTAATATATTACAAAAGGAAAGAAAGCAAGAAAATTCTTAGAATGTGTTAAGCATTTCTAAATGTTTCATAAGTATTTGATTTTGATTTTGATATTATTACATACTTTCATAAATAGTTTTTCACTTACTGATTACTAATTACTTCTTCAATTTTTCAAGTTACTCGTAAATGTAACTTAGAATGTTTTGTGTGTAAACAGAAACAATTTTTTGTGAATTTAAATTCACAAAATGTGAATTTTGGTTCCAATTTGGAAACAATTTTGGTTCTTCGCAATTGTAACCATTTACTTTGTAGATCCAGCAATCAGAAATTTTGTCGTCGACATTATTTTACAACATAGGAGCAATCACACAACAAACGAGACTGCCTGACTATTTTTCAAAATGATCTCATCTCAAGTTTACGTCAGGTCACTCAGATAAAGCATGTAGTAACATAATATTTAAAATCAATCAATACGGGCTATCTCCAATTCTGTAACTCAGTGCAGAACAACACCAAGTCCATACAAGGATTACAGCTTCTTATTTCAAACCTGACTATACAAAGCATATAAGCGTTGCCAACTCAAATTAATGTCTTCTGAGAGTTAGTTAACATTTCTGCTTTGTTAACGAAATAAACTTGGTAGCAGAAGAATTAGAATTAGTTCTGCCAACCGTTGAGCCTGCATACCTTTTGTAAAGTCGGGTTTGAAATAAGAAGTTGCAATTCTTTAATAGACTTGGTGTTGTTCTGCACTGAGGTACAGAATTATATTTACGACGTCAGCAGTTGACCTTCGGCAAACAGAAACAGATTTCAAAAACCAAAGTAAAATCATTTTTGCAAAAATCTATAACTTTTCGAAAATAGCGTTCAGCGAAAAACTTTTCCTCCACCCTGTCCCCGGGTTGTTCTCATTGGAATTTACAAAACAAGATGAAAACCCGAATCTCTTTTGCCTTTTACCTTTTCAACGTATAAAATCTCGTGAAAAGATTTTCCAAAATGACTTATAGTTTTCACATGTTTTCATCTACATCATGTTCAATGTCAAAAATCATAAAGAAAAAAAAACATCCATTCACCAACTCCTGAAAACTTTTTAATTAAAATCCCTAACGTTTTTTTTTTCCTTTTCTCCCTTCATTCAAAAAACGAGACACAGGGAAATAAAACTTTCAATTCAGCTAAGAAAAAAATCAAACAAAAAAAAAGAATTCAATTCAGAAAACGTCCAAAACACCCTGTATAACTAGACGGAGAGGATGTTTTTCCGTCGATAACATCCATCATACTTATCAACAACAATGTTGCTTCGACTTTCCATAGTTCCTACATTCCCCGATTTTACCAACTTCTCCTTCAAGAGCTAAGAGGTCGTGATTGCTTCGTTAAAGGTACTGCAAATTACAAGAGGAATAAGACGTTTTCAAAAGCGTGGAGCGTGCTACAAAATTCCTCCTCTTACCTCCTCCACCTTTTTCTTTCCCACCCCCCGCGGAAACTGTGGATAACAAAGTAGCGGGCGGATGGGGGAGAGGTTAATTTTCAACAAATTCAATTCCTTCGAGTATTTTAACTATTCAATCTCTGGAAAACGAAGCTCGAAGGAATTAAACTGTAAAATAACGAAATAAAATGACATTTATGCTTGTTTACGCTTTTTGCAACTTTCCCCTGCCCCCCCCCCCTCCCCCGTTAACGTTTGTTTCGCGTGTTTCCCGACAAAGGTTGACGGTGATAAATATTAAAAAGAAAAAAAAAATATGAAAAAGGAAAAAAAAAAAGCGATTAAAAAGTTCGTTCGTAGTGATTCCCCCATGAAGGTTTTGCAATTTTAAAAAAATAAAATAATAGTAATCCTACATGCAGCTATTACGTAAAACCAGTAGGGGGGTTCTTGCCTGATATTGAAATGCGGTCGCTGCGCTGTTTTTGATTTCATAGACAGATCGGATTAATCGGACGGGAGCTTTTGTGAAAAAGCTTTTGCGAAAATCTGTTTATCGAGACAAACGTCTATTTATATCAAACGTATATTATCGATCTATTATTGTAACGTTTATAGATCTCTTTCACGTCTATTAATACCAACACAAGAGGATGTGCACATATTAATTTCAGCATAGAAATCGGGAACAGAAAAAAAAAAAAAAAAGTCATTTCATGTAAAATTACTTTTTCATTCTTTTTTTTTCGAAAGCGACAATTTTTGCTTTTACTTTCGCAAGTAAAAATAAAACTTGACGCTTTCATTCGTCAAAGAACCCAGCACAAAATAACAGAAACTTGACTATCGGATAAAGTTTACGTTTAAATGGAATTTTGTCCTATAGCCAAATTCCCATTATTTTGTGCGGAGTTCTTTTCCATGATTTTCTGATCATAATCAAGAAATATTCGATGTCGATATTTTGTAATTCTTGCATTAACAATTAATGGTAAAAAGGAAAAAGGTAATTCTTACGAAATAAGAAGAACCGTGTACAACATACACCGTGTAAAATATCGAAAGGACGAAGATGATGAAGGTATGAAACACCGGAAGGAATTAGAAGCTCAAATCATGGAATTAAACTTGGAGAATTTTCAGTATATTCTCCTCTCGATAAATGATGCCGACCAAAACGATGAAAGTCTAAAAGATGAACATACACCTTTTTTGTTTTTTTTTTCCTCACTCAAATTTGATGCCTGCAAAATATCTGAAAAAAGAATATGTTGATCAGTACCAACGGGGACTCTGAATGCATGGTTGGCATACAACCCCCTTAATTTTAATTTTAAAAAAACGTTCGAAACACTCGGTTTTCTCTCCCGCCATTTCTCGATTTACGTCCGGGAAACAAAAAGACATTTTAACACGAAGTTTTTGAAACGGCAAAGGTTTCTTTGAGATCACGGCCGTATAGACAGGTCCGGAAACTACTATCCCTTAAACATGGGAGATCTTGTCCCGCTCAACTACGTAAAAATTAGTTCTTCCTTTCCACCACCTTAAGCGCTACTTGTACATACGCGAAACTCTTTTTCATTGGTCGTTGAGATTTGTAAACAAAGATGGCGGCGCAAGTGGTCCCAACTTAAACGATTAGACACGTTTCGCTTCTCTAGATCACAGCGCCATCAATGGTCCGTTTTTAGAACTAAAATGTGCGTAGTTAAGCGGGACATGAACTGCACGGGACGTTTCTGGACCTGTCTATACGGCCGCGTTTGAGATTTAAGAATTAAAAATGGTGGGACAGTAGCGTGGTTTAAATTAACCTTATTTTTTGCGATTTTGTTCTTCATGCGATTATCACTTTTCTTGTGGTCTAAAAACAAAAGGTAATTTTTATTAGATTTTTTCGATCACGTTTAGGGGAGGCTCACCGCCATTTTGTGCATACATTTTTTTTTGTCGTCATTTTTTTGGAATTATTATACCGGAAAACAAAGATTTCATTTTAGAGCCAATAAAATTCCAAGAACTTTCAAACAGAACGTAACATATGAATATATGAATATGTAAAGAATCATTTTATGCAATTCTTTAAATATTTTAATAATTGTGACCGTGTCCAGGAAAAGGTAGCTTAGAGTGAAGAAAATTCTATTTCAATTTTTGACGGATTTCGTCTGATCCAATACTATACAACTAAAATTCGTCGAAAAATTAAAGTTGAATCTTTTTTCACCCTAAGCTACCTTTTCCTGGACACGGTCACAATTATGTGATGGGTGGATTATGTGATGATAAGGGGATTAAAAAATTGCGATTTTTTTCCCACAAAAAATCGATATTTTTTCCAAAAAGGTGTTTGGCTAGTTATTGGTCATTCTGATTGAACGGGACGGCCATTTTCAGATTCTACGACGTCGAAAACATAAACAATTCGTTTTGATCCCAAAGAATTATTCCTCGAGTTTTAGAAAAACTTGTTTAAAAAAAAAATCGGAAAAATTTTTTTTTCTAAAGCACAAAATGGCGGTGAGCCACCCTTAAAAGTCATCGAAAAAATCTAAAAAAAATAACCTTTTGTTTTTATACCGCAAGAAAAGTGAAAATCGCATGAAGAACTAAATCGCGAAAAGTAAGGTAAATGAACGACCCTAGCCGTGGAGCAGTAAACAAATGTAAATTTTGTTTCAAAATAACGATTTTCAAGTTTTAGGGTGCAAATTCGCTATTTAATGTTGGTCCAACATTCCATAGCGAATTTGCACCAATTTATTTTTAGATTGAGAAGAGGAGATATTTCCGGAAATTGATCCTAATTATGCTCATCAGATATACCCAATGAATGCAAAATTCCAGTCCGGAACAACTGTAAGTAAAGTAAATATTACACTATAATATACTTTTATCTTCTAAGCATTTATTTATTTATAGCTCGTAGAATTGATCAACGGGTTTAACATCAAAGAAAATGTCCGTGTAGACCATACCGAAATTTCCAGCTTTCATTAAAAGCTGGAAATTTCGGTATGGTTTTCACGGCTTTTTTATCGTTATTGCACGGTCCAATTGTATCCGTGGTATCATATGTCGGCGACAGTCCAAAAACTTTTAATTCATAGCATCAGTAACTTCATCGGTTTCAGTACCAATGGGATGCTCTCAGAAGAGGCACAGGAAGCCAGAAATAAAAATATAAAATCCTATAGGCGGAGTCATACTAGGGAAATTTCTAGGACTGCAGAAAATCAAGATTTGCTAAATCGTCTTCGGATCTCCTTTGATCCTGTTGTATCTTCATTGAGAAAAATCAATATAAAAATAAGCACAGTTAGTGCAACATAAAAGTGTAAAAAATTTTGATTGTTTTTTTTTTTTTTTTCGTACACAGTAAAAAATATTATGTAAATATGTTCTAAGAGGTCCACATAAATTTTTTATGTTGTTTCTCCCATAAGGCAAACATAAAACAAAAACAACATAAAAATTATGTGGACCTGCTTATGTTGATTTATGTTGATTTTGACATAAAATTTTTTACTGTGTACAGGATCGACGATTAGTAAAGTACGGCGATCGTATAGGATCAATAGGACGATTTTGACAATGATTCGGATAATTTTTTTCTGAAATTTGTTTTTGACCTTTACATTTTTTTCTGAAACAAAGAAACCCAGTCATCATTCAAGAAAGAAAAACAAGAACCACTTAGGGAAAATAGGCCTGTGTTCACCAATTTGACGAATGTTCCTGTTCAAAATTTTTTTAAGGAGAAGATGCAGGAAAGCAAAATGAATGCTTTGATTTCTGTACGTCAGAGCCAAAAGGTTCAATATGCAAATTAAAGATGGCCGTTTGTTATGGGTAAACAACGTTTAGCGGACGTCTTTAATTTGCATATTGAACCTTTTGGCTCTGACGTACAGACTTTGAAGATAACTCTTCCATACGGTCATTTTCTACCAGAGATTTTTGCGTGGATCACAAATCAACACTCTAATATTTTTTAAATCAATTAATTAATTTTTCGTTTGATCCCGTTTTCGAACTGGAGCCAAAAAAAACGAGCAAAAAATCAGGACTTATCATGTTTTGTCATTTTACGGTAGATTACGGGGGAAATCGTCTTCACTTTTCAAATTTCTTTCGAAATGATTTTAAAGGAGATAAGGCATCAAAAGAAAATTGAAAAGAACCTTATAATCTAGACCATTCTGAAAGACAAGAAAAAAGTACCGAATTTTTAAACTAGCTATATTCCTCTCTTTACACAAAAAAAAAAAAAAAATCTTGTTTTTAGACTTCTAGAAGTTATGTAAAAAAAAAATGTATTAATTCTTCAAGAGTTTCTAATACATGAGAAAAAAAAAGAACCATTAATTACGACTAAAGTCCACGGAACGCAAACTTAACTCTTTTATCATAAAATTAATGTCAAATCCGTGAAAAATGAAGATGTTTAAAAAAAAAAAAAAAAAGTTTTTCTCCATTCGATAGAGAGGACAAGGTTTTAACTAAACTGAGAAAAGTTTCAACTTAATTAAGCACCATGGCGGAAGCATAATAATTAGGGATAAATAGTGAGCAACAATTTTGCGGAGGCAGGTGAAGCACTGATTTTATGAATATTGGGCAAATAATTAAAATGCTTCGACATTAAAAATTTCCATCCGTTCTCTTCCCTTTTTTCCAAGAGAGGAACATAACGAGGGAAATTTATTCATTTTCCCACCGCCCCCATCTCCTTGCTCTCTCTTTCTCGAAAAATTTTCCAACGGATAATTTTTTGTACCGTGAAATTGTAGGAAAAGATGAAACGTCACCTTCCTAATCGTTTTCCATGATGGATGAAAACATAATTGCCGACTTGTAAATGATCCCCCGTTAATTCCGAAAGTCGGAAAAACACCAAGTGAAAATAATTCCCAGCGCTCCCCTTCAATAAAACAAAACTGATCCTTTCTCTCATCGCTCCCTTTTGACTGTTTCGGCCAGGGATCACAGTCATGATTATTACACGATTATTATTACATCCAAGCTAAAGTTTAGCTCAATTATACAACGTCATCGAGCTTTCATCCAACGATTAAATTGTGCCTCGATACGGGATCATATCTTTCACTTTCGCCCGGAAAATCATCCGTCCAAAAAAAAAAAAAGGGAAATCTTTTAAATGAAAAAGATTAGGGCTGAATGTTTGATGTATCCTCCGGTTTCCCTTTGGTAATAAAATGAGTAAACAAAATCAATTAGGTTTCACGTCTGGTATAATCAGAAACTGATACCCGCAAGCTCCCTTTACACAAACCGGAAGCAAGTCATCTATTTCTGCATCGAAAAACAAACGGAAAAGCTTTGCTTTAGCTCAAATGAATTAATGGAAAGGATTATGAGGGATTTTAACGGTTTACGTGCCTGAGAAAGGTTCATAACCGCAAAACTGAAATTTAACTAAGCTCCCCCACCCCCGCCGCCGCCTTCGACCTTTAAACAAAGAAAAATCTAAATATATTAAAACAACGAAAGGGTACTTCGGGAGGAAATTAGAAACGAAATTCGGAATAGAGAAACTTTTTTCGTTTGATTTGCGGTCAACGTAGCGTTTTTTCATAGAATTCCCTCCTGCAAGGGGACTGAGCGAAAATTAGCAACATTTTTGGTTACCAGCTTGAGAAGAACGAAAATACCCCGTGATTTGTTGCGGCAAAGCATTTTCTGAAACCTAGGTACGGAAGCCCTGAAGGGTCAAAACTATTTGCCAGTTGTGTCGTTGTTTGCTCCGGAACAAAAACGGAACCTATGACCTCGAACGAAGACACCGTGAAGGAACAACTCCGGAATGACTTTGCGACCACGTCCGATGAAGAGAACATGAGCACTTATGAAGAGCAACAACTCAAAATGTTGGAAAAAGAAGTAAAGAGGAGGAGAGCGAGCAACGAATACGTTCCGCAACGCACACACTACCCCCGCGGTCGAGTGAACGTAGGACAAGAAAGCCTGTAATCAACCCATATCGCCCAGCGTCATCTAAATCTAACATGGAAGGTCTATCATTGACGCGTTAAAAAGTCATGGCTTCCATACGAAAGACTGGAAGTAGTTAGGCGTGTTTTGCGGGGGAAGAACAGTTCAATTATCATCCTTATGGCACAAACTGTTATCGCAACGTCAAAAAAAAATATTATCCCAACGACAACATATCTGAAGAATCTCTAAAGTCTTTGATCAAAAGAGAAGCTTCCAAGTTAGATATTTTACCAAAAGCATCAATCTACAGAAAGGCGATCACAAAAGTACGTACCTTTAACAAACGTTTTAGGCTTTGGTAAATAGGTAGTTATCTGTTGACTTTCCAAAGAATTACAATAATTAATTGTATATTCGCACCAGTCATTTTCAAATTCCATCTTTTCAAATTCCATCATGATGGAATTTGAAAATGACTGTTTTTTTTTTAATGGCTACCGCGGGTCTTAAATGTCCCATATGCCTGGGGGTGCATACGGAAGGTATGACCGCACTCTACCCGTGAGGTCACACGTATTGCAACGGGTGTTGGAACAGGTTCTCGAAAGACGCCATGGATCAATTCCGAGCGGATTTGCAGGCCGTGTCGGAGGAGAACGGCGTGGTTAATATTGATGTTGACGTGCCAACCAGGCCAAATATTAGATGCCCGGAGTGCAAGGGGCAGGTGGAGATGGCAACTAAATTGCATTTTCACCCGGAAATCAGTAAGTTTTAAAACGAAAAACTATTCGTTGAAACCATAACTGGATGATATACTGAAATTTTATCTCTTTTAGTTGGTGTGACGATGAGCCAGGCGGAAACGCTGTTATTATATTAATTTAGATCCTGCTATGTTAACATAGCAGGATCTAAATTAATATCTTCCATAATCTGATAAGAATAAATATATACGTTTTATAAAATAATAAAACGATTCGATCTATTTGAAAAATGGAAAAAGAATAGCAGACCGAAAAATATAAACAAACAAAATCAATAAAGTTTCGGAACGTTTTTGTTTCTTCCCGAATTCCCCGTTCTTAGAACAGAACACAAACAGGTTTCTACAACATAATCTGAGTGTTTGTGGTAGATGGCTGGACTCTGACTTCATTCGGATCGGCAGTATAATCTGCTGTCACGTTTTTTTGCTCAACGATCGGTTCTTTAACGGCTGTTCGTCGTTCATTAACAGATCGTGCACTAAATTGATGATGCGAGATCTCTCGTTCAGAAGTTCTTGGAACGTGCTGGTTTGGTCTTCAGGTATTTCCAACTCTGGTAACTGACTGTGCTGCATGATGAAAGATAATATATCCTCGTCAAGCGCTAACAGCCGTAAACAGTTTCTGTTGACTCTGTTTACGTTCTGAAGAATATCTAATTGCAAAAAGTCCATGAAGATAAAGTGGTAAGTTGGAAATTGTTGACGTTGGAAGGATTTGATTAAAGTACGAATTGTGGTTGACAGTAGCGATATTTGTCCTATGAATAACTGTTTAGAAATTTTATAATACTCGAAGGCAAATGTTTATTTTAATCGTATTTTGTTCCCCATTCCATTGTTGTGGCAGTCATTTGTTGTTGATTGTCAATCGAATAACGATGGTTGCATGTTTATTTATATAAACGAAAAAATGATATATGTGCGTGATGTCTTATAAGTATATCTTACCTGGCGGCGCAAATAGAAGGTGCATACAGTTATTTGTTGGAAACTTTGGACAATTGTTGTTACATATATTTCAATTTTTACAGGACCTGATTTCAGGAGATGTGTCCATAAGTATATAAAAAATGGGCAGAAAGTAATGCGTTCGTCGAAAATTAACAGAATAAAACAAAAACATTTATTTCTAAAATTATCGAATCTTTCCCGTCGGAATAAACCCTACCCTCTTAAAAAAAGCATTATAATGGGTCCTCAACACCATGTGGAAGTCGCCGCTACAATAAAATTCTCCAATTTCAAAATTCTTCTACATTTAAATGATATTACTAATGCGAATTTCAAAATTTGTCGATTCTGTGTGGGGGGATCCCAGATAGCATTTTATATTACGTTGAATATTCCGTCAGCACCTATTTATAATCCAGAATATAAGATTATTCTTTAAACATTGCTGGAATATTAAGCGATATATTAAATATTCTGAATATTCCATAAGATATTCTAATAATCTAACGATATTGCAAGAATATTTCGACGGAATTTAGAAATTGTCTAAATGTTATGTATAAATACCGGAATATTAGAATATTCTTGCAATGTGCGAAAAATATTCCATGTGGCATGTTAAATTATGTTTTATGTACTATAATATCGGAATATTCATGGTATACCACGCAACGTTAGAATATTCATGCAACATCTTTTAATGTTGATAAAAAACTTTCTAAATGTTGTGCATAAATACCGGAATATTTTAATGTTTTTTGAACGTATAAAAATTTCCCATGGTGGAAAATTTTATACAGTATATAAAACATACTTTAATTACAGTATGTTTGTAATTAATATATTAATAAATACGGTATATGACCGAATGTTAAAATATTCCTGCAATATTTTCGAATGTTGATATACAATAAATAGTTTATGAACAAATTTATCTTCTTCTTCTTCTATGAAGAAGAAAAAGATAAATTTGTATACATCCGGCGCTCAGGCAACTTGAACTTACAAAGTTTTTAGCATAAATTTTTATTCCCGATTTTGTTAATTAAATTTCGTAACTGTATATACTCCGGAATATTTTGAAAATTTGTGGGAAAAGTGTCTTTTGTGTAATCACAGCGGCCATTTATTTAAATGAAAAAAAGTGAACGACGCTTTTTATTAAAGTCTCTGTTAATAAATTTTGTAATGTGACGGTTCACGTTGCAGGTCAGAAGAGGAAAAACTTGCTCTGCTGGAGTACATCCTATCAAGAAAAGAGAGGGCTTTAGTTGATCCGAGCAAAAGAATGTCTGTAGTTACACATTTCATGAAGACATACCAGTCTTCCAGGAGTAAAAGTTCCTGGAAGGGAATCCTTTTCCGAATGAAAGAGAACAGAATATTGAGGCCGCGAATGAAAAATGAAACTCATTTTAGATATGTGTTATATAACACATATCTAAAATGAGTTTGTTCTTTCATTCCCTAATTCTCGATTATTTATTTTTTTTTACTTAACGTGCTTTCGACTGGCCCGAAGAAAAATTTTACATTTAATTCCGGAACAAACAACTACAAAACTGGCTAATAGTTTTGACCCTTCAGGGCTTTCGTACCAAGGTCTACATAGACTTATTGAAATATGAGTTCTGTACTTCTGTATTTGCTGAGTTATCGATATATATACAGATATAAAAAACCGGTATCAAAACGTACTCCGACGTTGTCCGGTATTTAATTTCTACTCATCTCTATTCTTCCACTGCTGGTCTGTGAGGTTTTATTTTTTAACTACGAATTAAGAAAAATTCTTTTTTTAAAGCTCGTCTAGGGAAGCCTATGGCGATGAAGCCGTGGGATGGGTTCAGTTGAAACGAGATCGTCAGCTCAGTAAGAGGCAAGTACGCCCGGAATATCGAGTAAGGAATAAAAGTTATCGGGTCTACACTGTAATAGCCCAGACGGCAAGGATAAGCAGAATACACGTGTAATATACGTGTTCGATTTGGTGGAAAACACGAGTATCGTACACGTGTATTCTACGAGTATTTTAAGATAATCTACACGTTTTTTCCACCATTAAAAAAAATAAAAAAATTCCCTAAAAATTTCTAACAGTTTTGGCAATAAATCACAGAATTTTGGGATTTTTATGTAGGTAAGTCAAGTTACTGAATTTAATACATTTATTTACTTTTTAGGAATTTATCTCAACGCGATTGCTGCTATAATTCAGGAAACTCGCCTAGAAGATTCGACGTGCTAAATCGCACGATCTTAAGATCAACGGAAAATATTTTAAATGTAACTCAAAATGAAAATTCTCCGGAAAGGTAAGCAGTAGGGTGGATCGAAAAAAGCGAATTTTTGAATTTGAAAACGCCTGATATGGCAATCGATGCCTTATTGTAATACTATTAACCCTAATTTTTTTCAGATTTTTTGAAGGTCATCTTGAGGTCGCGCAATGACCTTGAATTTTTTGAAAAGCCCATATAAGGGCAAAAAATAAGGATTTTTTTTTTTGCTGAAAAAAGTATCGTTTCCTATCGGAAATTCTGCGTAGATTACGAATATAAAGTCCAAAATCATTTTAAGTGCGCGGTTTTTGAGCTTTACGCCTATTTTCTAAACGCTGAAATACTTTCGGCTGGTTTTTCTTTCAGCTTAAAAACTGTACACAAAAATGAATTTTGGACTTCATATTCGTAATCTACGCAAAATTTCCGATAGGAAGCGATACGTTTTTCAGCAAAAAAAAATTCTTATTTTTTGCCCTCATATGGGCTTTTCAAAAAATTCAAGGTCATTGCGCGACCTCAAGATGACCTTCAAAAAATCTGAAAAAAATTAGGGTTAATAGTATTACAATAAGGCATCGATTGCCATATCAGGCGTTTTCAAATTCAAAAATTCGCTTTTTTCGATCCACCCTAGTAAGCAGCTTGTTTTACATATTGAACTAAGTTATTAGAACAACGAGATCCAGATCATTTTCACCGATGTTCAGATGTATGGGAAACGTTTAACGTAATCGAATTATCTGAATATTTTTTTCGTAAATCATCTAATATTCGTGGGCTCAATATTATATTGTTCTAGTTACACTTCTAAGGTTGACACTGATCCCCTGTACTTAGCTTATGAAAAACGCGTGTTTAAGTAAATGTTTGCTTCTCCGTAAAAATAGTTAATCAATTTAGTAGTACAAGCACTGAATAATTATGAAGAGCTTAAGGTTATTGCTTGCCAGTTTGAAATGCGCCATTTGCAAAAATAGTGAGCGTGATGTTTGCTGCGAAAAAGATGAATCTGCCGATTTAATAACATGCTATTTATGTCTTCAAGAGCTCATTAAGCGAGACGAAAGAATACAATCCATAAGAGGGCAAAATCGGGGGGACAGAAAAAATGCTTGAGCGGACAAGGAAGAAATTATGTCAAAATGCAACTGTAAATCTGGCCCCAATCAATGCAATTCCAACAGGTGCAAGTGTATTAAATCTTAAATGTAACAGTAGATGCCATTCTGACTACTTGTTCTTCTAAAAATAAATAAAAAATAAAAATTTCCCATTGTACACTCGAAAAAATAGTACTAGTATTAGGTCCACATTCTTCATGTAAATCTTTCCTTGTTAGGACACACGTTGCTAGGCAATATTTGTTGATTATGTTATTATTTACAAATAAAAAGAAAAGACAAAACTATTTCTATAAAAATAGAAGCTATTTTTATTCACTTTTGAGAAGGTTTTGAGAAGCTTTAAAGCGTACAAACGTCCCGTCCGTTACGTATGCTTCTAAAATTTTTAAAAAGCTCTTTCAAATTCGCAAAACAGCATCATCTTTCACTCTCCCATCAGTCAAGAGGAGTAACCCCTGATTCCCCAGGGTCCCCTCTAACAAAATAGCTCAACCAAAAAAATCGAATCTCAAACGGGCACCTACCCGATTGACGAAATCGATTTTTTTTTTTTTCCACCGAATTTATCCAACAGTTGCCTGGGCAACGAAATCACAAAACCATGAAGAAAACAGATCATCTCGCCGCAAAGCTGCGGATACGCACGCATTTCAAATCAAACGATAGACAGAGTTTGAAATCGAAAACGAGGTTTTTCTTAGAATAGCGACTTAACCGCAAATTAATACGGCTATTTCATGCGGATATATCGGGAATTTCAGAGTCGCATTCCACTTAAAAGGGATTATGTTTTTTTTACCATTTTCATCTAAATTCTCGGAATCAACCCGTTCGTTAACATTAAAGGTAATTTTAGTTTTAACTTTCAAAAAGAAAAATACCATTTTTTAAAAATAATCAGCTTTTTCCAAGACAAAAGCTTTGTCTTGGACTTTGTCTTGGAAAAAGCTGATTCGATCCTTTCCGGTCGAATTTACGAACTGGAGGAGCAGAGGTCACGCGTTACGTTTCAAAAGATTGTAAAACGCAAACGGATTAGCCCAAAACTTTTTATGGATAACGTCACTTCAAAAGATAAAAATTTTTGATTCGAAAAAAACGAACAAGCTTTGCTCTATTTTGGAGAAAAAAAAAAAAAAAGAAGAGAACGAGATGAACCTTTTTTACTTGAATAGCTTTTCGAGACGGTAAAGCTTGTTCAAACAACGCGGATACTTCTTTATTGTTGGGAATCGAACACAATGTCGCCGTTTTCCGATTTAATTTACTGCGGATTTCTCACTCCGACCCCATCTCCTCCTTCTTTTTTAAAAAATAAAGGCATTCTTCCTTTTTCAGAATCCATCTTTAAAAAAAAAAAAAAATGACTAATAAAATGTGACAAAAACGAAGTTGAATAAAAAGTAAAAGGAGAGGGAATCATGTTAAAACATGTTGAGCTGGCAACACCTCTGCGGTGTTTGTAATCTGCTAAGAGCCCCTAAGGACTTTCTAAAAGCGATGAAAGTGCCCAAGGTTGTTTCGTTTTTGTGTTTTGACTTCCAAGTGGTTCACAATAAGATTTTAATCGTTTTTTTTTTTTTTTTTTTTTTTTTGAATGGGAAATCTCTTATTCTTTTTCACAAAAGAAAAGCTTTCCAAAGTTTGTATTTATTTTTTTTACAGCTAACTTTTAACAATTTCAACTCTTGTTTACGAATGCGGATTCTCTCAGGTGTGCACAACAACGGAAGGAATATTTGTAAGTGAAAATTTTAAAGTTTTCAGTTTTCGACTTTCCTCCAAACAGATTACCTTACTATACAGACAGAATAATAAGTTTCATTTCCAAAACTTTCCAAGATACAATTTCACATTTTGAAATTGTAAACGTAGCAGGCTCGACAAAATTTCAAGGGTTCCATGAGTTTGAAAAAGTCTGCACAGGGTGGAACAAATTACAGCACGTAAACCAGGGTGACGCTTAAAAAGCCTAGGTCTGAATTTAATGGCGGCCAAGCGCTCGAATGATTCCAAAAAAAAAAAAAAAAACTTTGTAGCCAGAAGCTAAAATCTCCCATTCAACTCCTGGTAGTGCCCATAAGCAATCAGTTTTTGCCATTTAAAAGACATGTGGAACACTTGCTGTTGAAGACATTTTTTTTTTTCAAGTAAAATACACAACTGAGAAATCGATCCGATAGTGGAAGTATTACTTATATATGCAGTTTTCAACATGAATTTTTTCAGGTTTTTAAATCTTACGTAACGGCTTATCGGGTAGCTAAAATTGAATTATTTTGGCTCCCAGAGTGTAGGAAGCACTCCTAGAGTGTGCGAGACGGAGATAAAACCAGACGGAAATGTGAGAGTCGGAAATAAAGCGACTTACATTAGAAGTAGAGATTGCTCCCGGGAATTCCCGTCCCTGAAATCTCGGGACAAAAATCATTCTTCTCCGGTAAAATTTCCCAGAAACCATTTTTCAAATTGTGGGGAATTCCGCTTGGCAGATTCAGACGATCATTTTAAATAAACTTACCTAGAAAGAAAAAGAAATATATATTAGTAAACAAAAATACAAAATGCGAAAATGGACTTCAAACATTGTTCTTCAAGAGAAAATTCAATTAATAATTGGAATTTTCAATATGGTTGAAAACATCGACGGGAAACTTCATTTTCCTCCCTAGGTTAACAATACACTATTGGAAGTCGAATGCATTTTCCGTTTCGGCTCTTTGAAACTTAAGCGCTTCTTTAAAATAAACCTAAACGGGAAAATTTATTTTCCTCCCTAGGTTAAAAATATACTATTTCAATGAATTCAGATTTTACAGTCATCTAAGCGCCATCTTTCGTTTAGTATTTTTTCTAAAGACATATACAGTACATGTTAGTAATAATTTCGTTAATTTAATGGCTTTAAAGGACATCAGATTCGCGTTGCTTCCGCCGTCTTGCGATTCCTTTAAATTCGTTAGTACATCGGGAAAACGGTAAAGCAAAAAAAAAAAAAAAACCTTAATTTTTAAATGGAAAAATGTCATTAATTCCGATTTTTTTCCCCGATCTCTTTTCCAACGTTTACGTTATAAATAACCCAACGATCGATGTTTCAATGTCTCTGTTAAAAAATTTACTGGTTTTAAAAGAAAATCCGATACAGGACTATTCCCTTCAGCTTCAAATCATTTCCTTCAGAATTTAGTGTGTTCAATTCAATAAATGAAAAGTTCAAAACAAAACAAAAAAAAAATTTTTAAATCAAATACATCGGTGACAATTAAATTCCGGCTCTTTGTTCTTCCTTTATGAATTTTTAATTCGAAAAATATTAAATCGAATTTCCCCGTTTTTTTCCTCCCGCCCCGTTGTACTTTTTTTCTTCGCCCTCGCGCGCGCCGAACTACATTTCAAAATAGATGAGCAAAACGGAAGAATGTCACCCCCACGGAGGTCGCCAGGGTCTTGTCGAAACCGGGATTTTATGTGCTATGAAATTCCTTATAAATGAAAATTTTACGTGACCGGCTTGCGGAATGCTGAATTTATCTTTCATCGAATGTTTTCCAGTCTCATTATTAACCCAGATCACCTGGAGGTTGCCTCTTCATTTTATATACTTCAAAGGAGGAATTACGGGTTTCACGTGTTGCGGTGGGTTGGATTCTATATATCTGATTATTGGATACATTTCCAAAGCGATTTGTATATAAAAAAAAAATGAGGGGGGGTTTCAGCGCCCTCTAGCATATGAATTCATCATTATACGCGGAAACTGTCGAGGAAAAACATTGAGAGATTTCTTTAAAAAAAAATTATTTTCAAAGGCATAAAAGTTTTTTTTGCTCTACGGTAATGAGCTCTGCTCGATAGAATTTGAAATTTTTTTTTTCCGATTTTTTTCTTACATGAACATCTATCTTATTGTGCGTTTAGACGACTTTTTTTACTCTTTATTCAAGTTTTAATTAAATTTTATTATTATTATTTTCTTTTCTTGCTGGCATTTTTTTTCCTTTCAATTTTGTATAGAGATAGACAGGCATTATCAAAGGAGAAGAATAGTAAGTCAAAGTCTGATTATCCTTATTGGTGAGTCAGGTTGTTGGTTATTCAAGCAAAATTTTGGCTATTTTCTAACCCCTCTGCCTCTATCCTTCTCTTGAAGGATTTTGAGGATAATTTTCAGGATACTGGCAGGATGCGTATCCGTTCTATAATCCTGTATTGTCCTATACTGGCCATGTAAGCGAATATAAAATCCAATTTGTGATACCGAACTATGCAAAGCGCAACTCGTGAACGAAGAATTAAAAGCTAGTGATGGACGACAAGCGAGAACAAGACAATCCAAGACAAGTCCTCGGTCAATCTCTTGTCTTGTTTACATAAGCGAACTATTATTTAGACTTCCCCGAGAAAATGTTTAAAAAAATAATGAAACAAATATTAATTGAAGCAATTATCTATAGCCTCTTGGAAGCTAAACTAGCTCTGCAAAATATTAAAATTTAATTTATGTAAAAAATAAAATTGTAAAATTGTAAAATTTGTATGACGATGACAATGATGGCTATGCCATCAATTGTATAAAACATTTAAATTAAATTAAATTAAATTATGTAAGCAATACAAACAATTGAAAAACGCAAGAGTCTTGTGCAAGCTGTATATATAAGCTGCACGGTCGTATAGACAGGTCCGGAAACTTCCTATGCCGTTCATGTCCCGCTTAACTACGCACATTTTAGTTCTTAAATGGACCAATGGCGGCGCTGCGATCTTGAGAGCCGCAACATGTCTAATCGTATAAGTTGGGACCATGGCCATATAAACGTCTATACGGCTGTGTGCCACCATCGTCGGCATCAAATCTCAACGACCAATCAAAAAGCGTCTTTCTAACAAGTAGCGCTTACGGTGGTAGAAAGGATGAACTAATTTTAGCGTAGTTAAGCGGGACATGATCTCCCATGTATAAGGGATAGGAGTTTCTGGACCTGTCTATACGACCGTGATAAGCTGTTATAGCTATTGTCGTCCATCACTATTAAAAGCCCTAATTTCAGGTCAAGTGAACACCTCCTTTAAAGTCAACGAAGCTGATTTCAGCTGGTTCCGATACTGAAATCTACGTCGACAAGTCTTCTGGCTTCATCAGACCGTATGTCCCCAAAATAAACCTCCGCCCCATTTTCGATTAACTCCACAACTTAAGTCACCCTAAAATAAGAGCAACTAGGAATTTGATACAGAAACGTATGGCCATCTATGAACAAGGCCAATCATTGGACCAAGACATGTATGCTCGCCAGTTATCTAAGATTACCCGTCATAATAAACCATCCATCCAGAAATTCCCAAAAGTCTACCAACGTTTCGAACATGGTCACATTGATTTGGTAGGACCATTGCCACCGTCTGATGGCTATAGATATCTCCTGGCGTATAAACTGGTACAGGTAACAACTTTGGCGGCACGTGGAAGTCTTCAACTTCAAACTTTTTTTTTTTTTTTTTTTTTTTTTTTTTTTTTTTTTTTTTAAATAAAAATAATTAATACCTTCCATGCCGGGATTAATTCTCGAAGGGCTAAAGACGTTCTAATGAACTTTCCGGAGTTTCTAATTCTTGGAATTTACGAAATGCGAAGTTCCCACTCAACACTTCTCGATTCAAACTGCTTCGACAATTACAGCTTTAAGTTAGTAAACTTCGCTTAAACACAAAGCAAAGAAGGATTTTATCTAAAAGCCAAGGGATCACCTACAAAAGGGGAAAGGTTACTGCAAACTCTTTATACACCTCCTTCGTAAACCGTGGAAATAGGCTTTTTAATATTTTTAATGTGTTTAGTCTTGCACAATGTTTTATAATGGATTATGAATAATAAAAACGGGGTCAGGTAGTCGGGGAGGGGGAGAGGCGAAAGGAAAAGAAACGTGTATGATAAATGGATCCCTTATATATTATTTAGGATAATCATAATTAATGCAAGAAAAAGAAAGTGGTTATGACGCTTCAAGTGTATTATTTTCATTTTTAACATACAGATTATGTTTGGCTTATTCTGACGGGGTTGAGGCATTTTTATTACCAGGCACGGTGGACTGGCCCATCAAATACCAAAGCAATTTCCGTTTTTGATTGAATGTAAATTTTGCTCTGTAACTCAAAAATTCACCAAGAAATAAAACCACTGCGATAAAAATCCCAAAGATTGGTATCAAGTGAACTTGAGTCATTTGTTCTATTCTGATCGAACGAAAAGTCTCTTCCTCAAGATGTCTGAATTGCATCAAATAAACCACTTCTTGCATTTTTAAGTCGGTCCTTATCTTTCCTCCGCTGGATCCCGAACTCTAAAAACTTCAGTGATCTAAAATTTTATACATACTCAAATAATTCAAAATTCATACCAGAAATTCTATAACACTTACTTTTCATTGAATACTTTCACGAATTCACCACTGGATGGTACTAATATTGGATAACTCATCATAATGGGCTGAAGAACACGATACGCCCGACATGAAAAGATAACGTCATCCGAATTCCATGAAGCAGCAACAACTAAATTTTTCTTACCACACAGTAAATCATCGTAATCAACCAAAATGGGCACATCAAAAGAGGAAGTATAATTATTGTAGATAGTTTTTAAAGTAGGGTTTTCGCTGCTCTACTCAGAAATAGAAATAAAAAAATTTTAAAAAATGCATATAGAAAAGAAGAATCAAACTTTTTACCCGGAAATACAAATGAATAATTTCATTTGCGTCATTATAAAGTACTAATTTATATTGGCCATTTTGAACAAACTCTTCGAAATTTGTAAATGGGATTTCAGGGATTTCGACAACAATGAAAGAAGTTATAACAGCCCCAAACGATATCGCAGTGATCAGCGCTGCAATTCTTGTTGAGATGCAAATTATTCTTATTGAAGTATTTGGCAATTTGTCATTTCCGCTTTGATTACAAAAATTTTCCAAAGTTAAAAATAAGTTATCAACAAAGTCTCATTGCTTTTCTGGATTAATTTTTTAATACAATTAAAACTAATGCACTCCCCATTATAATAACAAAAAGTATACTAAGCTTATAATCCGCCTGAAAAGGTTGAAGGTAAAAGTCAGGTCGAAGATTTCCACGAGGGTATTTAATATACATATAGTACCTTAAAAGCAATTTTTTAAATACACAGTAAAAAATATTATGTAAATATGTTTTTAGGAGTCCACATAAATTTTTTATGTTGTTTCTGTTTATGTTTACCTTTTGTAGAAAAACAACAGAAAAAATTTATGTGGACTCCTAAAAACATATTTACATAATATTTTTTACTGTGTATCATTTTGAAATACTATTACTACTTACCCCTAAAGCACACTCCGTTCCAGATCGGGATGCACCTTCAGAAAATGTATTATTAGATGTACCTTCAGAAGATGAATTATCAGGGGAAACTGTTCCTCAAATTAAAACGGTAATTAGTTCATTTTAATTTTTCTAAGCATAATATTTTCATTATCTTCATTTTTGATTCACAGATGAGTCGTCTTCGAGATATTACTCAGTCCAATCAAGCTAGGAAGAATTCGCCAAAATCGCTCCAGAGGTCGTGAAGCATAAGCGGAGTGACCGTAAAAGCAAAAAAAAGGACACAAGTGACATTAAAAAGGCCTATTTGAACGGACTCAATAAAGGAAAAATTCTACAAAATGTCTCATCTTCCATGCATATTGAAGTATCAAAGCCCCCGAGTGAGTCCGGAAAGCAACAATGCGTTTATTACCATCAAAGCTATATGCAAAATCTGCACCTCTGTATAAAGGCCGTGTCTTCACATCCTGACGCAATGGTGAAATGTCATCAGTCACTGTTGTCTACGGTCACCAAAGTACCGGAAACTGAATCCTTAGAAGTCATCCATCACCGCCGATCAAATGTGGATAAAGAACTAAAATAAATAAAATTTTTTCAAATTATTTTCCACGTTTTGTCAGCGGTGATACATAACTTCCGGAGATTTGGTATCCGGTATTTTGGTGACCGTAGGCAATAGTGACTAGTGACATTTTATCATTGCGTCAGCATGTGAAGACACCACTTAAGCTACAAAAATATGTTGGAGCAAGTCCACATAATGTTTACATTTACCTTTTGGGGGAAAACATAAAACGCTTAGAGGATCGTTTAATTAATTTTCATTCCACGTGAGTTAAGAAATAAATACATATCACCGCCATCTAGGCAATTGAAAGTAGAACTTATCATCATAGAGTAAAAACTGTGGAAGCAGACAAAAATAAGTCTATTTAAACGTATAAGTAAAAATATGTACACACTGTGTAGATATGGTTTGACGCTCACTGTTGACTTCGGACGTAAAGAGAGGAAAAAAATTGACAACACTGGATGCCACTGGTTGCCGACGAAAGGGTAAGAGAGGGGGGAGGAGAAGAGAAAAGACGAAAATGGTAAAAAAACTTAAAAACTTTTTAGGATCAGCATAACTAATACCGTAGATTGGGGTGAAGTTGAAGGATTTTGGAGTTTACTTGCTCATAAAATCTTTATTAATAATTTTTTTTTCTTCAATTTTTTTTTAAAATTTGGGTCTCCACTAGAAGTTTTAATCCCGAGAATTTCAATTTTTTTCGACTTTTTCGAAAGCTCGAAAAAAATTAAAAACCCCTTCTTTTCAACTTCACCCCACGGTGGGGTGAAGTTGAAGGCTGTTTTATTTTTTCCATTTGGGCCCTTCGAAACGCCCAATTCTACTTAAAATAGTATTCCAAATAATTATAATGACGGATAGTAATATATTTCACGTGCAATTAATCCTTGTTGGTCCTCGAAAGCCAAACAATGTTAGCTTTCAACTTCACCCCATGTTTGAAGTCAAACTGTACAGGAATTAAAGCTAATTTCCTCTAAACCTTTGAAAAGACGGAAAGAATCGGAATTTTCGGATTGTTTCTTGTTGCTCTCTTTCCTTAATTTTCAAAACAGCATCCAGGAAATGTTTTCCAGAAGCAAAAGGATGAGGGTCAATAAGGCCGTTTTTTGGGCTAAATTTTTTTTTTCGTGAAATTTGATCCTTGAGTCCTGGTAAATGATTCCCCAAAAGAATTTTCGATTTCGGTCGTCGGAACCCTTAATATTCGCCTAAAACCATGATATTTTATTAAAGCAAATTTTAAGGATCAGCATAGGAATTAAAAAATTTTATTGCGGCAGGGAAATACTCCTACCTAAGATCTTTTAAGGGTATTTTTTCACGTTCCGAAAAATGTGTAGAACCCCCTTAAAAGCGACAATTTTAGGTGTTTTTATTTTTTTAAACACCATTCTTCCAAGGATTTCTGAAAACTGCATACAATATATTATAGCTTGCCCTAAGATAAACCTCACGTAATTTTTCCCGTTTGCGAATCCAATGGAATCCATTTAAAAAATGCATAAGACGCGGTTTTTACGGCCTATTTGAGCTCCCTGGTAGTTAGATCTGAATTTTTTTTAAAAAACATCATTTAGGAGTGACAATTAATCGATTCCAGCCATTATCCCGTTCCATCCATGATCAAGTTATCTTAAAAAAAACTTTAAAAAATTATTAACATTTAAAAAAAAATCACTTTGCATTTGATGTGTTCCATAACAAGTTTTCGAAAATGGAATATTAAAATTATAAATAATCTGTATATTTCCTTCTTTTTTCGTATTAAGTTAGTTGGTATTATTAATTTACCCTTCAGAAATAATGTCTTGCATCTAAAATAACAATTTAATACAAAAAATAAAAGAAAATACATATATTGTTTATATTTTTCACATTTCATTTTCAAAAACTTGTTATGAAACACATCAAATGCAAAGTGATTTTTTTTTTTAAAATGTTAATAATTTTTTAAAGTTTTTTTTAAGATAACTTGATCATGGATTGAACGGGATAATGGCTGGAATCGATTAATTGTCACTCCTAAATGATGTTTTTTAAAAAAAATTCAGATCTAACTACCAGGGAGCTCAAATAGGCCGTAAAAACCGGGTCTTATGCATTTTTTAAATGGATTCCATTGGATTCGCAAACGGGAAAAATTACGTGAGGTTTATCTTAGGGCAAGCTATAATATATTGTATGCAGTTTTCAGAAATCCTTGGAAGAATGGTGTTTAAAAAAATAAAAACACCTAAAATTGTCGCTTTTAAGGGGGTTCTACACATTTTTCGGAACGTGAAAAAATACCCTTAAAAGATCTTAGGTAGGAGTATTTCCCTGCCGCAATAAAATTTTTTAATTCCTATGCTGATCCTTAAAATTTGCTTTAATAAAATATCATGGTTTTAGGCGAATATTAAGGGTTCCGACGACCGAAATCGAAAATTCTTTTGGGGAATCATTTACCAGGACTCAAGGATCAAATTTCACGAAAAAAAAAATTTAGCCCAAAAAACGGCCTTATTGACCCTCATCCTTTGGCAAAAGCTTTAAGTCTGCGACCTTTCAACTTCACCCCATGTCTCTCTTAAAATCAAAAATTTTTCAAAAAAGCTGTGATTATCAAAGCCTGAAAGCAATTATACTGATTTTTTGTAACGAAATAAAAAGATAAGAATATTCCACGTCGAATAAAAGGGCTGTAAAATTTCTGAAGAAATTAAAAAACACTAGCAGAAGTAAAAGTTTCGAAACTACCAAAAAGTTGCCATTTTTGGCATCCGCACAAAAGTTAAATATCGATTAAAGAATTCGCAGCTTTCATATTTATACTACATAAGTATCCAGTAAACAATATCTACCTAATGAAATAAAAAATTTTTATTTTTAGTGCCAAAAATAAATCTTAAATTGTTTTCGGAATTTCCTTTCAACTTCACCCCACCCTTCAACTTCACCCCAATCTACGGTACAGGGAAAAAAAGTGATTATGACCCCGCTTCAAGTGTTTTTTAAGTGTTTTTAATATACTGATATATTATGCATATTCTGCCGTAAAGGCTACCGTTTATGAGGCACGTACAGGTCCACTAATTATTCGACGTGATTTTCTTTCTTGATTGAATTCAAATTTTGCTCTGCAACTCAAAAATTCACCGAAACACAAGACCACTGCTAAAAAAATCCCAAAGATTGGTATCAGCAGAACTTGAGTCATTTGTTCTATTTTGATCGAACGAAAAGTCTCTTCTTCGAGATTTCTGAACTGCATAAAATAAACCACTTCTCGCATTTTTACGCCCTTATCTTTCCTCTGTTGGATCCCAGACTCTAAAAACTTCAGTAATCTAAAATTTTATATATATCCAAATCATTCAAAATCAATACCAGAAATTACATTGCACTTACTTTTCATTGAATACATTCACGAATTCATCATCGAATGGTATTAATGTTGGATAACTCATATCAATGGGTTGAACAACGCGATAAACTTGACAAGAAGAAATGGAATCCAAATTCCATTGTGAAGGAACAACTAAATTTTTCTCCCCACAAAGTAAGCCATCGTAATCACCCAGAAAGGGCACATCATAAAAAAAAGTATAATTATTGTAGATAGTTTTCAAAGTAGGATTTTGGCTGGTCTACTCAGAAATAGAAATAAAAACATAAAAAAATAATAAATAAATATAGGGAAGAATAATTAAACTTTATACCCGAAAATGCAAATGCATTGCTTCATATGCATCAGCATGAAGAACCAATTTATATTGGCCGTTTTGAAGAAACTCTTCGAAATTTGTAAATGGGATTTCAGGGATTTCGACCGCTATGAATGAAGTTATAACTGCCCCAAACGAGATAGCAGTAATGAGCGCTGCAATTCTTGTTGAGATGCAAATTATTCTCATTGAAATATTTTGCAGTTTGTCATTTCCGCTTTGATTACAAAAATTTTCCAATGTTAAAAATAAGTTGTCAACAAAATCTCTTTCCTTTTCTTTAATAAGCTTTTGTATAATTAAAGTTAATACACTTCCCGTTATAATTACACAAAGAATACAAAGCTTATATTCCATCTGAAAAGGTTGAAGGTAATAGTCAGGTCGAAGATATCCACGAGAGTATTTGACATACATATGATACCTTAAAAAATTTCTTTACATTTAATTTGAAGTTTTTATGGGTATATTAATTACTACTTACTCGTCTTTTAACAATGGTGTGAATAAGAGAGGTTTCCTCATTCTATCTGCAGGAGAAATAACATATGGCCCATTTAAAATATCAATGGTAGATAAATTTCCCTTTTCCAAAAAAGCACTAAAAGGCTGAATACTATGGTGAATCCTGTTTATTAAACAAAAACATTAGGAAATTTCTTTTATTTACAGGAAATTATAATTAGCAAAAACGTACTTTAAATTCATCAAACTAGCAACATCCTTTACCAAAACATAGTGTTGGCATTGTGCATCAGGTTTAAATCCTCCGTGACAAGCCTATTGGAAGTTTTTTCATAATTAATTAAGATTTGTCAAGTTAGCGGTGCTATTCAAAGCTCAATTTCAACGACTAATACCACGATTTAGAGCTTTTTTTCAGGTTTCGGAAAAACAGTGCTTCGAAACTTAAGCTGGAAAACCAAGGAGCTTAAAATCTAAATCAATATTGTTTTCCTACATTCACGGGCGGTACAAACCGCGCTCAAATTAAAAATTAACACCCCTGTTTCTGCTGAATTTGAGCTTACAGAATAGCTATATATCAATTTTTTTAGGTCCATAGTGAAGGCATTCTCGGATTTTTTAAAATTAAAACGGCAACTTCGCAACCTGGTGTTTTAGCAGCTTCAAATTGCAAACTAATCGTAACAGACTGTCCTGAATTCGAGCATTTAGCAGGCAATAACCTTTCATTTACAACTTAAAAAGCGGCATGGTAAAGATGCGGCACACTCAAAAAAATGCTGCATTGGGTCTAAGCTTTAATGCCAAAAATGATTCGGTCTAAGCAGTAAAAATGTTTTATGTCAAGACTAGTAAGTGCTTTGTCGCAATGCATAATGTCGTCAAGTCTAGCAAATACGCTTTGCGGCAAACCATATTTGCTTTGTCGCTAAGCAACATCGCTTGTATTGCGAACGAGGCATATTTACTTTGGGTGTAATTAAATATTTTGATTTAAATGAATACAAGTTCATCCTAAATTACGGACGAGATCAAAAAATTAAAAATATCACAGAAAATGATAATAAACTGAGTAGGCAGACATTTAGAAGTCATGTAGGTAAAAGGTATCGATACGTTTTTTTAAAGTTGTAAATGAAAGGTTAGTGCCTGCATTGAGTTTTATATTAATTTGTAACTGTCGCATGTTTATTTACATAAAAATGCACATATGAACTTTTTTCTATTGCAGTTCTAAAGAGTTGAAATATATCAACGAAATATGCCAAGTCTTACTAATTACTCGTTCTTAACCCCTGAAGAAATCGACGTCATAGCATAACTTAAAAAGGAACGAACTAATTACTTAGAACGTTTTAAGTTGCTTCTCCTATTGGTACCTTTTCTAAAAGATGTACATATATACTTACGTTATCCATAATATTTCCCAATTCTAGAGTCAATACATTAAAAATACTTTGATTCAAATCCATTCTCCTTGAATAAAAAGGTGCATTCGTAATTTTTAAACCGTTGCTCCAAGTGCCCAGACGAAAAGAAAAAAACTGATTTTTAACAGTATAAAATTCCGTCAACTCATACGTATTTCGACTCTTTGGTTGTATTGCTATTAACTCGCAGTTGTATGGCACAGAGTTAACATATTTTAGATGCTTCGAAAACACAAACCAAGAAATACCAGGAGAAAAAACGTGAAAAACGTTATCTAAAATCTATTAATTAATTAATCGATATCGGGGGTGAAATGCACAACTTAATAATGAAACTGGACATAGAAATGTTACCTCAATCCGATTTAAGTCTTTCTGTTTGAAAACTACTCCAATATTACGGTAATATTTCCTTTCGTCATCAGCAATGTAACTGGAAAACATATCCCAATTCATATATGCAACAGATACATGCATAGACGAAAGTTTTTTAACATCATCACTAATTACGAACAATTCGTCAGAAACAAAAATGCATTGCCGAATTTCTAATTCTTCCATCAATTCCGACAACACCGATAATTCAGTGTTATTCAAAAAACCGCTACAGTTTTCACTGACAAGCAAAGTAAAGAAAATGAAAATAAAAGGAAACAAAGAATTTTTGCATTTCATTTTAAAAAAATTTTACTAAAAATTAAAACGATTGGAATTTTTAAAACAGTTTACCTCTCGAAAGCTCACGACAAAATGATTTTTTAATCCATCAACTACAGACTTTTATAATCATTATGGGAAAACTAAAGTATGTTGACTTTAAATGCTTCAGCTCGAAATAACAATTTTATGAAATAAAAATGTTTCGTATATTATATCATGATAGTTGCGATAGTGATTTTAATGGTAGTGGTAGTGGTAGTGGTAGTGATTATGGTAATTATAATGGTAGTGGTCGTAGTGGTGACAGTGATGATGGTGATGATGATGATGATAATGATGATGATGATCACGATCAAGATAATGTCGACGCTTATCACAATGAGAATAACGACGAGGCTGAAGTTACGAATAATGAAAATAATTTAACAGACAATTGTTTCGATAAAGAAGATGATGTAAGTGATGATAGTCGTGAAGAAGAAATCAAATATCACAAAAACATGCAAAAGTGGCTTATTGAATCGACGACTACAGACATTCATGTAAATAACTGACTAAAATTACAAAATGATCCCTAATGAATTTTTTAGGATAAGTAGAACAAGTACAGGAAAAAAATGATTAAGACGCTGTAAAAGTTTTCTTTTCCTAAATATACAGATACATTTTTCATATTTCGCAGTAATGACATTCCGTTTGTTAGACACGTACTGGCCCACTAATTATTCGACGTGATTTCCTTTTGTAGTTTAAAATAAATTTTGCTCTGTTACTCAAAAGTTCACCAAGACACAAAACCGCTGCGATAAAAAGCCCAAAAATTGGTATCAAGTAAACTTGAATCATTTGTTTGATTTGGATCGAACGAAAAGTCTCGTCTTCAAGATTTCCAAACTGCTTAAAATAAAAAACGTCTTCCATTTTTACGTCCTCATCTTCCCTCTGTTTGATCCCGGACTCTAGAAACTTCACTAATCTAAAATTTTATATTTACCCAAATTATTCGAAATCAGTCCCAGAAATTCTATTGCACTTACATTTCATTGAATACATTCACGAATTCATCACTCAATGGTACGAATATTGGATAACTCACTGTAATAGGTTGAAAAACACGATACACTCGACATGAAGAAATTATATCATCCAAATTCCATGAAGAAGCCACAACTAAATTTTTCTCAACACATAGTGAGTCATCGTAATCAACCAGAATGGGCACATCAAAAAAAGAAGTATAATTATTGTAGATAGTTTTTAAAGTAGGGCTTTCGCTGTTCTGCTCAAAAATAAATTCATAAAATTAAAAAATATTCATAGAGAAAAAGTACCAAACGTTTTACCCGAAAATACGAATGCAGCATTTCATTTGGGTCACGACCGAGTAGTAATGTATATTGGCCGTGTTGGAAAAACTCTTCCAAATTTGTAAATGGTACTTCCGGGATTTCGACGGCTATGAAAGATGTTATAACAGCCCCAAACAAGGTCGCAGTAATGAGCGCAGCAATTCTTGTTGATATACAAATTATTCTTGTTGAAATGTTATTAAATTTATCATTTCCGCTTTGATTACAAAAATTTTCCAATGTTAAAAATAAGTTGTCAACAAAATCTCTTTGCCTTTCTGGAATAACCTTTTGTATAATTAAAATTAATGCACTCCCGGTGATGATAACAAAAAGTATACTAAGCTTAAAATCCATGTGAAAAGGTTGAAGGTAATAGTCAGGTCGAAGATTTCCACGAGGGTATTTGATATACATATGGTACCTTCAAAAATTTTTGAAATTTTATTTTTCAATTTTATGTGTAGGTTTAGGTTTATTACTACTTACTCCCTTTTCTCCAATGGAGTTAACATGAGAGCTCTCCTCACTCTATTTACAGGAGAAACAACAAATGCCCCATTTAAAACATCAATGCTAGATAAATTTCCCTTTTCCAAAAAAGCACTAAAAGACTGAATTCTATGGTGAATCCTGTTCATTAAGCAAAACAATTAGGAAATCCCTTTTGTTTACTGGAAATCACGGTTAGCAAAAACGTACTTTAAATTCATTAAAACAGCAACCTCCTTTATGAAAATATAGTGTTGGCATTGTGCTACACTCCTATATCCTGAGCTACAAGGCTATTGGAAGTTTTTTTTATAATTAATTAAGGTCAGATATGCTAAGGGTGCTATTCAAAGCTCAAATTCAACAACTACCCCACGATTTAGAACTTTTTTTCAGCTTTTGGGAAAACAGTGCCCTGAAATTAAAGCCGGGAAACTAGGGAGCATAAAATCAGAATCAATATTGCACCCCTACGATCTAGGGCGGCACAAAACCGCGTTCAAATTAAAAACAAACACCACTATTTCTGCTGAATTTGAGCCTTATGAATAGCTACATATTAATTTTTTCAGCGTTACAGAGATGGCACCCATGAATTTTTTTGAAGTAAAGTACTGGCAGCTTCAGACATGCTGTTCGAGCAGTTTCAAATTTGAAACTAGTCGTAACCGATTGTCCTGAATTCAAGCATTCATAAAATGCAATTTTTAAAATTTGAGACTCAATTTCAAGTCAAGATCGTATATAAACATTGGTTATTGGTTATAAAATCTTGGCTGCTCGTCATACTGAACAAGACCAGTTGGATATTTATTTACCTGTGTTACTCCGTGGAACAGGAAATTTCATGCGAAAAAAGTATTGAGTTAATATTGCCTTTATATGGCCTGACGGAAATTTTAATTGGAAAAAAAAGATAAAGAAAAGCCAGTCTTCATAATATTTCGAATACGGTCCAATACTGAACGCCAGCAAATTGGGCACTAGGGTGGGCCGAAAAAAGCGAATTTTTGAATTTGAAAACGCCTGATATGGGAATCGATGCCTTTTTGTAATACTATTAACCCTAATTTTTTCAGATTATTTGACGGTCATCTTGAGGTCGCGCAATGACCTTGAAGTTTTGAAAAGCCCATATAAGGGCAAAAATTAAGAATTACTTTTTTTCCTCAAAAAAATATCGCTTCCTATCGGAAATTTTGCATAGATCACGAATATGATGTCCAAAATTCATTTTTGTGTACAGTTTTTAAGCTAAAAGAAAAAGCAAACCTAAACTATTTCAGTGTTTAGAAAATAGGCTTAAAGCTCAAAAACCGAACACTTAAAATGATTTTGGACTTGATATTCGTAATCTACGCAGAATTTATGATAGGAAGCGATACTTTTTACAGCATAAAATAATTCCTATTTTTTGCCCTTATATGGGCTTTTCAAAAACTTCAAGGTCATTGCGCGACCTCAAGATGACCTTCAAAAAATCTGAAAAAAATTAGGGTTAATAGTATTACAATAAGGCATCGATTGCCATATCAGGCGTTTTCAAATTCAAAAATTCGCTTTTTTCGGCCCACCCTATTGGCCACAAGTCCAGTTAATTGAGCGTTGCACTTCAGTTGGTCTTTCAGAATAGCCATGCAAACTTGATCTAATTTAATATTTATACCATTTAAATTTTTTTATTTGACATTAGTAATACTTCGACTTTAAAAATCGGAAATTAAAATGTTCGCATATTGTTGCATGTTGATTTCGGAATTCGAAAATACTCTTTTGAAAGGGGGAGGAGGAAAACCATTTCAAAGAGTTTTTACGGGCAATTAGAAAGATACCATCGAAAGTTGGCGCTTAGAACACTCTAAAAATTGAATTTATGAACAAGTATTTTATCTGACAAACAAAACGTTATGAGTTGCTTCTCCAATTGGTACCTTTTCTGAAAGACGTATGCTTATACTTACGCTATCCGTCAAATTTTCCCTTATTAGAGTCAATATACCAAAAGTACTTTGATTCAAATTCATTCTCCTTGCATAAAAAGGCTTGCCAATCATTTTTAAACCATTGTTCCAAGTGCCCAGACGAAAAGAAAAAAACTGGTTTTTGACAGTGTAAAATTCAGTCAACTCATACGTATTTTCACTCTTTGGTTGTATTGCTATAAACTCGCAGTTGTATGGCACGGAGTTAACATATTTTAGATCCTTCGAAAACACAAACCAAGAAAAATAAGGAGAAAAACCTTTACCTGAAATCTATTAACAAATCAATGTTTAACGAAAATCCATAATTTAAGGCCTAAATTTTTTTGGTCAGTATTTTAATTAAACGGTCAATATTCACTGTTTACTACTTCAAGGTCAGTAAAAGTCATTTTTCGATCAGGAATGAAATTTAATGGTCAGTTTACATGTAATCGCATTCGGCAATAGGCAGGCATAGGCAATTTTTTAAATTTTTTGTTCAAAATAGGCATAGATTTTTTCAAAAGTTTCAAGATGGCCAATGTAGTTAGGGCCTTATGAAGAAAATTATTGTTTGCTCAAGAAATGTTAAGAGAAAGTATTTTAAATTTTTGCTAAATTAAAAAAGATTTTTAAGTTTTTCTAAATTACCAACTGACCAAATTAAGTTTGTTTACTGACCAATTTGAAACTAAATACTGACCATTTCATAACAAAATACTGACCGCAAAAATGCCAGTTGTAATTAAACAATCCAACTGGACGTAAAAATGTTACCTCAATTTGTTTTAAGTCTTTTTGTTTGAAAACTACGCCAATATTATGGTAATATTTCCGCTCGTCGTCAGCAATGTAACCAGAAAACATATCGCAATTCATATATGCAACAGCTACATGTATAGACGAAAGTCTTTTAACATCATCGCTAATATTCAATAATTCGTCAGACACAAAAATGCAATGTCGAATTTCGAATTCCTCGATCAATTCCGACAACACTGACAATTCTTTGTCAATCAAAAAATCGCAATAGTTTTCATTGAGAAGGAAAGTAAAGAAAATTAAAGGAAACAAAGCATTTTTGCACTTCATTTTAAAACAATTTTCCTCAAAAATAAAAATGATTGGAATTTTTGAAACAGTTTACCTCTAGAAAGCTCACGACAATATGATTTTTTTAATCCGTCAAATAGAACCTTTTATCCTCAATATGGGAAAATTAAAGTATGTTGAATTTAAACGCTTCAGTTAGAAATGACAATTTTATGAAATAAATGCAAAATAAAAATAAAAAAAAAAAGATTAAATAGGAAATTAAAAACTAGTTAATTTGGCTTAGGGGCAGATCACAATTTAGGGAATAATAATTTTAACATATGTTGAAAAGGCGCAAATCGTGCTGGCATAGGCCAATTGGGCTTTTAACCTAAAAGTAACATTTCACACGTCAGGGATCATACAAGTATTACGGAAGCACTGAACAGGGAAGGGAGGGAGGGGGTCTCCGAAATGCTTACGCTGATGTTAAATCTCCATAAGAGGAAGCCTATTTTTGCTGATTTTGAGGGAGGAGGGGGTCTTGAAAGGCCAAAATAATGCTTACGTAATACTTGTACGATCCCTCAAAAAAACCAAATCAATCATTTGGCTTTGGTTTCCTAGAGGAGAATACATTGAAACTGCGCCCTTGATTTTATTACTTCACTTAGATCTAATGATGATATCAGTCTTCTTTGAACCTCTGATTTATTTTAATGTGTTGTAATGAAAGTCAAGTAGCCAAGGAAGGAGGAAGGGTGAGGGAGGCAAAAGGAGACGAACGAATATGATATATGGATCCCTTATACATTTATCATAGAATAATCATCCCTACAAAATTAATTCGGTACAAAATTAGTAGAGTAACCCGATCGTAAAATTCACAAAGTTTTAAAATTTGAAACCATGTCCCCAGAAAAATCCAAAATTGTGAATTTTCTAAAAATTCCTTGTTCCCGGGATAGAAGGGGGGGGGGGACAGGTACAAAATGTTTGTTTTTGTGGAACAAAACAAATACTCTCAAATGAGATCGTTTAAATTTTGATACCTGGCAGTGGGTGTGACGTGTCCCAGATAAGTCCCTGGATCCACTCATAGGAATCTTCATTTTCCGGGGAACCAAAATGGTACAAAAATTTATTTCGGTTGTACATTTCGGTACAAAATGAGTACAAAAATTCTACACCAATTTAGTCCTTTTATATCATTGGGTCGAAATGGGGACACAGTGCCTTCACCACAAACTTCACGGAAGTCCGCGACGTTTGACCAGGCGCAAATTATACTGACATTACTCTAAACGTAACCTTTCACACGTAAAAACAATCAAATTAAGCTTTTATCCTTGTTTCTCCAGTGGTGGATTCACTGAAACAGTGCCTTAATTTTATAATTTTACTCAGATTTGATGATGACATCAGCTTCCCTTGATCCTCCCCATCCTCATGATTTTCAGATAATTTGCTACTGGCCCCAGAATAAGCTTATTTACATCACGAAAAATGTTTTAAATGTCTTCAGTCTTACAAAGGGTCTTATAATGGATTTATGAATAATGAAAAGTGGGGTTAGGTAGCCGAGGAAAGGAAAATGAAGGAGGAGGGGCAAGAGACAAAACGTATGTATTAAATGAATCCCTTATATATTTTTTTAAAGAAAACCTTAACTAATACAGAAAAAAAAAGTGATCATAATGCTTTAAGTATTTTTTTTTAATTTAGGGGTCGTACATAAATTACGTAAGCACATTTAGGGGGAGAGGGGGTCCAAATTTGACATCTTACTCATAAGCTAAGCATAGGCGAAATGGGATAAAGCGTGCAAAAAGGACCTAAAGGGCAGTCTCCACTTAATAACGTTCGCCGCATTCGCGTTATCCGCCTTCGCGATTAACGTATTCGCACCAGAAGTTTTTTTGATCTTTCTTCTACGATTTTTTTGATTATCTTCTGCTTTTTTTTGTTTACAAACATTAAAAATGGCGATTTGCAAGATGTTTTTACGGATTTAGAAAGAAAAGTTTTAATTTGGGCATGGGGAAGATACTAAATCTCTTCCAAAATAAATCCTGGATCAACCAGACTTGAATACTTAATGAAATATACGGTATTTTTTATGTGCCAAAAATGTTTACGGGAGTAATATCTGCAAAGTACTTCCGGTGTGATTACGTTAATCGCGAAGGCGGACAACACGAGTGCAGTGAATGTTATCAAGTGGAGACTGCCCTTAACCCATGCTTACGTAATTTATGCAGGACCCCTTGCCTTACAGGTATATCTTGCATACTCTGCCGTAGAGTTATTCCGCTTATTAAGCACGAACTGTCCCACTAATTACTCGACGTGATTTTCTTTTTCGATTGAATTGAAATTTTGCTCTGTAACTCAAAAGTTCACCAAGATACAAGATCACTGCGATAAATATTCCAAAGATTGGTATAAAGTGAACTTGGGTCATTTGTTCCATTATGATCGAACTATTATTTTCCTCCTCGGGATTTCTGAACTGCCAAGGATAAAACCGTTCTTCCATTTTTATGTACTTATCTTTCATCTGTTGGATCCCGCACTCTAAGAACTTCAGTAATCTAAAATTTCATATGTACCCAAACGATTCGAAATCAGTCCCAGAAATTACATTGAGCTTACTTTTCATTCAATACGTTCACGAATTCCTCACTAAATAGAATAAATATTGGATAAGTCATTGTAACGCGTTTAAGAATACGATACACTCGACACGAAGAAACTTCGGCAACCAAATTCCTTCCAACAACACTACAACTATATTTTCCTCACCACATAGTAAGTCACCGTAATCATTCAAATAAGACACTTCAGAAAAAGAACTATAATTATTGTAGATAGTTTTCAAAGTAGGGTTTTCGCTGCTCTATTCGGAAATAAATAAATAAATTTAAAAAATACATATAGGGAAGAACAATCAAACTTTTTACCCGGAAATAAGAATGCATTACGTCAAGTGGGTCATTTTGGAGTACTAATTCATATTGGTCGTGTTGGAGAAACTCCTCCAAATTCGTAAATGGTATTTCAGGGATTTCGACGGTTATGAATGAAGTAATGACAGCCCCAAAACGAGATCGCAGTAATGAGCGCTGCAATTAAAAATGTTACCTCAACCCGATTTAAGTCTTCCTGTTTGTAAACCTTTTAACATAATCGCTAATAATAAATAATTCGTCAGAAACAAAAATGCATTGCCGAATTTCTAATTTTTTCATCAATTCCAACAACACTGATAATTCTGTATTATTCAAAAAATCGCACAAGGTTTCGTTGACAAGCAAAGTAAAGAAAATAAAAGGAAACAAAGAGTTTTTGCATTTCATTTTAAAACAACTTTCCTTAAAAATAAAAATGATTGGAATTTTTAAAACAGTTTACCTCTCGAAAACTCATGACAATATGATTTTTAATCCATCAACTACAACCTTTTTTCCTCATTTTGGGAAAACTAAGGTATGTTGACTTTAAACGCTTCATTTAGAAATAACGATTTTATGAAATAAATCAAAAATCAAAAAATGAATTAGAACCACTTGATTTGGCTTAGGGTCAGATCGCAATTTAGGAAAGAGCAATTTTTGCGACTGTTGAAAAGAGGCAAATTTTGCTGGCGTAGGCCAATTGAAACGTCCAAAGAATTAAATCCATCTTTCGGTCTAGCCTTCCTAGAGGGGGATTCATCGAGACGGCGTTCCTTATTTTATAACTTCGGGATCATAGAAGTATTACGTAAGCACTTAACAGTGGAGGGGTTGACGGAATGCTTACGGCTGCTTACGAAGGGGAGAGAGAGGGGGGGGGGGGGATATTCCATGTCTTACGTAGGATTCGAAATTTTAAATTTGCCATTAAAAAATATTTGCTGCTTCTATTAAGTGTAAAAATGTTCTCATTGGTTCATAATTTCATTTTAATAATCCTTTAAATTTATTTTTAATTTTATTTTATCAAGCAAATAATCGTTCAGCGTGCCGCTTTACTTCGTCCCCAAACGGGGGTTTATGAGACTGACGTTAAGCGCTACGCCTAAATTTAAATAATTTTTTAGTACAATTAACAGCACAATCTCAAACTATAACTAATTGCTTCATATTTAAAATTATTTCATTTTTGATTTTTTTCCGAGTTCACTCCCATACTTACAGAAAAAAATTGAACTGGTTTTAACCGACCCTGATTCAAGTTGGCAATAGGCGACATTCAAACTTTGATAGATTACTCATGACAAATCCAAGGAAACTTACCTGAAAGTAAAAGAAAAAAAAATTATAAAATGACTACGTCTTAAAAAATGATTAGAAAATTTTTCCAGTAAAGTATCCAGAATCTTAAAGAATAAAACAATTTCAAGTGTGCAAATTCAGTTGACTATCGTGACAATTTTGCGTAAAAATGTAGGAGAAAGATTTACATGGCGATTGTTCCCGTACGAAAAAGTGACGTACAAAATGTATAAAATTTTTGAAAAATAAATGCAAAAAATTTATATTAAAAATATATTGCTTTCGTATCATTTATACAAAAATTTGGTCATAAATACTTTCTTATAAGCACCGAAAATTGAATATGCATAACTTTTACAACAATTATGCAGGTTTTTTATGCATGAAAATCTGGATATGCATAATTTTTGCATAATTTATGCATATATTTTTTTAAAGTCATAAAGCAGGAAAACTTGCAAAAATGTTATGTTTATTCAATTTTTTTTTAGCTTTTTGTGTATTTATTTATAAATAAATACACAAAAAGCTAAAAAAAAATTCTTCAATTATGCATAAATGCATAATTGAAGGATGAAAAAAACATTTCGGGTAAAAAGTGAAGTTCTTTATCGAGGGGTTCGTCGCTCCCGCATTTCGGTGTACATTTAGTAATGCATTACTTTTGCATTACGCTCATTAAAACGCATTACCTTGCAATATAAAACAACAGTCGCTGCATATCGACTGAGCCAAAGCCTATTGCTCGAACGTGTCAACTGAGCCAGTGCTTTTTGCTCGTATAAATGCTTTCAAAACTTGTTTTAATGCAAAAAAGACATAATATTTATTTTTAAAATACCATACATTTCATCGGGATATTTTTTGAACTGACGTTTGTCAGTCAACATGAAATACGGAAAAGTTTGATTTTTTGGTCATTTTTCCAACACAGCCTTATGTCCATATGTCCATAAATAATATTATACTTACGCAAAGCCCTTGCTTACTTCTTTTGACTTCAAAAAAAGCATGATCCTGACGAATTTTCTTCTTGGGGTTTATTTTTCACTGAGATTAAGTGATGACATCAGCCTTTCTCGAACCTCCGTCCTACCCATCCTCATGATTCTCAAATAATTTGCAACTGACCCCACAACATGCTCATTTACATCACCAAAAATGTTTTCCATATTTTTAATATGTTCAGTTTTACACAAGATTTTATAATGGACTATGAATAATAAAAGCGGCGTCAGGTAGTCCAGGAAAGGGGAAGAGGAAGTGAAGGGAAGGAGGAGAGAAAAGAGAAAAAACATATACGGTAAATGAATCCCTTATATACTGTATATATATATATATATATATATTTTAGGATAATCATAAGATCATGATTAATAGAGAAAAAAAATTCATTACGACACTTTAAGTGTTTTCATTTTTTTAAATATACAGATATATTTCCCATATTCTGCCGTGGACTCATTCCGTTTATTAGACAAGTACTGGCCCACTAATTATTTGACCTGATTTTCTTTTTTGAACTTCAACTTTTGATCTGTAGTTCAAAAATTCACAAAAACACAAAACCACGAAGATAAAAATCCCAAAAATTGGTATCAGCAGAACATTAGTCATTTGTTCTATTTTGATCGAACAGAAAGTCTCCTCTTCAGAATTTCTAAACTGCTCAAAATAAAAAACATCTTCCACTTTTATGTCCGTATCATCCCTTTTACGGACCCCAGACTCTAAAATCTTCACAAATCTGAAATTTTATATATACCTAAATGATTCGAAATCAATCCCAGAAATTATATTGCACTTACTTTTCATTGAATACATTCACGAAATCATCCCCTCTTAGTACTAATATTGGATAATGGGTTGCGATGGGTTGAAGAATACGATGCACTCGACATAAAGAAGTTAAATAATCCAAATCCCATGTAACAGGAACAACTAAATTTTCCTCACCACATAGTAAGTCATCGAAATCATTCTTAAAGAGCAGATGATTAAAAAAAGAATAATTATTGTAGATGGTTTTCAAAGTAGGGCTTTCGCTTTTCTGCTCAGAAATAAATATTTAAGATAAAAAAATACTTATTGCGAAGAAGAATCAAACTTTTTACCCGAAAATAAGAATGCATAAATTCAAATGAGCCATCATGAAGTACTAATTTATATTGACCATTTTGGACAAACTCTTCCAAATTCGTAAACGGTATTTCAGGGATTTCGACGACAAAAAAAAAAAAATGTAATTACAGCCCCAAACGAGATCGCAGTAATAAGCGCTGCAATTCTTGTTGAGATGCAAATTATTCTTATTGAAGTATTTCGCAAATTGTCATTTCCGCTTTGATTACAAAAATTTTCTAAAGTTAAAAGTAAGTTATCAATAAAGTTTCTTCCCCTTTCAGGAATAATTTTTTGTATAATTAAGATCAATGCAGTCCCTATAATAATAATAAAAAGTAAACTGAGCTTATAATCCGTCTGAAAAGGTTGAAGGTAATACTCAGGTCGAAAATTTCCACGAGGGTATTTGCTGTACTTGTAAAAAGTTTTTTAAATTTGAATTTCAAGTTTTATGTGTATATTTATTACTACTTACACCGCTCTCAACAATGAAGTTAATACGAGAGGTTTCTCGGCTTTACCTATAGGAGAAACAATATATGGCCCATTTACAATATCAACATCAGGAAAATTTCCGTTTTTCAGAAAGGCTAAGTCTTCTAAAGAATAAGACTGAATACTACTGTGGTCAATCCTGTTCATTAAACAAAAATATTAAGAAATTTCTATTATTTACAGGAAATTATGGCTATCAAAAACGTACCTCCCATTCATTAAACTAGTTACATAGATCAATGCAGTCCCTATAAAATAATATAGTTATAGTCCCTATAACATAATATAGTGTTTGCGGTGTGCTGTATGTCTAAATCCTGGACGGCAAAACTATTGGAAGTTTTTTTATAATTAATTAAGATCAGTTATGTTAGAGGTGCTATTCAAAGCTCAAATTCAGAAACTACCAACAAGATTTAGAGTTTTTTTCAGGTTTAAGAATAACAGTGCCTGATATTTTGTTGGAAAATCACGAAGATAAAATCTAATCAATATTGTACCCCTACGTTCAACTACTGTACAACACAGCGCTCGAATTAGAAGCAAACATCACTGTTTCTGCTGAATTTGAGAAAAAATGTAAAAAATCAAGTTTAGGTTTTCAAATGGTTTTCAAATGTAGCTATTCCAAAAGGGAATAGCTACATTTGAAAACCCTTTGAAAACCTAAACTTGATTTTTTACATTTTTGCTTTATTTCCACTTCTTTTTTCCACCAATAAAGCCGCGAGAAAGTTTAATGGGGTGCGTATGCACCCCCATTACCGTTCTCCTTGTTTTAACGTAAGGATATATTTTGCATGTTCTGCCGTGGAGGCATTAAGTTTATTAAGCACGTAGTACTGGCCCACTAATTATTCAACCCGATTTTCTTTTACGATTGTACTTAAATTTTGCTCTGTAATACCATAATTCGCCAAGACACAAGACTGCAGAGATAAAAATCCCAAAGACTGGTATCATCAGAACTTGAGTCATTTGTTCTATTTTGATCGAACTATTAACCTCTTCATTATTGACTTCTCCGAACTGCTTAAAATGAAGAACATCTCGCATATGTCTCTCCTTGTCTTTCTTTTGTCGAATTCCTGACTCGAAAAACTTGAGTAATCTAAAATTTTATTCATACCCAAATGAATCGAAATCAATCCCAGAAATCACATTGCACTTACTTTTCATTGAATACATTCACGAATTTATTACTTAAACGTTTTAATTCCGGATAATTAACAGTAACGGGTTGAGGAATTCGATAAATTCGACATAAAAATGTTAAGTCATCAATTTTCTCTCCGATATAAGCTAAATTATTGTCACCACATAGTAATCCAATGTAATGACTAGCTGAGGTCGAATCGGAAAAAGCAGAATATTTATTATAGATAGTTTTTAAAGTAGGGTTTTGGCTCATCTGCTCAGAAAAAACTACATAAAATAAAAAAAAATACAAGCATAGAAGACGAATCAAACTTTTTACCAGAAAATACCGATGAATATTTCCATCAGGGTCATCGTGGAGTACTAATTTATATCGGCCATTTTGGACAAACTCTTCCAAATTTGTAAATGGTATTTCAGGGATTTCGACGGCTATGAATGAAGTTATGACAGTCCCAAACGAGATAGCAGTAATGAACGCTGCAATTCTTGTAGAGATGCAAATTATTCTCATTGAAGTATTATCCAAATTGTCATTTCCGCTTTGGTTACAAAAATTTTCCAGTGTTAAAAATAAGTTATCAACAAAACATCTTCCCCTTTCTGGAATAATCTTTTGTATAATTAAAATGAATAAACTTCCCGTAATAATTACACAAAGTATACAAAGCTTATAGTCCATTTGAAAAGGTTGAAGGTAATAGTCAGATCGAAGATTTCCACGAGGGTATTTGACATGCATATAATCCCTTAAAAATTTTTTTTGAACTTTATTACGAAATTTTATCTGTATATTTATTACTACTTACTCTATTTTTAACACTGGAGTTAATTTGAGAGGTATCCTCACTGAATCTATAGAAGAAACAGCATATGGTCCATTTAAAATATCAATTCTATCTGAATGTTCCCGTTTCATAAAATCACTTAAAGACTGAAAACTATCGTGAATCCTGTGCATTAAAGGAAAAAAAAACAGTTAGAAAATTCCTATTATCTACAGGAAATATAAACATTTGTTAGCAAAAACGTACCTTATATTCATTAAACTAGCTACATCGTTCAACAAAATATATTGTTGGCATTGCAATGAGGATGTGGATATCTTATATGATATGTGTGTGATATGTTGGAAATCTGGAGAGCAAGGCTGTTAGAAGTTTTTGTAATTAATTTAGGTCAGATATGTTAGCAGTGTTATTGAAAGCTTAAATTCAACGACTATTACCACGATTTAGAGCATTCTTTCAGCTCTCGGAAAAAAAAGAGTCCCGAAAATTGAGTTTGAAAATCAAAGAGAAAAAAAAACCGTATCAATATTGCACGATTATTATTATATAAACCGATGTTTCTGCTGAATTTGAGCTTTCGGAATGACTACATTAAGATCGTTTACCCCCCTGATTTCGTTCCAATGCCTGTAGGGTTACTGCACAAAACATTTTAGGTCGATCGGTGATCATTAAAAGGTGCCTCAGGGGACCGAAATTTTCAAGAAGCCTGCAACAGCCAAAAAGAAAAATTTTTTTTTGGCATAAAAGACCATCCATTTTTGTAAGAAATTTTGCGTATATTTCGAATTTAAAGTTCAAAATTATTTCTGAAGCATGGTTTTTGAGCTACAGGCCGGATTCAAAAGCTCGGCCAAACCTTGTTACGGCTTTTTGCCTTGGGTCAAAAACCATACACCAAAACTAATTTCGGACTTCAAATTCGTAACCTACGCAAAAATTCCGATAGATATTGACGGTCTTAACGCCAAAAAAAGAAAAAAAGTATTTTTGGTCCTTATATTGGATTTTGAAAATTTTTGGGTATTTCGGGCACCTTTTAGTGGTGCCAATCGACCTAAAATTTTTTCTAATGGGAAGTCCTTCTTTAAATTTTGCGTCGAATGCTTTTTTATTCGATTCTTTCCGACTAATAACGCAGAAAATATATTGTTTTTAAGTAAATGTTAATTATATGGAAAAATAATGAAAATTGGCATTTTTTTAGTCTTTAATTAGAAATCTATTACGGAGGGGCGTACACCAAAACCCCTTAGAGATTTTTAAACTACCTCAATAAACCGGAATGACTCTGTTATGCGAAGAAAATATTGAGTTAATATTGTTTTTGTATTTCCGGACGGAGATTTTAATTGGTAAAACAAGAAAGAGAAAAGTAAGTCCTGATAAAATTTCCGATACTGTCTAAAACGGGAAGTTAGCAAATTGCCCATAAGTCCTCGATTAATGAGCGTTACACTCCAGTTTCTCTTTCCCAAGACTGATGAAAACTTGATCTAATTCAATATTTTTAGGGTTGGAATTAACGATATTTTAAAATCATTCACACAATTTATAAATCGCGAATTTAAACATTCGTACGGTGTTTCATGTTAATTTCGCAATACCGATTATTAAAATACTCTTTGGGGGTGGGCCCTGCGCCGCCCCCAGTCGCCAACCCCAGTGCATTTTCAGGTGAAAATCATGCCGCCGCTGTAGAATTATCTTTTTACGCCTCCGCCGCCGACGATCTAGTCGGCGACAGAAAAAAAATTATTAACCGTTAAAAGATTTTGAAATGAGTATTTGCGTTGCGTTCAATTCACTCTTTCGGGCACAAATGCAATTAGAAATGGCTGCACGCGCAGCCCTTTCTTTTGACACTATTGGGTCACGTGATAACATCACAAGGCCTAGTCATTTTCCTATTTGATTTTATATAAATTCAAATTTTAGGCGTTATGAGGTGATAAAAAAAAGTAAATTAATAATGAAAAAAATAAATTAATTTTGAATAGAAAATCACTTTTGCCGTTTACCACTCATTTTTCTAATAAACATTTTTTCGCCGGATTAGCTGCCGTCGCCTCTGAAACAAACTGCAATTTGCTTTCGCCGCCGCCGCAAGCATGTATTACACTGTGCGCCGCCGCCGGGAAAAATTGCTCGGCGCAGGGGTCTAGGGGGGACCCTTCAAAAGTGTTTCTACGGGAGGTCAGAAACTTTGGACCACACCATACACTTACGTTATCGGTAATATTTTTCGATGATATAGTGAGTACATTAAAAATACTTTGATTTAAATTGGCTCTTCTTGTATAAAAAGGCTCATCTGTAATTTTTAAACTTTTATTCCAAGTGCCCAGACGAAGAGAAAAGAACTGATTTTTAACATTGTAAAATTCGGTCAATTCATAGGTATCTTGACTCTTTGGTTGTATCGCTATAAACTCGCAGTTGTATGGCACGGAGTCAACATGTTTTAGATCCTTCGAAAACACAAACCAAGAAAAGCGAGCAGTAAAAAACTTCCCTGAAATCTATTAATAAATCAATAATAAGGGAAAATTCATAGCTAAATAATGCAACTGGAAGTAAAAATGTTACCTCAGTCTGATTAAAGTAGTCCTCCAGTTTGAAAACTACTCCAATATTACGGTAATATTTCCTCTCGTCAGCAATGTAACCGGAAAACATATCTGAATTCATATATGCAACAGCTACATGTACAGTTGAAAGTCTTTTAACATCATCACTAAATAATTCGTCAGAAACAAAAATGCATTGGCGAATTTCTAATTTTTGAATCAATTCCGAAAACACAGAGAATTCTGTATCATTCAAAAAACCGCAATAGTTTTCTTTGATAAGCAAAGTAAAAAAAATTAAAGGAAATAAAGAATTTTTACACTTCATTTTAAAACATTTATATATTTTCCTCGAAAATATAAATGATTGCAATTTTTAAAACAGTTTACCTCTCGAAAGCTCACGACAGTATGATTTTTTAATTTATCAACTACAACCTTTTACCTTCATTATGGGAAAATTGAAGTGTGTTGACTTTTAATGCTTCAGCTCGAAATAACGATTATATAAAATAAAAATGTTTAAAGCGCTCAATTCCGATTTCAATAAAAATGTTTCCTATCTTTTATCATGATAGTAGCGATAGTGATTTTAATGGTAGTGGTAGTGATTAAGATAATTATAATGGTAGTGGTCGTAGTAATGATGATGATGACATGCAAGATAATGACAGTGATGATGATGATGATGATGATCACGATCAAGATAATGTTGACGCTTATAACGATGAGAATAATGATGGGGCCGAAGTTACGAGTAATAAAATAAATTAACAGACAATGTTTCGATAAAGAAGATGGTGTAAGTGATGATAGTCGTGAAGAAGATGAAACGATCGTAAATCCATGATCACCGGTTGTCCGGTCCGTTAAAATAATTTTTTTTATTATTGGAATAATTTTTATTAATTTCGATTTTTTTGTTTCGGATGAGAGTAAATTTAAATCTAAATTATTCGCGCCTTATGAACTGTAGCAAGAGTGTATCTGAACGCGCCTCCTAACTTTGCCATGCGTGAGCATTACGCTCAAGGATTTCGTCCGTTTAAGATGTCGTTTACGAAAGATGTATTTTTCTTTTGAGATGTAATTTTTTTTAAATCTTTTCATCTGATTTTTTTGTTACAATGTGATCGATTTAATTGTTAACATGGTAAGCTAGTGTATTTTTTTGTGATTTATATTGGGAAATGTATATTTTTGTAAAAAAAGTCTAAAGCGATGGCACGTGTCTCGGTAAAATTCCTGAAAGAACAGGAATCGTCATGCTCGATATGTGAAGTTTTTTTATTTTTCGGCTTAAAAGCCTAGTTACATTTTTTTCCTAAGCTGATTTCCTTTGGAATATGGTAACAGTTTTGTCAATTTTTTTTTCTTATTTTTTTTCTCGAATCCGACAGGAATCGGCATGATCTAAATGATCATCCACCACTTTGATTTGAAAGCTGAGTTTTATTTTTTTTCGATGAGCTAGTTAACTTTTGGAAATTGGTGTAGATTTTTAATCGAAAACCGCTTTTAAAGATTTCAAGAGGAGACGCATCACATTTTTTTTTTGAGCACGTTTTTTTTATGAATGCAAAGGAAACTCATTTGCCATGTGCCACGTGCTCTAGCTTTAACTTTGTTTTTTTGATTGTAGACCCTAGGGTAATTTTAATTTTCTTTAATTATAAGGTACTCGTCAGCAGGAAAAGTCCGTGACCGCCGAAAGAGGCCGTTTTTGAATTGGTTTGTTTTGCTTTCACCGTCGCCGGCAGCCGACATAGCCTTGCGGAAAACTGGAGCGTATGGAATCTGGGAGGATCGTGCCGTTTTTGATTTTATAGCAAGTGCTTGTCCCCCTTTAGCTTTTGCATATGCCCTGATTCCCCAATATGGTTTACAAGCACTTGCTCGCGTGAGGTTTCGAATTTCTTGCAAGGACCAGGATGCAGCCGTCTACGGAAATGGTTTTTTTGCGGAATCTTGTGATTTTAACATGATGAGATAAGAGAAAGGCACCCTCGCGATGGGGCCTTAAAGTGAAGTTTTTTTTTTCCTCTTAATGCAAATGGTTTGGTGACGGGAAAAATCTCCTTTTTTATTTTTTTTTTTCAAGATGATTTTTTTTGTTTCGCGTGTCATGATTTTCGAGTCCGCCATTTTCTTTTTTTTCAAGTCCTGACGAGTACTAAACAGTCTTTTTTTTCGATGATTAACATGTAACCTTTTTTTTTAAATCATTTTTTTCTTCTTCATGGCGTTGGGTCGTTCGAAAATTGAAATGTTTTAAATTCGTTTTAATAAGTGAGAACTTTTTTGTTTTTCCTTTTTTTTTTTCCCTTAAAGATGAATAACTTTTCTTTAAGCAATAGTGTAGGTCGATCACCCCGGGTCACATTGTCATTGTTGAACAGGATTGAAATTGTTGCAAGTTAAAGCAGGAATGGATTTTATTTCTTATGCTGAAACTTATAGATGTAACTTTTTTTTTGCTTTTTTTTTGCTGCTGTTCATAGGTCCAAATTTCTTTTTAGGTTAGTCATTTTTTTTATTCGATTTCTAGAGAGATATGAAACGGAAAGAAAGGGGGTTAATCTAAATAAAAATATTTTACATCTCAGGCCCAGGGAATCCTAAGTCGAGTCTTCGGACTTGTATTTTTATTTTCAGAGCTCGGTACGCATGACCTTGAACATTTTCATTTTTCGGCGGCCCAGCCTAGTTTCTTTTTGTAACCGTTTATTTTACTCGATTTTTTTTGTCTTGTTGAACCGAATGATAGTGTAATATATTTTTTTGATTTGATATAAAAATTGTTATTATTTCTTGATTTCGCGTTCAGTTAGCTATCCGGCATTTACTGATGCCACAAAGAAATCAAATATCACAAAAACATGCAAGAGGGCCTTATTGAATCGAAGACTACAGACATTCATGCAAATGACTGCCTAAAATTATAAAATGATCCCTAATGAATTTTTTAGGATAAGCAGAACAAGTACAGGAAAAAAATTATTAAGACGCTGTAAGTGTTTTCTTTTTCTAAATATAAAGATATATTTTCCATATTTCGCCGTAATGACATTCCGTTTATTAGGCACGTACTGGCCCACTAATTATTCGACGTGATTTCCATTTTATATTAAATTTCAATGTTGCTCTGCAACTCAAAAATTCACAAAAATACAAGATCGCTGCGATAAAAATCCCAAAGATTGGTATCAGCAGAACTTGAGTCATTTGTTCTATTTTGATCGAACGAAAAGTCTCTTCTTCTTTAAGAGTTCCGGACAGCATATTATAAAAAACATCTTCCATTATCATGTTCGTATCATCCCTTTTAATGATCCCGGACTCTATAATCTTCACTAATCTAAAATTTTATATATACCTAAATGATTCGAAATCAATCTCGGAAATTACATTGCACTTACTTTTCATTGAATACATTAACGAAATCATCAGCTCTTAGTTTTAATATTGGATAAACCGTTGCAATGGGTTGAAGAATACGATGCACTGGACATGAAGAAATTAAATCATCCAACTCCCACAAAACAGGAACAACTAATTTTTCCTCACCACATAGTAAGTCATCGTAATCATTCTTAAAGAGTAGATGAGTAAAAGAAGAATAATTATTGTAGATACTTTTCAAAGTAGGGTTTTTGCTTTCCTGCTCACAAACCAATATATAAAATAAAAAAGTAGTAATAGCGAAGAAGAATCAAACCTTTTACCCGAAAATAAGAATGCATGAATTCAATTGAGCCATTATGAAGTACTAATTGAAGTACTAATTTATATTGACCATTTTGGACAAACTCTTCCAAATTCGTAAACGGTATTTCAGGGATTTCGACGGCAATAAAAGATGTAATAACAGCCCCAAAGGAGATCGCAGTAATGAGCGCAGCAATTCTTGTTGAGATGCAAATTATTCTTATTGAAGTATTTCGCAAATTGTCATTTCCACTTTGATTACAAAAATTTTCCAAAGTTAAAAATAAGTTATCAACAAAGTCTCTTTGCCTTTCTGGAATAACTTTTTGTATAATTAAAATCAATGCAGACCCTATTATAATAATAAAAAGTATACTAAGCTTATAATCCGTCTGAAAAGGCTGAAGGTAATAGTCAGGTCGAAGATTTCCACGAGGGTATTTGATGTACATATGGTACCTTAAATAATTTTTTAAATTTTCATTTGAAATTTTATGTATATATTTATTACTACTTACACCGCTCTCAACATTGAGGTTAATACGAGAGGTTTCCTGACTTTATCTGCAGGAGAAACCATATATGGCCCATTTAAAATATCAATACCAGATAAATTTCCATTTTTCAGAAAGGCACTATAAGACTGAACACTGTGGTCAATCCTGTTCATTAAACAAAAATATTAGGAAATTCCTATCATTTACAGGATATTATGGCTATCAAAAACGTACCTCCCATTCATTAAACTAATTACATAGTTTAACACAATATAGTGTTTGCATTGCGATGTACGTCTAAATCCTGGGCGGCAAAACTATTGGAAGTTTTTATATAATTTATTAAGGTCAGTTAAATTAGCGGTCCTATTCAAAGCTCAAATTCGAAAACTACCACCACGATTTAGAGTTTTTTTCAGGTTTCGGAATAACAGTGCCCTGACATTTGGTTGGAAAACCACGGAGATGAAATCTAATTAATATTGCACTCCTACGTTCACGTGCTATACAACACAGCGCTCGAATTAGAAATAAACATCACTGTTTCTGCTGAATTTGAGCTTTTGGAATAGCTACGTTCTTTAGATTTTTAGTGAAGGCACCAATGAATTTATTTCTGTACCTCAGTGTAGAACAGAACCAAGTCCATTCAAGGATTGCAACTTTTTATTTCAAACCTGACTATACAAAGCATACAAGCGTTGCCAACTCAAACTAATGTCTTCTGCGAGTTAACATTTCTGCTTCGTTAACGAAATAAACTTGGTAGCAGAAGGCATAAAATTACCACTGTCAACCGTTGAGCCTGTATACCTTTTGTAAAGTGAATAAAAATGAATAATGAACGGAATGAAAATAGTACTTTTGTTAACTTTCAATTTTTGTCGGTGCCAGACTATGGGAGTCCTATTGGTCCATCAACCAGTAAAAACGGAAATAACCATCTCGAAACAAAAAAAAAGAACTGAAGAGCTACCTCCTAGAAAAAAGCTACTATAGTTTAGAAGATTACATAATGGAACATAAATAAATAGGTAACTGCTATAAGCTAAAAAAGGGGAAAGCACCTTTTTGTCCCTCTCCTGCCTCCAGGTCTCGCGACAAATATGGTTATGGTATATCTTTGTTAAATTGACAATAGTGTAACATTTATGTAACGCTTGTGAAAATAAATAAATAAATAAATAAATAAATAAAAATAAATAAAAAGTCGGGTTTGAAATAAAAAGTTGCAATCCTTGAATGGACTTGGTTCAGTTATGCACTAAGGTACAGATTTAAATTAAATATACTGGCAGCTTAACAACTGGTGTTTAAACAATTTCAAATTTCAAAATAGTCGTAACCGATTGTACTAAATTGTAGAATTCATAACAAGCAACTTGCAAAACTTTACATTCAATTACAAGTCAAAATCGTACATTTCGGTTATGAAATCTAGGCTGTTCGTCATACGGGACGATATTGGGCGCAAAAAAATCGGCCATATGTCCACCTTGATGACTTTTACATTCCAGCTGGTTTTTCCTAAGACCAAAGCAAACCTAGTCTCTTCTGGTCTCTTCTAAACTCTTTTCAAATTGGTACCTTTACTAAAAGACGTATACTAATATACTTACATTATCCGTACTATTTTCCATCAATAGAGTCAGTATATTAAAAGAACTCTGATTCAAGTTCATTCTCCTTGAATAAAACGGCGCATTTGTAATTTTTAAACCGTTGTTCCAAGTGCCCAGACGAAAAGAAAAAAACTGATTTTTAACAGTGTAAAATTCCGTCAGCTCATACGTATTTTGACCCTTCGGTTGTATTGCTATAAACTCGCAGTTGTATGGCACGAGGGTTACATAATCTAGAGGCTTCGAAAACACAAACCAAGAAAAACGAGAAGAAAAACCGTTCCCTAAAATCTATTAATAAATCAATACTGGGGAGAATATTCATAAGATAAAAATGAAACTGGACATAAAATGTTACCTCAATCCGATTTAAGTATTCCTCCAGTTTGAAAACGACTCCAATATTACGGTAATATTTCCGCTCGTCGTCAGCAATGTAACCAGAAAACATATCTGAATTCATATATGCAACAGCTACATGTATAGACGAAAGTCTTTTAACATCATCACTAAATAATATGTCGGAAACAAAAATGCATTGGCGAATTTCTAATTCTTGTATCAATTCCGAAAACACTGAGAATTCTGTATCATTCAAAAAACCGCAACAGATTTTTTTGATAAGCAAAGTAAACAAAATTAAAGGAAATAAAGAAGTTTTGAATTTCATATTAAAACAATTTTCCTCAAAAATGAAATGAATTGAATTTTTAAAACGGTTTACCTCTCGAAAGCTCACGACAATATGATTTTTTAATCCATCAACTACCATCTTTTATCCCCATTTTAAGGAAAATTAAAGTATGTTGACTTTTAACGCTTAAGTTAGAAACAACAATTTTATGAAGTATATAAAAAAAGATTAAACAGGAAATTAAAAACTAGTTGATTCGCCCTAGTGGAAAATAATGCTGACGTAGACCAATTGGGCTTTAACCTAAGCTTAACATTTCACACGTCAAAAGAATGGAATCAATCAAATCAATCTTTTGGTTTTGTTTTCCTAGAGGAGGATTGATCGGGATGGCGGCCCTGATTTTATGATTTCACTTAGATTAACTGAAGGCACCAGTCTTTTTTGAACCTCTAATTTATTATAATGTGTTGAGTCTTGCACAATATTTCGTAATGAATGGATCATGAATAATGAAAGGGGGATCAAGTAATCAAAGAAGTGGGAAGGGTCAGGGAGGATAAATGGATCCCTTATATATTTTTTTTAGAATAATCATAATTAATGTAAAAAAGGGAAAGTAATAATGGCGCTTCAAGTGTTTTCTATATTATTTTTTTTAACATACAGCTACTTTATTATTACAGTATTATTATTATTATTCTGCCGTGGATGATGCATTTGGTTTATTCGACATGGACTGCTCCACCGTATTGTTCTGCCGGGGAGGCACTTCGTTTGTTAAAATAAAAATGATCGAAATATTTAAAACAGTTTTACTCTCAAAAGCTCGCGACAATATGATTTTTTAATCCATCGACCACAACTTTTTATTGTTGTTCTGGGAAAATTAAAGTATGTTGACTTTAAACGGCTCAGTTAGAAATGACAATTTTTATGAAATAAATAAAAAATTAAAAAAATAAAAAGATAAAATAGGAAATTAAGAACTAGTTGATTTGGCCTAGGGGCACATCACAATTTAGGAAGAATAATTTTTCCACCTGTTGAAGAGGTAAAACTGTGCTGGCATAGGCCAATTCGGCTAACCAACATTTCACACGTCAAAAAAATTAAATCAACATTTTGGTTTTGCTTTCCTAGAAGAGGGTTCACCGGACGGCGCCCCTGATTTTTATAAATTCCTTATATTCTGTCAACACTTATGGGTTGGGTTGCCTTGCTCCTAGGCACCCGGACACCCATACATGTTCCATATTTTTAGCTTATAGAGGAAAGTTCTGGAACACCTAGGGTGTCAGGGTGCCTAGGAGGAAGTAACCATTAAGTGTAGACAGAGTATTAGATTTAATGAGGGCATGGCATCAGTCTTCTTTGAATCTCTGATTTATTTTAATGCGTTTAAGTCTTGCACAATATTTTATAATGGATCATGAATAATGAAAATGCGGTCAAGTAGTCAAGGAAATGGGAAGGGTGAGGGAGGCACAAGAAGAAAAACGAATGTGATAAATGCCGGATCCCTTATACATTTTTTTAGAATAACCAAAATAAATGCAAAAAAGTAATGATGACTTTTCAAGTGTTTTCTTTATTCTTTTTTTCTTTCTTTAACACACAGATACTTGATTCTTATTCTGCAGTGGATGAGGCATTCGGTTTATTAGGCACGGACTGGCCCAGCAATTATCGGCATAATTTTTTTTTTTTTTAAATTTAAGGTTTGCTCGGTAACTCAAAAGCTCACCAAGACACAAAACCACCGCGATAAAAATACCACAAATTGGTATCAGCAGCACTTGAGTCATTTGTTCAATCTCGATTGAACTATTGATCTCTTCTTCTTCGAATTCTCTGAACTTTTGCCAAAGAAGATTGCTAAGCATATTTATCTTTTTTTCGTTTATTTGTTGAATTCCTGACTCGAAAAACTTCGGAAATCTAAAATTTTTTTTTAATACCCAAATAATTCGAAATCAATCCAAGAAATAACGTTCCACTTACTTTTCATTCAATACGCTCACGAATTCATGATTGAATGGTATTAATACTGGATAAACCATTGTAATGGGTTGAAGAACACGATACACTCGACATAACGAAACGACAACATCCAAATTCGTAGGAGCAGGAACAACTAAATTGTTCTCACCACATAATAAGTTACTTACATCCCTTATAGAGTACACATCAATAAAAGAAACGTAATTATTGTAGATATTTCTCAAAGTAGGGCTTTCGCTCTCCTGTTCGGAAATAAATAAATAAAAAAATATAGTAGCAAAAGAAATTGTAAGAAAGAAGATTCCACATTTTTACTCGAAAATAAGAATGTATACTATCTCCTTCAACGTCACTCCCGAGTACTAATTTATATTGGCCGTGTTGGAGAAACTCTTCTAAATTGGTAAATGGTATTTCAGGGATTTCGACAGCTATGAATGAAGTTATCACAGCCCCAAACGAGATCGCAGTGATCAACGCCGCAATTCTTGTTGAGATGCAAATTATTCTCAATGAAGTATTTTGAAATTTGTCATTTCCGCTTTGATTGCAAAAATTTTCCAATGTTAAAAATAAGTTGTCAACCAACCCTCTTTCCCTTTCTGGAATAATCTTTTGTATAATTAAAATTAATGCACTCCCCATTATAATAATAAAAAGTACACTGAGCTTATAATCCGTCTGAAAAGGTTGAAGGTAATAGTCAGGCCGAAGATTTTCACGAGGGTATTTGATATACATATAGTACCTTAAAAAAAATTTTTTTTGAAATTGAATTTTGAACTTTTATGTGTATATTTATTACTACTTACTCCTCTTTCATGATTGGAGTTAATGGAAAAGGGTTAATTCCTGTAGTTCTTGCAGAAGTAACAAATGGCCCATTTAAAATATCAATACTAGAGAAATTTCTCAGAGCAAAAAAAGCATTAAAAGACTGAATATTATGGTGCATCCTATCCATTAAACAAAACGATTAGGAAATTTCTATTATTTACAAAAAATTATGGTTAACAAAAATTTACCTCATATTCATTAAACTAGTTACATCGTTTAACAAATTATAGTGTTGGCATTGTATTGTATGAACTAATTCTCAAGAGCAAGGCTGTTGGAAGTTTTTTATAATTAATTTTTTTAAGTCAGATATGTTAGCAGTGCTATCGAAAGCTCCAATATAAACGACTACTACCACGGCGGTTGGAAACTTTGGACCACACAATACACTTACGTTATCGGTAATATTTACGGTCGATATAGTGACTACATTAAAAATACTTTGATTCAAATTCATTCTCCTTGAATAAAAAGGCGCATTTGTAATTTTTAAACCGTTGTTCCAAGTGCCCAGACGAAAAGAAAAGAACTGATTTTTAACAGTATACAATTCCGTCAACTCATACGTATCTTGACTCTTTGGTTGTATCGCTATAAACTCGCAGTTGTATGGCACAGAGTTAACATATTTCAGATTCTCCGAAAACACAAACCAAGAGAAACGAGGAGAAAAAACACTTCCTAAAATCTACTAATAAATCAATATTGGGGGAAAGTTCACGGCTAAATAATGAAACTACACGTAAAAATGTTACCTCAATCCGATTTAAGTCTTTCTGTTTGAAAACTACTCCAGTATTACGGAAATATTTCCGCTCGTCGTCAGCAATGTAACCAGAAAACATATCGTAATTCATGTATGCGACAGCTACATGAACAGACGAAAGTCTTTTAACATCATCACTAAATAATTCGTCAGAAACAAAAATGCATTGTCGAATTTCTAATTCTTTCATCAATTCCGACAACAACGACAATTCTTTGTCATTCAAAAAACCGCAATAGTTTCCATTGACAAGCAAAGTAAAGAAAATCAAAAGAAACAAAGAATTTTTGCATTTCATTTTAAAGCAATATCCGCCAAAAATAAAAACGATTGGAATTTTTAAATCAGTTTTCCTCTCGAAAGCTCACGACAATATGATTTTTTAATCCATCAACATTAACAGTTTATCCTCATTATGGGAAAATTAAAGTATGTTGACTTTAAACGCTTAAATTAGAAATAACAATTTTATGAAATAAATAAAAAAAGATTAAATAAGAAATTAAGAACTACTTGATTTGGCCTTGAGGCAAATAATGCTGACCAATTGGGCAAAATGCGTAGACTAATTGGGCTTTAAACTAAACGTAACATTTTACACGTCAAAAGAATCAAATCAACCCAATCAATCTTTTGGCTTTGTTTTCCTAGAGGAGGATTCATCGGGACGACGCCCCTGATTTTATAATTTCACTTAGATTTAATGATGGCATCAGTGTTTTTTGAAGCTCTGATTTATTCTTTATAACGGATCATGAATAATGAAAGCGGGGTCAAGTAATCAAGGAAGTGGGAAGGGTGAGGAAGGCAAAAGGAAAAAAACGAATATGATAAACGGATCCCTTACACAATCTTTTAGAATAATCATAATTAATGCAAAAAAGGGAAACTATTTATGACGCCTCAAGTATTTTCTTTACTTAATTATTTTAAATATTAATTATTAAAAATATCATTAGTATATTAATTTAATATACTTAATAATTTTAAATCTTATCCTTCCATGGATGGGTTGTTAAGCACGGTCTGGCCCACCAATTACCGACGTAATTTTCCTTTTTGATTAAACATAAATTTTGCTCTGTAACTCAAAAATTCACAAAAACACAAGACCACTGCGATAAAAATCCCAAAAATTGGTATCAGCAGAACATGAGTCATTTGTTCTATTTTGATCGAATGAAAAGTCTCCTCTTCAAGATTTCCGAACTGCATGAAATACACCACTTCTTGCATTTTTTCGTCTTTATCTTTCCTATGTTGAATCCCGGACTCATAGAACTTGAGTAATCTAAAATTTGAAATGTTTTCAAACCTTTCAAAATCAATTTCTGTTTAAACATATTACACTTACTTTTCATTTAACACGTTTATGAATTCATCTCTTATTGGTTTTACTATTTGATAAATCATTGTAATGGGTCCAAGAATACGATAAATTCGACAAGAAAAAATCATATCATCTAAATTATGTAATGTAGCAACAGCTAAATTTTTCTCACCACATAGTAATTCAGAGTAATCTTTCGGTGAAACGGCATGAGTAAAAGAAGAGTAATTATTGTAGATAGTTCTAAACGTAGGGCTCTTGCTCCTCTGCTTAGAAATAAATCAGTTTTAAAATAATACGTATTGAGAGGAAGAATCAATCTTTTTACCTGGAAATAAGCGTGCATAATGTCACGTTCATTAAGAGGAAGAACCAGTTTATATTGGCCATATTGGACAAACTCTTCCAAACTCGTGAATGGCATCTCAGGGATTTCGACGGCTATGTAAGATGTTATGACAGCCCCAAACAAGATCGTAGTAATCAACGCTGCCATTCTTGTAGAGATGCAAATCATTCTTAATGAAATATTTTGCAATTTGTCGTTTCCGCTTTGATTACAAAAATTTTCCAATGTTAAAAATAAGTTGTCAACAAAATCTCTTTCCCTTTCTGGAATAATCTTTTGTATAATTAAAATAAATATACTTCCAATTATAATTACACAAAGTATACTAAGCTTATAATCCGTCTGAAAAGGTTGAAGGTAATATTCAGGTCGAAGATTTCCCCGAGGGTATTTGATATACAAATAGTACCTTAAAATAAATTTTTCTTGAAATAGCATTTGGAAATTTTTGGTGTATATTTATTACTGCACAGTCAAAAATATTACGTAAATATGTTGTAAGCGGTCCACATAAATATTTTCTGTTGTTTTTCCCAAAAGGTAAACATAAACAAAAACAGCATAAGAATTATGTGGACCTACTTATGTTCATTTTTGACATAAAATTTTTTTACTGTGTACTTACTCCCCTTTCGACATTGGAAATAAATCAAGAGGTTTGCTCTTTTCATGCACAGCGGCAACAGCAAATGGTCCATTAACGATATCAATACCAGATAAATTTCTCTTTTTAAAAAAACCGCTTAAAGACCGAATAGTATGGTGAATTCTATTCATTAAACAAAAAAAATTACGAAATTCCTATTATTTATAGGAAAATAATGGTTCACAAAAACGTACTTTAAATTCATTAAACCTGTTATATCATTTATAACAATAAAGTGTTGGCATTCTGGTGTAAATTCGATTCCTGGAGTGCAAAGCTGTTGGAAATTTTTTAATAATTAGTTAGTCATTTAAGACTAAGTAGTCGCTTTTGCACATATTTCGGAATACTGAGCACTAGGGTGTACAGAAAAAAAAAAGTGTTTGGGATTTTGTTGCTCACCGAAAAAATAGTTTCATTGGGGGGTAAAAACCTCAAAAAAATTTTGAAACATTTTTTTTTTACCAGCTGGAGGTCGCGCTTTGCGGAAAAAGGACCTAAGCCAAGAATTTTTTGAAAGCGTTCAATTAAGTTAATATTTAGCGCATTTTTCAGTAATCGATATTTGTAAAAGGGGTCTAATTATATGTTTTTGAGGTCGTAGAACACGAATTTCACCATCCCGATTTTCTCCGACCAATGCCTGAGTCGCTGTTACCGCTTTTTTAGCGTTTAAGCCTGATTTTTCGGGCTTGATTTTTATTTATGTCCAGATTTGGAGCCCCCAAAATTTTTTTTTCCTTTTAAAGTTGCTTATACTTATGAGAAAAAGCTTGAGGAACACGAATTTCACTATCCCGATTTTCTCCGACCAACGCCTCAGTAGGGTATAAGTAAGAATTTGGTTTTTTGAGCCAAAAACGAATTTTTTTGTAAAAAAATGGCGACAACTCCTCACTAGTCCGAGTTAGAGGTCATGTTCCATGACATTTTTTAGTCAGAACACTCTAATTAATAAGGCACTTTTGTGTTTTGGATCAATTTCCAAAATTTTTTCACGGACGAAAAGAATTAGGAATTTCAAAAAAATTACTGGTAGAATTTTCCGTCCGTTAGAAAATTTTGGAAATTGATCCGAAACACAAAAGTGCCTTATTAATTAGAGTGTTCTGACTAAAAAATGTCATGGAACATGACCTCTAACTCGGACTAGTGAGGAGTTGTCGCCATTTTTTTACAAAAAAATTCGTTTTTGGCTCAAAAAACCAAATTCTTACTTATACCCCTACTGAGGCGTTGGTCGGAGAAAATCGGGATAGTGAAATTCGTGTTCCTCAAGCTTTTTCTCATAAGTATAAGCAACTTTAAAAGGAAAAAAAAATTTTGGGGGCTCCAAATCTGGACATAAATAAAAATCAAGCCCGAAAAATCAGGCTTAAACGCTAAAAAAGCGGTAACAGCGACTCAGGCATTGGTCGGAGAAAATCGGGATGGTGAAATTCGTGTTCTACGACCTCAAAAACATATAATTAGACCCCTTTTACAAATATCGATTACTGAAAAATGCGCTAAATATTAACTTAATTGAACGCTTTCAAAAAATTCTTGGCTTAGGTCCTTTTTCCGCAAAGCGCGACCTCCAGCTGGTAAAAAAAAAATGTTTCAAAATTTTTTTGAGGTTTTTACCCCCCAATGAAGCTATTTTTTCGGTGAGCAACAAAATCCCAAACACTTTTTTTTTTCCTGTACACCCTACTGAGCACAATGGTCCGGAAAAAAAAAAATAAATGGCCAAAACTCATTCCCAAGTCTGTGTGAAACTTAGCAGAAGATAAAGTTTCTTTATTTTGTTCAATTAAAAACCTACTGCCCGTGCCCCAAAATTCAAAATAGAAGGCATAATATGGAGGCCAAAACTTTTAATTTCGAATGAAATTTCATGAATATTTATTTTTAGGTATTTTCGTGACTGCTGATTTCATATCTGGAACAATTATTTTAACAATTATTCAACTGATTTCCTATTTGAAAAGAGGGCGGGGGGGGGGGGGGTGTCTAATGGTCCCAATAATTAATTATTTTATAAATATATAAAATTCAATCAATTTATAAAATAATTGACTTCCTATGTTTAACTTATATAGTTCACGAACTTATAATCGTGAAATTCTTAATAAAAAAAAGATCCATATCCCGTTAAAAAAATAAAATAAAGGTTATCAATGAGGATCGAAAATAAAATCTTAAAAATTATTTTAAAATTCAAGATGGCGGACTTAGTATCGCGACAAATGTAAAAAAAATTAAAGTTGTTTCATTTTTATGAAAATTTGTACTAAGGGGTTTTCGAGGTCGCTGATCTCGAATTCATACCGTTTTTCTGTTTCTGAATTTCGAACACACCACGAGTTAATTAATTTTTTTCAATTTGTTGAGTCACTTAAAAATATTTTGGAAAACTATCAGCGGATTCAAGATCAGCGACCTCGAAAACCCCTTAGTACAAAATTTCAGCAAAATTAAACAACTTTAATTTTTTTTTTACATTTGTCGCGATACCAAGTCCGCCATCTTGAATTTTAAAATAATTGTTCCAGATATGAAATCAGCAGCCACAAAAATACCTGAAAATAAATATTCATGAAATTTCGGCCTTCATATTTGGTCCGCCATTTTGAATATCGGGGCACGGGCAGCAGGTTTTTAATTGTACAAAATATCGAAGCTTCATCTTCTTTTTAAGTTTCACACAGACTTGGAATGAGTTTTGGCCATTTATTTCTTTTACGGGCCACTGTGCTGAGTAATAAAATACTCTTTGGGGGAGGGGGAAGGGAGGAAGGAGGAAAACCCCTTCAAAGTGCTTTTTTTACGGGCAGCTAAAAACTTTGGACCACACTATGCTTCAGGCTTACGTTATCCGTCACATTTCCCAACTGTAAAGTGAGAACATTAAAAGTAGTTTGATTCATATTCATCCTTCTTGTATAAAAAGGCGCATTTGAAATTTTTAAACCGTTGTTCCAAGTCCCCAGACGAAAAGAAAAATATTGACTTTTAACGGTATAAAATTCCGTCAATTCATACGCATTTTGACTCACTGGCTGTATCGCTATAAACTCGCAGTTGTAGGGCACGGAGTTAACATATTTTAAATCCTTCGAAAACACGAACCAAGAAAAATGACGAGAGAAACCGTTACCTAAAATCTATTAACAAATCATTATTGGAGGAAAATTTACCTGGCCAAAGTTACTTCATAAAAATTTTACTCTGATCCGATCCAAGTTCTTCTGTTCAAAAACGACTCCAATATTATGGTAATACTTGCGCTTGTCAGCAATGAAATTAGAAAACATACCACAATCCATGGAAGCAACAGGTATGTGTATAGATGAAAGTCTTTTAAAATCATCAGTAATAAATAAATCGTTGGAAACGAAAACGCATTGTCGAATTCTTAATTCTTCGATTAATTCTGACAAGACTGGCCATTTTTTATCGTTCAAAAAACCGCCATAGTTTTCCTTGATAAGCAAAGTTATGAAAACCACACGAAAAAGACACTTCATTTTAAATAAAGTTCCCTCAAAAATAAAAATGATTTTAATTTCTAAAAGTTTACCTCTCGAGTGTTTAAGACAATATGACTTTCTTTTAATCCATCAACTACCACCTTTTATCCTCATTACCTAATATATTGACTTTAGACTATTGACACAACCTAAGTATATTGACTTTAAATGTTTTATACGAAAGCCCTGAAGGGTCAAGTATCTATGTTTATTTTATTATTCGTTCCAGAACAAACATTGTCTGTTCCGGAACTGACACGTTTTCGATGGGAACAAACAACGTTTAGTAAGTAAATTGCCTTTTCTGAAACAGACAATTTTTTATTGATTGTCCGTTACGGTTCCGGGACAAACAATTTAATCATTAAGCGCTGTCAGTTCCAGGAGGAACACTTGCTTGTTATGGAAAAATTTTTTAATTTTATTTTAACTTTTAATCGCGCACAAAACACTTCATTTGGCGTGAAAAAAACGTATGTATGGCTTCAGCCCAATAGGACAATATTTTGAGGTTCTTAATGCACTTACATGCTAAAAGCTGAAATTTTGGACATTTTCCGTGTCAAAAAATTTTTCAACATGGAAAGAAACCGAAACAAGATTTAAGTCGATGCTTGACCTTCGTAACATATGGGGGGACTGTAAAAGAAAAAGCTTCTGATGTGTTTGTTTTTTACAGGTTGGTTTAAGTGCTTAAAAAACTTAGTTTTTTGTCTTCGACCGACAGGAATTCAGGAATTTACCAAACGAGAAAGTTAGGGCTGTTCGATATGACCACTTTTTGATACGATAAGCGATAAATTATCGATAAGAGGCGAAAGGCTTATCGATATAACGTGAAGTCTTATGGATAAGACGAAGCTTATCGATAAGAAGTGACTTATCGAAAATTTATCGCTTATCGTATCAAAAAGTGGTCATATCGAACAGCCCTAGAGAAAGTTCCTCTGCATCTTTATTATATGCTTTTATTTCGTCATTACAATCTGGTCCGAGGACCTATGGGGTCGGATAGGGCTAATAATCCTCATGTAAATCCTGATAGCTACCAACTAGCAGAGAAGGACAGACAGCCAAAGATTAGACCTAACGGAACATCATCGCACTTTTCGAACATGTTCGAAAAGTTTCGATGATGTTCGAAATGTTTGATGATGTTTGACGTTATTTTTGGGGTTGTATTATATTTTCTACGTAATGGGAAAATAGATATATCATCGGCCGAGTACCCATATTAATATAATACCACCCCAAAAATAACGTCAAACATCATCAACATTTCGAACATCATCGAAACTTTTCAAACATGTTCGAAAAGTGTAAACACTTTCATCGAGAAAAAATTTTTGAAACTCTTCGAACAAAAATTTTCGTGTAATGTAACCAACGCCTTATGTTACAACTAAGGCGTTGGTTACATTACTCGAACATTTTTGTTCGAAGAGTTTTAAAAATTTTTTCTCGATGAAAGTGTTTACACTTTTCAAACAAAGTTTCGATGATGTTTGATGATGTTTGATGATGTTCGATAATGTTTGAAGATGTTTGACGTTATTTTTGGGGTTGTTTTATATTTTTTACGTAACGGGAGGGTACATGTATCATCGACCAAGTACCCATATTAATTTAAGTCATTTTTTTCCTACACGCGGTAGGAAAAAAAGACTGAAAAAAAGTTGGAGGGAAAAAAAAAATCCCGATTAATTTTTATTTAAAATCGGAATCAAAATCGGAATCTGCTGTATTTCGAAAGTTATTATATATATGTACCCTCCCCTTACGTAAAAAATATAATACAACGCCAAAAATATCATCGAACATCATCGAACATCATCAAACATCATCTAAACTTTGTTTGAAAAGTGTAAACACTTTCATCGAGAAAAAATTTTTGAAACTCTTCGAACAAAAATGTTCGAGTAATGTAACCAACGCCTAAGTTTCAAATATAAAAATGTTTAAATTCCTAATTTTTCTTCTTTTTTCTAGAAATTGATTACGAGATAATTTCGGCTCAAAATAAGACGTATAAAATTGCTATGAAAAAATTTTTAGAGGATCAAAATCTGAAGAACTTCTTATTATTGCCGAAAGCGCAACTTAATGCAGCTTGGAGAAAAAAACCGTCAAGGAAAATGTTATCTTCACTAAATATGAAATTATTTTATCTCTGCATAGGACCTAGGGAATGTTTTAAATCCTACCTTGTTCTGCTAAAGTGGAACTAGAATTTTTTTTTCTGTTTTTTCTACTTTCGACGATCAAAAAAAATGCGTTTAAATGCTCTTCAAATCATTTTTTTAATGTCTCGAAATATTTGACAAATATTTAAATGATTTTAAGAACATTATAACGCACTTGTTTGATCGCCAAAAGTAGAAAAAACAGAAAAAAAATTCTAGTTCCACTTTAGGAGAATTATTCATCAGAAAACTTAAATTTTTCAAATTTTAGCTCTTAAAATCAAGGTTTTAATGCCGCCATTTTGCCGGAAGAATTCGGATTCAAAAAAATTTTGTTAAATCTGATAAATTAGCCCTACGATTTTTAGCTCCATATAAAAATTTCCATAGAAATTGCAGGCGGTCGAAGACAAAAAACTAAGTTTTTTAAGCACTTAAACCAACCTGTAAAAAAACAACACATCAAAAGCTTTTACTTTTACAGTCCCCCCATATGTTACGAAGGTCAAGCATCGACTTAAATCCTGTTTCGGTTACTTTCCATGTAGAAAAAATTTTTTGACATTTACATGTGCAAAGTTAGCACTTGTCTCATGTAAAGACGTGCAAAAATGAAAATAATTTAAACTTTTAAATTATGTAATCTAACTCACTTAAAAAAAAAAAAATTCAATTTTACCCGCGCATTTGCCTTAAGTTTAAAAAAATGTTTTTTTGCAAAATTTAAATTCCGAAGAATTTCAAATTTTTTTGATGTTTAATTTTATTTTATTAAAAGTTAAAATGAGTTTTTTTAAATTAGAAAGTTAATAATTAATTAAATCTTAATTAATTTTTTTTTTAATTTTCAAGGGGGGGGGGTAACCGAAAATCTAACGTAATATTAGCGGGAGGGTCCCGAAATGCTAACCTTTGCTGACAAGGGGGAGGAGGGGGTCGAAAATGGCCAAACGAATGCTAAGGTAACTTATGGACGGCTCCCTACCAGTCCTCACGATTCTTTTTTAATGTGTTTAGTCTTGCACAATGTTTTATAATGGAATTATGAGTATAATAAAAACGGGGTCAGATATTCGAGGAAGGAGGAGAGTACAAAACATAGCATCCCCAGATTTTATAATTTTGCCCTCCCAGTCCGTGCCTGGCGATTATTAATGTCACAGGATTTCGTCATTTATATTGCAAGGGCAAGACATAAGAGCTTTATTATCTCGCTATTGTAACACTGAAAACACTCGGAAAATCCACTTATCTCCCAAGACGAAGAAAGCTGGAGGCCTTTCATACGGTTGCTCCGGCATTGCAAGGAATGAAAAATGCTTTAATGTTAAAAAATTCACACGGTCTCCTTTTCTCAAAAAATTAATTTTACAGAATTCGCCATCGCTAAATCAGAATTCTGAAAAATTGAACTCAATCCCAAGACATCACAGCACCACTGGTGCTTTTTCGGTGGGGCCGGATGGGGACTCACCCCGGCACTTTTTCTTCAGAAACACTTAAGTTTAGAAGGAAAAATGCCTAGAGTTCAAATGAAATACTGAGGTGCCCCGGCACTTTTTTCCAATCAAAAGCACCACTGCACAGCACGGATCTACTCGAAAATCTCCTCAACGCCCCTTCAATATCACATTGAAAGGGGGGATTCTTCGACGAATTTCCCATGGATCATCCATTATCTCGTCAATTAATTCTCAACAGAAAGTTAAGATCCCATCAACCGGTATAAAGAGACCATTATCACTATGTTACGACTAACAAACCTTGTTAATACACTTTCGACTGCAGCGGTTTAACGAAATCATAAACGAAATTTCATAATGCTATATAACCCCAAAACTCCCTGGATTATTACCATTAATAAATTTACGGTGACGCAATATATGTCGGGGATCTTTATAGACGAAGAGCCGCCGACTCCTGTTTATATAAGAGCAAAGTCAACTTTCCCGTTTTCCGAAAATCTCCTCCAGGATTTCGTTCGGTGATTCTGCTCCCGCATTTTCGGGGGGAAATTGCTTTTACATTTCAACGCCTTTAAAAAAAAAATTTCTAATTAATATTTTCTTCCCCGATCGATTTTTTTAATCAAACATTAAAACGAAAAAAAAAAATTCTCAAGGGCTGTGACCTGAAAAAAAAGGTGACATTTATTGATGCTTTTGTCCGGCCATCCCTTTCTCTCTTTATTTTTTTTTTTTTTTTTCTTTTAAAGAAAATTTCGAAAATGTACTTCAATTTATTATACCGGGTAGGTTTTTTTTTTTTAGTTTTCCTTTTTTCATTCATTCGACTTCGTGGAAAACTCGGAAAATCACCAACAAAATTGATGTATATAATAAAATGATGAAGTGATTAATAACACTAAAAGCAGGATGAACCCCCTACGGGAAGAATGTAAACAGCATTAATCCAGTGTTTTAATTGAGGTTTTAATCATTTCAAATTCTGAAATTTAATATTTATAATCTTACACAATTTCGATTTATCGTTTTTTTTTTTTATAGCTTCCTCCCTTCCAACCTTCAAAGGAAGTTTATAAGTCATGCGGGAAAATGGAAAGGAGATGTTATTGGCAGGTTATATCAAAAAAGGCAACTTGTCAGGTAGAATAAAGAAATCAGCTTCCTTTTTTTATTTATTTTAAGGGCCGCACCGGTAGAGTCTCCGACTTCGAACCGAACGATTGGGGAATCGGAAGTCGGTCTGGCCTGAATTTTCTACTGAAAATTTCTCGAAAAGTTGAAATGTTGTCAGGGCTACCAGGGGCTATCATCAATTATTTTTGTGAAATTGATGCTTTCGAGTTTCATTTATTACAGCACAACAAGATCCCACGAAAGTCAACCAGCAATTTTAAAATAAATTGGAGTTTTCTGCTGCTGCAACACCCCCCTGAATATAATGTTGGTTAGGGTGGGCCGAAAAAAGCGAATTTTTGAATTTGAAAACGCCTGATATGGGAATCGACGTCTTTTCATAATGATATTAACTTTAATTTTTTCAAATTTTTTGAAGGTCATCTTGAGGTCGCGCAATGACCTTGAAGTTTTTGAAAAGCCCATATCAGGAAAAACGTATCGGTTCCTATCAGAAATTCTGCGTAGATTACGAATATGAGGTTCAAAATCATTTTAAGTGTTCGGTTTTTGAGTTTTAAGCCTATTTTCTAAACACTGAAACACTTTAGGTTGCTTCTTCTTTTAGTTTAAAAACTGTACACAAAAATGGATTTTGGACATCATATTCGTAATCTACGCAAAATTTCGGATAGGAAGCATTACTGTTTTCAGCAAAAAAAAATTCTTATTTTTTGCCCTTATATGGGCTTTTCAAAAACTTCAAGGTGATTGCGCGACCTCAAGATGACCTTCAAAAAATTAGGGTTAATAGTTGTAGCGATAGCAAAAATGAAAACATTAAAGTTTTAATAAAAAAGTTGATACCGGCCCGCACCGAGAGATGGTGCTGGCCAAGGTTCAACTTCGGTAATCATCGTGCGCAAGCGCGTACGATGATAGCCGAAGTTGAGCTTAACGACCAAGCACCGGACCTCGGTGCGAAGCCGAGATCAGTCTTCACTCAACTTCGAATCAATTAAGTTTAAAAAAAAAAAAATGTAATGAACATTTTTGTTAAATAAAAAAAAAGAAGTAAGTTAAACTCAACCATGACTTCGTTATTGATTGCTAACGACGTGAGTACCGGGGTTAACCTGGGATGGGCCGCCATCGTGGCCTTAAATCCCAGGCACTGACCCCGGGAAAACAAAACCTTCCCAAACCGGAAATTATTTGTAAGTAAAAGTGAGAATAAACCCGGGACAAACCCGCGACCAAAGGAACACCATCATGTTTTAAGTTTTTAGTGTTTTACTAATGATTTGTGATACTAATGAACGATTTAAGAGAAATAATTGGTAAACCCCCAAGTTTCTACGCGTTTTGATTTGTAACATAGTACTGTAAAAAGGCATCGATTCCCATATCAGGCGTTTTCAAATTCAAAAATTCGCTTTTTTCGACCCACCCTAATGTAGGTGTAATCACGGTGTGCTTGACGAAAAGATTTATGAGCTGAAAATAATCAGATCTGATCGTCTTCGCAAGAGAGCTCTAGGTAAAGATGTTGCGATAAGGATGCTGTATTATTCCGTAAGTTAAACTTAGGTGGAACGAGGGCTGCAATTTCGATTCCGATTCCGATTCCCACCAACAAATATTTTAGCGATGCCTATGGATGCCGATGCCGATTCCGATTCCAAAGATTTTGAACTGTTTTCAGACGAAATGCCGATTCCGATTCCTATTTCTTCAAAAAAAAAAAAAAAAAAAAAAAACACGGATTCCGATTTTGATTTTGATTTCGATTTCAATTTCGATTCCGAATAAAAATTAATCGGAATTGCAGCCCTGGGTGGAACGGTATCATTTGAACATCACTCTTGTCTCATAAAATATTGAATAGGTCTTCCAATAGGCAACAGACATGTTTTGAGCTGTACTTTTTTTTTTCAATCTATGAGGTCTAAAATAATTCGCGCTAAAACGGTCGTGACGTCATCGGTCTAGTTTTGCGTGTGTTCGTTTTATTTGACGCAGTTTGACATGGTTCGAGTCGTACTCTTCAAGAACGAACATACCTGGTTCAATGAGCATAGATAAATAGTAATCACGTGACTAGACCGATGACGTCAAACCAATGAGAAACGTTCAGGGGTGTGGTCACGTGACAAAAATTTTTTTGTACTTTTTTTTTCCCTTAATATCAGGTTACTATGCATGCGAGCGATGCGTTCAAAAGGGTGAATACATTTGTAAACGTGTCACTTTTCCACTCCTAAATGCTGCGTTAAGAACGGACAAATCATTTAAGAAAAAAACGCAAGCGGAACATCATAACATCGTAATGTTTGCAAAAAAATTACTATTTCGTTTTCAGCAAACTCCGAGTTTTTATTTCTATCATTACCTCAAAATGTGTCTGTTGTCTATTTGAAAACTCTTTATTTGAGAATTTACTCCTTATCAATTTAATATTTTAGGAATTAAAAAAAAGCACTTGGGTTTTCTCATGGCAAGTTTACACATAAATTTTATATAATTAATGTATAAGTTATATATAAATTATATATAAACTTGCCATGAGAAAACCCAAGTGCTTTGCCTATTTAAATAAAAATAAAAATGGCACTTAAACAAACTGCAGTTGAACTCCTTTAACCTGAATTTAACTTTATCGGTTAACAATCATCCTGGAACTGCAAATGTTTACAAATGAGATCGGTGAACCGATCAAAGTGCTTTATCGACTATTTAAATAATTCTCAAAAATATGGTTAGTTTTTCGATCAGAGTTCTACCAAAGCCGCAGTACGGCACAACGAATGCGAATTTCTGAAAAATTATTTCAGATTTTGAATCCTCAACCCCGAAAATATTCTCAAAAATCCGGTTAGATTTTTGATCAGAGACACCAAAGTCGCTGTATAGGCGTAAGGAATTCGAATTTTGGAAAAATTATTTCAGATTCGGAATCCTCTACCCCAAAAATATTCTCAAAAATATGGTTAGATTTTTGATCAGAGGTCCACCAAAGCCGCAGTACGGGCATAAGGAATTCGAATTTTGGAAAAATTATTTCAGATTCGTAATCCTCTACCCCAAAAATATTCTCAAAAATATGGTTAGATTTTTGATCAGAGGTCCACCAAAGCCGCAGTACGGGCATAAGGAACTCGAATTTTGGAAAAATTATCTCAGATTCGGAATCCTCTTCTTCTTCTTCTTAGTCCTTTACTCGATTACGAGCGTGGTGTTCTCTCACATACACCTGTGCGTGCGCTCACAGGCACATGGGACCTACAGTTTAACGCCGGTTCCGAACGGCTATTTTTGAGAGATTTACGAGGCAATTACCGCTCGGTGGTTTGCCATTGCCTTCCGAGGGGTGGTGACCGTTGATTTTCTGACTAGCGCACTAGTTTTGGCCTGAGAAAAATTCCTAGCTGTGAACTAGGATAGAAGCACGACGCGTCGAATCTCATGACTGAGAGTCGAGCGCGCTATGAACTAGGCTACGGACCACCACTAATACGGGAATCCTCTACCCCGAAAATATTTTCAAAAATACGGTTATTTTTTTGATCAGAATTCCACTAAAACCGCAATATGGCCATAAGGTATCCGAATTTCGGAAAAATTTTTTCAGATTCGGAATCCTCTACCCCGAAAAGCCGACTACGGGCATAAAGAATTCGAATTCCGGAAAAATTATTTCAGATTCAAAATCCTCTACCCCAAAAATATTTTCAAAAATATGGTTAGATTTTCAATCAGACGTCCACCAAAGCCGTAATACGGCCATACGGAATTCGAATTTCTGAAAAATTATTTCAGATTCGGAATCCTCTACCCCAAAAATATTCTCAAAAATACGGTTAGTTTTTTGATCAGACGTCCACTAAAGCCGCAATACGAGCATAAGGAATTCGAATTTTGGAAAAATTATTTCAGATTCGGAATCCCCTACCCCGAAAATATTCTCAAAAGTACGGTTAGTTTTTCGATAGCTCCCACGAGGAATCCGCCAATCAGCATCCAAGTCGCTTTGTTGACGTAATTGATGACGTCATATCGTGACGTTTCAAAATTTGGAGATATCGTTTTTTAGCCCAGCTCACCGTTTCTGAACCTCTCAACTGAATTTAACCAAATTTCAATGGTAGCGTATCTGGATGAATATCTACTGCAGTACGAAAATCAGATTCAATCGGTAGCTGCGTTCGCGATTTATAGTGAAAAAAGGTCTTGAAATTGTTGAAAATTCAACATTTTCACTCACTGCTTCCGAGTCGCTGAACCAATTTGGCTCAAAAACTAATCAGCACCTACATTTCATTAGAAGTTGCTATTCACCAAAAATCATCGATATCCGCTCTTTCGTTTTTCTGCTTTTCGACGGACATCCCTCTTTTTTGTCACATCCGGTCATACGGTCATACACACACACGGCCACCATTCAAATTTTGCTTTTTTCGGCATCACGGGACCTCAAAACGTGTAAATATATCGAAAACTGAAAATCTGAAATTTGTGCTAAATGCAATGCTTTATTCTCCCTGCGGTCGATAAAGCAAGAGAATAAAGCAACTAGTAGAAAATTTAGCTGGTGAAGGAATCATTGGAATGAATACTCTTAAGGCGTTGGATATTAAAATCAGAAACAAGGATGGAACCTTAGAATTCCCAGATTCCATAGCACTTATTGAGACCATCGCTACTGAAGGCGTCAGACTTAGTTCTGTTGAACTTGAAAAATTAGTCGAGGATGCCAAGCATAAGGCTACAAGCGAACAGCGAAGGGAATTCGACAAATTTTGAAAGGCGACTAAAGCTCAATAGGATTATTGTCATATTTTAAAAAATTCAATATAAACTTTTAATGTCGGCTCACCTCAACTTATAGGCACCAAATAATAAAATGATATCCTAATTAATTGAATTACTGCAGTAATCACACCACTATTAAGATAATGATAAAATAATAAAATGCCCGTAAAAATATTAAATAACATCGGTCTTGGTCTTTCATCAGAACAAACCGGAGAATCAATACACAGGGAATTTTTATTGTATTGGAAGTATTTTTTTACATACGAAAAAAACTACATTCTTTAGGATGCAAATTCACTATGGAATGTTGGAGCAACATGTTGGTACAACTTTCCATAGTGAATTTGTACCCTTAAAATTACCAAATAATTTTGAAAAATCACCCAAGAGGTACGATGGGAAAACATATCCCGTATTAATACATGATAACATTTCGCCGTTTAGCTTAAGGAATAACACTGCATTCATAGCGCAGCATCTTCACTTTGCAATATCTGGCGAGGACCATGAGATCCGATTTCAGTTATGATCATTTTTGGGCCTCTATATGACCCCAAATGAAGGGGTGAAGCCAATTTGATATCCATTTTCAGCTCATAAATCTTTGCTTCAAGCACATCGTGTAATAATGGAAGAACGATTCTTCTTAACTTGGAAAAATGTGTACGCGCATATGAAAACATCCCACTTGTACAATCCGGATAGTTTGTTTTGATTCGAAAAACTTATTTGTTTGCAAAAGGTTTAAAAAACAAAGCATATTATACGGATTGTATAAGTGGGAGGTTTTTATATGCGCGTGCACAACAGACTGAAGGTTTTTCCAGCTGAAAAAAAAAAAGAAATTGAATGAACCCAATAAAATTAATCATGCCTTAAAGTTCTTTTCCCGGACAATTGACCGTGGGGCGCAACTGGTATATACCCCTTTTCCCGTGATTTTAGGGTTGATAGGGTTGATATGGCGGTTTTACAATTCACATGTTTTGTATGTGTGTATGGGCGTTCATAGTTCATACTATTTACAATACGAGACATTAGAGAAAAGACTGTTATCTATACTCTTCGACAATCTTTGCGGGTAAAATGACCTAGATTTTTATGATATAGCCGATTGTATTTGTACACGTATACATATACATTTCGTCTGCTAATTGCTAACCCTATTTCTGTGCGTCGGAGGTGAACTAACGTATCTCCATCGTAAATACAATTGGAGATAATGCGTTTCGACCGTTTGTAAAAATCATGCGACTACAAGTTTATACGCTCATGTTGGTGTAAGCTTGTAGTCACATGACAATTCCACGTAATGTCGAAAGAGACCATCTCCAGTCATATTTACGATGGAGATAAGTTAGTTCACCTCCGACGCAAGGATTTAAAGCTATTGAATTTCGGTATTGTGGCTCTTTGTACGTCCATCCAAAGAACATCAAATTGTTCTTTTTCAAAAAAAAAAAAAAAAAAAAAGTATTGACAGAAAAGATTCGCGATCATTTGTTCTATTTGACAATCGTCTTCAAAATTCTTCTTGGCAAAGAACTTGAAAAGTATGAAATGTTGATTTGTGAAGAAACTTCTGAAGCAATCCGTTATAAATTTTGGAAAATATTATAGGGTACATTTCTGCCCATGTAAGCGAAAATGACGTATCTCCATTCTGGAATCGACTTTATTTACAACATAAGTTAAAAATAGAAGGGACGTGCCAATTCCGAAAAGGAGATAGGTTATTTTCGCTTACACGGGCAGATTCAATGTTTGTGTCAATTTTTTTTTTAATGCATTGTATACCTCCATTTCGGTTTTTATTCCTTGTACTTACAGGTCCGTATTTGATCAATTTTTTGTAAAACTGCTCCAGGTTTTGCAAATCTGTATTTCTAGAATCTGGATTGTTTGAGAGCAGTGGTGAGACAAAACTGTTGCACATGATTAAGCTTTATCGTAATTACATTATAACTTTATACAAAGGCGGGAATATCTGCAGAAATTTCTAATACACAATGCTCCTGGAAAAAAATATTATTCGATTAAAATGTCAAAAAAAAAAACTGCCAATGAGGCTTCGTTAGGAAACATGTTAACTACCAAAATCCACTGGTCCCCCTACCCCTTACGAACCCCCCCCCCCCCTTCCCGTCCATCAATTTGTTTTCAAGGCTTGTTACATATCATATGAAAGCCCATTGGAGATGCTTTAAAATGAGACCTCGCCGATGTTGATATCTTTTGCTGGGACGGAGATGTCGTCGTTTGAGAGATCGAAAATTGGACACCTAATTTTGGGCTATTCGAACGACGATATCTCCGTCCCGGCAAAAGATATCAACATCGGCGAGGTCTCATTTTAAAGCATCTCCAATGGGCTTTCATATGATATGTAACAAATCTTGAAAAACAACTGAGGGGCCGGAGGGGTCGTGGGGGACAATTAGTATGATTTTAGTGGATTTTGGTAATTAACATGTTCGCTTCATTAGCATTTTTTTTCGACATTTTAGTCGAATAGTATTTTTGTTCAGGAGCACTGTGAATAGAAGAGCACTCTATCTTCTTGTAAGAAACCAGAAAAAATTTTATTACGCATGTAAAGTTTTGTGAACTTTGAATGTGAAAAGCCCTCGAATCCAAATCGCATAAGATTCCGATGATTATAATAAGTTCTGTGCTCTGGATAAATGTAGCGCTTTCTAATTCGAAAACTTTTATGATCTACCAGCTTAAAATTTAGGAGCTATTTCGGATTTTTCAAATTTTCCGTTTTGGCTGGCTCAGAGGTACAGAAATCAAGGTGGTTAACTAGACAATTATTAATGCACAAAAATGCGGTAACAATCCGAGCCAGCCAATAGGCCAGCGGCTCACCTATCTTGAAAGTTGCTAAAAACAAAAATATGTGGTCAAAAATTTCTAGTCCCTAAAACATAAATTATTAGAAACGTTATTAAACGTACTCACGTAAATGTATGCTCTTTTACTATAAAAACAACAGCTTCAGGGAAAATTTTAAAAAAATATTATTTTTATGTAAACAATAACAAAAACTTAAATGTTTTCTCGGAAGCCATTATTTTCACGCCTCCATTTTTAAAAAGAAAAGCAGAAATATTGTTTACAAATACAAATATTTCAAAACCATCGGTGCTTTTTGCCTAGCAAAAATTCAAATTAAATTGGCGCCGTACAGTATTCTGCATAATTATCGTTCGAAAACAATGGCTGCCGTAAATATTTCATATGTAAACAGAAATGTTTACTTGAAATTTTTATTTAATTTTTTTTACTATGAAGCTGCGTTTTTAGATCAAAAAGATCTTCAAAATTGGTAAGTACTTTTAAAAATGTTTTCATTTTTTAAAAAATTAGGGACTAGAAATTTTTGACCACCTATTTGAATCTTTTGAATAGGTGGACCGCCGGCCTACAAATAGAAAATATGAAAAATCCGAAATGGCTACTAAATCTTGTTTTCCCAACAACAAACGGATGGTCTTCTGCTCTCAAATTCCAAACTTTGGTTCTCAGGTTCATATTTACTGCTTTGTGAATTCCGTTTGGGTATATATGTGATTCAGAATAAATTCAGCAGTGGAGCACTGATCCATTACTGGTTCCTGAGGAACTATTTAACGGCCCTGTCAATTGAAACACAGAGTGATGCCAATTAGTGCATTGTTATGCAATGTAAAACATTTTAATGCAACGTAAAGCACCGTACTGCAAATTAATGTATGAAACTCATGGGTAATGCACCGTAACGCACTGTAATGCCAAGTAATGCATCGAAATGCAATGTAATGCAAAAACAATGCATTACCAAATGTACATCGAAATGCGGGAGTGCAGAACCCCTAGAAAAATATCCAACTTTAAGAGACTGAAGGAAACCCAATGTTCTTCAATCGTTAACCTCGAGGTAATCGCAACAGCAGTAAATCCAATTTTGAAATATTTACCAGTGAATGGTACTAATCCACTTTAAAATATACGTGCTTTGATTCAATATTTCGACTAATAACAAATGCGATCGCACTAAGCGGAATGGCACCAGTCTTTTTTTTTTCTGAAATGAATTCCTTCATTTAAAATTTATATGAAGTTTATATCCAGTCGTAAGTGCGTCAAAGTTAAAAGTGTTTGAAATATGAAAAGAGCAATAAAGTTGACATGTCGAGGAACATAAAAAGTGGACATAAGATATACAAGAGGCCAGGGAATCGCAAAAACATTCCAGGAATTTTTTTATTCACCGAGAAACTTGTCATAAAAGCGATAAACGTTACGCTGGGTAGGGTATGCAAAAAAAAAAAAAAAAAAAAAAAAAGTTGCGATTGCACCACGGACCCACTTGATGTGTTATTTTCCTAGAAGTAGAGAACACGTTGAAACCTGTTCTCATTCCATTAAAATCCTTACTTAAAAAAAAATCAAAACACCAATCGACAAAATTCTCAACACACAAAACACAGAAAAATTCCACAAGTGAAAAAACAATCATCTTCCTCAGAAATAATTATAAAAAAACTTCATATATTTTTTTTCTCCCCCGGAAAAATAAATACTCCCGAGCTCGAAAATACAATTTAAAAAAACTTGCATAGCAGCCTCCAGGAAATTGCTTGAAAGCTGCCTCTCGTTTTTGTCTCTTTTTAAAATTGTAAATTTAATCGAAAATATCATTTTCTTCCCTTCTTCTTCTTCTTCTTCTCTCTTTACCTGGATTAAATTAAAAGTTATTACAACTTTCATATTAGAAAAACCCATAACCGGATATTACCTTCACGTCAAACAATATATACCCTGGTATTAAATAATTACGAAAAAGCAATCTGCCGTTTACGTCAAAATCGATCCTTTATATTCATGTGATAGCAGGATTGGCCCATAAAAAATGACGGCGGCCCAAGCGCTGCTTCTTTTTTTTCTTCTTTTTTAATTTAAAATAATTAAGCTCATCGCTGGATGTAGAGCTGCTTGACGAGGAAGCAGAATTGAAAAACATTTTCAAGGGCCAATTAAGAGGAATCATCAGTCGTGGCAGCAGACTAATCGTATTTTCCTTTACTTTTCACGGGGAAACGAAGACAAATCTCGAAACAAAAAATATTAAGGAATTTTCGGGATTTTTTTTCCTGAAAAATACGATTAGTCTGCTGCCATGATGAGGATTCCTCTTAATGAGGCACGCAGCTGCATCGAAAGCTGACGCTAAAGCCTCTGGTTATAGAGGATCTCTAGATTTGATTAGATGATGTTAAGAGTACGCATCAGTCGTGGCAGCAGATCAATCGTCCTAGATAGCATTTTCAGTCCACTGGGAATCCTGCGGATTGTCCATTAGGATATCCGAATCCATGGGATTTTTACAGGACGTCCAAAAGACGCTTTTTGGATCAGTGTGGACATAGGTAAATCCAACTAAGTCCAATAAATATCCTCGTGACGTCCTGAAGACGCCCTCGGGTCTGGATAGACTTCGGGAGGTCGGGAGTTATCTGGGTGCATTTCTTTTTTCGGAAAAATACGATTTATCTGCTGCCACGACTGACGCGTACTCTTAATATCGCGGCCGCGACATATTCCTTAGGCCGCCATATTCGGTTCCTATTAAATTCCGTAGGAGTAAGTGAGACAACAAAGTACAGGATCCAAATAGGATAGGGCTTAACTATCAAGGTGCACTCCGTGCAAGTCCAGGGAATCTCTCCGCCGGGAATCCTCTATTCCGTGAGGGAATAGAGAAGATGAGTCACGTTCCCCGCCGAAGGATAAGGAAGATGGAACATCCGTGCACTCCAGCTAAGTTTTAAGTGCACTCCACTCGCACCTTATATTTAACTTACGGACAATTTCAGTCACAGGTCTCTGTTCTGAATTCATTCAATAGGGTTGTTTCACACAATTTAATTTTATGTTTTAAACCGCTTAAAAAATTCGACAAAAAAATACGAAAGCAATTTGCGCTGGAATTTTTTAGTTCCAGATTGTCATTAGCTGAAAAAAAAAAAAAAAAAAAGTTGGGCTAAAAATTGATGCATTTGAAATGATTTTGAAAAGCGGGATGGCCTTTTTTGAACTAATCGTTTTTATCGTTCTGCACCTTAAGAATTAGCGACGATATATTTCTTATTATGCACTGACGGCAAATAACAGGACGATAAAAACAATTGGTTAAAAGAAGGCCGTTTGTTTTTGTCCCGCTTTTCGAAGTCGTTTCAAATCCACCAATTTTTCGCCCGATTTTTTTAATTTTTTTTAAGCTAATGACAAGTTAAAACAAAAAATTACAACTCAGAATGCATTTTTATTTTTTCCTCTAACTTTTTAGGCCGTTTAAAAAATTTAATTTAATTATGTGAAACAACCCTATTCTTTAAGAAATAACCTTAAAATTTTGGGTAACGTTCAAGTAATACGTAAGGCCGGAAGGGGAGGGGCAGGGGTGCAAGAAATTCTTACGATTTTTTACATGGGTCGGGAAAATCGTACGTAAGAATTTTCATTATTATATGTTGTTCAAAAAAATTCCAATTAAACATATAAAAAGGGGCACCCCTTCATTCGCCATTCTCTCCTCTTAAAAAATAAATAAATAAATAAATAAATAAATAAATAAATAAAATTAAAATAAATCTTTAAAAAAAACTGTAATATAATTTTTAAAAAAAATCTGAAATTCTGTTAAAACATTTCTTAAAATTGGCGGTAACGGAAAAAGAAGGGGTCAAAGAAATCTTACTAAATCTTACGACAGGGGGTCTGAAAACCCCCCAAAAAAGTCTTACGTAATACTTGAATGCTCCCTTGTCTTTTTTATTCGTTTATTTTCTCTTTTAATAAAATGTTACAACCTTCCTTAGTGTTTTCCTTTTTTTAGGAAGGATCGGGTGAACACCATAGGCACCCAAAATAATGAGAGAAACTCATAATAAGCCAATCACATCGAATTTTACAGAATCAATGTCATTTTTCAGAGGAACAAATCAATCTTCCACACGTCTTTATTTTAGTTTTCCAAATAAAGGCATCGAAGCGGGAAAAAAAAATTTATCCGGCTAAGGCCTAATGAGGATTCCTTTACACCTCCAGCCTGGTCCAGAGGACATGTCGAAAACTACAAAACTGATTCTCAAAATTTAAAAATGTAACAAGAAAAGCGGTTTACGAATAAACCCAAGACGAAGCTATGAATCATCGCTTTCAGATACACGTCACTCCGTCATCGTGAGAAAACTAGTCTTATTGCCACATTTGTCATCATTTTTCAAAATCTTACACCCCTCATATTCAAACAGGAAGAAAAAAAAAAAAATATGACAAATACAAAGCTTATAAGCTTCGCCGGAACTATAAATAACACGATGCTATTTTTTTTTTCATTTCTTTTTTTTTTTTTTCTTCTCTGCTTTTTACGTAAGATGAATTTTAACGGAATTTTCGCGAAAGGAAAATCGAGATGTTTTATTTCCTTCGCGCTTTTCCCCCTGGAAAAGAATTTTCAACGATAATTTTCGTAAAAAACATTCGTGGCAAATTCCAATCAAACCGGAACGAAATTCGAAGAAATGAGAAATGTCTTCTTTTTTTTTCTCTCTCTCTCCCTCTCGTTTTCCTTGCCGTTCGCTATAAAACAAAGGAAATGCGGTAACAATAAAAACAAGACTTCAAAGAACCAGGCAGATTGTTTTTTTTTTCTTTCCCTTTTCCCTTTTTCTCTCCTGTCACCATTTTCCAGATTAGACAAACAATTTTGCACCTTGAAAAACAAATGTTTTTTCAAAAAAAAATTGGAAGAAGCCGGGTAAATGAGGCTCTTATGAGAGAACGTCACTTATTCAGGGAAAAGCCAAGGGCGGCGGCGGCGGCTCTGAAGGAAATTTGATCATAAACTGAACATAAATTTCCATTTCGGTGGCGAATTCACCTGCTATCCTTGAAAAAGTTTTTTTTAAAAAGGATTTCGGGGGTTTAATCAACGGAAAAAAGGACGCATCCTCTAAATCCTATTGTAACGTTATTTTTTACACCACGGAGGTACTGCCGGTTAAAGTTTTACTTTCTCCAAAACCTTCCGACCCAAATTCGTTTAAAGTAAATTAATTTAACTTCCTCCTTTTCCACTCGGATCTTAGAAAAGTTCTTTCTACCAAACATTCCAGGGAAATCGTTTTCAGCTAGAACACCAAACTACGGAACTACTCTAAAGAATCCTATCCGTTTTACATTGCAATAAAAATTACAAATCTCATTCTTCTCACAACGCCGTGCTGAACCGCTAATGTTCAATATTCCAAAGCTCAAGAGAAAAAAAAAAAAATTCAAAAAAAAGAGACTTACCCCGATGTGGCTTGCTGATCGAACTCCGGCCATGACTGCCTCCTCCGGCAAAACATGAGAGGCGTCCGCACCGGCCTCTGATGGCGAAAGGAACCGACCCTGCGAGGTGTCGTCGGTACATCAAGACTTCCCGATCCCGGAGGGCACTCGATCGTCCTCCTCCTGACCCTCGGAAAAGGCGACGTCGTCCCGGGAGGCGGGACCACTTTCGGGAAACCATGAACCGTGCTATTACTCCCTGTCGCGATCACATTTCCCGTTGATGCACTTCGACCGGATGACGCATTAATGTGTTCCGACGGATTGATGTCCGTATAATTTCCGCCCGATGAATTGTCCCGACTTAATGAAAACCTCTTCGGGCTTAAGGATAAACTCGCAACACCGCTTGATACATATTGCTGGAGCGAGTTGAAGAAACTCATTGTTTTCAACTTTTACATGACGGTGAGGTTTTTATTCGTTCATCTGGAAAAAAGAAAAAAAAAAGAATGTATTAACGCTCGGTAATGAATTTTTCGATTATTCAATCAATAAAATAAACACGCAAATAAATAAATAAAACGTGTGAGACCGATCATCATCACGTTTAAATTTCCAAAAAGTGATCTAATTATGAAACACTTTGCTGAGATTTCAACAAAAAATTAATAATTGGATGTTGTTTGGAACTCCCGCTCACTTTTTTTCCTTCTAAATTCGATTTTTAGAATTTTTGAAATATTTAAATAACAAAATAAAGCTCCTTTTTTTTATGTAAATGATAATAATCCAGCAATTCCAAATTTTTTTTTAATCACTCCGGGCGGGAAATGAACTTTCCCGCCCGCTTAAAAAACGAGAAAATTCATTTCCCGCCGTCGTAATAAAAAATAACTTACAAATCAGGCATGGAGGTGGCTTGCAGGCCTCGACTGGTCAGTGGTCACGGCCCTCACTTCGTTCAGGCCGTAAACCCCAGTCTCGGCCTGCAATACGCCAACTGCATACCTGATATATAGTATACTATTTTTTTCCTTTTCACAATCTCACCAGCTAAGCTTTATAGATTTTTTAGCTCTTGTAAGAAGCATATAAAAAGATCAGGGCAAAATAGTATATTGTTAACCTAGGGTGGAAAATGAATAGGGTTGTTTCACATAATTAAATTGAATTTTTGGTTGATGTGACGCAGATGTCCAGATTATACATAATTTTTATATATAATCATATATAAATTATATATAAATTAATCCAGCATACATCCAGCAGAAAACTTATACTTATTCCTTTTTAAAAATTTTTAATTTTTTAAAGGACGTGTTTAGGCCGAGACATTCACAGTCACGTGCCTTTTATTATTCTGAACTGCATCCGAACTAGTTCCAAAGTTTGCAAGTGGTTTACATTAGCGACTTAAAATTTCGATTTTCCTCAAGTTAAATTTGTGTAAAGGATAACGTTCCGAACGTTCGATTAGCGTAGGCTTTTGTCTGATTATTATTCTGTTTTATGATTTGGTCGGGAACATAAAATATAAGATTATGAAAGCTTTATTCAACAAATTTATATAATTATATATGAATTATGTATAAATTATATATAATTTATACATAATTATATATAATTTATACATAATTATATATAATTTATACGTAATATAATTTATATATAATTATATATAATTTATGTCATATAATTATATGATCTGTTAATTAAAATTGCTGAAAGGTATGGAGTCAGAGGATTAGCTGGCAAACTTCTAACTTCTTACTTGAGAAACCGTAGTCAACTGGTTCATTTGGTGGGGTTTCCCAGCTCTAGATCTGATTTAAAGTTTGTTAGAAACTGGGTCCCACAAGGGTCTATTTTGGGCCCTTTTTGTATTTATATTGTACATAAACCATCTTGTTAAAAGCAACGTTGCTTTTGCAGACGACTTTAATGTCCTCATTGCTGCTGTCTCCTTCGAAACCTTAGAAATAAATGCTAACATTCACGTAAACGAGCTTGTCCAAAACCTTTTAGATTTAAAACTGATTACCAATGAAAGAAAGACAGCCGCGATGCTTTTTAAACAGCCTAATAACAGTGGTAATGAAGTATGGCCTGCAATCTTTATTGATTCTTCCATTATTGAATATACTACATCCACTTCTTTTCTGGGGTTAACAATCGATGAAAAACTTAAATTGGATTGCCAAGTAAATGAACTTAATAAAAAATTATGCTCAGCAATATTCTTAATAAAACGGATCTCCAAGATTATCGAAAAAAGAACTGCTTTAAGTATATTCAATGCATTTATACAAACTCGAATTTCGTATGGTATTATACTGTGGGGTTTTTCAAATAACAACATAAACCGAGTGTTCAAGCTGCAGAAAAGGGCACTAAGGTATGCGTTGGGGCTTGGCTACAAAGAATCATTACATCAGCATTTCCGTGACAATAACATCCTAACTGTCCCTGCCATGTACATCAAAGATTGCATAATTTTCGCTCGGAAAAACCCCAATAAAATAACAAGATTGGGAGACAATCATTCTTATAATACCAGACATAAGGACAAAGTCTGTGTGCCGGAACATAGGACTGCCCGTTTTGAACAGAAGCCATCCTATGTAGCTGGCAAATTTTACAATGAGCTTCCACGTCCGTCATTGCTGAGACTGGTTTTAAGAGAGAACTGAAGCAGTATCTTGTACAAAAGGACATATATGAGCTTGCTGATTTTCTCTGATCTCTATTTTTTGGAATAGAGGTGGATGAGAGATACGAACCCATTACAGATGAAAACCATCCGGTTTATGTGAATAAACGTTCCCTTTTTAAGAAATTAGAGATTGGAAAAGACCAAGAGCTAATGAAACAACATTTGGGAAAGTATGTGGTGTTGAATTTGAATTTCGCAAAAGTCGGTGCTATTAATTCTACAGACGATTTAAATCATGCTTTTAATGGTATTGTGCTAGGACTTTTTATGGAATATTGTAATCTTTTTGAAAACAGTAAAAGCTTGAATGATGCACAAAAAAAAAAAAAAAATGTATGAGTTATGCAGATAAGTTATAAGATAATGATTATTATATAAAATATTTTGGTCGGTGGTCAGTGAAAAGAAGTCGATGTGTATTATAAAAGACGAGTAAAAAGAAAAAGCGTCTGAAGTAGAGAGTAGGGTGAGTCGAAAAACGCGGATTTTTGAATTTGAAAACTCCTGATATGGGAATCGATGCCTTTTTATAACACTATTAACCCTAATTTTTTTTCAGATTTTTAAACGACATTTTGAGGTGCCGCAATGGCCTTGAAATTTCCAAAAAGCCCATTTGAGGACCAAAAATGAAAATTTTTTTTCGCACAAAAGTCCGTTGTTTCCTATCGGAGATTTTGCGTAGAATACGAATTTGATGTCAAAAATTCGCTTTGGTGCGCGGTTTTTGAGCCACAGACAGAAAGCCATAACAACATTTTCAGAATTTTGGAATCCGGCATGTGGCTCAAAAGCCGTGCCGTGCATCAAAAATAATTTTTGACTTCAAATTCGTAATCTACGCAAAATTTCCGATAGGAAACGACGGTCTTTTATGTGAAAAAAAAAATGTTCATTTTCGGTCCTCAAATGAGGTTTTTGAAAATTTCAAGGGCATTGCGGCACCTCAAAATGTCGTTTAAAAAATTTGAATAAATTTTCAGCTGTCTTTTGATTGGTCGGGACGGAACGTGGTTCTAGAAGTTTTTATAACCTCATGTCAATTTTTTTTTAAAAAATGTCCGTTTGGCTGAAAGTTTAATTAGTTTATTCGATTTCTAATACGATCCACAATTCTTTATAGACTGGGCGAAATCGTCAAAAAATCGCTTGCAAGCGGCATTTCATATAACATTTTGTTAACCGGTGTTTCTAGGGTAATTCGACCCCGCTGATTACGATTTTGCCGGTTAACAGTCCGAAAAATGGACCCAACACGCAGAATCCAAGATGGCGGCTCGAAAAACACTACTTTTCCGCATTTTATTTAAATAACATCCTCCGTAGTTATTTTTTCACGTGATAATAATCTTCCACTGAGTAATTCGATCCTTCTAATTACGAATTTGCTGCTTAACAGCCCAAAAAACCCAACTCAGTGCGCAGAATCCAAGATGGCGGCTCGGAAAACTCAAAGTTTTTGCTTTTTATCGAAATAACTTCCATCGGTGTTATTTTTTTACCTGATAATCAACTTGCATTGAGTAATTTGACAATGCTAATTACGAATTTGCTCAAAAAATGTAACCAAGATGGCGAATGAATCCAAGATGGCGGCTGTATAAAACCTGCACTTCTGGATTTTTTTTCGGAATAACAAAATTAAAAAATTAAAAAATTAAATTATGCGTGGAATTCAAGTAAAGACTCGGATTTCTTACATCTTCTTGTGATAATATTCTTTTTATTACCTTAGAACATTACTACAATAAATTCTAGAATTGTGCAGTCCTTTCTGATGCCACATCGATATTATTAGTGGAGTAAGTGGACTTGGAAGGTCAGAATTAAAAGAAGTATATTAGTGATCAATTATACGAATTATAATTTTGCTTAACAATTTTTTGTAAAATATGGGATTACATGATTTTGGTCAACTGAAATGTACTTTAGTTTCTTCATCTAACTAAATAAGAATTTAAGACAAAATTAAATCATGAGTTGTTTTAACTTACGAAAAAAAATTTGTTGCTTTTTAATTTTCCAAAATCGATTAGATCAGTAAAGTCACTCTTGTTAAGTGTAACTATTATCTTTTAAAATTGTTTTAAATGATTAGTATTCGTGAAAGGCATGAGAAGAAATGGCTTAACTTAAAACTTTTTCTCCTACTAACATAAATTCCTACATGGTTTTAGTTTAGATGAAGGAACCAAAGCACATTTCAGCTGGCAAAAATCCTGTAATCTTTTACATATTTTACAAAAAATTGTCGCGCAAAATTATTATTCATGTAATTAATCACTAGTATCCTTCTTTTATTTCTAACCTTCCAAGCCCACTTATTTCATCATTAATATCGATGTGACATCAGAAAGAACTGCACAATTATAGAATTTGTTGTAGTTACGTTGTCCCTACGAAAAATATGACCAGGTCAAAAGTTCTCAAATATGTACCCCTTAATGGTCAAATATGGCTAAATAAAATTAGGAGCAACTAAAAATGGCCAAAAATAATCATGCAAAAAAAATTTTTTTTTCCTTTAACCAAAAATGATCAAGAATAATCATTCGTAATCATTTCTGGTTATTTTCAATTTCAATCAATCGGAATTTTTTTTTTTTGCGTGAACATTTTTATTTTTTCTAGTTTTATTCGGTCGAATTTGATCATTAAGGGGTTATCTTAATATTTGACGACTTTACACCTGGCCACATTTTTTTGTAGGGGTGAAGTACCGAAAAGCATGTTATCACAAGAAGGTGTAAAAAATCCGAGTATTTACAGACTAACATCTTGAATTCCAGGCATAATTTAATTTTTTAATTTTTTAATTCTGTTATTCCGAAAAAAAATCCAGAAGTGCAGGTTTTATACAGCCGCCATCTTGGATTCATTCGCCATCTTGGTTACATTTTTTGAGCAAATTCGTAATTAGCATTGTCAAATTACTCAATGCAAGTTGATTATCAGGTAAAAAAATAACACCGATGGAAGTTATTTCGATAAAAAGCAAAAACTTTGAGTTTTCCGAGCCGCCATCTTGGATTCTGCGCACTGAGTTGGGTTTTTTGGGCTGTTAAGCAGCAAATTCGTAATTAGAAGGATCGAATTACTCAGTGGAAGATTATTATCACGTGAAAAAATAACTACGGAGGATGTTATTTAAATAAAATGCGGAAAAGTAGTGTTTTTCGAGCCGCCATCTTGGATTCTGCGTGTTGGGTCCATTTTTCGGACTGTTAACCGGCAAAATCGTAATCAGCGGGGTCGAATTACCCTAGAAACACCGGTTAACAAAATGTTATATGAAATGCCGCTTGCAAGCGATTTTTTGACGATTTCGCCCAGTCTATTATTTTTTCTTCATATTGACATGGGTAAGTTTCATGGGTTAAGTGAATTTCTAGTACCGCGTTCCGTCCCGACCAATCAGAGAGCCCTCATTATGTTGACGGTTTTCTCCTTCTAGGCTCTCTAGTCTGAAGTGGTAGTGCATTGGTTGAATGACACTTTATTCCATTATCTTGAAGAATTTTGTTTTTGATTAATTTGGTAAGGCAATGTGCTGTAACTTTTACTCAATCACCATAATAATGAGGATCTCTTTCAATCCTTTTATTGGTTGTGTTGAACTATTTCAGTTTTGAGTAATTCTTGACAAAATCTGGTCTTTTTCATATGTTCTGTATGTTGATGTAAATCCTTATTATATTTATTCTCTGACACCTCTTCTGATCATCAGTGTCGAATAGGGTGGGCCGAAAAAAGCCAATTTTCGAATTTCAAAACGCCTGATATGGGAATCGATGCCCGAATACTATTAACCCTAATTTCCTTTCAGATTTTTTTAAGGTCATCTTGAGGTCGCGCAACGACCTTGAAGTTTTTGAAAATCCCATATAATGGCAAAAAATAATTCTTTTTGGTGAAAAAAGTATCGCTTCCTATCGGAAATTTTGCGTAGATTACGAATATGATGTCCAAAATTCATTTTTGTGTACAGTTTTTAAGCTAAAAGAAGAAGCAACCTAAAGTATTTTACTGTTTAGAAAATTGGCTGAAAGCTCAAAAATTGAACACTTAAAATGATTTCTGACTTCATATTCGTAATCTACGCAGAATTTCTGATAGGAAGCGATACTTTTTTCAGCAAAAAAAAATTCTTATTGTATATTATCTGTAGCCGACCTATTTGGCGGCATTTAAATCAAACAGTGAATTGCCATGCCATCTAGCGTAGTTCAATAGAACTACGCTCGATGGACGTGATTCACTGCTCGCGCAGGGCTGTCGAGCCGAGCCCTCAGTCCGATATTACGCTTCAAAAGGAAAGAACGTATTATGACTCGTAACCTAGAAATCTGAAGGTCAAAGGGACATCGATATATATCTTCTAATCTTATATATAGGCTTTTCAAAAACTTCAAGGTCATTGCGCGACCTCAAGATGACCTTCAAAAAATCTGAAAAAAATTACGGTTAATAGCATTATAAAAAGACATCGATTCCCATATCAGGCGTTTTCAAATTCAAAAATTCGCTTTTTTCGAACCACCCTAGTGTCGAATATAGGAAAATCAGAAGGACGAAATCAGTCCCAATCAATTTTTCAATCTGGTATTATTACTTTTTGGATTAACTCAAAAAAATATTGTGCAAATATTTTCTGAAACAAAAAAAACAATAAAAATATTTTTTGAAATCTTCGTCAACATTTTCAAAATATTTTTTATAATTATTTAACGGGAAATGGATCTGAATTATAAGAAAGCCACGATTATACTGTATATTCGTGATTCGTGATTGAGGCCCATTTCCCGTTAAATAATTATAAAAAATATTTATCAGGATTGAAAAGTCTCATCTTATTAATTGATCAATCTTGATTAGTATAGCCGCAACAGGAGTCTATTTTGATTATGGTGTCACCAGAAATGCAACGGGTGAAATAATAACGGATTAAATCGGCTACTGAACATTCTAAACATCAATAATATCTGTTCTCATCTTCTTTTTTTTTATATTTTTTTCGAATGAATAAATAAATAAAAATCCTCTCGTAAAAAAACGTTTTGAAAAGGATGAGAGTTTGTTTGAAAACAATTTAAAAAAGTGTCACTTTCAATTACATTGCCTCTTTAAAATATTTATTCGGTGTATTTTAGGTTATTGCCTTTTCCAGTTTTTTTTTTCCTTTTTTTTGATGATTATTATTGAAATGTTTAAAAGATGGGAATCTAAAAAAAGAGTTGCGAGTTTCTCTCTCACGAAAGCTTTTTTCGATTACAGCTGCAACGTTTTAAACATTTTTTTTTGTGTTTTTGACACATTTTTTGTGTAGCAATTTGTGTTTGTTTCTCAGTAGCAAGCAATCATAATGTCCAAAAAAAGTTCAATCAAAATCAAACAATGCCCGGAATCGAAATTAGCCGCTGACTGAAAGATGTAAGAAATGGAAGGTCAATAAGCGCAAACAGAAAAGGAACATAACATTCCGAAAACCACGTTGTTTTACAAAGTCATGGGACTTTCACCAGAAAATAATAAAAGATGGGAGCACAGACAGTTTTATCTGCTGTTGAAGAGTTGTTAGTAGCTTGTATCAAAAATTCTGTTCATTTGAACGACGTTCAATGTGCAGCAGAGCGGTAACGTGAACAACGTTTCGATGAATGCTTCAAACCGAAACGACGAGACAATGAGCGGTAACGATCAGCAACAGAACCAGAACGATCGGAACCAGGTCAACGTACTAGGACCGTTAGGAAATCTTTACTCCCTTTCTACAACTTAAAGCGTAATCCTTTTTTTTTTTTGCTGTTGTTTTTTGTGTTGTCAGATGTGTTAATTCCATTTTTTTCTTCGTTTCAACGCAGACCTACTCGTCGCGGAACAAGAGGAAGAATTACAACATGAGGAAGAGATGGAAGAGGTGGAAGTGGGGGTTAAGGAGGTGTGCTCCAAAAACAATTAACAACATAAATTGCCACCAAATAGTATTTCATTTATAGTTTTTAAGTGATATCGGGTCATTCTAAAATTCAGGGCGAAGAACACCGAATACCAGAATAGGGAAATCGGTTTCGGCTAATTATGTTGCTTATATTTAGCAACAAGTTTGTTTACAAACATAAACAACGAAGATAAAAATCATACTTAACCGAAACCGATTTCCCTATTCTGGTGTGCGGTATTCTTTGAAATTAAAGGATTTTGTTATTTGTGTACGTGCATATGAAAACCTCCCACTTGTACAATCCGGATAGTTTATTCGAAAGACTTATTTGTTTACAAAAGGTTTAAAAAACAAAACATACTATCCGGATAGAATAAGTAGGAGGTTTTCATATGCACGTACACATTTGGATTTTTTATTTAGAAGTGTTAAACAAAATTGAATAAAGAAAATTTGAAGATTCCCCAGTTTTACCAATATACGAAATAATTCATGTTAAATTCTTTCTTTCTTTTTCGGCATAATCAGGACATGAAGCCCTATGACCTGGCGCCTACCTTTACCAAGTTCGGTTTCTGGTGTAAGGTTTAGGAGTTACTACGTCATATCCCTTAATGTATCGAGTAAGACGCACTCATATCGCAAAGGTATTTTACGAATGAGCGGGACCTACTTTATTTAGACAGATAATCCTAACCCTGTGACACATCGGTCTTCTTCACACGATACACACATGAGTATCAGAGGTGAATGCTGGTGGAAAAAATCCTGACTGAAATCAGGTTCGAACCAAGACTCCACACGATCATTCGTTTCGGAGTCGAACACGCTCGCCACTCAACCGGCGTCGTGTCTTTCATGTTAAATTAAAGATTTTTATTTGATTTTCTTTTGTTTGGGAAAAGCCTTCTGGAAATTCCTAAATCCAGACGGCTTTAGGCCTTTTATACTCTCTAGCTGTTCGCCACGAGAGTACCAGTGGGAGTCCCAACTTAAACATTAAACATGTTGCGGCTTCCTAGATCGCAGCGCCGCCAGTGGCTAATTTTAGAACTAATTTTTGCATAGTTAAGCGGGACATGATCGGCATAGGAAGTTTCCGGACCTGTCCAATTATCTGTCTAAATGTGGTTTCTTATCGGAAATTTTCCGTAGATCACAAATCTGAAGTCTTTTTTTTTTTTTTTCTAATATCTGGCCCGATGGTTAAGGTAGAAACCAAAATACGAGTGAAACAGAAAACTTGCTGTTTTGTCACTGTACCAGATATAAAGAAACCATGGCCGTGAAAAAAACGGACTTCAGATTTGTGATCTACGGGTCCATGAGGGGCTTTTTTCGGCTTTACCGAAAAATATTGATAATTGACTTGGCTTACCAAATTTACCTAAAATAACCATTAGGGTGGATCGAAAAAAGCGAATTTTTGAATTTGAAAACGCCTGATATGGCAATCGATGCCGTATTGTAATACTATTAACCCTAATTTTTTTCAATTTTTTGAAGGTCATCTTGAGGTCGCGCAATGACCTTGAATTTTTTGAAAAGCCCATATAAGGGCAAAAAATAAGGATTTTTTTTTTGCTGAAAAAAGTATCGTTTCCTATCGGAAATTTTGCGTAGATTACGAATATGAAGTCCAAAATTCATTTTTGTGTACAGTTTTTAAGCTGAAAGAAAAACCAGCCGAAAGTATTTCAGCGTTTAGAAAATATGCGTAAAGCTCAAAAACCGCGCACTTAAAATGATTTTGGACTTTATATTCGTAATCTACGCAGAATTTCCGATAGGAAACGATACTTTTTTCAGCAAAAAAAAAATCCTTATTTTTTGACCTTATATGGGCTTTTCAAAAAATTCAAGGTCATTGCGCGACCTCAAGATGACCTTCAAAAAATCTGAAAAAAATTAGGGTTAATAGTATTACAATAAGGCATCGATTGCCATATCAGGCGTTTTCAAATTCAAAAATTCGCTTTTTTCGATCCACCCTAATAACCATAATGGTACAGTAGTCATTTTGCTTAAGTAGCACCTTGCTGCACACTATAGGCAATCCGTAAGAAGCGTTTTTAGCAAAAAAGTATACTCAAAGTATATCACGGATAAAACGCTATTAGTATTTGTTACCTGGATTTTTTCAGGTAAAATTGTTATTGTGATAATTACATATAAAATAGTAAATTTTACTTTAATGATAGTCAATATTACAATTAAAATTGTATATTTGACAATTTTACATGAGTAAAAATTACTTGAAAAATTTAGTAATTCTGTAAAAATGAAATAATGTAAAATTAACGATAATATAGTAAAGTTTAGTACACTTAAAGTACAATATGCCAATAAATAAAAGATTGATTCTTAGTGAAAAATGCTCAATACTTTTTGCCCAAGTATTTTTGGACAGTGCTTAACTTATAAGGGGTATCAGTACAAAAAAGACTACTGTATATTACAAAATCATGATGATCTGTTGCCAGTGGTTCTTATAATCAAATACATCCTCGCTAATGAAAAAGGGGAAGTGTTTCTTGTTTGCAGGAAATTAGATATTATTCATTTAGACTTGCATATGCACGCGTACAAAATAAAAGGTGAAGGTTCGTACTTAAAGTTATTGAGAAATTTAATTTTGTACACGGGAGCACTTGCCAAATAGTTACATCAAACAATGGATGTCAGTATATAGCAAGTCGAGAACTTTTTTTAAAAAAAAAAAGACTAAGGTCATAGCTTGATGAATTAAAAGTAACTCATATTACGAATATTCATTTACCTGAATTGTAACAGAAATTTGGTCAAAAAGATTAGTTGTATAGGTTAAAAAAATAAAAGAATTCCTTTTTCGTCAAATCATACTACGTATGATCACCAGTATTTTTAAACTGTAATATAGTCATCTTACTCAAGCTCCAAAGAGAAAAAAAAAAGAATTACAATATTTGATTTTCCTTAATTGTTGGTATTGAGATAAATTTTAAACAAATGTTATTTTTAAATCAAATTAAATTCTATCTTATGTATTTATTTTCAAATTGTGTCATTGTATTAAAAATAATTTTAGAAAAAAAAACTGTAATATAATCCGAATATTTTGAATTATTATTGTATTATTTACATTCTATATTATCGTAAAATATACGGTAAATCCATTTTTAGCATTTCCTACAAAAATAGCTATAGTAAATTTTACTTTAAATCCAATATTTTGTCCGTTAAAACTATCTTCTTTTTTGACTATACCTAAGGTCAAATTCACAGTTAATCGATTTTAATTGTAAAAACTACATTATAAAAGCCAGGTAGAATTCACCTTAATAACGTAAATTTTACCGTAACACACGGTTTTGATCCATAAAAACTATTAAGAAGCATATGGTTTTTTTTTACTAATAGTGTAGTGGTAAAAATTACTAATAGTTCAGGTAGATGTATAATCACTAATAAGCTATTAGTAATTTTTACCTTTATTACGGTTAAAATTACTAATAGTGTTTTATCCGTGATACTCAAATCATATAAAAAATATACTCAAAGTATACTCGATTATACCTTTTTATTTTTTAAAAAGTCGAAGTTTGGCCATGTCCCGCAAAGCCCCGCAAAACGAGGCTTTGGGAAAACGACTACATTAAAATGCAGATATTTTTAGAATGGGTTTGATTTACTGGCCCGTACTGACAAACAATTTATCGGGGAGTCGAAATCAAAATCGGCCTTATGGACCCTCCTCCTTTCCAATAAGAAACCACATGCGCCAATTTAGGCGGACTGTAACGTCCGCACTATACTTAGCTTATGGGCGTGGTGTGCAACGTCCGTGGATTGGCGGACATTTTTTTTGTAAAAGAAAAAATTGTCGATTTTTTTTCTCTTATGGCGATTTTCGGAACTTTAAACCCAAGTCGCCACCTTTCGCGAAACCTTTCTCATCGGGATCCCGATAATATATTCCAAATGCACTACGTCAATCATCAGTGCCATCTTGCCGCGGGCAAGCGACGCGACGTCCGGGTCAAAGACAAAGTCAAAGTCAAATAAAATCAGTTCTGGACGCTATATTCTTGTCGAGTAAAAAAACTTCACAAAGATTCGGGTTTATCAGTACAGAGCATTAAGCAGAACCGTTTTCGGGGTTAAGTGATTTGAAATCCGAAAATTTCCAAAATCAGGGACACCCTAACATTGATGCCTTCCGTATATACGTCCGGCTCGATTTCTCCTCAAAACAGTAAAAAACTGTTACCAACTTCAATTTTAATAGGTTCACATAAGCCTCCCGCGGCCTAATACCGTACGGGAAAACAAGGGAAGCTTTCCTGATACTCCCGCAATGCTCGTCACGTTATCCAGGAGGAAATTATTTCCCTGCTAGCAACATCTGCACTTACTAGAAAAAAGAAACAACAAAACCGGTATTACCTCACAATGTGCACCAGACGAAATCCCTACCCCTTTGAGCGCGCGTTTATTTTTATCCTCTTTTATTAAAAAGTCTCTCCTTTTTTTTCCTATTTTCCTCTCTTTAAACTGCATTTTGTTTCAATTTGTTTTTCCTCTTTTGTTCTTTTAAAATTAGGTTGAGTTACGGTCGGCACGGTCTGATTCTCGAGCTTTTTCTCATCTTTTTTCTTCTTCCGGGAAAGGAAGTACAGCGTCGAGTACTTTCCCTCCAAAAAAAAAAAAAAGAAAACAAGGCGGGCATTTCGTTTTCCGTTTCGCCTGCTTCAAAAAAATAAAGAAAAGGAAGAGAAGAAAATCGATAGGTAAAAAGCGGGTCTTCGCAGCTGTTTATAAAAAAAAAAGAAAAAGTCCCCTCCTTCATTTTCGCATAATTTAAAACGTTCGGAAAGAAAAAAAAAATCTAAAACGCTCAAGATAGTCAAAATCATTTCCTATTGAAAATGGAAACGTTTTACAATGAGATGGATTTGATTTCGAGAGTTTCGGATCGAAATTGTAAATGATTCCTTGTCAACTCAAAGACATGTAAACAATAGAGTTGATACTCCTTCAGGTGACATCTGCGCGCAGCATCCAAAACGTTTATTACGGAAAAAAAAAATTAATAAATAAAAAAAAAAAAAAAGAACTTCAAAGATAAATGACAAAGCAAAAGAAATCGATCACGACGAAATATGACGTGGATCCTTTCTCTCTCTCCCTCCCGGCCCCATCTTAAAATGACAAAATAGAATCGGGTAAAGCACCCGGCGGAACCTTTCCTACCGGAATTGTTACATCATAAAACGATATATATAATGCATGTAGTTGGCATGCTCCGATATAAATTTTCCAGAGAGATTTCAGCCCCCATCTCGCAAAACTAATTTAAGTGTGAATAATGTATGTTAACGTATTAACGACAAGTTAAAACTTGGACGTCCGTCGTCGATTGAACCGAGTCAAAATTATCCCCCCCTTGGTCGCACTTCCATCGGCGTAAAAAAAAAAAATAGAAAAAAATAAAAAATAAAAATTGAGTTCTGGTTTGTTGCCCTTAAGCACATTAAAAGTAATTTCATCCTTCGAAGCAAGATATTCGACATCAAAGTTAAGACGGATTTGAATCTACTTAACGTCGTCGTATTCCTTCCATCTTAGTGAGAGAGAGCTAGCTCCCTTCAGGCGTTACCAAACAAAAAGGGAACGTTTCCTTTTATTTTGACTTTGAATTTCATATTTTCACCTTCACCATTAAAAATAAAAACGTGCAGAAGAAGAGAAAAAGGAGGGGAAGGGGAAAGAGGGAGGGAGGGGGGAAGCATTGTTGGAAGGTTTTCTCTGGAATAAACTACATTTGGAAACATGAATGAACTGGAATGCTTGCATTTTTTTCCGTTAAAGAATTTCGTTGCCCCGTCGATTTTATATTAATGAAAATTCCTTGATAAAATCTGTAACGACGGGACTTTTTTTTTTTTTTTTTTTTTGCTGTTGTTTGTAGCAAAAAAAAAAATTTTAGGTTCGCAAAAAAAAAAAAAAAACTTCTGTTCATGAGCACGTCTGACCTTGATCGAATTTTCGTGTCCCAAAAGAGAAGCTGACAATAATAGACCTAATTGATTTTCACCTTACATTTTCCCTTCTTTTTTTTATTAAAAAAAAATAATAATAAAATGTGTTTACTTTGTAAATAATTTTCAGATTTCAAATTAAAAAAAAAAAATGTTTGTTTTAATTATGATTTGGTTAAAATAAAAACATTCCAAATGACTTTCTGCCAGTTGGGAGGTTTTCATACGGACGTACACATTTATTTTATTTTATAATCTTCGTTCGGGTTTTTTTACAAGTACGTAAATGGTAAATAAACATCCTCCATTTCTAATCTCCAAATTTTATCTTCGATGATTTTTTGTTTTTATTTTAAAAGGAAAAATCTCAGGGCGATCGAACACTACTTGCAAAATTTTTACGAAATGGAATCTGATCTTTTTTCCTTCGGGCCACAGTGGTCCGGAAAAAAAATAAATAGTCAAAACTCATCCCCAAGTCTGTGAGAAACTTAAAAAGAAGATGAAGGTGTCAAAAGCTTCGATATTTTGTGCAATTAAAAACCTGCTGCCTTTGTCCCAAAATTCAAAATGGTGGGCATAATATGGAAGCCAAAATTTTTAATGAAATTTCATGAATATTTATTTTTAGGTGTTTTTGGGGCTGCCGATTTCACATATAAGATAATCATTTTAAAATTCAAGATGGCGGACTTAGTACGGCGACAAATGTAAAAAAAAGTTGAAGTTGTTAAATTTTCACGAAAATTTGTACCAAGGGGTTTTCGAGGTCGCTGAACTCGAATCCGCTAATAGTTTTCTAAAATGTTTTTAGGGGACTCAATAAATCGAACAAAATTAATTTACTCGTTTTATGTTCGACATTCAGAAAACCGGTTTATGGATTCAAGATCAACGACCTCGAAAACCCCTTGGTAAAATATTTATTATATAAAATTAATATTCATGAAATTTCATTCATAATTAAAAATTTCGGCTTCCATATTTTGCCCGCCACTTTGAATTTTGGGGCACGGGCAGCACGTTTTTAATGCCACAAAATATCAAAGCTTTTGACACCTTCATCTTTTTTTAAGTTTCACACAGATTTGGGAATGAGTTTTGGCCATTAATTTTTTTATTCCGGACCACTGTGCGGGCTCTTTACTTTTATGTTTATTTAACGTATAAATAAACCTATTTGTATTTTAATTTACCATATTTAAAAATATTTCTAAACCCGCTTTTTTTTTTTTTTTTTTTTTTAAGCGAAGAATTTTATTCTTCCCAAAAAAATGCTGCCTGCTAAAAAACGTTTTTTGCCCTCCAGTGAAGATTTCCTGGCTACGAGACTGGCTTCCTTTAAAAAACCATCAACTCAGTCTTTCGATCAAATCAAATAGAAAACCCCTTAACATAATGACAAATCACACCGACACGGAGAATTCAGAAATCATATTCGATAAAATGATATATCGCTATGAAATAGGATTAACGTAATGCAAATCCATCAATATTAACGACACCAGGGGTGGTTGCGGATTACTTAATGGAAGGTACGATTATAAGGGATGAGAAAGTTGGGAATCAAATAGGTCGCCGGGATAACTTCTTCTGCTAATGATACAAACAAGGGAAAAACAAAAAAAAAAAAAAAAGAAAATGGGACTTTATTTTCCTTCGGACAGTAATTGAATAATTAAAACAAAAGGAAATCTTTATCGGCTTTTTTTTCTATCGTCCTCCACTCGAAAAAAAAAATTAAAAGCTTTTAACCGAGGTGCGACCCAACGGTACGATTTCGAAAAATTACTCGTTTAGAAAAGTATATAAAAATCTTTTAGGTTTCTAATCCGCCTTACATCTCTGCAAATAAAAAAAAAAGTATATAAAAAGCTCCGAGATTATCTCCGGGAGGTAATTTTCCTCGAAGCTCCGGCATTTTAGTTTCTTTTCTTTTTTTTCTTTTATTCCTTACATTATTTCGTACAAAATCATTTTTTCAATTTTTTTTTTTCATTAATCCTCCTATTACTCTCCTCCCTAATCAGAGATCCCTTCATCAATTTTGAAATGACTTCCTCCCTTTCGAAATTTAATCAATCGTAAAGGAAAAAAAATTTCTTTTCTTTAAATTTTAGAAAAATTAATATTTTTTCGAACAAAAAAAAAGCGCATATTTTTTTTTTTTTTAATTTGGTAAGAAGTTCAAGAAGTGAAGAAATAAAAATAAAAGAGTAAAAAGTTTGCCAGACAACTTGATACTTCGCTCAAGAAACGAAAATTATCCGTGAAGACGTAAAAGCCGTCGTGGGTTAAAATTCGCTCAGGGGAAAAAATCGGATTTTAGAAATTTTCGAAAAATTCTTACTCTCATGGGAAAAAAATATCCTTTCCAAAGATTCTATAGGACGGTAGAGATTCTCGTTCTTTTTTTTTCCAGTTGATTTAAAATTATTTATTAAACGAAGGGAAAAATATGAAGAAAAAAAAATTCTTTTCGTTAATTTTTTTCTTCACAAAGGAAAATAAATGGAGCAAGCTAATTGTTTTTTTTCAAAATCAATATTGGTACACTCAAAATTATCGCCCATTTCAAAATTAACTCCAATCATTATTTTTTTTTTTTTTTGAAAATTCTATTTAAACGTTAAAGTAAATTATTTAAAGGTTCTAGTTCGTTTACATAACCGGCCGGTTAGCCGGGCGGTGTACACATTTTAACGATAAAAAAATATGTTAAAAATTTTTTTTTAAATCCAATATTTTATACATGAAAACGGGGTCTAACTGCACCGAAATCGTACCCGAAACGTTTCGTTATGTTCAGAGATAAATTTCCATAATATTAAATGCAAGAACAACAGTTAATAGTTCTTATATTTGATAATATTTAATTGTTTTCGCAGAAAAAAAAAAAATGTTTATTTCCGAGAGACTAGTGCAGCGCTCTAGCGGTGGAACCACGAACTATTTCAACAACAAAAAGCAAAATGGCGTTTTATTTTTTTATTTCGAAAACATTAAAAAAAATTATCAAATTTAGGCAGAGTAAAGCCTTTTTCATACGTTTTCAATAACGAATCTTTACCTTTTAAACATAACAAAACGTTTGGCGCGGTTTCGGTGCGATCAATCTCATTTTCACGTGCAAAGACCGAATTTCAAAAAAAAAAATTAAACTTTTTTTTTACCGTTAAAAAATTTTCACTGCCCGGCTGACCGGCCGGTTATGTAAAGGAACTAGAACCTTAAGGTTCTAGTTGGTTACATAACCGGCCGGTCAGCCGGGCAGTGAAAATTTTTTAACGGTAAAAAAAAAGTTTAATTTTTTTTTTTGAAATTCGGTCTTTGCACGTGAAAATGAGATTGGATCGCACCGAAACCGCGCCAAAACGTTTTGTTATGTTTAAAAGGTAAAGATTCGTTATTGAAAACGTATGAAAAAGGCTTTACTCTGCCTAAATTTGATAATTTTTTTTAATGTTTTCGAAATAAAAAAATAAAACGCCATTTTGCTTTTTGTTGTTGAAATAGTTCGTGGTTCCACCGCTAGAGCGCTGCACTAGTCTCTCGGAAATAAACATTTTTTTTTTTCTGCGAAAACAATTAAATATTATCAAATATAAGAACTATTAACTGTTGTTCTTGCATTTAATATTATGGAAATTTATCTCTGAACATAACGAAACGTTTTGGGTACGGTTTCGGTGCAGTTAGACCCCGTTTTCATGTATAAAATATTGGATTAAAAAAAAAATTTTTGAAATATTTTTTTATCGTTAAAATGTGTACACCGGCCGGTTATGTAAACGAACTAGAACCTTAAGGTCTCTCAACAATTCATTTTTAATAGATTTTCCGAAACTTTAGGCTAAACCAGTCAAAACTTGGGGTAATGGGATTCAAAGGAGTTCATCAGCGATTTATGGAGAAGTTACTTAACTTCTCCATAAATCGCTGATGAACTCAATTATCGTTCATCGCTGATGAACTCATTTCACACAATTGCAATTCTGCCCCTGTAAGCTAAATGACCTCAACTGCATTTTATTAAATTTTGAGATAATGACAATAAAAACAATCGTAAAAAGTAAACAAATATTTTGTTTCTTGTATTCATAATGAAGATCGTCTTTTTTTCTTTTTATTTAATTCTTATTTAATTAAAAATAAGCATTTTTCCTCTTCTTATCTCACTATTTAGGTATAAAACGTAATTCGTGAGATTATAAGGATTCGATCGGTACCAAAATCACCCTTTGTTTACAAAAATGCAGTTGAGGTCGTTCCGCTTACAGGGGCAGAATTATACAATCACATTCATAATGATTTTCCTCATAAGAGTTTTGCGAAAAAAGAAAGAAAATATATCGCAGATTTTAAATTTATCATGACCAAATTTTTGTATGAAACAAAAATAATACTGATCTCTGAACTTCAAAAATAATACATTTTTTTGTATTTATGCATTAAATGCATAAATACAAAAAAATGTATTCTAAATAAATAATAAAAATAAAAATAAAAATATAAAAAATAAAAAAATAAAAATAAATACAATAAATTTTATTGTATTTATGTATTTATGTATATTATTTATTATTTATTATTAGATTATTATATTTATTATTTATGTATTTATTATTTATTATTTACATATTTATGTATTTATTGTATTTGTTGTATTTATAATTCATTTTTTGCATTTATTTTGCAAAAATATTATATAATTTTTGCATTATTTTTGATAAAATCAAGGTCCTTTGTGGGAATTTCTGGTTCCTTCGCTTTTTAAATCTCAAACGATTCAGCCGCAAATAAGAAGCAGAAAAAACAGGAAAAAAACATTAGGGAAAATGTCAACAAAGCGCAACTTCAAAAGAAGGTATTTCGAGGGGATTCGTCAATAGTTTTTTAAAATTATTATTCACTTTATCTTAATTTTTGTAAAATCATTACTTTTTAATTTTTTTTTAATTTTTTCAGTCCTCCACCATTGGGTTGAAATTGAAGTAATGCAAAGTTTCCCGATATGTTTAATTACGAAGATCGTATCCGTTAGGGCGGGTCGAAAAACGCGAATTTTTGAATTTGAAAACGCCTGGTATGGGAATCGATGCCTTTTTATTATACTATTAACCCTAATCTTTTTCAGATTTTTTGAACGACATTTTGAGGTGCCGCAATGGCCTTGAAATTTTAAAAAAGCCCATTTGAGGACCAAAAATGAAATTTTTTCGCATAAAAGACCATCGTTTTCTATCGGAAATTTTGCATAGATTATAAATTTTAAGTCAAAAATCAGTTTTGGTGCACGGTTTTTGAGCCACAGACAGAAAGTCATAACAAGATTTTCAGAATTTTGGCCTGGGATCCGACGTGTGGTTCAAAAAGTGTGCACCAAAAATAATTTGGACTTCAAATTCGTAATACGCAGAATTTCCGATAGGAAATGACGGTCTTTTACGAGATTGTATGACGGTCTTTATCGAGTTGGCAGAACAAGGAAATAGCCATGAAGGTATGTTAAAAAGTTGTTTCCATTTCCGATATTATTTCCGTTCGGGTCCCAGAAAATCAGCCGACAAAAAAAATTTTCGTTTTTGGTCCTCAAATGGGCTTTTTGAAAATTTCAAGGCCATTGCGGCGCCTCAAAATGTGTTTTACAAAATCTGAAAAAAATTAGGGTTAATAGTATTATAAACAGGCATCAATTCCCATATCAGGCGTTTTCAAATTCAAAAATTCGCGTTTTTCGACCAGCCCTAGTATCCGTATAGTATCGTTTTTAAAATTTAATTTGACTGTACCATTTTTCCACACGGTTAATCTTCTCTGTTTCCTAATCATGATTAAGGCCAAATACTTCTTAACATATCTTCAAAAATTAAAAGAGAAAAAAAATGGAGCTGAGCTGAGAAACCGAAAGTTTTGTCACAAGTTAAAAAATAAGTTTTGGCCAAAATTATATTTTAACGAAAACTCCAAAATTTATTTTATTTTTAACGGGATATGGATCATTTTATTAAGAAAATCACGATTATAAGTTCGTGAACTATATAAGATAAACATAAAATATCAATCCATATCCCGTTAAAAATAAAATAAAGATTATCAATTAGGATCGAAAATAAAAATATCTTAAAAACTCGAAAATTTAATTTATTCGAAAAAAATTTGAATGTTTATGTTTTGATTTTCAATATTTCCGAAAAAACGCTCGAGTTTTCGTTTAAATATCATTTTCGCCAAAACACAGTGGTCCCCAGACCTTCAAAATCTGGTCAAAACTACAATTTTTTCTTCGATCCCAAAATTAATTTTTTCGTTTTAAAGGATCACTTAATATCCCTTGATATGTATTATCGTAGATAAATCGTTAAACAAACCCCCGCTTTGGTTCCTTACGGTTCAAAAGTTAGCTCATTAAAATGGCGGCGAAAAAATCAAAAAATTACCTATTTTATTGGTTAATATTTAGCTTTATCTTAATCTGTATAAACTAAGGCATTTAAAATATTATAATGAATATTATACTAGCCCTCAGAGGTAAGCCCGATTTTTTCGGATTTGTTTAACACCAGAAAATAAATGTTTTTAATAACGAGGTTTCGCACGTATTATCCGATCGATTTTAGCGCACACAATTTGCCTGCTGCGTTATGCCACGAAATTATCCCTATTAATTGCTAATTAATTATGCAAATTTTTAAATGGTGAAAAAATTTTTTGCTACATTTTGCTCCTTTATTAGTAAACATCAAAATATTTTACGAAACGAAAAATCTCATTTAAAATGGCGCTTAATTTTTATCAAGAAACCTGAAATTATTAGTAAGGCGGTGAAAAATTCAAAATAAAAAAGCTCAATATTTACGTTAGATTTTCGTATTAAAAAATTATAAAATGAATTTAAAGAGGGTAGATTTGGCAAAGATGTTAGTACAAAATGGTAATAAAGGTCGGGAAAGAATCTGTTTGAATCAAAAAAGTCGATTTATTACCGAAAGAAGTCTTAAATTTACTAAAGCTACTAACTTCCTCCGAAACATTTAATTCGAATAAAGAAAACGCAAAGTAAGTTACTTGTGAATCGGAATCTGAAAATGAATAATAATTTATTTTTCATCCACTTTTTTACTCTCAATCATGGTTTCTTTAAAATTTTTAATGAAGTAAATGCCTAAAATTGCTATGCTTCAATATTTAGAATGGAATTTTTTTTTAGGCTCATTTCCGCCTTCAAATATCATGAATGTCTGAATTTTCGATATTTTTGCTGCTTAGAAAACAAAAATTACTCTTTAAAATACTTTTTTAGTCGAAACTCAATTGATCTGAGTACGATCAAAAAAGATCTATTATCATTTTTCATTTTTCAAACTTATTTAAGTGGCCACTCGAACTCCGGCATTTTGAATTATGAAAAAACCCTCATAATCTTTATCAGCTACTTTAGTAATGCATACATACACGTTTTGAAGCCTCTGAACTAAATATTTAGGTTTTGACCAGGTTTTGTCGGTCTGGGGACCACTGTGCAAAACTTATTTCTGATCTAGTGACAAAATTTTCGGTTTCTCAGTGTGTGATTGGTAAATTGTTCCAAGACCAAATGAATTACTAGAAGAAAGATACCTCTCATACCCCCATATATCACCCTCCGATATCTAGCAGCATTTCTTGAAAATTGCTTTTATTTTTGCAATTTCTTGCTTTCAAGCAATTCATAATATTTAAGTCTTCCAATCAAGAAACAAAAAATGATATAATAAAAATAAGTGAGTTAATGGGAGCAATTTCACGCCAAACATGTTCGGCAAACATGTTGAGAAATTTTTTCCTCAAAATGCAGAGGAAGCTCCACATAAGCAGTGACGCATTTTGAAGCATGTTGGGTGAAAATGTTTGTGTTTGATAAAAGTGGCGAATATGTTCGGTGAACATTTTGGACAAACATTTTCACATAACATGCTTAAAAAACCGTCACAGTTTATGTAAAGCTTTTCCAACGTGTCGGGGAAAAATATTTGTCCAGCATGTTCGCCGAAAATGTTTGGCGTGAAATTGCGTGAAATTACGCCCTATACCAACAATATTTACCCGATATCTTTACCTAGAATTAAGAAATCGGAACGAAATTTTCTACATAATAATAAAATTTACCGTATATGGTAAGTACATGATATTATACATACAAAATGTCCTTTTTAGTACGCTTTATAATACTTTCCGTCCTTTTTAGTACGCTTTAAAATATTTCATCCTTTTTAGTGTTTTTTTTTTTTTTAGAAAAGCAGAAATTTTGTTAAGTACATAAAAACATTGATAGGCATTTTTTTCAAACGCCAAAATATTTATTTTTCCATCTATATGGCCTTGTTCACTACTTTTTATACGACTTATTAGCTCTTACTAAAAAATTAAAATAAAAAAAATTAGCCGTACTGAACGAGTAATTTAAAAATTTGAAAGACGTTCTGAAAAGGTTAAAAATACGCACTAATACGTATAAATTAGGAAAGGTTAATTAATTAATTAATTAATTTTTTTATAGAATATCAGTAAAGAGGATAGATAATAAAATAAATACGTCACGTACTCCAATAAGTCTTCTATTAAGAATTAAAGAATTAATAAATAATTCTAATTCTTTAATTCTTTAATTCTTAAAAAATAATTAATTCTTTAATTCTTAATAGAATAAGACTTATTGGAGTACGTGCCGTATTTATTTTATTAATCAGTCTTCAGCGCTCATGTCAAAGAGAAAGAGGATAGATTTTATCTTCTCCCCGCAGCCTCGGAGATACATGAAAATATAAAAGATGATATGACTTTAAAGACCTTTGGAGGAAAAAGGTTAAACGCGATGAAAAATGCGATTGTAGAGTTGGGTCCGTGGTAGAATGGCGTTCCTGCAGAAAAATGCGGGAGGGTAAAATTTTTTATGGAACTTACAAACCTGACGTGTCCATTTTCTGCAATGTAGGGAAGTACGCAAATCAAAATAGATTAACGCCAACGATAGCAGTCGAAATACTTTCTTATTCAAACGTCTTCCAGGATCTCTATATCAAATTCTTAGATTATGCAATGAACGGGGTACAATAGTATATAATGTTTTCGCAGTTTGCTTTTCCATTTCACAGGGGCTATATAATTTTAAGAAATCTGTACGTCAGAGCCAAAAGGTTCAATATGCAAATTAAAGATGTCCGCTAAACGTTGTTAACCCATAACAAACGGCCATCTTTAATTTGCATATTGAACCTTTTGGCTCTGACGTACAGAATTCTCCAAGAAAAACCGAGTTGGACGAAACGTCACGGTTTTTATAATTTAAAATTCAATCGATTGTAATCTTTTTATTTTATAAAATATGTGTACGTCCACGTTAAAACCGGCCGATTGGCATTTGTCTTAAAGTTTGTTTTGCTTTGTTTACCTTCTTAAAAAAGCCTTCTAAAAAAACCAAAACAAACTAGGCGACATTTGCCAATCGGTCGGTTTTCATATGGACGTACACATATATGGTAAATCTGCACTTATTGTCAATGATGATGTTTTCATCTTCTTCTTCTCCCAAAGGCATGAAAACACCAAGAATATTATTATTGACTTTAAATATCAAGTAATCTTTATTAGTTTACAAATGGCATTGTTTACATTAAGCTCGTCGAATGTTTCCGAAACGTTCGGCAGCCATTTTGATGGGGTGATGCTCTCTTGCTACGGATTTCCTCTCACTCAGTTGGACGTGCGATACGTAGCAAAAAGCTACCTCGATAATATTAAAAAGGAATGTCGCTGTCTTCAAGAATAACGTACCAGGCAAAGATTGGACGAAATCATTTATCGCCAGGAATAAGGAACTGAGTATTCGAAAGGCGAAAAATATTTCGCTTTCATCATTTTAAGTGTTCGGTTTTTGAGCTTTACGCCGATTTTCTAAACACTGAAATACTTTAGGCTGTTTCTCTTTTAGTTTAAAAACTGTACACAAAAATGAATTTTGGACTTCAGATTCGTAATCTACGCAAAATTTCCGATAGGAAGCGATACTTTTTTCAGAAAAAAAAAATTCTTATTTTTTGTCCTTATATGGGCTTTTCAAAAACTTCAAGGTCATTGCGCGACCTCAAGATGACCTTCAAAAAATCTGAAAAAAAATTAGGGTTAATATACTACTTCACACTATAATATACACTATTCATCAGCTTTGTTTTGTTCATGGCATTCATTTGGCTGTGTTAGACGTTTTGTACAAAAAAAAGAAAAAAACTGACGGAAATAAAAAGGGTGCAGTTGAAGAAGCATCCTCATCAGACATTACATATAGGGAAAAGGAAGATGAAGACGAAGACGAAGACGAAGAAGTAAGTGGAAGTGAAAGTGAAGATGATTATGCAATGGAAGAAGAGGAAGAAAGTTTCCAAATTATTCCAGTATTTGAGGAAAAGGAAATCGGTATTGAAAATTTAAATAATTTAATAAGCAAGATACGTAAAGTTGTCAAAATTTTTAGGAGATCACCTACTAAAAATGATGATGCTCTTCAAAAGAATATTGAGGAATCGTTTAAGGGCAAAAATTTACAGTTGGTGTTAGACGTGAAAACTCGTTGGAATAGTCTTTTGGCCATGTTAGAGCGTTTTTTAGAGCTTATTGACAGCATTAGAAAAGCTCTAATTGATATTAAATCAGATATTTCTTTTTCTGAAGAAGAAATCAATTTACTTAAAAATATTGTTTTTGCCTTGCAACCGATTAAAGTGGCAGTCGAATCTTTATGCTCTCAGAAAATGAATTTAGCTTTAGCCGACGTAAGTTTGAAATTTATGCTCGATGAATTAGCTTCACAAAACAGTGAGTTAAGTAAATTACTGCTGGAAGCATTAATTAAAAGAATTTCAGAAAGAAGAACTGCTTATTCTGATGTCTTAACATATTTGTATGATCCCCCTAAAACAGTAAATAATAAAAATAAAGCTGCTAATTATGGGATTTTTAATATAACCAAAAAACCTAAAATTACTGAATTGATTTTAAAAATACTTGAAAGAAACTTTTATTCAAATAGTTCTGAGAATGACCCTGAAACTGAAAATGGGAATGAGAATGAGAATGAGGAAGAGTTTGATCTTGATGTAACACCTTCTGCTGAAATAACATCGAAGAATAATAAGATATCGTTAGAAGAAAAATTAAAAAAGGCTCTAAAGGAAAAAGTCGAATCCATCGATGCTGAACCGAATGTAGAAAAAGAAAGTAAGGATAGCTTGAGGAAAGTAATTCAAAAAGAAATGAGTTTTTATGAATCGCAAAAAAAAAGGGGAAAATATTTAACTCAAGTATTTGAATCTCTTCAAACTCTTCAGCCAACAAGTGTAGAATCCGAGAGAGCTTTTTCATCGGCTGGACAGGTTTGCACAAAACTTAGGTCGCGATTAGGTGACAAGACAGATTGTGTTTCTTAAGATCATACTTTCAAAACAGAAAAAAAAGATTAAATCGGAAGTTAAAATGAATCAATTTTGTGCGATTTTAATTTTCAACCGTTCAAATAAAAAAAAAGTTTCTTATTTTAATTTGATATTTCTATCAACAATCCATCCAATTTAATTTTTATAGTATTACTGCGGATTTTGTAAAATAAATGTAGGCTTAATTTTAAATTTTGCATTTTTTTCTCGTAGATCTTATTATTTCCGTTTATTTTCACCTATACCTCTACTATAAGAAAAAATTAAAACCCAAAATTTAAAAAAAAAATACACGAGTAAGTAAATTCCAAATTTACCGGTAAATTACCGGTAAACCGGTAAATCGAAAAAAAATTACCGAAGTACCGGTAAATGAAAATCCGGTAAATTTCCGAACCCTATTCATAAATAAAAGTATTTTCTACGATCGGAAGGACGCAAAGGACACGCGGGAATCGGGCTATTACCCAGGAACTGTTTTGGAAATAGCAGGTAAATATATATGTTTGAGAAGCAAATAAAATAAAGTGTGAGTTTTCTTAATAATTTTATTTGTCATAATATTTTTGTTCGGTGTTTTAGATTCGGAGGAAGCGTTAAAAACGGTGAAAAGATCGAGAATCCCTCCGAAGCAATTGAGAGAAGACAGCGATGAACCTGGCGGGAGAATCTCAAGGGTTATAAAAAAACGAAAATCCGAGGTAAGGTTTGATTAATTTACATTTACAAGCTAGGTATATGCAATGAGCAAATGAATGTGCTACTATTGATTAATTTGAAAACGAAACTATGCTTTTAACAGCAATTTAAAGTATCCATATTTAAAAAGCATGCTGACTCAAATTGTTTCCGAGTCATGATGCAACCTGTTATGTTTAGCTTATGCACGTCAAGAACTAAGTGAATTTACACTTACGCAAGCTAAACATAAGAAAGTGATTGTATTAAAGACGATTTCTCTTTACTAACTTTTGCCAATTTTTTTTTTTTTTTTTTTTTTTTTTTTTTTTTTTTTTTTGAAACAACATAACTACGACGTTTTTTATGTAATATTTGTCGAGCATGTCAAGATGGCGAATGGTAAACAATAACATTTATACTTCAATATAATTCTTTGATTTTCGTTCTCACGAATCTATATAAAAATATGATGAATCGATATTAATTCAGTGTTTATAGTGAAACAGTGCCAATATAGAAAATGAACAGATATAATTTGTTGCGGGTGTGGCTCGAGTTCATCCTTTGTTTTGATTTTAAATTTATTTATTTTCATTTCTACATTTCATAAAATGTAAAAAAACAAGAATTATTTATAATTTGCCAACAGACCTGAAACTGCTTTAAGGCAGGGGGGTGGAATTCTCTCAGTTGGGCATTTCGGTTTGTGGATTAAAGACGGAACCAGGAAATTGGTCAGTAAAAGAATACACCAGAGCCAATGGAGAATGCTGGGGTATGCAATGGGGTATACCACTGAAGAATATTTATTTAATAGGTGAAAGGAAACACCAAATAAATGTTGACTGATTTCATTTCATAAGATTATATAGTAGTATATATAATATAATACTATAGTATTATAAAAAGGCATTGATTCCCATATCAGGCGTTTTCAAATTCAAAAATTCGCTTTCTTCGGCCCATCCTACTGTTAAACAAAATTTTGTTCGTGATGTCTATATGTGATATATTCGACAAAATTCGACTGCGGGGGGGGGCACGGTTTCCTCCTGCCCTTCCCCCCACTGTTGTTCCACCTCCCGCTCCCTCCTTCCTACGATCCATAAAACGTTTTCTGAATTCCATAAAGGAAAATAATTTGCACTTAAATAAAATTCATCCCGATATTTAGAAAATAATAAAAAAAAAAAAAAAAAATATTGATAATAATTTTATCCCGGAAAAACCTCTCCTCGATATTAATTCAATCAAAACCCCGTTAAAAAGAATTTTTCAATACACAAAATCCGTGTCTCCTCATGCCATTTACATGCTTCCGGGAAATTCTCCAACGGCAAGAGTGAAAGGGAATAAATACGAAGAAAGAGAGGGAAAGTGATATCTTCCAATTTAAATATCAAATCAGTGAACTTCTCCTACGGATGATGGGAATCACCGGCGTGTAACGGAGGTCTCTTCGACATTTTAAAAAATTTCGATCTTTTTAACCTTTTTTTTTTTCCTTCCTCGTGGGAAGGAGGAAATGTAAACGGGGTAAATCTCGTTGAATTTAGTCTACGGGAAAAGGTTTCCAAAAAGATTTACGACTCGATTTGGAGGGCTCAAGATTCTCGGTTTTATCGCTCGACCACCATATTACAATCTCGTAGCCTCAAAGTGAGACAAGCAAAATAAATTTCACCAAGAGGGAACTCTCTTTTCCCTTTTAACTCCCCGAAAGCGCGTTATCGCTGTAAGAAAAGAAAACTCGAAAGTCTCCAGGGCAACCGGGAAAACAACCTGTTGTGTTGCTTTGATTCGCTCCTGATCTTATCTCTCTCTTAAGAGAAAAGAAGAAAGCTATTTCGGAGAACCTAATAATGGATTGTTGTTCCCTGTTGTTTTTAGGGTCGTTCCACATTTTTTTTTACAGAAAAAGGAAATAAACTATAAAACACCGAGATCAAAAATGCGGATGACAAACAAGTTATAACAAAAAAAGTGTGGGAGAAGTTGAGGAAACTCTCAAGACTGCAAAAAGTCACGATTTTCAACTATATCATTTTCTTTAACTTTTCCGTGAATTTAATTTTTCAAAACTCTTTTCTCGGAAAACGGCGACGGAACTTACAGCGAAATCGATCAAGCGGTTCTACGGAAACATTTACAGCGGCAAAATTTCCTGATGGACCAGGAAGGTCATCCTGGAGTATCTCATGTCGAATAAAACTCTAAGGAGCAAGGTTAGGGTGGATCGAAAAAAGCGAATTTTTGAATTTGAAAACGTCTGATATGGGAATCGATGCCTTATTATAATACTGTTAACCCTAATTTTTTTCACATTTTTTGAAGGCCATCTTGAGGTCGCGCAATGACCTTGAAGTTTTGGAAAAGTCCGTATAAGGGAAAAAATAAGAATTTTTTTTTTGCTAAAAAAAAGTATCGCTTCCTATCGGAAATTTTGCGTAGATTACGAATATGAAGTTCAAAATTCATTTTTGTGTCTAGTTTTTAAGCTAAAAGAAAAAGCAGCCTAAAGTATTTCAGTGTTTAGAAAATAGGCGTAAAGCTCGAAAAACCGCGGACTCAAAATGATTTTGGACTTTATATTCGTAATCTACGCAAAATTTCCGATAGGAAACGATACTTTTTTCACCAAAAAAAATTCTTACTTTTTGCCCTTTTAGGGGCTTTTCAAAAACTTCAAGGTCATTGCGCGACCTCAAGATGACCTTCAAAAAATCTAAAAAAAATTAGGATTAATAGTATCATAAAAAGGCATCGATTCCCATATCAGGCGTTTTCAAATTCAAAAATTCGCTTTTTTCGATCCACCCTAAGCAAGGTCTCTTAAGTCAGGAGTTTATTAACTACATGGAAAGGACATCTATCGCATTGCGAAAAAGATACTAAAGGAATTTCCAGTACAGGAGATCACGCGATAGAAGAAGGGCACCACTGCAGTCAGAATAATGGATTAAAATTAATAAAAGAAGAATCAAATCTATCATTTTTAAACGCATATGAAAGTTTATACATTCACAAATTTAAGGACAAAAAAACATAAAACTGATGTAAGAGTACCGTAGAATGGGGTGAATTTGAAAGGAAATTAAAAAAAAAATTCTAGATTTATTTTAGGCACTAAAAATAATTTTTTTTACTTAAGAATCCCAAAAACAATATCCACTTAATGACATAAAAAAATTTTATTGATAGTGCATAAAATAAACCTACACGGTAAAAATTTTTATGTAAAAGTAACATATAAAATATGTAGCCTTTTTATTTAACATGAGTCGTGTTAAATCTTGAATTTTTTCCAACGTTTCGAATTTCTGACGCCACGCTTTTATGTTAAATAAAAAGGGCTACATCTTTTTTATGTTACTTTTACATAAAATTTTTTACCGCGTAGAATTTTTTTTTAAACTTCCTTCCAACTTCACCCCATTCTACGGTATCCGTTGAGTATGTACTCAACGGTAATAACGGAACATTGTTTATACATCTTTATTGCATTTTTAACGGGATATGGATCTTTTTATAAGCAAATCACGATTAAAAGCGAATCGATTGTCGAAGTAGCTTAGTGGTAGAGCAGTCGTCATGAAAACGAAAGGTCGATGGTTCAATTCCATATTTCGCCACTTCGATTTAACTTTTCAACTGATTTCCTATGTTTAGATTATTAAGTTCACGAACTTTTAATCGTGATTTGCTTATAAAAAGATCCATATCCCGTTAAAAATGCAATAAAGATTATCAATTTGGATCGAAAATAAAATTAAAAATTGTTTATACACTTTACCGGCTCAAATGAGTAAAATTCGTAAACATTGTGAGCTCTTTTTACATAATGGGCTCTCCCGTATTGTATTTTTAGACTTTCTGGGCTCTATTATGAAACTTAAAATTACAAATTGTTCAAAATTTCGTCTTTTATGATTTGATCCAGGCTTAGGAATAACTTGATATGATTTGGGAGTGTAACGGTCAGAAATATTTTTTCGTTGAGACGAGCGTCGAATAAATAAATAAATAATTAAATAAACCTTTTTATTAAAATACCGCGTGAATTTAAACGAGAGCAAAAGGCGCGAAAAGAAAGCCCGCCATTAATCCCATTACTTGCTGTAGTGATAGCAGCGCAGTCATTCGGTCCGAGTCTCTCTCAGCGCAAAGTCTGATTTTTAAAAATGTCGCTGGTAATTAAAAGTTGTTTTGAAATTAATTGTAAATTTTAATATGAGAGGCTAGGCGTTTCTTCAGGACCCCATCCTGACAACGGGGATGAGACATGGATAATTAAATATCGTTTAAAAAACCCCGAAAGGGTAAGAATTGTTTCATAGAGTTATTTTATTTTTCTCGTTAAAAAAAAGATGTGATTTGTGATTGTGATTTCATCTGTTGTTACAGGGTTTTAGGTTTTAGTTTTTGTCATTTAGTTTTCTTGATAATGGTTTACGAAAATGGAGTTATTTACGATGGTTAATTAAAATATAAGGAGACGCTCGATATGGATGGAATTTGTCGTTTGATTTTTTTTGATTGATGTCCGTGAACCTCCCCCGGAATCCTTTGGTACGCCACGCGACGTATCAGGAGACATAAAATCCAAGTAAATGGATTTTTTTTGCTTTTGGGAGGGAAAATCATCAGGACCGGTCCAAGGGAGCCTTTATCGTACCGAAAACTTTGATAAAATATTTTAAGAGCTTTTAATGTACAGAAACCAAAAAACAGAGCCCACAAATTTATCGTGGCATCAGACAAAAACATTGCAAGCTCTTTGCGGTAACTCCGATTACAGTATGGACTCTGTACAACGTTTTTCTCACGGCAAACTTGTACCATCGAATTTTTGGGTATTTCAGATTAACTCCACAGTTATTGTCAGTCTTGGCAAGAACGGTCTGATTGACTATCTGGACAAGGAAGGAGATAGAATAGCAGTGTTTCTCTCTGCTTCATTGGTTTTAAAGACACAAAACAAAGCTGCATTACAGAACCATCAAAGCTCAATGAAAAGAAAAAAGGAAGTTGAAACAAGAAAGAACAAGGCTGAAAGGTCAAAAGAAGAATCATCAACAAATGATGAAGTGAGTATTAATTTTTTGCATTTTTAACCTTTGAACTAATTTGAGATTTTTTTATTTTTCAGAAAAGAAAAAGAAAATCAAGAAACGTGGATTTATTATGGGTCCACCGGGATGGAATAGATGAACCTATTGAGACGGTCAAGGCAGAAAGACGAACTGTTTCCGTAGAAGTGGATAGCCCACTTTCCAAAGTGGTGGAGGAAGGGAAAAAATTATTTTTTAAAAATAACGGAAATTCGAAAGAGGGGAACGAATGGAGAATGGCGTTTGGACTGGTTAATAGGGATTCTAGTGGTAAATTTTCATTTAATTATCACTTGACAAAAAAAAAAGATTATTATGCCGAAATCAGCAGTTTTTAACGCGGTAAAAAAAATTAGGTCCAGAATTGAGAAAAATTTGTTTATTTTTTTTTTTCGAAATCAAAAATGTATAACAATAATGCGATTTTCAATTTATCCCAAATTCAATCACTATTTTTTAATGGAAGATTAAAAGATTAAGCAAACGCATCAGAAATAAACTGGGGTAATCAAATTTGAAATTTTTGTTGGGTGCTAATGTTTTGGCCATCTTTAATTTCGAATTTTTCAAAATTTGGACATCAGATCTAGTTCAAGAAACCCCCCCAAAATATTTAGTTTTTATTTTTTTTAAACTTATAATTGCCTCTACACAAAAAAAGCTATTTTGCCCATTAGCTAAATATAGCTGAAACTTGTCTTGTTAAATATTGAATAAATGACTGTCCATCCGTTATTTACTTGTGCATTTATAAGTTCATAAGAATAAAAAGAGCAATAAATGTAGCGATTTCAAAATTCAAATATAAAAAATCTGTAATATTTTAAATAAGATTTTACCAATCATCCGCGATCTTGATTTTTTTTTTTTTTAATTTTGACTTCAGATTAGGTTTTAGCAGGTCCAAATACACTTAGTTTTAACAATTTTTTAAGAAAATTAAAGCTTTGCAGGGTTGCAAAACTGATGGGTCCATATATACCACCATACTACTTCACAAATAATTTGTTTAAAAAGATTTTTCATGTTTTTTGATTGGCAATATTTTATGCGCAGGGATGTTTTGAAGAAAAAAAGAAAGGCCTCTTAATCAGTTTTGCATCTTTCAAGTTCCACGCTACCATCCTAATTTTTCAGGCACAGCTATTCGAATATTCCAATTTTTTCCCATATCAAATACAGGCAACGTTTCTGATTTTTTTCCTGTGGATAAGCAGCTTCACCAGTACAATCAATTTGTTAAGCCTCAATTTAGAAAAATTACACGATTTCAATAAACAACTCCCAAATAACTTCTTTTTTCTTTCAATAAGTCTTTTAGACCTACCTTTGAATGATCATCATCATTCCTAACCTTTAAATAACATTTAAATTAAAAATATGCATTTCATCATTTACTTGTTCAATTAATTATTCACTATCACTAATTGTTAATGAATTAAAATTATTTTGCTTGAACAAGAATGTAAAAATGAACAAATGCTATGAAAATATTTGTATCGATTATAGGCTCCCTTAGATACTAAAAAATGTCCAACGGAACACCTTCTGCCAACCAACACTCTTAGTCGATAAAGTACAATCTCAAAATCAAACCTCCTCACAGGATAAAGGGTCAAAATCAAAAGCAGACACCCCTGTTACCCTATAAGGCTTCCAGAAAATCCAGGTTTTCATATGAATTAAATAATGCAAAAACAGTTCATACTTAAACAACATAAAAGTAATAAGCAGCTTCACATGTTAAAAAAAAAAAAATTAGAATGCAAAAATTAACTGATGTAATAAATCTACATTAGCTCAAATCGGGTGTATAACTCTAAATCCCAAACCAGGAAAACGATTAATTCTCTTTTCTCTTAATGAAGATAATGCATTATCAACAGTTTTTACTTTGCTTGGTTATTTTTCCATATTTCTAATGAGAGCTTAGTGCCAAATCAGGAAGAAATTTGAACAATTTTTCTATTCGAGCACTATTCATTTCATGATGTTAACCTCTGATGAGATTTAGTTTATACTACAAGGAAAATTTTTTCTTGACAAACCAAAATCGATGAAATCAAATCCCAAACAATAATCACGGTGTTGGATTCAGAGAGAGATATTTTGTTTAATAGCCATATGTATGAGCAAAAAAAAAAAAAAAAAAAAAGAATACATCAGACCTAACCTTACCTTGTCGAAACTTCATACGGCCTAGCACAGCGACATTTTATTCAATTAAAACAATTATTCCATTCAAATATCCAGTTTTAATGAAGTCCGTATCAATAACGTACAACATATTTTTAACCCGAAAGCCCGAATCGAAACACAATTACTGTAATAAAAAATAAAATAAAAAATATTCCATCTTCACACGAAAACAAGCAAACCGGTGTCTGGAAATTTCGAGCGAGTTGAAACAAGACGGCAACTGAGATTCCTGCAGGTGCAGTTCACACGCACCCAACCTCGGTTAATCAGAGCGCTCACTCGGATTCTTTCTGAACTATTAATCAACATTCATAAAGATTACGCATTAAGTCCCATTCGTACATAAGCTAAGTATGCAACAGCGGGAATATTAAACACGGATTTAACGTAATAAGAATAGAAACAAGTAAACGTATAAAAATTTAAAATTTTTAAAATGGATTTTATTATACAGTAAAAAAATAAATAAATCCATCTAAAAAGTAAAAAACGTCAACGCTGATAACAATAAAAGAAATGACGCCACGTTTTTATGTTAAATAAAAAGGGCTATTCCTTTTTTATGTTACTTTTACATAAAATTTTTACCGTGTAGAATTTTTTTTTTAAACTTCCTTCAACTTCACCCCATTCTACGGTATCCGTTGAGTATGTACTCAACGCTAATAACGGTTCTATTAACTATTCTCCTTTACCTAAATCAGTTTAGCACGATTTCTCTTTAAATTTTTTAAAAATATTTTCCGCGCTAAATTTCACAATTTTAAATTTCCCTAGTTGGGAGTTGCAAACTTGATGTATCTAAAGATGGTTTATTGTTGTTTTGATCTTATTACATTATATTAACCTGATTAGGTTAATTTTAATAACTTTCGTTTTGAAGGCCTATTTTTTAATTTTCGCTCCCTGGGCAAAAAATCATTCATTTATATGTAAATAGAAGCCTGAATTTTTATTTGGTCGAAAAAAAATTTTTTGGCCCAGGCCCAGGGGTTTGAAGTTTTTAGGGCCAAAATTGTATTTAATTGGACGCATTTCAAGAATCCTCCAAATTAGCACCTTACCTTTTAATATAAAAAATTGTCCTTTATAGGGTATATTAGGTACGCACTGAGCTTCCTAAAAAAAACGATCGGTTCGAAAATACTGACCCGTTTGTCGTCCAGGCAGGGTTATAGTAGGAAAACGGGGATGGCTCTAACAGGGTAAGGGCAGAAAATTTTGAAAAATCGAAAATAGCCAAAATGTGCCCAAAATACGTAGAAATAATGCCCCAAATGTAATTTCGATGCTAAACATTTTTTTGCCCTATGTTAACCCCATTTTCAATTATTTTTGGCTCTTTCTTCTTTCTAAAAAATAGCATTTTTAAAGCCAAAAAGTGAATTTCCAACGCATGTAAGTACTCAAATTAACAAAACTTGATAAGTTCTCCAAAATAAAAAATTTAAATTTCAAATTTTTGGGCATTTTTAATTTTTTTAAATATTTTCACTCAATTTTTTAAAAAAATCGTGCAAATTAAATACCATTTCGACCCTAAAAACTTCAAACTCCTGGGCCTGGGCCAAAAAATTTGCCGGAAAATTTGTCATAGAATGCGATGCTTTCAATGTTTATAAACCAAGCCACAACATTCTTGGAAAATTTTTTTGGGCAGGTACGATATTAACATATAATGTCACAACTCTTCCGCGCTGATTTCGACTGTTTTGATTTAGAATTTTTAACCCCCAACTTAAACAAATAATTACATACAGAAAAAAAAAATTTTTAATACTTTTTATGGCGCAAAAAATTTTTTAAATTCATGTACTTTATTTTTACTCCAAAATTTTTCAAAAATAAAAATACCTGAAAATACCCTGAGGAATAATTTTTTGCCCAGGGAGCAAAAATTAAAAAATAGACATTCAAAATGAGCCACCCTAGGTTATATCATTTTTTATATTAATCAAATAAACTGACTTAAATAAAATAACTGACACTGACGTCACCCTAAAATCTAACATTTAGCAACAAAAACTTAATTAAAGAAAATTAAAAGCAATGGAGGAAGACAGTATTATTCAAGATTTATTTCATCAGGGGCTCAATCAAAACGAAATAAGAGCTCACCTTCAAGAGCGTTACAACATAATTATGAGTCGTTCGACTCTACAAAAGCATTTACGTCGATTTCAGCTGTTTCGGAGAAAAAATTTTAGCCTGCTTAGTGATGTCGAAAATTTCATTCGAAAGGAAGTTTCAATGTCGGGACAATTGCTGGGATACAGATGGATGCATCTAAGGTGCATACAAGACGGCTTTATAGTTTCTAGAACTAACGTGTACAACCTTATGAAGCAAATCGATCCATTTGGGATCCAAATACGAAAGAGCAAAAGACTCAGGAGGAGAATTTACTATTCAAAGGGTCCCAACTGGAGATGGCACTTGGACTCATATGATAAACTTCGACCTTTTGGGATAAACATCAATGGATGCAGTGATGGATTTAGTAGGAAGATTATATGGCTAAGAGCAGCTAGCACTTCTAGTGACCCACATGTGGTTGCTGGATATTTCATTGAGGCCTGCGAGGAAATGCATGCTGTGCCTTATTCAGTAAGAGCAGATCTTGGGAATGAGAATGTTGAGGTGGAAAGACTGCAGACTGCATTACGGGATACATATTTAATGTCCACCTCCAAACCTTTTATTGTGGGACCAAGTACCCATAATCAGCGAATAGAAAGCTGGTGGTGCCAGCTTCGCAAGCATTGGACGCAATACTATATGAATTTATTTCAACAACTGAAGGAATTTGGCTATTTCAATGGTTTTGAACTTGAAAAAGAAATTGTCAGATTTTGCTTTCTAGACTTTGTACAGGGGGAACTTGATATAATAGTGCGGGAGTGGAACTGTCATAGGATTCGGAAAACGAAAAATGCGATTTCACCGGCCGGTAAACCTGTCAACTTGTACAGCTTTCCTCAGATTTATGGCGGAGAAGAATGTGCAGTTTATGTGGCAAACTTGAATGATTTCAACATTTGCAGGTTAACCATACAAGCAGTATTGGAATAGTTCAGTTTCATACCTATTTTACTGAAATATATATCTGACCATCAGCTTAAAGACGTAGACCTAAATTTTGCTCTTATACTTTCTGGTATATTAAATTAGCAGCGACAGTATTTTCTTACCTTTGTCAGTGTTACATTAAAAGAGATCACCTCATAAAAAAAATAAAAAAAGGCTTAAAAAAGGAAAAACATTCCATTTTTTTGCATTTAAGGTGGAATATCAGCCACTTGTGAGTCAAATCAGGTCCTTGGAAAATAAAAATTAAATTCACCCGTTAAGTAAATTTATCTTAGTTAAAAATTAATTTAAGACTTTTCCTTTTTTTTAAATAACTAGTATAATTTATTTATTTATATGTACGTTTACAATTTTTCGACATAAGATGCTCGACTGAGTATCCTTTTAAAAACAGTTTTTAGGTTGGTAACAAAACGGAAAATAAGAAAATGGCAAAAAGTTTACAAACAAAGCATCTTATATCGAAAAATTGTAAACGTATATATAAATAAATAAATTATACTAGTAATTAAAAAAAAGGAAAAGTCTTAAATTAATTTTTAACTAAGATAAATTTACTTAACGGGTGAATTTAATTTTTATTTTCCAAGGACCTGATTTGACTCACAAGTGGCTGATATTCCACTTTAAGTCCTATAATTAGAAAATTATCTACAAGTAATATTTTGTACGTACATCTACCCCAAAATTTTCCAAAAATTTTACGTCTGCCTTTTCACACACATTTGAGATGAAACATTTTTCAGGTACAATTTGTGTAAAGAGATCGCCGATATATCGTTAACTTGAAAAGTGGTGCAAACACGTGCTTAAAAAACCCACTCTAAAAATTTACGCCGGATGCTTTCCAAACCATACATAATCAATCGACAATTAACCCTTCGGTTTCTCCAAACCCGAAACGCCGGAAGGGCAAAATTATTGTTTTTTTCCCCAAAGTTAAAAAAAAAAAAAAAAAACATGTTCTTATTCAGCGCGTGCAGTGGCCTAGTTCGTTGTGCTAAATTACGGGGATGGAAACCATTAGGCGTTCTGTAGCTCGGAATTACCTTAGAAAACGTACGTCCACATCCCTAAGAGAATAATTAATAATTAGAAGCTCTAAGTTACGAAAAGGAGCAAGATCAAAAAAAGGTCAAAGAATCACCATTTCAAAGTTGCGTTAAGAGAAAAGGAAAAGAGCCGTTTCGTAACGAAATGAGTTTGCTCAAATGACCCACATTCAAACAAACTGATTACACTACGCCTATTTATTTTCGATTAAATTGAATTAGGGCCGGGGTATTTTCCAAAAGGTTAATTTCCGGTTTTTTTTTTTTTTTTTTTTTTTTTGAAAAAATATTCTCGGAGGCTTTTTTTTTTTTCATTTAGTGCATCGTAGCACTGTAATAAACCGTGATTTTCATCGTACTTTTCATTAAGCTCGGATCTGAAATATCCTGCCAACAATCAATCGCCTTTATTAAATTTTGATCAACTTTTTTTTTTTTTTTTTTTTTCATCTTGTCCTTTTTTTCACGACGTAATATGGAGGATTTAAGATTTCGGCTCTGCATGAAGATTGCAGCTTTCAAGGCAATGAATCGTGCTTGAGTCCTAGAGTATCCTTTTTAAAGCTCCTTAAAATAAATCCTGTCGTCGTTGGAAGCTTTTTTTATTTATTTTTCTCATAAGTATATTTTTATGATTATTTGAAGTCTGGGACTTGTCTGGAATTTTAAAACGGATAAAATCCCCTCTGTAGCCCAATGCTTATAAAAAATACTTTGTCGCAATCAATTGCCCTAAATCGGTATTTTTTTTGAGTGCAGCTAATACTTCTGCCCATTCCAAAATGACAATAGCTTCCAAAATAATTCTGTAAAAATCAACATTCTACAAGTCTCCGTCTACATGTCCTCAAGCCACTCACACTAAAAAGAAATGGGATTTAAGAAGAAATATAAGTCTTCCCGGGAGCCGTGTCCGAACATAAAATGTTTCAAGCTCCTGTCAAAATCCGGGATGAAATACCACAATCTTTTCTTCAAAAATCATTTAAAAGCTGTTACGGGCGTCGAATCGGTTTCGCTACTATAAAGCTAAGTGCTTTTAATAGAAATTTTGCTTATTGATTTGCCGATTGGGGAAACGAAGAACTTTCAAAATTATATCGCAAGGCCACTTAGAATTTCTCGGGAAAATCTTTGCAAAAAAAAAGTGGCAACTTGGGTTTAAAACCCAAAAATTCACTTGGTGCGGTATTCGATAGTTTGGGGGTTTTCCCCCGCTTGGTTTTCTATTTAATTCGAATGAAAGAGATTTTTTTTCCTCTAGGGATTTGTTTGAGAATCAAAAGTTGTATGGCTTTAACAAACTCTCAGCGTCGATATGTAAGGTCCTTTTTTTTCTTTCTCTCTCTCTCTCTCTCTCTCTCTCGAAAAAGAGGGATTTCGCTTTTTATAAATATCGTGTAAAAATATATTTACTGTGTAAGGGATCAAAGAGATCGTTTTAAATGCGACCTTGTCAACTGAATCGAAAAAATTTAAAGGGATTTTAAGTTTGTTAACGAGATGAAGGTGGGATTTAATTTTTTTTTTTTCGATATTTGATTTTTGTTATGGACTCGGTTTAAAAAAACTTTTTCCTTCAAGTTCTAATTCAATATCGATTTCAACATTTTTTTTTTCAAAAAAATTCTCCGCAGGATGTTTATAAAATTCAGTATGTCAGGGTAGAACTCGAAGGTTTTTTTCTGTAAGAAGAAGCTTTCTTACGTTGCAAGTTTACCATCAAAGCAGTTGAAAACGAATTTTAATAATTTTTTTGAATAGTTTTTGTCTAGAAGAGGAATTTTTGACTTACAAAATTTTTAAATTATTTAGAAACTATTTTTTAAAAAAAACTTTTAAAAAGGAGTAGTCAAAACGCCCAGCTCTTTTGAACTAGTCAAAATCAGAAAAATATTGTTACGGAATACTGTATTATTATTTAGGACTAGGTCGAGTTTTACCCCGATGTACAGATTTTGTGTATTTCAGAATGTTCGCAGTACCCTTGGCAGCAGATAAACCGTATTTTTCTTTTTACGGAAAAACGAACGAAATAACAAAAAATTAGAAATCTTCAGAAAAAAATTTCGAAGACTTTTTCGTTTTTCTATTTTCAAGATTTTTATTCGTTTTCCCGTAAAAAGAAAAATCCGATATATCTGTGCCACGGGTACTGCGTACTTTTAACTCAGGAGCACTCACTAGTCGTGACAGCAGATATGTTACGCCCAGATGAAATAATTGACCAATTCCCGAACTACAAAAAAGAGAGATATCTCTTGAAATTTTTAACCGATTTCCACCGACACTTGGAGACGTCTCTGTTACTCTCAATGCCATAAGATGTCATAAGGGCTAAAATTTGTAAATCAAAACGGTCGGAATAATCGCGGAAGCGTTTTGACGTCATAAGTTAATATCGTTCTGCCCGAAAAAGTTTCCAAGAATGCCGTGGCTTGGTTTATAAACATTGAAAGCATCGAATTATATGACAAATTTTCCGGCAGAACGATATTAACTTGTGACGTCACAACGCTTCCGCGACTATTCCGACCGTTTTGATTTACAATTTTTAATCTGATTATTGCATACACAAAAAAATTTGATTCAATACTTTTTTATTTCTTATTTCTTTGTTGTTTGTAAACAAGTAATTCTTTTGAGTTCATGTACTTTGTTTTTACACCAAAATTTTTCAAAAATAAAAATACCTGTATTACAGGCGCGTTTCATAAAATCTGTGCGTCGAGGTGAACTAACGTATCTCCATCACAAATATAATTGGAGATAGTGTGTTTCGACTGTTTGTGAAAGTCATGTGACTACAAGTTTACACGCTCATGTTGGCTTCACTTGTGGTCACATTACGCTTTGACGAAATGTCGAAACAGATTATCTCCAATCATATTTACGATGGAGATACGTGAGGTCACCTCCAACGCACGGAACTGTCTTTTTTTTAAGCCAAAACGGAGCATGTGCTTTATCTAGATCTTCGAAAGAGGATGAAATGCAAAAAAATAGCTTATTTTTTTCTTGTTATTCGGATATAGTTTCAATTTCATAAGAAAAATTTTTAAAAACTGCTTTCATAAGCTAAACATAGGAATCATTTTTTTGATCAAAAATTCCATGGTAAATTTTTTCTAACACATACAAGCCCTTCTTAACTTCCAACATCCAACTTGCTGAAGCATTGATTTTTGCATCAGGCCATTTCTGGATTTTTACTCATAAATTATTCAACCTTTAGTATTGAAATAGTTTTTTTTTTCAAATGCCAGAAATACTGCACCTGAATTAACGTTTCAATTTTCAACAAATAAAACATGACAGGTAATCCAAGCCCTGATGAAGACTTCTTATTAAGAAAAATCGTACTCCAAAAAGATGAAAAGGCTATAAGCTCTTCCTCTTTGAAATTAATTAAAACAAAAACGTTCATAACTAAAAAATTTCCCCGTGAAAATTCGACCTTGAACAAAAGATTTTATTTTAAAATAAAAGCCTTTCGATTAAAACCTTTTTCGATTAAACTTTATTCAAAATTCCACTAATTATTTTTACGGTACTAAAAACCTTGAGAACAGGAAAAAAAAAAACTATAATCGCTTTGTAAACGAATAAAATTCCGATGGAGCAAATTAATGAGCACCGGACTCGACAAAGCCCGGTCATAATGAGTGATTTGCTGATTAAAAACAAGAGGCTTCAAAAACCTTTTTTTCCCCAAAGGATATACTTCAAAAAATTCTTCCTTTCTACGAATTTTTCCGCCCAAAAAACACAAAAACCAAAACATAAAACGAATCGAAAAATAAAACAAGCTGATTCGATGTAACAAGCATTTTCTTTTTCGAAAAAAAAAGCGACTTCCTCCCATCATCCGTACACAGAGGGATTTCAGCATTGAAAAACCCTCCATTGTTTGAAAATCCGTCCTCTCAGCATCGGATGTACCACTCACTCGGTCATTCCGGGGATATAAAATCCTCCGTTTTTGATTTTTCGTCTGGTTCGAGGCGAGGGGGAGAAAGGGGAAGGTGCTTTTTATGAAACTTACACGAGGTGTTTGTTTTTAAAATGTCGAAAAAGTTAACATATTTTAATCAAACATCAGTTCTAGTAATATATGTAAGACAAACTTGATTTAGTGGTGACCCGTAACCTAGTTCATAGCGCTCTCGACTCGCAATCATGAGATACGACGCGTCGGTCGTGCTTCTATCCTAGTTCACAGCTAGGAATTTTTCTCAGGTCAAAACTAGTGAGCCAGTCAGAAAATCGGTCTTTTTCGAGCAGCGGTCGATAAAGTAAAAATATTCCTGATGGTAGCCAATCTTCGTCGCGGAGCTGGCACTTAAAAAGAAGTCAGAATATCAACGGTCACCACCCCTCGGCAGGCAATGGCAAACCAGGGGGTGCCAAATACGAATTCCAAATTCATTATCTTGCGCATGGGCTATGATTGGCTAAAAATGATATCATGTAAATATGACGTATCCTTGTGGAAAAAAAATCCGTGAATCTCATTGGTCTGTCATCTGTCCGTGAATCTCATTGGTGTAAAATGCCACATAATGCGTAAATTCCGTCGCCATTCATCACGTTTGATCAAGTGACCAAATCGACACATTGGTACACTGGCGTTTTTTACAACTTATACATCTCACTTCAATCAATTAAATAAAATCTAAATTAAAAATTTTTTTGTTATCTGAAAATTACGCTAATAATTGACTATCTAATAATTAATTAGTTTATTAGCCTTGCAATTGTAATTGTAAATATTCAAGAATTGCCGTAACACCCCCGCGGTCAAGCCGAAGATCGGCTTCGAGGGTCAACGGATCTATGTAATATTATTATTTTTTTTAAATAAATAAAAAAAGATGCTTCTGATGATTTCACGAAAAGGTTATTAGAATATCACAACAACAACAAAAAAAACAGTTTTTTGGGATTATCGAAGGTTAGAAGACGTTAAAAAAATGTTAAAACGAAATGTAAAAAATTATTACTCTCGTAATTATGAACTTAAAATAGAAAACGACATTGAAATCGTGGTTTATAGAAAGAATGGAATTAGAGTCGTTCCAGTGGAAGAGTTCTATCCCAAACTCATCGATATTCACCAAGACCATAAAGACAGAAAAAATATGATTTTATCTGTCAAGCTTTTCAAGAACTTAGGGCTGCATCGCCGGCATTTAACAGTATTTCCCGGATACTTAAGTTATAGGAAAGCTGGCTATAGTGCACCTGATTCGGAATCGATGAGGAGAAGTGTAAAGGAAACAAATATGGTTGTACCTCCCCGATAAATGGAACCATTAACAAGATACCCTCAGTCATTTACATAGGACTTGTGATCTTTCCTGGGGTTAGCACAACCGCTTCCAGCTCGTGGTCAGGAAGCATCATCCCGGTCTCTTATCATGCACTTGAAGGGCTTCTGAAAGAGCAGGCAGACACGGAGAGTTAGCTTGCCGACTTCCGGTTAAGGAAGCGGGTTCGTGCCAAACCGAAGAAGAAATTGTTAGATGTTTAGACGAGGATAAGGGCCAGTATTACAAGGTGTTCAGGTTGACACAAGTTTCCCATGCGTTAAACATAAGGAACTAGTGCCAAGCTGAACGCTGCAGATACAACCTTGTAACACTGGCCAGCGATCTATCTACTGTATTGTAATGTTTATATTAAAACAGTCGAAGCATCTTAAGCATAACTTAAGAAGGCGAGTCACTGAGGATTATGTACCACAAAGGATCCATTATCCTCCAAGATCATCCGAAACCGTAATGACATGCTTGCATACCTCAGGACCATCCGCCACAATTTTTTTTTGTAAATTATTGAGGGTGGAGTAATAGTGGTGCTTCTACTTCAACTGATAATTATGTCTTATTTTTGTTTTTAGAATTTTTTCCCAATCTTTTAACTTTTTGACTCATTTTTACTTTTTATTATAGTTTATTTGATAAAATATACATCTCTGCATATTTCCTATTTAAAAATTTCTTAAAAAATTCTAAAACAATTTATTAGAAATTTCTTGAAAAAAGCTATTTAGGGAAAAAAATCAGGAACAAAAATTAGCAATATTTAACTAGGAATTTTTTTAAAAAAAAATTCTATTAAGGGAAAAAAATTTTTAGGAAAATTGAATTAGAAAAATATGTCCGGAACCCTTGCATCACATGACTTGCATAAACAGTCGAAACAGACTATCTCCAATCATATTAACGATGGAGATACGTTAGTTGACCTTCGACGGACGGAATTATAAAAAAAAAATATACATACAGTACAGTATATATACTAACAACGGTAATAATTCAGATGTCATGTGTGTGACCCAGCGAAATTTTCCCAGAAAACTCATTTACACCCGAGACGACGAAAACCTTCCACTCATACTAGTTTGCCCCGGGGCTTAAAAGATAATATCAATCACATCAAAAGACTTTGAGAAATTATGGCTTTCATGCGAAAGTAAATGAGGGATAAGAGAAATAACTTTAATTTAGAATAAGGGGAATGTACATTTCCTGAATAATTCATGAGAATAAACACTGAGAAATGATGAATGTTTTAAAGCAAGATTACAAAATCATTCATTTCCCCTTGAACTCCCTGTTATTACTTTTTATATAAAGGGATTTCCCATTACGTCCCAGATCTAATAATCATATAATATCAAAAAAAAAAAAAAAAAGCTCGTAAAATTCGAAATTACTAATTTCACGATAAATAGAAATTTGAATTGCAAAGTTAATTAAGAACGCTTCATTTAATTTTTTTTGTCTAAATTAAAAAAAAAAAATTATAAATATATACCTGAACGCTTTATTTATTTATCAATATTTTTTCGGAATAATCCGCAACTAAAAAATCGGTCGAATCAAGAACGACGAACACATCACTTTTCCAAAACGACGAAAAAAAAAACCGCACTTTCTAAACAAAAAGAAAAAAAAAATCACTAAAAAAATAACTCACAATGAAATATTGTTGTTACGAGGGAAAACTCGGAAAGAAGATAAAAGGAAAATACGAGTCGGAAAAGCGGGGATTTTCAGTTTCAATGCTCACGATGCTCGCGAGTAACTGAGATGAAGACGCACACAGGTGGGCGCCAGCGTCGGAAACTACGCCATTTTGAATACACATCACGCAGGTGTTTTCATTCAGAGAAAAAAAAGAGGTGAAAAAAAGAAATAATAATCAAAAACATAGTTATGAAGCTGGAAAAAATTCAAAATCCCAGTCTCTTTTCAAATATTTAAAAAAAGCTACTTATTACGTAATTTTTTTTTTCTCAAAAAAAAAAAAAAAAAAATTCAATGAAAAAGCTAATCGTTATACAACCTTGTTAAAGTTAATCTAATCCTATTAACGTCCCGTTAATTGGCGATTAAAAATTCCTAAATCGTAATAAACTCACTTCAACTTTTTTTTACCTCTTTTGGAATTTTGAAGGCGAAAATCCAGGCACGAGTAAACGTAGGTATCCAAAAAGGTTATGCTGATTAATCGTTTGTGAAGCCAATTATTGGCTTTAAAAAAAATTCTTGGGACAGAAATGCATCCTATGTTTAGCTTATGGCGGAAGAAAATCGTCAATTAGCGCTACCGATAGGGATAAAATGGAACTGGAACTGAAGCAAAACAGGTCCAAAGTAAATTTTTCGATTAAAATGAACTGTTTTGTTTTGTTTTATTTTATTTCTTTACTTCTTTATTTATCTAATGATAGGGTAGAGGACCCAATAATGAAACAATTAAGAAAATGCGTTTTTTTAACACCAAATTTTTCGACCATTTTCGCATTTTCGAACATCGGTTTCTGTTCCAATCAAAAGATTAATGATTAAACTTTACTTTAATGCTGCAACACGACTTCAATCTGCGTTTTCTTCCCTTAAAATAATATTTAAATAAATTATTCCCCGATTTTTCTTGTTTTCACCAATGGTGGAACATTCGAAAAACAAGTAGTGTTCTATTTTTTGAATATTTTGTTTATATTTTTTTATTTTGAAAACTCAATGTTTTCCTTAAAATTTTCAATGAAAGTCAACTTTTTGAATTAAATACGTACTGTGGACTTAATTAAATCGTTTTCCCAGTGCTGTCAGCCTCGCGGGTGAGTTATACAGTGAAGTGAAAATTGTAATTTTTTGTTTATAAACAATAGCGGCCATTTTCCGACGGCTTCAACGATAACTACGCAAATTTTTTAAGTTTTTTTATGTGAAAAAATTATTCAAATTCCAGTTTCGAGTTTAATATTTACTTTAAAAAAATCAGATGCGATTTATTTGCTTGAACGTTTTTGTAATTTTACATATTAGGCGCGATTTATACCCAACGTTCCTGATCCATTAATGGTGATCGCGGTTTTTCGAGCCCCCAGTTTTGGAACGCTAATTTTATTTCCAAAAAAGAGAAAATCGGCAAATAGAAAGTTACGTTTGTTAAAATAATAATATTCTTTGATCCTTAATGTTAACAAAAAAAATTTGTTCCGAGCAAATCGTGTCTCAAAACACCAGAATAAAAATTAAATTCGTTGGAGTGAAATTTGTCGGAGGAATGGCTGCCTAGTTATTTCACCGAAAATTCTCTGCTTCTGTGTTTTAATTTCGTTTTTATCGCAATAATTGATCAAGAAAGCAACTTATTGACAATTATTTTGCAAGCCAGGAATATTTCGCATCAATTAAGAGTGATTTCGGTTCCAGATTAGCTTTAATTTTTTAATAAAAAATTGATAAACAGCAAATGATCCATTACTGGGTGCTGTTCCATTATCGGTTCCTCTACCCTATTCGAATTTAGAATTTGAATGTCGACAGCGTGGTCTTTATTTTCGTTTTAAACAAAACGTGAAGAGGCACGAGATTAATATCCCTAAAAATTTCAAACCGAAGAGGAAGTGGTAATGCGGATTTTGCCCCTGCAGTTTTTACAAGGCCAAAGAGTACCGAAGCCATCTAGAAAACATGCACGACAAGAACATCGTTTCGCAAGAAATCATTACCAATAATTACGATAAATTACGACGAATGGAAATTTGTGTACGCGGTGTAAAATAACACCGAGACGAATTAGATCTAAAAGGTAAAGCTAAGGCAAAAAAATTAAGAAAAAATTAGGCGTAAAAATTCTTTAAACATTTAATTTTTTTAGGTGCTGTCGGTCTTGTCGATTCAACTAATTTTTGTCGATCTTTTCCTGATTCTCTCTTCTTTTTAAGAAGAATAGCTGCTTCTGGTTCTTGGATCAATGACTTTATTGCTTCAGAAAGGTTTTTATTTCTAACACCGTTAACTCCTTTCTCGTGAACTCTCCACTTGTACAATCCGGATAGTTTGTTTTGATTCTAAAACCTTATTTGTTTACAAAAGGTTTAGAAAACAAAACATGCTATCCGGATTGTATAAGTGGTAGGTTTTCATATGGACGTACACATTTTACTAAAATTAAGAAATGAATGAAATTTTCAGGAGACAATCCTTAGGTCTTTGCGATAAAAGGAACCTCTGATAGCAACAAAAGGGGAAGTGATAGTATCCGAGAAATGGTACAATATGCTGAAAGGGAAGTCGATTTTCGAGAAAAATCACTGTTTACAGCCACGAATTTAAGAAAGTATTTCGTCATCATCATCATGCAAACCATGAAGTGGACAATCAAGAAATAGTATATTACAACACAAGAACTGCAAAAGAAAAAATTGTCCGTCGAGGCCTATTTTAAAGCACGAGCGGTAAAGGTGTTTCTTAAACGCACTAGTGCGAAAAATAAGTTTTCCGCACTAGTGCGTTTTAGAAATACCTTTATTACGCTGTGCTTTGTGATGAAAAGTAGCTTACAACACAAGAACAGCAGAAGAATTGCCCGTCGAGACTTTTTTAAAGCCCGAGCCGGACAATTTTTTCTTTTGCAGCTCTTGTGTTGTAATATACTATTTCTAAACGATCATATGAATCACACCGAACAGGTATCAAATAAATCCTACAAAAAAAAAAAAATCAATGGAATTATTCAAAACAGCAGTAATGAATTTATTATAATCCAAGAATTTTTTATTAATCAAAGGCCGTTAAATTCAAGAGGACGACTTGTCTTTAAACTTCAAAAAATTAAAGTTACGGAAAGGAACAAAATGAATCAACTACAAGGAGAAAAAAGTTCGGTTCCTGCTACTCAATGTTAAGTTGGGCCCTGTGACATCTAAACATTTGAGTTGATAATACGGAAAATTTAGTAGTTATTACTACGAGTTCGTAATGATTAACAACGTTTAGTAATAATTACCTAATTTTTAGTATTATCAACTCAAATATTTAGATGTTGCAAGATATAACTTAACATTCAGTAACAGGAACCGAACTTTTTTTTCCGTGTACTAGAAACAGTTCACGAGAAAGGAGTTAACGGTGTTAGAAATAAAAACCTTTCTGAAGCATTAATGCCATTGATCCAAGAACCAGAAGCAGCCAGAACCAGGAAAAGATCGACAAAAATTGATTGAATCGACAAGACCGACAACACCTAAAAAAATTAAGTATTTAAAGCATTTTCACGCCTAATTTTTTCTTAATTTTTTGCCTTAGCTTTACCTTTTAGACCTAATTCGTCTCAGTGTTATTTTACCAATAAAGCCCTAGTCACAAAATATACTATTTACGACTAAAAACTCAGTTTGCGGACACCTTTTTTAGATAATTCGTTGAAAGAAATATTATTTATGGGAGTATTAAAATTACTTTCTGACAAACTAGGGTTTTGGCGGTTTATAAAATGTATTTTTAACTGTATTTTTTTTCCCTCTAGAGTCAGCGTTCATTCTACATGGATTTTAAAATGGAAAATGAAATTTCATGGAAATACATGAAATTTTAGTAATCCGACGTCGAACTCCTTTGGTTTATCCTGGAATTTTACGCGAAATGCTGAGATATCATCATCGTTCACGGAATTAGCTATGGATCTTCATCTCAGCGAGGAAGAAAAAGAAGAATTTTGCTATCAGGAGGAGATGTTGGTTCTTGCCCAGAAAGAAACACCGAAGAATTCAAAACAAAAGTCAGGACCTAAGCATCATCGAAATTCTTCAAACTACCACAGAAGGAAATCATCACCAATCGAAAAAATCAAACGACTGTTAAATAGAACCTACGGACATGTAGACAGGATATTTGCAGGTCGCCAAGATCATTCCGAAGCACGAAGACAAGCATTTAAACCTACATTCCACCAGGGTGCCAGATTCTTCGAACACCTCCCGCTACCAAAACAATCAGCAGTAAAAGAATTAATCAAGTTGAAAAAGCAAGAATTAAAAATGTAAATTTTTGTTATAATCCTCATTTAACTAATTATAAAGAGTTCTAAGGAAAATTTTCATTCATTTTATTTTTCCTCCTGGGGGATATTGCCCTATATTTGGTCAGAAATTTTTCGGGGGACTGTGTAATGAAACGGTCTTAGTTTCATTCTAACATAACCAAACTTGGATAATATGGTTTATTTTTAAACGTAAACAAAGCTTAAGTTGGCAATAAGTTACACTAAGACTTTGTTTACAATTTATTAAATAATTTTCTCCAGTTTTTCTGAATAATTAAACATTTATTCCTAATAAAAAATATCATATTTAACCTTTTCGGTTTTTTTTTTAAAAAACCTTCGCGCTTCCTGCCCGGACCTAAAATAAACCTCAACTGGAAAATTCATTTTCCTCCCCCAGGTTAACAATATACTATTATTCCTTTAGAACGAAAATAAACTTTTCGTCATTTTTTAAAGTTTGTTTATAATATAACGAAAGGAAAATCGTTCAAAGAACAATTGCTGCGTCTCCATTGGTGAATTAACGTAACTACTTGATGTAATTAACTATAGAATGTAATTAAATGGTTCACAAAGGTGTTAATTTTTTTTTTTCCAATCTTTGGAGCTCGGCATACTTTTCTATAATGTAGATCTAACCAACAAGATCGAAGAAAACGATTTAGTGAGTTTTAATTGTATACTGTAATTAATTGTACTGTATAATTAATTCATTAGTGGAGACACAACTAATATATATTCAAATTTAAGAATTCAGAAACACTTCAATACTTGACACCGACACTGCGATCTCATATCCACAGAAGCTTACTTGTTGGCCACTTGACTGAACCCTAGATAGATAATCGCTAACGTCTAATATTGATTAGTTTATATCAGCGACTAACATTCCAATTATCGCAACATCAAGGCGTTAATGTAACAACATTGTTACAAGTCAAAGGAGTCTCCTACTCTAATTAAAATTATTCTCCGTAACACATCTTCAAAGAGCAAAAATTTCTAAAATTCCAAACACTCATTCAATACCCACTATATTAAAAACAGCGGGAGGCGATGGCGAATTCCCATCCCACAATTTGCTTCCCCCCTTTTATTTTTATGATTATAATTTTTATATCAATTTTTATTTGACTTTTTTTAACGAGCTTAACAAGACGTCAAGAGAAAAAGATAATAACTTAATTGACGTTTAACCGACTTTCGATGAGATGCAAAAGGAAAAAAAAAGGCAAAAAGCCGTTTTTTTTTTCCTCTCCCTTTAAAAAAAATTGAAAAAGGTTATATAAATTGATGCCGGTGAGTTATGAATTGAAAAACAATCAGAGATGTGTCTCTGTTACCCAGTTTGATTCTCCATGGTAACAGCTAATGATGCTTAAAGCTTGTTTTAAAGTAATATCGTGTATCTCATTATTCCAAATCTCTCTCTAATCATAGCCGTGTTTGCAGCATTGCCGCGCAGTTACCCAGGGTTAACGAATTCGTTAATGGAAAACGAGATTAAGTCATATTAATACCAAACTTCAAAACTGTTTGTCTGGGAACGAGACAACATTAAATTTTGAGAATTCCAAAACGATTACCGAATACCGAACAAAACAAGTCGCGAGTTGTGCCCCAAATATTTTTTCCACCCGCAAAGATGCTAAGAAAAACGAAGATTCAGACGACAACAACAACCAAGAACAACGAAGAATATGAAAGTCGATGCACGTCCATGCAATCAAAATTCCAACTCTTTTTCTTTATAGGCTCAATTTTTTTGGAAATGGTAGACATTTTTTTCTGAACCCGAAAAATTTTGTAAAAATTGTACATGTCCAATATTGGTTCCCTGCCAATTTTCCAAAACGTAAAATTTCCTAAACCTTATTTTCCTAAAATAAAATTTCCTTATTTATTCTTCCTAACCTAAAATTCTTAACACAATTTTTCCTAATGTATTTTTTTTCCTAATTTACTTTTCCTAAACCCTAAATTAAAAAAAAAATCTAAATTACTGATTATCTAATCTAAAATGTCAAATACAATTTTTGGCAACGTATTGTTAAGAAAAATTAAATTTTTTTATGTATTTGTAAATAATAACAAATAATAATAAACGCTTTATTTTTATTCATAATTGTTGAAACTAAAGTCGCCATATTGTAAAGCACAGGGAATGCGCACGACGTCAGCGCATGAGGTCTCTCCATTCATGTTACTACCACCTTCATTCTCGCGCCGACTCTCGGAGGAGTCACATCGTTTTTTTTTCAATCTTGATTTATTTTATTTTACAAATATTTTTAGTGCTGCCTTTATTTTAATTTAATTTAATTTTGCATTAGTGTTTTTTTTTAAATCACGGGATTTTTTTAAATTGCATTTTAATTTTCTTTTTCTTTTGCGGCTCCCAAGTTTTTCCCTCAACCCGTGTGGGAACGTTCAAGTATTACGTAAGACTTTTTTTCAGGTTTTTGGACCCCCCCCTCCCTTCGTAAGAATTAGTAAGATTTCTTCGAGCCCCCCTATTATATTACGTAAGATTTTCGCGGATCCCCCCCTTTTTTTAGCGCCAATTTTACATTGGAGTAATATTTTTCTTAAATCTAGATTAATAGTTCATGCTCATATCTTTGAAGATGGCTACAAATGGCACAAAATCTCATCAAAAAATAAATTTTTATTTCTTAAAATTTTTTGAAACGAATTTTTAATTTTTTTACTTTAGGCATTCGAAAAAAAATTAAAACAACTTAATTTTTTGAAGTTCTTCTTCTTCTTTTAGGAGGCTAAAAAAAAGGAAAAAAAAAAGAGTCTGTTTTTGAAACTAAGAACTAAACTGTTTTTGAACCTAGGCTCCCCTGGCACTCCGACCTGGCGTCGCTAACTTCCCAGACATTCAAAATGTGATTAAAAACCGAACAGCTTTGGAAAAATTGGTTGATAAGAAAAAAATCCAAGATCTGTTTGTTGGACCGAAGCATGAAGGAAACAGAAAAATGAGAGATAGCATTAAGGACGAAGAATTTTGGTTGCTTGTAGAAAATTATATTTCCATCTTGGAGCCACTGATAGACGTCATAACTTTAATCGAAGGAGACGAGTATGACATTAGCAAAGTCCACATAAAATTGAAGTCGACAATCATTCAGGTCGTCCGGGCCTTTCTTGAATCTAGGCTTCCTGTTTCAGAAAAAAAATACCTTTATAATGTTTTAAGGGAAAGAGTAGGTAACATGATTCGGCCTATACATTTGGCTGCGGCAGTATTGATTTCCTGTAACTAAAGGAAACCATTTAAATGCAGAAGAAGAGATTATTGCTGCCAACTTCATTGCAGAAACTGCGCGATATTTAGAAGAGGAAAAAATTTTAGAAACAAAAGTCTTGCGTCAATTAGCAGAATATAGAACTAGCCAGGGACTTTGGGATTCAAAAAATGCCTGCTGGAAGTCGGCGAATACGACTAAATCTTACCGCTGGTGGCAAGCGAACTTTGAAATGTCAATATTTTGCTTCCTAAAATATTGAAATTCTATACACATAAAACTTTGGGTAATAAATTTTCCTCATCTTTTGACATAAAATTCATATATTTTCAGGGGAAATTAAAGCCATTATTTTGTTTCAAAAATTTTTATATATTTTTTTTTTTTTTTCAAACCCAAAAGCCGGCTTTAATTTTGGGAAAATGTGAGCTTGATGTCAAAAAATAGAGAAAAACATTGTTTAGGGTTTTGTGTGTACAAAATTTTGATTTTTGGCCTGGAAAGAAAAATATGTAAAAAACAGCCATTCCTTCCGGGATCCGTGAAGCCGGTTGGAGTGGAGAATCTGGGTTAAAATTTTATAAAATTTTTATAAAATTTTTATAAAATTTTTATAAAAATTTTATAAAATTTTATAAGAATTTTATAAAATTTTATAAAATTTTATAAAAACTTTATAAAATTTTTATAAAAATTTTATAAATTTTTATAAAATTTTATAAAATTTTATAAAATTTTATAAAAAAATCTTGAAAAAGTAATTTTATAAAAATTTTATTAAAATTTTATAAAAATTTTATAAAAATTTTATAAAAATTTCATAAAATTTTTATAAAATTTTTTTTTTCAAATTTTGCACTTTTTGTCTAAAATTTTGTCCATTTTATATAAAATTTTTATAAAAATTTTATAAAATTTTATAAAATTTTATAAAATTCTTATAAAACTTTTATAAAATTTTTATAAAATTCTTATAAAACTTTTATAAAAATTTTATAAGAATTTTATAAAATTTTATAAAAATTTTATAAAAATTTTATAAAACTTGTGCGACAAATGCATTCTTCTTTTTTGGTACATTCAACGGAGCTTAGATGTTTTTCCGAGCTGGAAAAAATTTTTTCCCAGTATTTTTCTGCCTGGCATAAGCCAAAGATGGGCGCAACGATTTTTCAGATATCCGAATCCCGTACACAATTGTAATCGGTAAATCCAAAAACAACCTAATTCTTCCTACTACCTGAATACATCTCAGCTATATGTTGAATGCACTATAGGGACACAAAATTTTCCAAATTGGTGGAGAAATTCTTGATACGTCAGCGGGAAAGGAATAAGAAAGTACAAAGCGGAAGTGAAAACGTGCCACTGGCTAGGATGTTGATTATGTCGGGCATATAACTTTCTTCGTTTCCCCTGCATTATTTTATTTATAGCACCGATAGGTGAATGCAAGTTGTTGCCATTATCAAGAAGGGCAACCGTTTGCACCGCTGCAATGCTACGCATCTTTTTAACAGATACGTATAGTGAAACTAGTTAGAATCAAGCTGACTTGATAAGAATGACTTCTCCCATGTGTCGTTATATTTTCAGGTGAAACTAAACGCGACGGACGCCAACCGATCCACCTAAAGTTCTTATTCACCAGCCAGGCAGCGGTCCAACAAACAATCAGTCAATCAATCAATCAATCAATCAATCAATCAATCAATCAATCAGTCAACCAGTCAGTCAGTCAGTCAGTCAGTCTGCCAGCGTATCATCTTAAGCGTCTACAGAAGGTAGCTACATTGCTGCTTGCGGCTGCGGATAAAACAAGTTTAGTCAGATCGATTTTTATTCATTTACTGGCGGTGAACAGCCATTTTCTGACTATCTAAATTACGAGTTTTTATATATATTTAACAGTATCAATATTGCACCGATAGGAATTAGTCATGACATATTTGGTTTTCGGAAATGTAATATCAAATAAGTTTTCGATCATTTTCAATAATTTATACTGCAGTAATACGTAACCTTTTTTGTTTTTTACTTCTTTTTTGGGAGTCTTTTATTTTTATCGCATGAGCGAAATTTATCAATTCTCCGCAGTGTCGCTGTAAATGATAATAGATTTCAGAAATGATGAAAGCTATTTTGAAAAGATAATTTACGATTCGTTTAAGAATTAGTCGGCGCACCACTGAGACGGAAAAAATAATGTAACATTTATTAATTTACTATGAAAATTAGTTTTATTATATATTGTTATTATTTATTTATTTATTTATTTATTTATTTATTTATATATATATATATTTATTTATTTATTTATTTATTTATCTCCGTCTCAGTGGTGCGCCGACTAATTCTTAAACGAATCGTAAATTATCTTTTCAAAATAGCTTTCATCATTTCTGAAATCTATTATCATTTACAGCGACACTGCGGAGAATTGATAAATTTCGCTCATGCGATAAAAATAAAAGACTCCCAAAAAAGAAGTAAAAAACAAAAAAGGTTACGTATTACTGCAGTATAAATTATTGAAAATGATCGAAAACTTATTTGATATTACATTTCCGAAAACCAATATGTCATGACTAATCCTATCGGTGCAATATTGATACTGTTAAATATATATAAAAACTCGTAATTTAGATAGTCAGAAAATGGCTGTTCACCGCCAGTAAATGAATAAAAATCGATCTGACTAAACTTGTTTTATCCGCAGCCGCAAGCAGCAATGTAGCTACCTTCTGTAGACGCTTAAGATGATACGCTGGCAGACTGACTGACTGACTGACTGACTGTTGACTGATTGATGATTGATTGATTGATTGACTGATTGTTTGTTGGACCGCTGCCTGGCTGGTGAATAAGAACTTTAGGTGGATCGGTTGGCGTCCGTCGCGTTTAGTTTCACCTGAAAATATAACGACACATGGGAGAAGTCATTCTTATCAAGTCAGCTTGATTCTAACTAGTTTCACTATACGTATCTGTAAAAAGATGCGTAGCATTGCAGCGGTGCAAACGGTTGCCCTTCTTGACAATGGCAACAACTTGCATTCACCTATCGGTGCTATAAATAAAATAATGCAGGGGAAACGAAGAAAGTTATATGCCCGACATAATCAACATCCTAGCCAGTGGCACGTTTTCACTTCCGCTTTGTACTTTCTTATTCCTTTCCCGCTGACGTATCAAGAATTTCTCCACCAATTTGGAAAATTTTGTGTCCCTATAGTGCATTCAACATATAGCTGAGATGTATTCAGGTAGTAGGAAGAATTAGGTTGTTTTTGGATTTACCGATTACAATTGTGTACGGGATTCGGATATCTGAAAAATCGTTGCGCCCATCTTTGGCTTATGCCAGGCAGAAAAATACTGGGAAAAAATTTTTTCCAGCTCGGAAAAACATCTAAGCTCCGTTGAATGTACCAAAAAAGAAGAATGCATTTGTCGCACAAGTTTTATAAAATTTTTATAAAATTTTTATAAAATTTTATAAAATTCTTATAAAATTTTTATAAAATTCTTATAAAATTTTTATAAAATTCTTATAAAATTTGTATAAAAGTTTTATAAGAATTTTATAAAAATTTTATAAAAATTTTATAAGAATTTTATAAAATTTTATAAATGGACAAAATTTTAGACAAAAAGTGCAAAATTTGAAAAAAAAATCTTATAAAACTTTTATAAAATTTTTATGAAATTACTTTTTCAAGATTTTTTATAAAATTTTTATAAAATTTTTATAAAATTTTATAAAAATTTTATAAAGTTTTATAAAAATTTTATAAAATTTTATAAAAATTTTATAAAAGTTTTATAAAATTTTATAAAATTTTTATAAAAATTTTATAAAAATTTTATAAAATTTTAACCCAGATTCTCCACTCCAACCGTGAAGCCTCCTCTTAATCTTGCGTTATTCCTTTAAAAGCAAAACTGGAGAGGCCCGAGACTCTTTTGTTAAAGCCGATACTTTTAATTTAACGACGTGGAAATATCGGAATTAACATTTTGCTTAACGTTTTCTATAAACTTTGATTGCCGGAGGGAGTTTAAGTCTTTTACAGTTGAAAAACGAATGTTGTGAAGACTTTTAGGGTATATATAACGCACATGGAGAAAAACTCGAGGGGGTTTTTCCTTTGACGAGTTAGATAATACCGACTGTCGAAATAAACTTTTCTGTCAATATACATGGGACGAAGAGGAGGGAGGAGGAGGGGGGGGGGGGAAATCGATATGAAACCATTTTATTTGTATGTCGGATTGCTTTAATTATTGTGTGTTTGCTCTAATTTTCAGAATTTTCAACATGAATGCCAGCGAGATTGAATCCGATATGGGAAACGCTGACGATAAAGTAAAAATTAAACCGTGGTGCAAATGATAAGGAAAGACAGTTTATTTATTTAATATTATCATTTTTTTTTTCCCCAAGGAAATTTAGAGAACTGCCACCTGCAAGCACATTTGGAGTTTGATTAGTAAAAAATGGAGGTGCTGTTAAAACAGAGGAGCTTGGGAGTGCCAGATTAAGGATCTTGAAAAAGTTCTGAACGACAGCCCAGAAGGACTTCTTCTCCTAGCTCAATACAGCAATCATCAAAAGTTGCAAAAATCACATAAAAAGCATTTGGTGAAGGCAATCGTTAATTATATATTTTTTTCAATTAGGCTCTCAAAGGAACATTGTGCTTTAGTTGCTAATCAAACACATGAACTGTTCCCAACAGAATCTGCGGCGAGTAACGCAATTTTTTTAATGAGTTCAAAACCAATTTTGCATGTTGACAACACAAATAAAATGAATTAGAATTGATTTTGTTAGACCAAACAAGGAATATTAACAAACACAAGAATCTGATATCTAAATGCTTAAGTCGAAATGCTCCAGAAATAAGAAAAAACCATTTTGAAATTAATTTTTTCGTAATCGTAATGTTTATACTTAGCATATAGCAAGTTACTTTATGTGAAAGATTTCGCATTATTCACCTAACACCTTATGTAACCCAGTTCTGTACGAGATGCATCAGAGCCCGAGGTAGCTCAGTGGTAGAGCAGCCGTCATGAAAACGGAAGGTCGGTGGTTCAAGTCTCTCTGGTGTATTCTTTTACTGAACATCTCCCCGGTTCCCTCTCTGTGATCCATATACCGATAATCCCAACCGAGAGAATTACACCCCCCTGCCCCAAAAGCAGTATTTTAGGTTTGTTGGAAAATTAAAAAATTAATTTTTTGTTCAAAAATATTTTTATTATTTTAAAGCTCTTATAGAATTATTTGGTCTGTTATGAAATATAAATCGAATGTACTTGCAAATGGCAATTCGGTGAATTTCCTTGAAAGAAAAAAAAATAGTATATTGTTTACCTAGGGTGGAAAATAAATTTTCCCGTCAAAGTTTTTTGGAAGGTTTGGGAGGCTCCAGGTGCCTTCCTAAAAAAAAGAATCTCAAAATTGAAATCTGGGATCAAAATTACCCCTAAAAACATCATTTAAATTTTTTTTTTTTTTTTTTTTTTTTTTTTTTTTACTGTCTTTATTACGAAAATGTGGCACATATGGAAAATGAAATAAGCCGTTTCTCCGTCTCGAAAACGATACGAGAACAGAGACGAGAGTGGCATTTTTTGCCACTCTGGTTTCTGCTCTGTGATTTTTAATTTTTAATTTTTAAGAGAGGTCCCTGTTTTTAAAACCCAAAAAATCATTTCAATTTCTTTGAGCCTTAAAAATTTTCTGGCAATTTTCTGAGGTCAAGAAATGTCCTAAAAAATTGGAAAGAATTTTGGAGAGAATTAGGGCCGCTGGAAAGAATTAGGGAAGCTTTCTTAGAGATTTCAAACCTGTTTAAAAAATTTTCTGGGAGTCCGAAAATTGTGTAAACATTTATTCGAAGATTTAAAAATTGTGAGAAAATTATTTGAACAGGCCGCCTGCACACTGCATAACTGGTTCCGTAAGACAAATCGAGATTATATGCGTTGACAGAGAAGATCCATTAACTGGAGATTTCATACCAGGAAAATGGAGGCAAGAAATCACTTCCTTGCAAAATATCTATCTCCTTGGTGTGAATAATTAAGGTAAAGAAAAAAAATTTCAAAATTAATTTCCTGTCCAAAAATATTTTGAACAGAACCTGATAAGATCAAGACAGAGCTTATTATTTCCGAGACCTTATATAAGGTTTATAGAAATTAATTTTAATAAGAAAATATCGATTAATGCACTTCTGATAGAAGCAGCAATATTATACTAAAATTTTTCAAAAATATCTTGTTTTTTGTATTAAATTTTTACCTGTTTAGATACAACAGGTTCAAAACATACTGCCTGATTTCGGTTTAGTTAAGTGTTACACTTAACTAAACCGAAATCAGGCAGTATGTTTTGAAGTATATACTGCATACTTATAGTAGATAAAGATTTTTTAATGATTGTAAAAACGTTAAAGACAAAACGGTTGTGCAGTCTTGTGTGGTACCAATCAAAAGGCTGAACTCGTCCTTTTCCACATGAGATCGTAAAGCCATTTAACTTTGGAAGGGAGGAAAAAAAAATTTACTCGAAACAGTCATTTTTGAAAACTACTTAACTTTTATAAAATCGATTTTCCTGTTTAAAAAACAATTTTTAGTTTATGACCATAAACTATGTTTTTTGTTACAATGAATTTTTAATAATTTTTATTATTAAAATGTGATTCTCATATCATACCGACTTGTCGAGGATGTGGACGATTGGTTAGAAACGTAAAAGAGTGTCCCACGCCAGTTTGTGTCGATTTTTTTTTTAATTAATATTAAATAATTTTTTAATTTTTTAATATTAATAATTTAATTAAAATTAAATAATTCAAAATATATATATACTTTTTTTTTTTGTTTTATTTATTTATTTTTTTTTTTTTAATAAAAATTTGGGTATTAAGTTAAAATCTCTTTTTATTAAAGATATTTATGGTATCCTTCTTTCCTTTTGATATTTCATCATTCATAGCATGATCATCTGTTTCATTCAAATATGGTGTCATACTGTCACAAATTAAGGTTTGTCATTTGTCCATTGAATAGATAGGTAAGTTTTAATATTGGATAACCATCCAATATTAAAACTTACCTATCTATTCAATCAGAGTTCAGATTCCTTTTTTTTTTATGAAATTAGTTGAAAGATAGGATTAAAAAGAGGTCTGACATGAAGTCTTGGATTATACAAAAATGTTGTTGTTCAAATTGATTCAATTTTTTTTTAACTTTCTTTTTTTGTTTTATTATGGTCAAACTTGATTGTTTATCCTCTGATTTGGCCTGGCGCCCAAGATTTCAAGTTTTTCTTTTGTTGTTTCAAAATCATCATCTCATGGAAGTCATTGTTTTCATAACTCCTCAAAATTCTCTGTAATAAGATTAGGACATAACCTTAAAATTCTGAGATTTTAGGCCAAGATAATTTAAAATGTAATTCTTTTAATAAAATTATGGGAGGGTTTCTGAATATAAATTCAAGGGTGGGAAATCTTTCATGTTGGGCTTTTTGTTCTCTTTTTTTTTATTTTTCATCTAGCAATTTTTTTTTTCGGGAATTCTACACTACAAAGAAAATTGTCCATTAGTTAATAAAAAGTTGTCAAAATTTATTACATTATTTTTATAAATAGAAATGTGTATAAAGTTATAAATCCTTTTTCTTAGTCTTCATTACTGGATAGCGTCCTGAGTTCTGGGTCTTCTTTTTTTTTTTTTTTTTTTTTTACGAATTGGCGATAAGATCCATCTGGCTCCACCTTTATTTTTCTTTATTTTTCTCGAACCCCGAAATTTATTCTTGTCTCCTCAGCTAGCCAGGTACATCTTTAGGGAGATAATAATAAATAGCTCGTTTGGAAATATATATATATTTTGTTTAGTCCTTGTCTGGTTTGGTCTTTTGTTTCGACTTGGATTGTATGGCGAATGGCCCCCTTTAGCTTTGTCTTTATTATATTTATTTTTATTTTTTTTTTATTAAAAATTCATTGTAACAAATTGTTAACATATAATAATATATATATAATAATAAATAATAAAAAATAACAATAACAAACTCAATCTAAAAATTTTCCCGAAATCAACTCATAAAAATTGTTTTTTAAAAAAAACTTAAATTATCAATTGCTTTCATCTAGTCAGAAAAAATAACACTCGGTGTGTTTTTCCGCTTATGAAGTGTTAGACTTTTGAACTTAGGGGTCGTACATAAATTACGTAAGCATGGGTTAGGCCCTTTTTGCACGCTTTATCCCATCTCGCCTATGCTTAGCTTATGGGTAAGATGTTAAATTTGGACCCCCTCCCCCCCTATATGTGCTTACGTAATTTATGTACGACCCCTTATGAAAAGAATGAAATGGAAGGAATACCCTCCAAAGATGACAAAAGTTCAATGTTTAGCTTATGGGATATTTATTTTTGCTACTTTTCTATCCTCCTTATTTATTTCTCACCTCAAAAATATTCCTTTCGATAATGTATATTTTGCGGTATATTTATTTCACTTTATCCTGTACAGTAAAATAACGATAAAAGACGTTTTTCCTTACTGCAATAGAGTGAAATATACTGGTAAATTATGATCAAGATGATTTTTTTTTCAGTTACGATAAGATTAGCAAAATGAATCCGTTGAGGACGAAGAACTTCGCTAAAGCCATACCGATTGTCGGTGCAAGCAAAAGGGAAAGGAAATTCATCAGAAGAAGGTTAACTTCAATCATGCGACTTTTAAATGCTGGAACTGATTGGAATATAACAGGGATTATTCTGATCAACGAAAGAGACGAAAAAAATAGACTCGGCTTGACAGCCATGTTACAGTACCGTTTACTACATGATATAATACATCCGACGGTAATTTTTAACAATACAAAAAGTAAAAATTGCCATGAATTTTACTATATAACAGTTCTAACAACAACAACAATAATGTAGTAATATGTTTCTCTTCCGAAAATAACCATAAGCAATTCTGTACGTCAGAGCCAAAAGGTTCAATATGCAAATTAAAAATGTCCGCTAAACGTTGTTTACCCATAACAAACGGCCATCTTGAATTTGCATATTGACCTTTTTGGCTCTGACGTACAGAATTGTTGAATTCGACCGCTACGGTGTCGTTCTGTCTGTAAATTATGGTTAATAACAACATTAATACAGTTATTTGAACCATACCCATTTTTTTACCCAAAGAGATGCTTAAATAATATAAAAATCAATGTATAAATTATACAAAAAATTCGACATACATAAATAATGCATAAATGATGCATGAAGAACTTAGCTTTTTTTTATCGGAAATTTTTTTTATAATTAAGTTAAATAAGCTGAAAAAGCATAATATTTTCAAATTTTCCTGTTTTATGATTTAAAAAATTATATGCATATAAATCATCTCCTCTTTGAAGTTAGAATAGAGATACCATAAGGAAAAAAATTTTAAATGATGAAATAACGATTAGAAACATAACTGGGAAAAGACCGATAATCCGATAATTGATTTTATAGGCATTCGGTTGTTACGTATTATTTAATCAACTTAAAAGTTTATGACTCAATTTGTAATATATATATTTTTTTCCCTAACAACATTTGTAATGTTTTGTAAAATTCTTTATTACCCCCACCCCAAAAAAAAATGAAGGGCACTTTCCAAGAAAAAGTGCGTTATATTCTATTTCTGTTTATTTCTTGTATTTTTAATTTGAGAAAGGCTCAAAAATAAAGAAAAACAGAAATAGAAAAATTCGGGAAGCGTTAGAAGAAAATAAAAAAAAACTTAGAAAAAAAAACTGAAAATAATTTTTGTTATAAAATTTTATAACGAGTTATAAATAGATGTCTTTTTTGGCGGGTTATAAAATTTTACAACGAAGTTAAAGTTTTTAAAAACTCAATTTTATAACACACTTTTTCTTGGGTTGCTGAATGTGCAAATTGGAGATCTAATCCACATAATTATTAAACGAAACTGCTGACCGTGAATTTTAGCTACGATCTTACTATAGTCAAAGAAGTTTTAAAAAATATTATATTGGTGGTTATTCTTGAAAATTTTAAATAGTTAAAATTACTATTATTATTATATTTTTTCAGACAAACTTATTGAGGTTAAAGAAATAGGTGAGAGAAATTTTTGACATGGACGAAGAAGAACGGGGAAACATGTCTCTCTTTGGAAGAAGACGAAAGCCTAGCAGGAAATCTTTAGATAAAAGTTTATTTATTATTGTTGTAACTCATTTGACTTAACTTCCGGAATACGCTTTCCGGAATCTACTGGCAAGGATATCCGTTAGATCCGTGAATCAGGAAGGTCATTTATAAGAAAATGGGAAAGATCAAGGCCAGAGATGTATACTCAGAAGTGGAAAAATCCATCTCAGGATTAGATTTAAGCGAGAAGAAAATTAGTGGACGTCCACATGAAAACCTGCCTTCTGGGGAATGGTACTTAGAAGGCTGTGGAAGTTTCCCCAGAAGGCAGGCTTTCATGTGGACGTCCACATTTATTTAACGAAAGGTTCCAGGTCAAGATAATTTTCAAAGCAATGTTAACCCACCATATAAAAACAAAGAAAAAATCTTATCTGCTACATCTTATACACCGAGAAAAATGTGCTTTCGATTTTAAGTCATTGGCTTTGCTAGAGCCCAAACGTCAAAGATGTAAAAATTTAGCTCAATTTGCTTAAAATTTTAAAGCATAGACTTAAGTTTTAAATTATTAAAGTAAGATTTCAAGCAATTTGAGTTAAATTTTTACATCTTTGACGTTTGGGCTCTAGCAAACTCAATGACTTAAAATCGAATGCACATTTTTCTCGGTGTATAATCTATCTGATCTGCTTATATATTTTGCAAGAATATTATACATTGAAAATAATTTTTTTTTTCTTTGCAGCTTCAATTGCTAGAGCCTTAATGAAGAGCCGATATGCATTAAAACTAAAGGATGGCATTAAGTACCCAATTCTGGTAATTACAAGTAGAGACCCTGCAAAATTAGGCAAGTTTATTTAAACTGCTTTAAAATACAAAACAAAATGAAGCCCCTACAAAAATTTTGCGCCTTCACTTCAGCTAGTGTAACATTACTACGTATAAAAACTTTCTAATGTTTTAATAGACCATGCTCACTGGCTACCGATATAACAACAACAAAGACATTTACAAGCAGTGGCATAATTTGGGGGTCTTGCCACTCCCCCAAGGTTCTTTTGCCCCCCCTTAATGAGCTGGGACATGCCTGTCCCTTCCAAGACATCCTTGCTTGCTCCAAGACAAAATCTGAAATGACACCCAGGTATGTGAGTGTTCAGTCGACTAAAACTAAGGCAATGTGATTCTGCCAAGGCATGGGCAATTTTTTTCCTACACAACATTTTTTTGATATTAATTTTGTTAGCAAAATTTAGAGTCATTTCACATGCTCTGGAATTTCATCTATGCACAAATTCTTTTTCTTCTCACATAAAATTCTACATTCTAAAAACGGATGTAGAATTTTATGTGAGAAAAAAAAGAATTTTTGCAGAAAACACTTCATTTTTTTATATCCTGAAGACCAACATCTGATTCACACAGGGAACAATACTGCATCTCGTAAGCTGAACACAGAAAAAAAAACTATTACAGAAAAATCTGGAAATTCACTGTTCTTAAAAGCAAACCTAGCTAAGTATTTCCTTCCTTCAATTTAAAACCCCACAGCAGCCAAAACTCCAGAAAAGAATTATTTATTATATACAATTTTGAAAATGCATCGAAAATATCTACTGATTAACAAAATCTGCACCCTCTTGTTCAATTACACAAGATGTTATTTCGAAATTAAAAACAATTCAACATAAAAACATTTGATTGATAATGTTTAAACGCTGAAGGTATGAAACTTGCCAATAATGAAGTCCACTTGTTCCAAACCTCCATTTACATTCCAAAATGGCATCAGCAAAATCATAATCATGGATTTGCAGACCACTCTCTTTTGTCCAAAAATAGATGATCAAGGCAACCGGACTTTTTCCATTTGGACCGTTAAAAAGATTGGTTGCCTCGTTGTTTCATGCTGGATTCATCATTGCAATTAAAATGATAAAAATTAACTAAAATTGTATTTTTGAGTAAAAAAAATTATTTATGTTACTTATAAATCACAAAATTGCATCTTTTAATTCAGGATGTGTACTGAAAATCAATGTTTTTTTAAAAAGGTTTCCCCCATTGAGGAAAGGTGGCTGGGTAGGCATAACGATTGTTGAATTTAACATCAAATTCCAGGGTGGAGGCCTTAATAAAAAGAAATGAAAGGAGATAATAAAAAGGTATGAATCATTGAGAGCGCTGGTCTTTTGAAAAATTAAAGTTCTAAAAAAACTGTGTTTGGGGTCTCAAGTCTCAAAAAATCAAGGCTTTTCAAGGTTTAATTTCAAATTCTAAGATAACTCAAGGATTGGTAGAAACCTTAATTTATTAGCTAAAATAAATTTCTCATGGATGTGGAATGGTAAACATACTGACTGATGCTGAAAACAAACTGCTGTTCTGACTGATGCTAATCAAGTTTGACCTTGAGCCAAGGCCAGGGCAAAGGTGTTAAGTCACTCAGCCCTCCTTTGAAATTTATTTTGCTCATGTAATTTTATCTATATTTCACGTTAAACCGATCTTTGGAATCGCATTAAAGAACTTGATGCAACCTTTAATCTATCAGGGTTGGATGATGGCTGTAGGCCTAGTCACAAACACGGAAACCAACAATCAAAAGCACTCCGCCATTTTAAAAATCCTTACCTCACCTCACTATCCTTTTTCGGCGTCCTTATGCTCCTGTTCTTCATGAATCCGATAGTTCTTGTATAGATAGGTACATAGTTCCATCAAAGAAGGATAATTTTCACCGATTAACCGACCCGAACCGCGATGAATAACGCTTAAATTAACATTATACAAACCGAATCGCCGCCACCGACAAACTACAAACACGCTGACATTCCGAAACTGACCGGAAACCGAATCTGACAAGCGGAGTTATGAAATAGTGTCAGCGCTCCTAGCGGACAAATTTGAAATATTGAAATATCTTTCATTTTTTTAAATTAATTACGACACATTTTAGTTAATCTTATCGTAAACATGGATTTATTTAATTTCTTGATCGTAAATATCAGAACAAAAATAATAAACAGCATAATTAATAATCAGTAAAACTCCGTAATATAGTTTAGGAAGCTTATAATTTTTCCGCTAGGGGCGCTGTTGATGCATAAAGAAGGTAATACAACTCAAATACAGTGCAAAATATTTGGTGATTTAAAACCTCATTAAAATACGATTAAAAAGCTTTAGCTTTACGGGTAAAAATATTTAATGAAATAAATACACCTGCATTTTTTTGTAACAAAAAAAAACCGCAGGAACTGTTTTTTTATTTGGGACATTTCGGAAGCAAAATTAAAATTCTTTCGCGAAGGCCAGGCCAAATATCTTCTGCTGCAGGAACTCAGCACAAAAGTAATAACTTTTCGATTCTTATATTTAGCCTAAACGTGCAATAATTTAATAAAAACAGGTTTTTAGATATCACAAAATATTATGGGGCTTTGTTTTAAGCTGTACAAGTGTATTTGACATTTTATTTTCACCGAAGCCATTTGCTTAAGGCCAACAGCAACCACTCTATCACCCACCACCACATACTTGTGATCAAAATACTGTACCTTCACTTTCAAGTCCCGAATAGGTGTTAGGTCCAAAATTTTTGTTTTTATGATCTAAACACTGCTAATTAGGTCAGGAAATAATTTTTTTAAAATAACAAGACTCGTAATAAAATAGTTAAATTATTTTCTTTATTTGCTATTCTATTAGTTTTTGGCTGTATTTACAGTCTAAAACTGGGAAAAAGCTATTTAATGGAATTGCAAAAAATAAAATAACATTACAACTAAATAAGTTTTCATGTGACAGTCCTTACTTTTTGTTCGAATTTTTTTTTTAAAAATTATTTTTCATATTTTTATTTTTTTTTATTTTTTTGCTATCTACACACCGCGAGAACATGAGTTTTTTTTTTTTTTTTTACAGTATTTTTTTTATTTTATTTTTTTATTTCCTTTTAATGCATAACATAATAAATTCCGATCCCCTGGTTACTCGCCAAGCAGTTTTATTCTGATCCGAATGCATTAAAAAATGTGGAATATAAAATTTCTTTTTTTCCTCTCGTAACTTTTCCGTTACAATTACGATTCAAAAAAAAAAAAAAAAAATTTCGATCAGCAATTTTACAGCTTTCGATTTATTTTTAAACACAGCCTGTAAGATATAATTCTTGATTTTTTTTTTATAAAACCATCTTGGCAAATAATTTACAATAGATTTTTTTTAAGAAAGAAAATTGCCCCGTAACATACAAAAACACTTTTTGTCGATTTTTTTTTTTTTATACAAATTTTCTTACGAAATATTTTTTTAGTAAATTAGTTTAAATTATTTATTTATTCATTTACTTTTTTTTTTTTTTTTTTTTCATTTTTTGAAATAATTTATGAGTATTTACGTTAGTTTCTAGGCCTCTACCTATTTTCTTTTCAATGATAAAAATGATTGTATGATTTTTTTTTAAATCTAATAAAAAAAAAAATTACAACAGCATTTTGGTTTGCGTTTGGTCCAACATACAGCAACATTACAATGGGTGACTGCCGAAAAAAATGTCATTATAAATAATACAATTATAATAATAATTATGTAGTAATTAATAAAAACGCTAATGTCTTACGTTTAAAAAATAATAATAATAGTTTTTCGGAAATCCAAAAAAAAAAAAAAGCGATACAATTTTTTTTTTTTTTCTTTTTTTGTATTTCCTGAGAAATTGAAAATTAAAACGTTTTCAACAAACCCAGTTTTTCTTTTTTACTTCATAAATATTTTTACTAAACCGTTAATAAATACAAAAAGCTATAAAATAAATCCATCTCTTCGATAAAAAAATACTTATCGTGGAAAAAAAAAATGATTCGTTTTTTTTTTTTTTTTTTTTTTTTTTCATCACTATCATGACTAGAAAATCTGAAGACGACTAAAAAAGTACATGATTTTATTTATTAAAAAAAAATAATAATAATAATAGTAAACTGATTTACTCTTTTTTCATCCGCCCAAAACTCGTTAAAAATTTTTTTGCTACATTTTTCAATGTACAGGGTGTTGTTAAAACCGTTTCTAAATTTTAATTTTTTTGCAACAACGATTTCCACACAATACTCTAAAACTGCGAGAAAAAATAGGCCTAGTTAATCAAGTAAAATAAAAATAAAATACAGAGTGTTTATTATTCTTCTTCATCATCGCTTTTCCATTTTCATTTTTCTTTTTCTCACATCGATTACCAAATTAAATTATAAACATCCTGTAAATTTTTTTTTAAACAACAAACATAACAAGCGTAAAAAGATCAACAGGAAGAGGGCAAAAAAAAAAAGCTCCTACTTATTGCTTGAATTTCCCAAGCAGTTTTACAAGAATAAATAAATAAAATTTTTGAGAAGAAATTTTTTTTTTCGTTTTCTTTTTTTGAGCAAACATTTTTTTTTTCCGCTGGAATACGACCGAAAAAAAAAATTCTCCCGAATGACTTTTCGTCTTTATCATCAAAACATAAAAGCATGATTCTAATTACTATATTTTCCGGAAAGAATGAAAGAAAAAAAAAAAGAAAGAAACCATAATAAAAGAGAATTCTTCCATTGACGAAAATTTGGGAACGACCAAGAATTTTTTTTTCTTTTTTCACTTAATGATTATTAATATTTTCTTTAATAAATCTTTAAAATAAAACGGAATGATAAAACATATTTGGAGTAGACATTTTTTTTGGATTTCTCTTCTTTAAAAAAAATCGACTTTTTTTTAAAATCGGAATAACAAAGCGATTCGTTTTTTTACACTTTAAAAATTGGATTTCCACTGTGGTTTTACATGCCATTTTTTTATTGTTAAAACCAAAATCAGGATTGAATGCTAGGCTTCAGTCTGTTTCTTTCCTGTAGTTTGAAAAAGTTATAGAATTCTTTTTGGAGAAAAGTATCAAAATTTTACTCAAGGAATTTCCTTCGAATAAGCATCTCCAGCGAAAACTTCAAAATTTTACACCGATGGGTTTTTAAAAAAAAAAAGCTGATCAAAAATCTAAAATTTTTGCCAGTGATGCTCATCTGACAGTAAAAGGAAGCTTCGTAACTAGAATTAAGATAATTTTTGAGAAGGTTAGGGTGCTTAAAAAAAGACGGGAGACTATTCTTAAAAGCTATTTTTTCAGATTTTACAATGACAGAAGGCTGTAAGTTGCGCCTATAAGCAAAAAAATAAGATTGCTTTAACTTTGATTATTTTTTCTAATGAAACAAAATTTTCGATGAACACTTAAGATCAAGCTACTGAACTAAATTGTGTCCAAATTTAGAAAGGCAATGAGGGCAGCAGCTGCGAAAATTTACCGCTAGGTTCGCTGAATGACCTTAACAGTAAGCAATAAAAACTGACCACTTCTAATAATTATTAATTTTGGTTTTGATTGGCTACCGTTTAAAAAGATCCAGCGCTCCTGGCGGGAAAATCCTGCAGCTTCGGTCCTCACTAACAAAAAAATATGATTTAAAAAAAAAAAAAAAAAACTAGAAACTGATGTTGAAAACTTAACTAAACTGTAGCAACAAAAAAATTAATGAAAAAAAATGGCTGCCATTTATTTTGAAAAAAATGTAAAATTACAATGAAAATGAATTTGAAATAAATTCATGCCAATAATGCCAACGTGACAAAAATAATGCTTGAGGGCCGCTCATTTGATGCTTACTGATGAAAAGCGAAAATTCAAATCATTTAAAAAAATTATTTTAACCAATCAAATTTTATTTTAGTAAAACTTGTCTTGTGATCGATTTTAAATTTTAAAAAAGCAAGCTATTCCCATTGGCCAAGTAAGCAATCATTTTAATTGAGTATGTAAAAATACAAAAATTTAAATCACGCCAAATGAGTAATTAATTTCAAAACTGAGGAAATATTACAATCAAATTTTCACTATTGACTTGGTAAAAGCTAACGAAAATTGGTAAATAATTTGCAAAATACAACTTTCACTTTTCACGACATGGCGCAAGCCCACCCAGTAATATCCCTTACAATTAAAAAGTTGGCAATAGTGGCATAAAATAATTTCAATTTTCCTTCGTTAAATTTCTTTCTGAAAATGCTTTTCAAAAATTCTTTGTCTGCGATGTCATTGCCAACTTCAAAATTCGATAATTCCTAGCATTATTGCCAAAAAAATTCCATAGAAAAAATAAAAATATTACATTTCTAGAGAATGCTAGTAAAAGCTTCGAACTATCGAATATCGATAATTTTCGAATTTAACATCACTGCCATTATGGAAATAACGATATCATCAAGAAAAAATTTCGTCGGGTACATGAGCCGAGGAGGAATCGAACCCCCGTCTTCCGCTTGCCGGGCGGGTGCTTTACCACTAAGCTACCGACCCGGCAAGACGGGGGTTCGATTCCCTCTCGGTTCATGTACTCGACAAAATTTTTTCTCAAAGATGTCGTTATTTCCATAATTTAAAAAAAAATAAAAATCGAAATTTCGGCTTTTTTAATATTATAAAAGACGATAGATTTTTTCTCATCACTGCCATTTTTTTTTTAAACAACAAGGCAAGCTACTAAAGTAAAATAAACGCGTTGCCTATTCCTGGCTGATGTTTCCCGAATAGCCTGATTAGCATACAGAAAAGCCGGTGAGAAAAGCCCTTTTTTTCATCTTTAATTTTTTTGCTTAGTTCAGCTTATATTTTAAAATTTTACTGCTTTCAGAAATGTTAAAAATACAGTATTTTTATTTTCGCATATATATATCCCATAAGCTAAACATGGGCTAAAGTGTATATATATACACGAACTGACCCCTGATTAACTTCCCTAATTGCTTTTTGCTCAAACATAAAAAATTTTTTGAATTTTACAATTTTTTTTTACAAGTCTGAATTTGTACCAAAGTAAAATTTCGCTGACCAAGAAGGCGGTGTCTGATCATGAGCTTTATTTTTCTGAGCTTTCCATTTCTTTTTACAAAACCACTTTAAAAAAGTAAATTTTTTGAAAAAGTGAAGCCCAGAGGTCTGACTGAAGCTTTTTGAGCAGCAAAATTCTAACGACAAAATTATTTAAATTTACAACAACAAAAATTCTTTTTTTATTTTAATTTGGTTTTAAAAACCAACACAACGCTTTTATAAAATCCTGATTTTTTTTTACACCATCAGCTACCTCAAAAACAACAAATCGCTTTTATATCTTAAAAAAAAAAAAAAAAAAATTAACCAATGAAAGAAATCTGTACAAATTAAAAATAAATAAATAAATAAATAAAAACTGAAAATTGGAAAAAAAAAAAATTTACCTACAAAAATTTTTTAAATTTAACAGTAAGCCAACAACTAAGCCGCAAAATCCACTTTATCCCAGGAGGACAATTTAAAATCGTTATCGTGTATGTCAAACAAAGCAAATGGATCTTGAGTATTTCCGATCAATGGATCATAGGAATTATCGTTGCCATGAAGGAAATCATATCCGGACGAGGAATTGTTAAACTGATTCACATTTTGATTCCCCGCGGAAGGCATGAGGGAATCAAGCCAATTATCGTCCATTTCCATGGGTTCGATAAGCTCCGTTTTGATCAAATCCGGGTTGTTGTTGATGAGCTGATCCGCGGTTTTGTTCCCGGCGGAGCTTATCGACTCCATCTCCTGGTCGTTCGAATCGATTTTACAATCTAATTGACTAAAATCCATTGAATCTAATGTCTCTAAATCTAAACCTAATTCCTTTAAATTAATATTACCGTTGCCGTATTCGTTCGGCAGCAAATTATCATTCGATGATGATAACTCCGATGATAATATATAGTCCAAACTATTGGAATGAAAATTTTGGTCATTTGATATATTATTATTTATATTAAAATCCGAATTCTCCGTCGACATGAATTCCGTGTTCTCTATAAAATTATTAAACGAATTATTACTATTGTTTCCGTCGAAATTCGAGTTGGAAATTGAGAATGTTATGTTGTTTCCCGTCGTCTGCTGCTGCTGCTGCTGCTGCTGCTGCTCTTGCCCTTGATTCGTTGGAATATTCCCGGAGGGGATGTAGGCTTGAGTTAAAGTGTACGTAGGGGGGTTCACGCTTTGCGTCGTCAGAGTGAACGGCGAACTGTTGGAAAAGGTCGTGTTCGGGAATTGAGGAGGCGGCTGCTGCGACTGCTGCGTCGTCAACGTTATCGAAGTCGGCAAAGTCACCGAAAAATTCGGCTGCGGAAGAGGAGGCGGAGGAGGCGGCGGAGGCGCTCCCGCGGCCGACGGGTAAATCAACCCTTTCTCCGGGTCGTATTTACCGGGGGTCGTGGGGGTCGCCGGGTCGTTTGCAGCGCTCGGGGGTAATTCCCCGTTTTTGATTAGGATTTCTAAAACGTCATCCACGATTTGACTTTTGACGTTTTTCGTTCTTTTCTCCTCCGATTCTTGTTTTAGGGTTTTCGTGGCTTCTTCGTACTGGGGAGGAGGGGGTTTGCTTTGGACGACGAACGTGTGCTCCTCCGAGCCCGCTCGCCTTGGAGTCTGAGTGTTTTGGGACTGTTTCGGTTTTTCAGCGATCTTGCTTTGCTTCTCGTCGATCTGAACCAAAGCGCCCAAGAAACTCGGAAGGGATGAGGTCCTCTGATGCCCGAGCACCCCGTTTTTCTTATTTACTAAATTCAAATTGTTTAGGATGATGGCGGCTTGGTGCTGACCCACGACTATGCTCCTCCTACCCGTTAATTTATTATTGCTACTGTTATTGTTGTTGGCAGCTTGAATTAAATTATTAAGCTGCTGCTGAGCCTGTTGCTGATTGATAAATGCTGCTAAACTCGCTTTCGCGTTCACCGTTTCTCCCGCCTGGTGAACGTTTGGTTGCTGTTGTTGTTGTTGTTGTTGCTGCTGCTGCTGTTGTTGTTGTTGTTGTTGTTGTTGCTGTTGAAGCTGTTGTAATTGTTGTTGGAGTTGCTGCTGATGGATCTTGTTTTGCAAATGCTGTTGTAATATTAACTTCTGTTGCGATTTCGGATCTATGTGAATGATACCGTTTTGGATGAGAGCTTTCACGGGTATCGTTTGAGCGATGGTTTGATTGTTGGAATTTTTTACGGGGTTGATCACCGCGTCTTTCCCTTGCCGGATTTGTTGCAATTGCTGCTGCGATTTTATAAGTTCCCTTTGTAGTTCTTCGATTTTTCGCTGTTGCTGCTGAATTATGTTGTCTCCGCCCTGTACAAAAAAAAATATAAAAATTAATTATTTAAAAAAATTTACAATAATTTTGGGAAAATTGAAAAACTTAAAAGAAGAATTGCATTATTGTGTAAGCAGTTTAGAGGAGGAAGGAAGATCTACAAAATTGTCCTCCAATACTGAATCTACTTAAGTAAAGAGTAGCCCTACTTTTGGACTTAGAAATGGGCAAATATACAGTATATTTAGTAGGTATAGATATACCCATTTGATACATTTTTCAGTTTCGAATTAATTTTATTTGGCGGCCAAATCGGCCAAAACCCGCCAAAAATGTACTTTTGTGTTATTTATAGTAATTATGATTATTGATATATTAATATATGGCCAATTTTTTTGGCTTCAAAAAAATTAAAAACTGAACTTGAATTTTGAATCTCAAAGGAAAAAAATCCAATTTGAAAAATAAAAAGGACGGAATTTTGCTTATTCCTCGTAAAAAATCGATCTCTTGACAACTTTTAAATTACTTTCGGATCTGAGGTACAGAATTATGAGATATAAATATTTGACCTATGAAAATGCTTCAATTACAAAGTCTAATTTAGCCTCCATTACAACCTACCTATTAAAAAATCAAATTAAAATTGATTTTGGGGAACAGACTATATGACATTTGAAATCTAAAATACTGATCGATTTTACAATGTCGCCCTAAATAAGAAAAAAAAAAAAAAAAAGATCGAACCATTAATTTTTTTTAACATAAAAAAAAGCCGCTGATTTCGGGAAAATATTTATCAAAGCAAAAAAAATTCCGAAATGAAGCACTCTTTAAAAAACAGATAATAGATTTTTAAGAGGCCATAAAAAAAATTAAATACTGTATGTTTTTAATTTTTCAAAAACCATAGAGCGCTTTTTTTTTTTTGAAAGTCAGATTATCCCGATAACATACTTGGAATTGCAAGAAAGTAATAATTAATTGGCTGAAGCGATTATAACATAAAAAAGCTTAATTATCTTTAAATCGCTGTAGCAAAGCAAAAGCAAAACAAAAACAAAAAAAAAAATATTAATCCCTTGCCGAACAACGATTATTATCAAAGAGGATTTTTTTTTTTAATGGCTTTAAACCGCCTATGCTTGTATAAAGATGAAAAAAGAAACTGAGACGAAGGCAAGCGTATAAAATATCAAAGTTTACGATCCATTCAGCTTTGCCAAGATCCCGAGCATTTTGTTCAAATTTAAAAAAAAAAAAAAAAAAATATTTTTTTGGAGTTCAATATGGACCATACTTGTTTGTTTTTTGGTGAATGGACAAGGCGTCTTGATAAACAACATGTGGTCCGTGGACCTTATCTTACGTTCTATTTTAAAATGGCTTAACTGTTTTATTGGATTCTATTTTTTTTTTTTTTTGAAAATCTTAAAATCCGTTTTTATGCGAATGATTCGGCATTAAAAAAAAAAAAGCCTTCGTCTTAAAAAAAGAAATTAAAATAATTTGGGCAACAGAAACGTTTTAGGTGAAAAATGATATAAAAAAATGAAATCGGCGAATGGAAAAGCTGGAAATCGAGTATAACGACAATATTTTCGTGTTTCCAAGGTCAAAGTCCATTTCAAGGCCCTAACGGCCTTCAAATATTTTTTTGAGCCTAATGCTAGAAGAATATGAAACACTTTTGTACCTAGAAAATGTCAAAATTTGCAAACTGGTCAACCATTGGTCAATTTGGTCAATTTGGTCAACTGGTCAACCATGGATCAACGGATCAACCCTTGGTCAACTGGTCAACCGTTGATCAACTTAATTAATTGATCAACCCTTGGTGAACCTTGGTGAACTTGGTTAACTGGTCAACTCTTGGTCAACTTGGCTAACTATTCAACTGTTGGTCAACTGATCAACCCTTAATCAACTTCGTTAACTGGTCAACCATTGATGAACTTGGTTAACTGGTCAACCGTTGGTCAAACAATCAACCCTTGGTCAAATTGGTCAACTGGTCAACCTTGGTGAACTTGGTTAACTGGTCAACTCTTGGTCAACTTGGCTAACTATTCAACCGTTGGTCAACTGATCAACCCTTAATCAACTTGGTTAACTGGTCAACCCTTGATGAACTTGGTTAACTGGTCAACCGCTGGTCAACTAATCAACCCTTGGTCAAATTGGTCAACTGGTCAACCCTTGGTGAACTTGGTTAACTGGTCAACTGTTGGTCAACTAATCAACCATTGGTCAACTTGGTTAACTGGTCAACTCGGTTAACTATTCAACCGTTGGTCAACTGATCAACCCTTAATCAACCTTGTTAACTGGTCAACCCTTGGTCAACTTAGTTACCTGGTTAAACGTTGATCAACTGGTCAACCCTTAAAATCCGCGGACATTATACTCGATTTCAAGGCCACTGATTTCATTTTTTACATCAGTTTCACGACAGGACTTCCAGGTTACGTCCTTCGGGATAAGTGACTTTAAAAAATACTACCAATGCCCTTCCCAAAAACCCCCGAATCCTAACTCAGAAGAAATACTAACGTTAGGAGAAGACGGAGGAGTCGTCTCGCTCGTGTCCATGGCACTGGGCACTGGAGAAGGTGGCGGAGGACTGCAATTCGCTGTCGGTTTGGCACTGGAAGGCGACAAATTCCCATCCTCCTCTTCGCTCCCGGCTTGGTTTCCGGGCGAAACGGCCACTTCCATTTCGCTGAGGACCGAACCAGGATTGTCGGTGCTGGAAATGGAAATCGTCCGACCGCCTGACGTCACCGTCGTCGTAATGACGGATCCGTTCGCTTCCGACGTCGTTTGATTTTGACCGTTGGAAGATGAATTATTATTCGCGGCAAAGGGTTTCAACCTTTCGATCAACTGCGGTTTGGGCCCGGACACCGGAAGGTTCCTCTTTTTAAGTTCCATTTTCAAATCGCTGACTTTCATGTCTTCCAATTTGGTAAGGACTTTGTTGTTGGATGAATTCGATGTAGGCGAGGGATTGGATGAGTTCGACGTGGACGGCGTTTGATTCACCGGTTGCGAACTTGGCTGAGGTTCCGGCGGATTGTTCTGCTGCGGTGTCGGTGGTTGTTGCGGTTGCGGCTGAGTTTGCTGCTGCTGCAGCAGCTGTTGTTGTTGTTGTTGTTGCTGCTGTTGTTGTTGTTGCGGAGGACTCGAAGGGGGTTTGATGATGGGTTGCGGGGTCAGAGGCTGAACGACCGGCGTCGAAGCCCGGGACGACTGAGTGACGAGGAACGTAGTCCCGCTGTTGTTGGCAGCGTTCGTAATACTTGAAATCGTATTTTGTAAATTTGTGATATTTTCGGCCGTCGGCTTCTGAGCGGCCGGAAGAATGATTTGAGGATATTTGTGTTGCCATTCCAACTGCCACTGCAGGAACAATTGCTGTTGCTGCAGGAGGAGTTCGTATGACGTTTCCGTGGATGAGGCACTAACTGGAGTATTTTTTTGAGCGTTTGGAGGACCCTGAAAAAAATATTAAAGAATCCATCAATATTTTCCGCCCAATACACGGTAATTCCTTTTTTAAAAAGACAGTCGTAGGACTACGTCTAGAATTTTTGGTTCGTCCAAGCCCTGATGAACCTTTTTTCAACAAAATTTTATCAAAAACCATCAAAATTTTCGATTCAAAAAATGTTGATGGCCTTTTTCACAAAACATTATCAAAATTTTTAATAAAAAATTAAAATTTTAAGAATTTTTACCAAAAATTTTTAATAAAAATCAAAAAATGTTTTGTAAAAAAAATGTTTTTTTAAATAAATTATAAAATAAATTTTTTTAATAATCAAAAATCATCGAAATTTTCGTTCAAAAAATGTTAATGATCCCCCTGAATCCTCCAAGCCCTAATATTAATCCCACGTGGCGTGGCGCCCTTTTTCAATAAAATTTTGTCAAAAATCATTAAAATTTAAAAAAGTTTTTCTAAAAAATTTCCCTTTTTTCTTAAAATTAGTTAAAAATTTACAATATTTTGTGAACAATTTCATTAAAAATTTTATTGAAAATTTTTTAAAATTTTAAGGATCATCAAGGATTTTTGATAAAATTTATATAAAATTTTGGAGATATTCGTTTTTTTCTAAATGTTCGGTGTCCAAAACATCAAGGCATCCGGACAACCGGACACGACAAAACCATCATGGCGCGCCCCAAGACGTAGTCCTACGCCAAAATAAAAATAAAAATAAAAATATTTACCTTATATTCATGGAATTTAATGGTTCTAGTCTTGGGTTGAGTTTTCGTCTTCGACTTTTTCCTGTTTTTATCCGCTTTTCCGGGAGCAGGGGAGGACAACGGAGCCGGCCTAGGGGTCAGGGGAGTCGGAGGAGATGCTATCGACGACAAAGGGCTCAAACTAGACGTACTAGAACCGAGGGATAAAGGCGAAACAACACTAGAACACAACTCCGCGAATGTCTGCAAAGTCTGGTTCTTATCGTTCGGTATTTGCTGCAATATCGGGGATGTCACAACTACGGCACTCGTGGGAATAGTGACGGCGACGTTAACGATCCCGGCACTCGCCGCGGCCGTCTCTAGGACGTCCCTCGACCTCGTATCTTTATTACTTTTGCACTGAGTTACGCTACTGGCAATGTTATCAAGTGTTGGAAGAGAGTTATTACTTGCGAATGTTGTCGGGGTGTTCGAGGGGCTCGTCGCCCCTTCGGAACTTTGCGAATCATCTTCGAATGTTATGTAATGATCCGGATGCTGAGGTTTCCTCAGCTGACCTTCACTCGTCGCTTTAAACGGGATGACACCTTCTTTCACCGCTCTTTCGATCGGCTCCTCCGTGTGGAGGATGTTTTTCTTGATGAGCTCCAACGGTCCGGGCCTGTGGCTCAACTGATCGTTCAAACTGTCCGCGAGCCGAGCTTTTTTCAGCATCCGCTGTCGCTCCGCCAAAGACGGATCCACGTGACCCATGTCCGCTTCTAAAATGTGTTGCCGGACCAATTCCTCCCGATCGGGTCGCTGTTGGATTTTCGCTTTGAGCAAATCCCCCATTTTGGCCCGTTCCAATTTTTGCCGTTGCTCGTGAAATGCAGGAGGCGTTTTCAAAGCTGAAAAAGGAAATCAAGAAAAATTAAAATGTGAAAATTAAAAAAAGATGTGCGAGTCAGACTCGCACCGTGACGAAGCGAAACTTCTTGGATAATTTTTAAAAAATGTTTAAAAATTATGTGCGTAACAAATAAATTTAAAAAAATTTAAACCTTTAAAAATTTTAAAAAATAATTTAAGCCGCGTTACGAGTGACGCGTTACGCGGTCGAACAATGTTTAAAAATTATCTACGTAACAAATAAATTGTAAAAAATTTATAGGTACCTTAAAAAATTATTCAAATCGTAATGAGGCTTAAATTATTTTTTAAATTTAAAAAATTTTTAAAGGTTTAAATTTTTAAAAATTTATTTGTTACGCAGATAATTTTTATACATTGTGCGGCAGCGTAACGCGCGTCTCTCGTAACGCGGCTTAAATAATTTATTTAAATTTTAAATAATTTAAACCTTTTAAAAATTTTTTATTCATCTTTTAAACATTTTTTAGCTCCTTTGTCTAAAAACACTTTTTTAGTCTCGTAACGAGTAACTCGAGTTTTTTAAACGTAATTTTCGTAATTCTTTCGTTTTTTAATTTAAAAAAATTTTAAAAAATACGAATTCGATCGAGAATTATTTTCTCGGGGGGGGAGGGGGAGGGGGAGGGAAGGGCGGCGGCTAAGAATAAAGAAAAACATTTTCTGGGGGAGCTGACCCAAATCAGGTCATATATTTTTTAAAATTCTGGGGGGACCATTCTACTTTCTGGGAGGGGGGCTGGCCCCCCCAGTCCCCCCCCCCTAGATCCGCCCATGATCGGTGTAAAAAAATTCATGATTTTGTTATTATTGACCGCAACAAGCTGAAACTTGATCTAATTATGTATTTTAGACCGCTCGTTCCAAATTTGAAGTTGGAAGTTTAAAAAAAATCAAAATTCAAAATGGCGGCTAATTTTGTTTTTAAAATTTTTATTTTGGCGGACTTGCATCATTACAACATCAAATTTGAAATCTACATCATCGAAATTTCGTCATCGACTGTCTTACAAAAAACACAAAAATTATGCGATATTTTGTATGATATGCATGTGATGCGGGTTGCCTATACTCAAAATCGGTAGGCGCCCAACATGCGTTTTAACGCATAGGGCGAGTATCTACCGGTGCGGGGGATATTTTAATGCTCGAAATTATTCAAAAAAAAAAATTTTGGTAAAATGAAGGGGATGTCAGACGAAGGAAAAGTCAGAAAAATTATAATATCGAGAAAATCGAGCCGAGGACATGAACTCCGGACCTTTCGATTTTCTAAGAAAAATATCCTAGAATATTTCTCCCGCCTTCCGATATTTTAGAAAAATATTTTCCGAATTTTCCAACAATTTTTCAGAAAATTTTCCAGATTTTGAACCCTAAGCCTAAGTTTCTAAACTTCAGAAACCAATTTTATGATACTTACAAGGCATTATACCCTGAGCGACGAGTTGATTAATCGGTCTTCGCATCATCAACTTCACTTTCAAAGCTGAAACGAACACAAAAACAAAAAAATTAATAAGATCGTATTCAAAATTCATATAAAAACAAAAATTTTTAAATCATCTACCGGGTGACAAAAATTTAAAACATTCGTTCATTCTATCGCAAACCGAACACATCTTCCTATGGCCGATCAAACACTGGAAGTCGTCGACAGGGAAAGACTTCGAAAAAAAAAAAAAAAAAAAAAAAAAAGGAACGAACGATGAATCAATCATAAGAATAATAATAATTAAATATTCGAGTCGCATTTTAATTGAATCAGAGCCTGAACGCGCGCTAAAGCGGATGCATTCGTGAGATTTTTCCGGTCCTGTCGCGTGCGATTTATTAATTTTTTTCCCTATTTTTTTTTTTTTTTTTTTTTTTTTTATTTTTTTTTAACAAAAATTATTCAACCTTTGGCGCCATAATGAACAAAGAGGCGAAGGGCGCCAGCAAAGAGAAAATCACCGTGGCTCGGTGACTCGAACATCCTTGAAAAATAAAAAAAGGAAAAAAAAAAAAAAAAAAAAAAAAAATTTAAGAAAAAGTCACCGTGGCGGATAAAGAAGAAAACTGGCAGACGAAGCGAAAAATGTTAAAAATTTAGTCTGGTGATAATTAACCATACGGGAAAAAAAAGAGAAAAGCTCCTGGCGTTGAATTGATGACGTAAAGAGACGCCACCCCCGGCGAACATCCGTGGGAGTAAAAAACAAGACTCATCATTTCTAAAATATAATCTTTTTTTTTCCTCTCTTTTCAAAATAAAAAGGCCAAATAATTTTTACTCGATTTATTAATGCACTTTTGCAAGATTCGCTAGACTTTCTTTTTACGTTGCAATTAAAATTAAGAGCCAACTCTGAAAATTTGCCAAAGGGATTTTCAATGTTTTTTCCCCTTTAAACAAAATAAAATGATATTTTTGTTTTTTGGGGGGGAAAAAAAGATAAGGCCAACTTTTTTTTTTTTTTTTTTTTTCTTTTGAAACAGACTAAAGCAATATATCATCCGATGGAAACGTTCACAACTCAGTCGTGAAAAAAAAATGAGAAAAAAGAAAGAAAAAAAGAATATTTAGCACATAGTCCAATATACATGTAAAGTGTCAGTTTGACAAACCGTAGGACATGTGAAAGACATCTCCCATTTATCAAAAGCCAACGAGTGAAAATCGTAAAGGAAAACAAGCATGGATCTGTGTAAAAAGGTGCAAACTATGAGAAGATCAATAAATTACATAATGAAAAATAACTTAAATGCTCTCATTTTGACCGTTATCACGTAAAGGTCCACCCAAATATTACGTCACAAGAATTTTAGAGATCCCTCCTCCCTCCGCCGAAGAATATTAATTTTTTTGTGGCTTTTGATTTTTTTCTCGTTTTTCCAGCTCGTCAACCCTATACCCCCCATTAAGGGCTTGTCATAATTTCTGAAACTCCCCCCCCTCCCTCCCCCATTAAAAAAATCCAAATTTTTCTTTAATCAAAAAATTTATCAGAATTTTCCAAGTTTTCCTTCATTTATTTACCTAGGGTAATTGTAATTGATGAAATCAGAATTCTGCAAAAGTCCCTTCCTCTCCCAAGTCATCTGCCCTAAAATAAAGAACCCTCTCCCCCAGAAAAGAAGTAGCAACTTCCAAAAAATTTTTCTTCTCCTCCCATTTTGAAGAAAAGTTTTGTACCAAAATTTCGAATTCCAAGAATTATTCACGGATTGAACACTTAGATTTTCTTTTTCTTTTTTTTTGGGGGGGGGGCCTTTAACTCGCCCCTCCCTTTCCCTGCTCATAAATTTTTGAACGATTCCCGAGGGATCACTCATTCGTGCCATTTCGATGTACATGGTACCTAAATTCAGGGTATCTTCAAACAGCTGTTGTTATGGTCAGTCCAGAATTCGATCCCCGGGTTCCTCTCTTCTAAGCCAACCCGTACGAAAAAGTGATGCCAAAAGTGTGTAAAAATTTTGCAAAATAAATGCAAAAAAAAAAAAAAAAAAAAAAAAAAAATTGTATAAAAAATGTATTATTTTTGTATAATTTATACAAAAATTAGCACATGCATAATTTTTGCAAAGTTTATGAATATTTTCTTGAACACCAAAATATTAACATGTGTACTTTTATAACATTTATGCATAATTTTTTAAGCATAAAAACCTGTATATTCATAATTTATGTATACAAGTTTTTAAATCATAAAGCAGGAAAATTTGCGGATATTAGGCTTATTCGACTTTTTTTCCGTTTTATGCATACTCATTTATGCATAATTAATTAATACCCATTTATGCATAATTTATAAATACTCGTTTATGCATAATTTATTAATACTCGTTTATGTATAATTTATTTAAACACAGTCATGCATAATTGATTAACTTATTCATGCATAATTCAAAAATACTCATTTAAGCATAATTTATTAACACTCATTCATGCATAATTTATTAACTCATTTATGCATAATATATTAATACCTCTTTATGCATAATTTATTAGTACTCGTTTATGCACATCATTTTTGCATATCATTGCATAAATGCGTTTATGCATATCGTTTATGCATAATTTATTAGTACTCGTTTATGCATATCATTTATGCATAATTTATTAATACACAGTCATGCATAATTGATTAACTCATTCATGCATAATTCATTGATACTCATTTATGCATAATTTATTAATACTTCTTTATGCACAATTTATTAATTATTAACACTCATTCATGCATAATTCATTGATACTCATTTATGCATAATTTATTAATACTCCTTTACGCATAATTTATTAATACTTCTTTATGCACAATTTATTAATTATTAACACTCATTCATGCATAATTCATTGATACTCATTTATGCATAATTTATTAATACTCCTTTACGCATAATTTATTAATTTGAAATGGTTATCAGATTGTTTCAAGTTTTCATTCTGTAACCCGAATTCGGTAGTTTCGTTTTACCATTTATCTAATGACGGTCTACATTTGAATAAAGTTGGTAAAAAGGTGTTCGGTTTTTTTTTAGATCGCTCTTTAGTGCTGTAAATGAATTTAAAAATAGCAGTAATCTAGATTTTAATAATGCTTCTCGAAAGAAAAATGTGACGGATTATAGGTTGCTATCCTTTTATTACCAAAATACCAGAGGTTTAAGAACTAAAGCCAAGGAAGTTTATGCGTCCATTTTAGCCACGGCATTTGATGTTTACTTCATTACTGAAACATGGCTGCATGATGGGTTTTTAAATTGTGAATTTTTCCCAGATAACTATGAGATCATTCGATGTGATAGAAATTCGGAACTATGTGTCAAAAAACGTGGAGGCGGTGTCCTTCTAGCGGTTGAGAATAAAAATATAGTAAGGAAAACGAATATCTTCTCCACCCCTTTTATTGAATCTTGCTGGGCAGAAATCAGATTCCATGGCAAACCTTATTTTCTTGGAGTCATCTATATCACACCACTGACTCCTCTTGCTCAATATCGGAAACTTTACGACTTTATTAACTCTTGTCTTGAAACCCTGGAACCTGATACTGCGCTGCTCTTTTGTGGGGATTTTAATATTCCGAATTTTTATACACTATCGCAATCTTCAATCTCTATTTGTACTGATGAATACTTTACTGATTTTATCAATTTTACTAATTTCCATGGTCTTCATCAGTGCAATACTGTACTTAATAAAAATAATAGAATCTTGGATCTTGTCTTGGCAAATATTCCACATCAACTATTACGATGCAGCGTGCCGATCGTTCGTGAGGATGGACACCATCCCAGTCTTTTTTTTCAATTGCATATTTTTAAAACTAAACGAAAAAATGCCGAACATCAATCAGCTATAAGGTCGGATTTGAAATACTGCTTCAATAAATGCAATTACGACGTGCTACTGGAACGAATTCAAAATTATGATTTTTCCCCACTTCTGAATTGCGACTCAATTTCAGAAAGTCTTAAACTTATTTATGAGCCAATACTTCTTGCCGTAGATGCATCTGTTCCTAAAAAATCTTTTTCTCATAGCAGCCGGTATCCTCCCTGGTTTAGCAAAAAGCTTATTGCACTGATAAAAGCGAAGCACAGGGCCAGGCGATCCTTAAAGAAGGCTAATACAGTTGAGCATACAACCAGGGGGGATATCGACTGTAATGGCAGCTATGAAAATTTTAGTACCTATAGGAGGGAATTAAAAAAGGAGTTGAAAAAAGCCCGCTCTGTTCATGCGGCACATACTGAAGCGGTTATTAAAGCTGACCCTAAAAAATTCTGGTCTTACTTTAAAACCAATAAAAGCCAATCTTCTCAATCATTTGTTTTTAATAACCAATTTTACAGTAATCCCAAAGACATAGCGGATGAATTTGCTCGTCTTTTTCAAAGTATTTTTGTTGCCTCTGATACATCCAGTCTGCAACTTAGTAACAATCTTAACAATACATCCTGCATAAATTTAATCTCTGATGACGAATTGTTAGCAGCTTTCCAACACCTTAAAGACTCTTTTGTTTGCGGCCCTGACAATATACCTTCAGCTGTCTATAGAAATTGTGTGGATCCCCTACTCAGTCCCTTAAAACATATTCTTAATCTTGCTTAATTAAAATGCAATTTCCTGATGAATGGAAAATGTCACGCATCAAGCCTATTTTTAAAAAAGGGGATAAAGTTGTTGGTGAAAATTACCGAGCTATATCAATATTATCCGCTATATCCAAGATTTTTGAAATTATATTGTACAACCGCCTTTATCATATTTTCTCTAAATCAATAGCTCCTGAACAGCATGGTTTTGTAAAAGGGCGATCAACCACAACTAATTTAGTCTCTTTCTTGACCTTTGTCACCGCTGAACTGAAGAACAAAAACGAGGTTCACGTGATATACTTCGACTTCCTTAAAGCTTTTGACCGGGTGGATCATGTTTTGCTCATTGAAAAATTGTCATCCAACTTTGATCTTCCTCCTTATTTACTTATGTTACTTAAATCTTACCTAACTAATCGGAAAAGCTTTGTTTCATTCAATGATATTAATTCTTTCTGTTTTGATGTGCTGAGTGGAGTACCTCAGGGATCTCATCTTGGGCCCCTACTCTTCCTCATGTTCATAAATGATTTACCTACCACCCTAAATCTTGTTCTCTGCCTTCTTTTTGCAGACGATTTAAAAATTTCAAGAGCATCACCTCCATTGAAGATATGCGTGTGTTGCAGAATAATATAAATAAAATTGTTGCCTGGTCGAAGTATAATTCCCTCCCTATTAACGAGGCTAAATGCCTTCTGATGGTCTTCTGTTCCGGAAAATCTCGGTTTGATAACGTCCATTATTTCATAGGTAATACTAAACTGTATCCGCAGGAAGAAGTCTGCGACTTGGGGGTGATTTTCGACTCTCAACTTTCATTTGATAATCACATTAGGTCAATGGTCTCTGAAGCAAATCGAACTTTAGGCTTTGTCATTCGCTCATGTCATTTATTTCGCGACATTAAAACCATGATTATTCTATATTACGCGCTCGTAAGATCGAAGCTTGAATATGCCTCCTCCGTTTGGCATGGTCGAACAGTGGCTCAAATCGAAAGTATTGAAAAAGTCCAAAAACGGTTCCTGCGATATATTTACTATCGTAAACATGGTGTTTATCCCCACTACGATCGGCATCCTGTTCGTACTAGGGACATGCAACAGGAATTCAACATATTATCTCTTCAACATAGGAGAGATCTTGCAGATGCAATATTACTGTACAGACTTTGTAATAACTTGGTTGAAAGTCCTTCCCTCCTCTCCTCACTCAATTTTCATATTCCTGGTCGAAGAACCAGGCAGCGAAAGCTATTCTCTCCATCATCTGTTTCACCATCTCGATTTTTACCTCCTATCGACCGTTTGCTTAACTTATACAACACCTTAACCGAACATATTGATATTGATCTCTTTTGCATGTCCCTGGGTACTTTTAAAAAATCCGTCACTGAATTCCTGAGAGAATTAAATAGCTCTGTATTATTAACTTTGTAATTTTTTTTTTTTTTTTGTTTCTTTAAAAAAATGTATTTTTTTTTTTTTTTTTCTTCGTTATAGGAACAAAACTGTAAAAGGGCTCAATCGCCTGTTGTTTTTGTCTCTTTAAAAATAAAAATAAAAATAAAATATTAATACTTCTTTATGCATAATTTATTAATTATTAACACTCATTCATGCATAATTGATTAATATTCATATATGCATAATTTACTAATACTCATTTATGCATTATTTATTAATACTCATTCATGCATAATTTATTAATTATTAATACTCATTTATGCATACATTTTTAATACTCATTTATGCATAATTTATGAATAATCGTTTATGCATAATTTATGAATAATCGTTTATGCATAATTTATTAACTCATTTATGCATAATTTATTAACTCATTTATGCATATTTTATGAATACTCGTTTATGCATAATTTATTAATTTATTAATACTCATTCATGCATAATTTATTAACTCATTTATGCATAATTGATTAATACTCGTTTATGCATAATTTATTCATTTATTGATATTCATTCATGCATAATTTATTAACTCATTTATGCATAATTTATTAATACTCGTTAATGCATAATTTATGCATATCTACTGTATATTGGAGGATGAAAAAAAAATTTCCCGGTAAAAAAATTAATTTTTTTATACATAATTTATGCATTTTTTAAGTATGTCCAACTTTTTGTATAATTTATACATAATTTATGCATCTTTTCTTCGTACGGGCGAGTCCACTACCACTGAACCAATGGCTAAATAGAATTCCCGGCAACAAATGTACGTAGACCTTGAATTAATTCCCTCTGTTGTGTGCATTTAAAAGTTTCCGTTTTTCTTATCCTATTTCAACGACTGATAAAAACTAAATTAAATAAATAAATAAACAAATATTGCAGAGCTAATAGATACCGCCCAATGCGCCATTAAAAAAGTTAAAAAATTGCCGAACGCGTTTTATTTATCTAACAGGTTTCGTTTGATTAAACTTAACGTGTGCTTAGGTTTATCCCTTGGGTTAAACTGTTTTTGGTTTTTTTTTTAATTAATTTTTTTTTGTTTGTTTTAATTAAAAAGAAACGAATGCATATCATGTTAATTTACTATATTAAAAAAAAAAAAATAGTACTGATTGCCAAGACGCAGTGACAATTAGCTAAATTGTCTGAATTCAAAGTCTTGGGGTGAAAAACTCACAAACGAACGAGTTAAAGTTCAATGGCTTGACAGGGGGTGGGGTGTCGTTAAAATTACAAAGACAGTGTACAAAGCAGAAGAACATAAATTTGAGCAAGAATAAAAATACGATTAGCCACTTCCTAATTCCCGCACAAAATTCTTCGACAAAAAGGAAAAAGATTTTTTATTATTATATTTCGCCTCTAAACATCTCATAAAATTCGTGGGCCCGTATATCAAACTCTCGAAAAAAAAAAATAATAAAAACGACTCCCAATAAAAATTAAAACATCTAAGAGCGTTTATCCTTTCAACAGCAATAGTAAAGCAATCAGTCCTTCCGTCATAAATCTGTTTTCGTCACGTCGACACCATCAACTCCCCCCCAAAAAAAATACGATAATTAAAATGTTGCAAAATAACAAAAACTTGCATTAAAAAAAAAAAAAATACTGCATTTATATAAATGACCGATTTCCTCCCTGCTCTATTTTCCTATCAATTTTTTTTTTCTTTTTCCTGTCATTCCTTTTTTTCCCATCATTTATTTTCCTACTTTTATATTTTTTTCCTGTCATTCTTTTTTTTCCATAATTTTTTGTCCTATTTTCCTATTTTTTTTCCTATCATTTCTCTTTTTCCATAATTTTTTTTTTTTTTTTTCATTTTCCTATTTCTGATTTCCTGTCATTCCTTTTTTTCCATAATTTATTTTCCTACTTTTATATTTTTTTTTCCTGTCATTCTTTTTTCTCCATCATTTTTTTGTCCTATTTTCCTATTTTTTTTTTCCTATCATTTCTCTTTTTCCATGTATTTTTTTCAATTTTCCTATTCTTTTTTTTATGTCATTCCTTTTTTTCCATCATTTTTTTTTCCTATCATTCCTTTTTTTCCATCATTTTTTTTCTTATTTTCCTATTCTTTTTTTTATTTATTTCCCAACAAACCTATAAAACTGCTTTAAGGCAGGGGGGGGGGGGGGTGTAATTCTTTCAGTTGGGGTTATCGGTATAGGAATCAAAGAGGGAACCAGGAAGATGTTCAGTAAAAGAATACACCAAAGGCACTCGAAGAGTGGACTTGAACCACCGACCTTCCGTTTTCATGACGGCTGCTCTACCACTGAGCTACCTCGTGCTATGATGCATCTCCACTGAACTTAGGTTACATAAGGTGTTAGGTGAATCCTACGAAATTTTTCACATAATGTGACTTTGCTATATGCTAAGTATCAACAATACGATCAATTTTAAGATTCAATTAAAAACTCTTTATTAACGCGTTTCTCTTTTTTTTTGTCATTCCTATTTTTCCATCATTTTTTTTTTCCTATTTTCCTATTTTCTTTTTCCTGTCATTCTTTTTTTTCCATCATTAAAGTCCTATTTTCCTATTTTTTTTCCTATCATTTCTCTTTTTCCATAATTTTTTTTAAATTATCCTATTTTTTTTCCTGTCATTCCTTTTTTTTCCATAATTTTTTTTCCTACTTTTATATATTTTTCTTCATGTCATTCCTTTTTTTCCATCATTTTTTTCCCTATTTTCCTATTTTTTTTCCCGCACACTACTTCTCGTCTTAAAAACCTCTAATATGATTCATCTTTTTTTTTTCAAGAAGCTTATCGTCCTGATCGATGCTTTCAAACGTGAGAAAAATTACAAAAAAAAAAAAAAAAAAATTGGAGTAGTCAAAGGAGGAAGTCGTTAACGCAAAATGACTAATGTCAGGCACGAGTCAACGATCAGCTGGTTTGTTATACGGCGAGGAAAGGGAAGTCACATTTGAAAACGTGCTTTGGAGGCTCAAAAAAAAAAAAAAAAAAATTGCATCGGCATCAACTTACACTCTTTGTTCTTATCCATCGTCTTCTGCAACGGAGAATCGTCCACTTCGGCTGCGGCTGCGCCGTTATTACCGGAAGTTTGTTGATTGCTGCTGCTGTTGTTGTTGCTGTTTCCGTTGCTGTTGTTCGGAGCGTTGTTCCCGCCCCCAGAGCCTTCTGACATCGCGCTGCGCTTGAGATTGTAGTCCTTGAACCAATCAGGGTAGATTGCGATGATGGTGTCTAGAAGATCCTGATCGAGCTGGATCGACCACGAATGAGGGCCGGTTTCAACTCGACTTTGACCTGAATCTGGAAATAGAAAAAAAAAGGAAAAAAATTAATTTTAAGAATTAAATTTGAATTTAATGAACGACGTTTGCTGTCGAGATTCTAAAAAAGCAATAAAACAGTCTCCAGTGGTACCAAAACGGGAAGGGTTGGGTTCGGCTCGGTTTTTTTTTCCATAAAAGTGAAAATCCAGTTTTCTGTTAAACGCCCCCCCCCACTCCCCCCCCCAAAAAAAAACCCAAGCTACTCCACTGCTCCGATTATCCTGTGACATGGATATCATGATAATTACACGATCCTTAATAAATTTTTTACAGTCGATAAAATTAAAACGAAACCATGCAAAAAAAAAATCCAAACATTGTTTTTTTCAAAACAACAAAAAGGGTTTGGCAAAAAGATGCAGAGGCGTCCTTGTAGATGCCGTGGGCGAGATGCGGTAAACGCGATCACAACCCGCAAGGTCATTAACAATATTTTCAATGATGGATTTGCGCTATTAATTATCTCATAGGAGAACTCGTTTAAAAGAAAAGCACACACACACCAGTTTCGATTTAAATAAACCTGGATTTTAAAAAAAACCCTTGAGGAGTTTAAACCTGTGGCGTCTTGATTCTTCCGCACGAGTAAAACCGGGAGGCCAATCACTCATTGTCCGATTAAAAAATGAAAATAGTCTATTAACTTCCGCGACCATCACACCCACCAAATGCCAGGCGTGACATATGAATGCTTTCAAATTTTTTTTTTTTTTTTAACCTAAAAACCTGCCAATGATCAAATTGCACGCTTATGAACATTAATAAAAAAAAAAAAAAAAAAAAAACCTGAGATATTATATTTCCTCGGCGCCCAACTTCGGAGGTTAAAGGTCGAGATGTCACATGATTCATAATATACCTTATGGCACATCGCCGCCTACTCCAGATACGTGCCTGACGCATTTAAAATAATAAATAAAATGAATGAAGAGTCAGATTCCAAAAAAACGTGTAGGCAAATTCAGGTTCTTATTTTTTTTTCATCAATGACGAGTCTGTCAACGAGCTACTACCATTGATACTTTGTTTTTGAATAAAAATACTTCAAAAACCCACCTGTCATAATTTCTTTTCTCTCCCATTTTTTTAATCTTCTTTTTTTTTTTATATATAATTTCATTTTTTTAATTCACACACAGCACGCCTGCTCGAGTTAAAATAATAACAATAATCAATGAAAATATTTTTAAAATTGTTATCTCTATCGAGATCTGCAATTACTCTCGTCACCTCATCATCATTGTCTCAGGCCAAATGGTATTATTATTATTTACAAGAAAAAAAAAAAAAAAAAAAAAAAAAAGCTGGTTTTGGCGCCAGCGTTTCAGAGCGACATCTTAAAAAAACTGCACGCGCTTCCGTAATTGTGTCTAATTCAATTGTTTCTCCGATTCGTTTGTGTTTTTTTAATTGCGGTTAAGTAACGACTTTTTTTTTTTTTTCCTTGATGCCCCAACTATAGATTTTTTTCCCGACATTTCCTCATACTAAGATGCGGTTAATGCGATTAAAATCAACAGGAAAAATATTTTTGGCCGAATTGCAACTCAGTCCGTTGGTTTAGAGGCTGTAACACCACGGGCCAAACGGGAAGATGGGGGTTCGAATCCTCCATTGGGTAAGAGTCGTTAATTTTTTTCGAAGCTTCTTTTGCGCTTTTTTCCGGTTCTCTCCCTCATAATTATCATATATTATAAGAATGGGCGATTCGATTCGATTAATCGAAAAATCAGAAACCTGACCATTGGTCGGTAAATGGAAACATCTCAGGTTAAAATATAAAACCTTCAAGGAAAAAAGAAAGGCAACGGGAGAAAAAAAAAGGGAGTGGAAATTTTACAACATGTTGGATAATATCCTCTGGATTAATATCCGGGGAGCTCCCCGGATATTAATCCAGAGGGCAGAGTAAGTTCTTTGAAGGCAAGGAAAGAAAAAAAGCAAAAAACGAAGATAACTGCGGCTCAAAAGAAGCACAAAGAAAGGCTAAAGAACGAAAAAGAATTTTTGAAGTTAATGGCAAAGATGGTCGGCAAAAAGAAAAGTTGGAAATTGCAGTAAAAGAAGAGATTCTTCAAAAAGCAGTGACTCGTCCAGCTCTTCGGAGTCGTCTCGTCTTTTTGACTTGTCAGAAGATTTGGAACACTAGGTGCGTTCGGAAATCTTGTCGGAGAAATCGGATACTTCTCGGAGATGATAATCGAATGTCGATATCTCGATATAAATCGAAAAGGAATATTCCTTTTCGATTTATATCGAGATATCGACAGAAATCGGGGATTTGCAAATTTATATTTTTTAAATTATTAACTTTAAACTAGAAAATCTACGAAACGTTCGGAAATCTAGAAAATAAAGGAAACCAAGTTTCGAGATTAAAGTTATTTTTTTAATAATTTAAAAAAAAATCAAAATAAAAATTACCAAATCCCCGTTTCTTTTCGAGGTTTTGAAAATTGCAATAATTCATAATTTCTTTTCTTTTTGAAAACCACGAAATTTAAATTAATTTAAAATTATTTAAAAAAAAAAAAAAAAAAAAAACCGAAATCATAACCCTGACGTTTCAAAACACCGATCGGGGTTTTGAGTAGAGGTTAATACTACTTCAAGGTTTTGAAGTAGAGCCGAAAAATCGATTAATCGGTAAAAAATCGGTTTGCCCGAGACCTCATAAATTTTGTAAATATTGAACCATGTAAATAAAGAAAAAATATATGTACCCATCCTAGGGATACTAGGAGGGGAAAAAAAAATTAATTAATTAATCGGAGGAAAAAAAATTTACTTTTTTTCGATTTTTAATAAAAATTAAAAAACGATTAATCCAATCGAAATTTATGAAAAAATCGAACTTTTAAAAAGTGGGAATTTTATTCAAATTTCTCCTCAACTGCTTAAAACTTTAATTAATTCTAATACCTATGGTCGATTTGAAGCCTCACAAAAGTTAAAATTCCACTTTTATTTACAAACTTGATTGGTTAGGGCATCAATTCTTCCTAAAAGCCTTTTCTTATTTTTTTTTAAAGGAATGCGTGTGAGTATTGTTGTCAAAAAAACCGACCAAAAAAATCATCAAATTAAAAAATCGATGAAGAAATAATAAATTGTTAAACTAGGGAGGAAAATAAATTTTCCCGTTGAGGTTTATTTAAAAAAACCTCAACGGGGATATTCACTTGTCTTCCTAGGTTAAACAAGGTACTTTTCATTATGAATCAATGATTAATTATTCAGAAAAATCAGAGAAAATGATTTGATAAATTGTAAACGAAGTCTTCTATAAACAGGTTTAACATTGTTTTGCCCTATTCGGAAAAACTCACTTTCCGTAATGGTGAACGAAGCGGAAAGTGGTTCTTTCCTATACTATGAGTAATGAAAAGGTTTTTTCAATCGACAAATAATAAAAATCGATTCATCGATTTTTCGATTTTATTTAAAAATCGCCCCCCTCCTTTATATTATGTATTATGTAAGAGTGATCAGTTGGCAGCACTGATTTAAGAATAAGATTCAGTGAATAATTGTAGTGTTGAAAACAAGCAGACGAATTGTATATGTATACAGTATACAGTATACATATACATATACATATACATATACATATACATTTGCTTATATTAAGCTTATGGTATATTTTAGGGCGTTTCATTTTAAAAATATTTTTGAAATGCTGCGGGACATGTTAAAAATCTGCTTCCTTCAGGTGTAAAACCACTAAAAAAATCTTTTTCAAATTTTTTTTAACCGCTTAGTGGCCCCCAAGGCCACTTTAGCTTTTTAAAAATTGGGCAATCAAGAGTTTTTTAAACTCCTTTTTTTTATCCTCTTTAAGCGCCTACAAAATTTTTCGAAAAAATATTTTCTTATGTTTTCGAGCTCGTACAACACGAATTTCACTATCCCGAATTTTTCCGATTAGCCTCTGTGACGTCATTAGCGTTTTTATCCAGCTTATACCTGATTTTTCCGACTAAAATTCGGCTTAATATTGATTTTGGAGCCCTGAACATTTTTTTATTTCATTGGTACCACTCATACTTATGCAAAAATACCCGTAGAACACGAATTTCACCATCCCGATTTTTTCTGATCATCCCGATGTTTGGATGTCACAGGACCCAACTCAACACTGAGTAACAGGAGCAGAACAAATAAAAGAGCAACAGCAATTAAAAATTTTCTAGAAACAGCAGGGATCGGAATACATCAGCATCCAAAATTTTCTCAAGAACATTTTAAATCGATTTTTAAAAAAAAAAAGCTATTAAGAGCTTTCATTCTTCCAGTTTTTGCCACAATTTTTTTTTTTTTTTTTTTTTTTCCTTAAATTTTATTATCATTTTCCTTCTTTCTCGTGCTAACAAAACAACATTTACAAGTTCATTTTTAAAACTCTAATTGTTTCCGATATTTTGGACGCCGGCCATGTATTTGGACAACGGTTATCTGCCAAATAGTAACAAACCATGTATTCATAAAAAAAATGCACAGACAGATATCCATCAGCGACCTTGAAAATATATAGACGACTAAAAAAACACCCACATTGTTGATTGTTGCAAAAAAAAAAAAAAAACGATATTTTAAATTTCTGAAAAAAGAAAGAAGAGAGAAAGAAAAAAAAAAAAAAAAAAAAGTAGGGAAGTCAAGTTTGAAATGTCGCATTGACGTTTTCTTGTTATTTCGTCGCATGGGAATCCCAAGTAAATAAGCTTTGGGTCGGATTGATTTTAGAGCCATCACGCGTCTATTTAAGTTTAGGGATTTTGGGATTACGTTCGGAATTAAAGTCCTGAATTTAGAAAGAAAAAGAAAAAAAGCTTTTGTTCGCTTAGGTTTTGAACGACAATTTTTTTAATTTTATTTTAAGCTTATTCAGGCGAAGACAGCATGTTTGGTTTCCAGACATAATAATAAAAGAGGTTTTAATGTAAGTCCGTTAGGATGGTGCTATCTTATTTTGGCGATTTTCGAATTTCATATCGCTTACCCCCAAAATGGTTCTACTTTATGTACTGATAAACCAGAATTTTTTCTAAAATTTTTTACTCGACGGGAAAGCGTGGCGACTTGAGCTTAAAGTTCCAAAAATTGCCCTAAACAAGAAAAAAATCGACAATTTTTTTTTATATAGTTCACGATCATATAAGCGTGACTTTCTTAATAAAATGATCCATATCCCGGTAAAAATAAAATAAAGATTATCAATTAGGATCGAAAATAAAAAATATCTTAATACATTTATTTTTTTCGCAAAAAAATGTGGTTTCTTATCAGAAATAGGGTTTTTAATCCCGGTCGGTTTTTTAATTTCAACCACACTCAAAAAAATAGTAGGGTAATATATTTTTGACTGAACTTTTTGACTAGTCCGAAAATAAAATTGACTGGAGACTAATACAATCGCAATGGTGGCTAATCAATTTTTAATTAGGCGCAAAATCCAGTTTAAATTGTATTGGCGACCAGTATTCATTTTTTTGAGTGCAATTTGTAGCCCTTTTTATTTAACATGAGCTGTGTTAAATCTTCAATTTTTTCGAACGTTTCGAACTTCTGACGCCACGTTTTTATGTTAAATAAAAAGGGCTACATATTTTTTATGTTACTTTTACATAAAATTTTTTACCGTGTGCGCTTAAAAAAGGAACCAAGAAATTTAAGATTAACGCTTTATAAATATTCTTTTTCTTAGAAAAATGAGGAACAACGTAATGAGCCGACATAAGCCGTAATAAGCAACAAAAAATAAGCCGACGTTAATAGTACCCAAGAAGATCAGGGGAAATTTCAAACTGGTAAAAAATTCCGGGATTTGGGGATCCGGGACTGAATGTATAGATTTCGGGATTACTAAATTATTATCATAGAGCCGCTATCTCAGGATCAGTAACATAATCCAAAAATGGTTAATGCGCAAAAACCAATTAAATAAAAAGCAAAAAAAAATTAAAAAGCTAAATTTTAAGCTGCGAAAAAAAAAACAGAAAAATAAAAATTAAAAAGCAACTTTTTTTTTTTTTCTATTATAAAAGATTGTTTTTCCTTTTCAGGCCAACACAGTAGGAAGAAATATGAAAAGCATAAGCGAATCTTATGGCTGTAGACTGATGCTAGGAAGCATTAACTCTCAAATAAGATACAGAGTTCAAAATTTTGAAAAAAGAATAAACCAAGAACACTTAACTCCCTAGAATTGTTACTTAGACCAAACAAAAACTACTCTTAAGATAAGAGAAGTTAATGTCGAATTTTGGTTCGAAATATGATTTGAAACAAAATTGGTTCGTAACTTAACTTTAACAATTAATTGTAATATCAAATAAATACCTGAATCCCGAAATCCCGGGATTTAGGCATCGGTTTGGAGGAATTTCGGATTGTAAAATCGACCTGGATGTCGGGATTGGAAACCCTAATCGGAAATTTTTCGTAGATCACGAATCTGAAGACCGTTTTTTTTATATTTAGTTCGGTTTTTGAGCCAAAAGCCAAAAAATGGCAAAAACACGTGGTGAAATGACAAAACATACCAAGTCTTCAGTTTCACTCGTAGTTTGCTCTCTAGTTCAAAAATCGGACCAGATATTAAAAAAGGGGACTTCAGATTCTCGATCTACGGAAAATTTTTGATAAGAAACTACCTTTTTTCGAGGAAAAAAAAATAATATTTAAGGGTTTTTCCAACATTTTAATGGGTTTTTATTTTACCTACAGGATTTCCAACGTGAACGGTACATGTTTTCGGATCATAATGGTAAAGGATTGAAAATCCGATCGACACCCGAAACAGAAAAAGAGTATCGTGGGGCAAATTTCTTCTCGGAGGATCAAAAGGAAAATAGTTACAAAAGAAAATTTGTTGAGGTTGAGTCTCCTCGTCCCGAGACACCGGTAAAACATACTCATTTTTCGTTTTTTTTTAAATTTTGTTTTACGATTTTTTTTTCTCTTACGGCGATTTTCGGAACTTTAAGCTCAAGTCGCCACGCTTTCCCGTCGAGTTAAAAATTTAAAAAAAAATTCTGGTTTATCAGGACACCCAGAAGAACCATTTTTGGGGGTAAGGGATTTAAAATTCGAAAATTTCCAAAATAAGGGACACCCTAGAGCAGAATTATATTTCTGCTGGGCCATTACCGGTAACCAATTTTATTGAAATTACAATATTCATGTTGCTATTACACGACCAAATATGTTGCAGATTTTCGGTGGGTTTATTAAATTTAAGGAATATCAGAACAAGATAAAAACGGGAGAGCCGGGGGTCAAGACTTCACTCGATACAATTTTCTTAAATTTTCACTTTCTTCAGAAATTTTTAAAATTTAGTAAATCCTTTAAAGACTCACAAAACCAGACAAGTCCAATTGCTGACTTACAAACCCTAACAAAAAACTGTTTACAAAGGGCCCTAAACGACAGAAAAACGTCCCGAAGTGAAGACCCTAAAAAAAATTCTCAGAACAGGCCTTACGATTTTTTTTCAGCCAGATATAAAAAATCCAATACATCATTCTCCGGATTAGCAAAAAAAAACAGACAAGATAAACCATACGGGACAAGATAACCTCAATTCATCCTCTGATAACTCCCTCACAACTTAAAAAAAAAAATTCACAGTACCTTATTTTTTAAACGAAGTTAATAATCCAAATCCAAAAGACATTTTTTTTTATTTTTTCTCGAAAAAAAAATTAATTTTTATAAATTAAGTTGTTGCACAGCACCGGCATTTGACATATTTACGATCACTCTGACCGTTATAGGATATAAACCCATAATACTCGTCTTGAGGAAGAGAGAGAAAGAAAAAAAAACGGACTCGTTAAAACGATATACATGCAAATTTAAAATTAAAACTGGAAATTTTCCAAACAAAAAAAAAATCATGGAAGATTTAAAGAAAAAATCACGAAACACTATTTTTTAATTGAACACTTTAATCGATAAACAAGCTGACACGTATAATTTTTTTTTTGTTTACCGGTTCCATTTCCGTATCTTATTACAAATGGTAACACATACACAAAGTATTTCTAGGTAAGATGCATTGCAGTATACACATTCGAAAAAAAAAAAAATGAAATGATAAGGATTATCAGTTAAACGGAACGGTGCCTCGTTGCTCGTTTAAAAAAAAAAAAATTAAAATTGATTACCAGAGCATCTGCTACTGAGAAATTATTTTTATAAAAATACTCGGGATTAATTTTCGTAAATAAACAACTCAATCCTATCGAACACTTCAGATTTGCAACGTTGGCAATATTTCGCAAATCCGATAACAGGTGATAAATTATGTAGCTTAAAAAAAAAAATAAAAAAAAAATCTGTCAAACTATTTCGGCTCAAGTTCTTTGAACTGAACTTTCGCTTTTTCAAAAAAAATTTCAACCGCCGGAAATAGAAACGAAAAAAAAAAATTAACCGATTTTACGTAAGAAAAAAAGGTCAAAGGTCAATTTACTGCAAATCGAAAAAAAAATGATCTATCCCAATTGTAAGGCTTAAAAAATTATTTTTTCCGGGAAAATGATAGAAGCCTCAAAATGCTCGAAACTCACAAAAATTTGAGAGGGGAAATTTCGAAAATCCACCCGAAAATCGGGGAAAATTCGACCATGTGGTCATAATATCAATAAAACGAGAGCGAAAGTGGCTTTTTGATTTTTTTCACTCTCGATATATCAATATGCCTTGTAATCCTAATTTATTTATCAGGACGAATTAATTTTTTTTTTAGGAGTAATCAAAACACCGTGGGGCAGAAAAAAAATTTTGAAAATTGTGACTACGATTTTTCTTTGGAATTTTCCGGGTAATTTCGGAATTTTAGTTTTAAGGGGGAAAAAAAAAGATCTCCGAAAATCGGAAAATAAAATTGGCCAGGATCCCAGGTAATTCCTGAGGGATACTAAAAAAGAAAAAAAATTTAGAAAAATTTTTAAATTGGGTCCTAGGTCCTTGGTTCTTAGTCCTAGGATTTTTCATTTTTCCTTGGAGGAATTCGCGGAAATCTAGGTTTCTGGAGTTTTAGATTTCCAGTTTTCAAAAAGATTGCATAAAAACGTTATGCAAAAATTATGCATACAAACGTTATGCAAAAATTATGTTAAAAAAAAACTATGCATAAATTATGCAAAAATTATGCTTAAATAAGGTATGCATAAATCTTGTCAAAATTATGCATATTCCAATGTTGATGCTTAAAAAAATATGCGTAAACTTTGCAAAAATTATGCACTTCCAAATTTTCGTATAAATAATACAAGATAATAAATTTTTTATTACAATTTTTTTGCATTTATTTTGTAAATATTTTATACGCTTTTTACATCACTTTTCCGGGCTTATACAATTTTTTTTTTTTTTTGGAAAATAAGCTCCCAAAATCCAGGGAAATTTAAAATTTTTTCTCCCTAACCCCAACTCCACAAAATTCTGGATCCGCCCTCAATCATCTAACCTTTCGGAAATCATTTCCAATCAAGTTTTTTTTCAACCGTTAAATCGCTACAACTTTTATCCAAGATCCCACCTTTTTTTTTTTTCTCTAATCTAATCGTAAAAAAGTAACGCATCAATCCGATCAACACTTCGGGATAGTAGATTAGGCTATTTGTTTACATATTACACGCAAATGGTTTTAAATAGAGATAAATGCGATTCGACGGACCATAGAATTGTCAGCATTTACATCATAAAAAAAAAAAAAAAAGAAAGAAGAGAGGGAGAAAAAAAAAATTATAATACGATTCGATTTAGGTCACAGGTGATTTGTAATCGATGTTTTCAGCTATTAAATAGGACCTAATTTTTTATGGATTTAATAAATAGTGAAGATATCAAGGTTAAATTTAGATTTATTTTAATGTTTTCAAGTTAAAAAAGCGCGTGCGCTATACTTTTTTTTTTTAAATTTAGGCGAATGGATGACTGATCAGATTCAAGTTTGTTATTATTTTGAAATCTGTCTGTAGTTGTTGTCTAGGATTACGTGAAATTTAATTTTTTTTTAGCGGGAAAAAATTCCAAAGGGTCGTCTGCTTTTTCATAAACATTAAAGTTATGGATATGGAGTTTAAAGGGAGCCGATATTTTTCAGATACAAGGGTGACGTCACGAAAATGAAGGAAACTTTAAATTTTGCAAGCACCTGGAATGGTAGGTGCAGTTGCACAACAAGGTGCAAAAGTTGCAAAAAGAGATGCTTAAATTACATAAAAATAAAGTATGAATTATACAAAAAATTGGACATACATAAAAAATAAATAAATTGTATCCTACAACTTAACTTCTTTTTACTGAAAAAAATTTTTTTTTTTCATCCTCCAATACAATTATGCATAAAATGGAATAAAAGTTAAACAAATTAGTGTTATTAACTATTGTTATTAACAACTCTTATCCGCAGTTCGGACAAGGAAAAAATTTTTTGAGTAATTTTTGTTAATATAATAAATTCAAAACAAATTTTTCTGCTTCATGATTTAAAAAAATTATATACATAAAATTATGCATATTCAAATTTTGGCGCTTAAAAAAATATCCATAAACTTTCCCAAGAAAAAGTGTGTTATGAAATTGAGTTATTAAAAACTTAAACTTTGTGATAAAATTTTATAACAAAAATTATTTTCAGTTTTTTTTAAAATTTTTTTATTTTCTTCTAACGCTTTTCGAATTATTCTGCTTCTGTTTTTCTTTATTTTTGAGCCTTTTGTCAAATTAAAAACACAAGAAATAAATCGAAAATTCGCAGAAAAATCTGGAAAATATGATAAGTCAAAATAATTGGCCACTTAAGAACAATAGTTCTTTCAAAAATCAGTTGAAAAGTAGTGTAGTGCATAAAGGCGGCTGGTAAGTCGTCCACAAGGCTCGGGTTCTATTCCAAAAAATCGCAATTTTTTTTCCTTCTTTCTCATGAAAAATGTTTAAAAAAAAGAGCCTATTAAGTCCCCATCTGCTAAATATAGTGGAATTTAAGCATAAAATTAATACAGTATATTGCTCAGTTAAAAATTTTAATTATAAAAATTTAAAATAGTTATAAAATTTTATAACGCACTTTTTCTTCGGTTGGAAAAATGTTTGTGCAAACAACACAAAAATAATATATTTTCCATATTTAGCGCGAGAAACTTAACGTTCGAAAACAGAAGAAAGTTTCGTTAGCTTTTGTTTTTTTTTTTCCTTATTATGATCGAAGTTTTTTCTTTGCGATTATATTTTTTTTGTTTAGTTCATATTTAGCGGAGATTATTTTTAGTATATTCCGTTATACATATTAATAATTTTGCAATTATTTTCCAAATATTTTATTAACTTTTTGCAGGTTTTTTTTTTGTAAGGGAAACAAAGTGCATCTTAAATCCACAATTTTTTTAAGCATTAAAATCTGGATACGCATAATTTATGCATACAATTTTTTTAAATCGTAAAGCAGGAAAATTCACAAATCTTACACAGAAAAAAAATTTTATGTCAAAATCAACATAATGCACATAATTCTTATGTTGTTTTTGTTTATGTTTACCTTTTGGGGAAAAACAACAGAAAAAATTGATGTGGACCGTTTAGAACATAATTACATAATATTTTTTACTGTGTATGACTACTTATCATTAATTTTCACCCTTTTATGCATAGCTATATCAAAGGATGAAAAAAAGAATTTTTTTTGTGAAAAAAGTTTAATTCTTTATACATAATTTACGCATTGTTTATGTATGTCTAATTTTTTATGTAATTTATAAATGATTTTTATATATTTATGCATCTTTCTTTAGTACGGGCAGTCCCGTACGAAAGAGATGCATAAATTATATAAAAATTATATGCAAACTATACAAAAAATAGGACATGCATAAAAAATGCATAGATAATATATAAGCAACTTAACGTTTTTTTAGCGAAAAAATTATTTTTTATCCTCCAATATAATTATGCACAAATAAGTATGCAAAAAATTGAAAAAAAAGTTGAATAAGCGTAATCTTTGCAAATTTTTTTTGCTTTATGACTGAAAACATTATATGCATAAATCATATAAAAAAATCCAGATTTTTATGCTTAAAAAAATTCTGCATAAATTTTGTAAAAATTCTTCTTCGTCTAATGTCGTGCACGACGTGTAGTGGCCGCTATGGGGGTGCCTATCCCAGTTGTTAATAATACGCCATAAAAAAATTATGCATATTCAAATTTGTGGAGTCTAAAAAAATTATGCATGTCCAAATTTTCGTGTAAATGATACAGAAATCATACATTTTCTACATCAATTTTTTGTATTTACTTTCAGTGAAATATACGAGGGACCGGAAAACAATTTTAAAAAAAAACTTTCGGCTTTGATTTTGTTTTTCCAGTTTACATTTACTTCGAACAAGTTGAAACAGGTGCTAAAAATAACAAGACAAAAATAAGCATAGAAACCTAAAATTTTATTTCTCCTCCAGTAAATCGAGTATATACACGAAACAAATGTCCTTTCCGATATTCGCTGAAGCATCCTCGATTTTTCCCAGACATGAACCCTTTTTTCAAATCGACGATTCAATTTCAGGTCATGCGGATTCGCATCATATTCTCATAAAAAAATAATAATAATATTATGCAACTCCACTTAAAGATGCCCCTTAACAATTAAGCAATTACCCATTAGCACTAAGGCCATGCCAATTTCATTATAATATTTATTTTCTATTCTTGAATATCAATTTGGCAAAATGAATCGTCATAAGATTTATAATTAACGTCCTTCTCAAAAAAAAAAAAAAAAGCCAATCACCTACTTTAAAAAAAAAAAGAAAATAGAAATCCTCAGACATGAACGCAATATCCCATAAGGAAAAAGTTTGAATAAATCCAAAACGTCCTCTTCGATTTTTCCACACACACACACCGCACGTCACAATTAAAAATTTTCGAAATAAAATAATTCCAACCACGTGAAAGCTTAACGAAACATTATAATGACCTTAATGTCGTTATCCAAAATTTTTCCCGGTTCATCCCAATTTTTTCTACACGTCATCTTTTTTTTTTTTTTTTCCGGTCAAAATAAAAAAAGTTTCTCCGACTACGCCGAACGCCGATTCAAAACTAAACGAGGCGATTTCTGTCACAAAAAAATTAAAAAAATAAATAAATAAATCAGATGGTTTTAGAGAAAAAAAAAAAAAAAAAAAAATTATAAAATGACTCGTTTTCTCATTGTACCTGTACTCAGAGCACGGATCGTTTAAATTAATTAACGACGTGACGTATAACTCTCGGGAAAAGATAAAACTCGGATGCTGCGTGGGTTTGGACCACGAGCCTGAAGGTCTATAGGAAACTCAGTGCATACGACCACGCCAAATCGGAAAAAAAAAATCGCAAAAAAAAACGTGCAAACGAATAAATAATTCTTAACAAAAAGCAATGATTTTTTAATCTTTATTTTATTTCTTTCCTCATTATGATTTTTCTCCTAGGAAAATTTCTAAACAATGACTCATCAGCGATTACAAATTAAGAATTTCTTTTTTTTTTTCGGGAATCGGAATCAAAACATCACACACATGGGGGTTTATCTGTTTATTATTCATTCGTTAATCGACTTTGACGTCATTCCGCCTGTATTTAATCCGCGAAAATTTTAACAAATTTTTCTTTCCGGAGAAAAAAATAAAAAAAAAATCCCGACGGGTAGAAAAACGTTCTGAAAGGCCGTATGAAGAACAACATACCTACGCATCATTTGATATCGTAAGAAGATTCCGTATCACGTTGGAAATATCAGTGTTTAATAAAACATCTCGATTAAAAAAAAAAAAAAAAAAAAAAAAAAAAAACCAACACCCAAAAGTACATGAGACACAAAAAACTGCATGGGCAGAATATACAGATGATATCACACTAAAAAACAATATTCCCGACAAGTGTACCAAAGCCAAGGTTAAACGTTTTTCTATCCTACGCGCTTTTTTTTCGAAAAAAAAAAAATTAAAATAAATAAATAAAAAATTGCACTAATAACGGTTTGTGACCCGTCGTTGTTATAAAAATGATGGACAATAAAATCTGCAGACGACGTCATTTTTCACAATGACGAGAGAGATTGAAAAAAAAGAAGAAGAAGAAGAAGAAAAGATTGCTTTTCCGGGTTCGCAATTTTCCAGGAGTGGTTGGAGCAACACAAAGACGTCCCCCACGCAAATGATTTATTAGATATTATCAACTGTTTCGTGACTCCAAAACATTTTTTTTTTTTTTTTTTTCAAATTATTTGCAGTAATTTGTTGTAAATTTTTTAAAAATGGATCCGTAGATTGCAACGTTTGATAGCCTCTTCAAACAATTTGGAATTTTAGTGAATACCGGAAGGAATAATTATTAGGGTGTCCCTCATTTTGCGAATTTTCGAATTTTAAATTGCATACCCTCTAAATTGGTGCTCTATGGTGCACTGATAAACCCTACTTTTCTCCAGATTTTTTTGAAAGCGTGCCGACTTGAGCTTTAAGTTCCAAAAATTGCCATAAGAGAACAAAAATCTACAATTTTTTTTTCGCGGGAAGACGTCGTTTCCTATCAGGAATTTTACCTAGATCACGAATCTGAAGTTCGTTTTTTAATATCGGGTCCGGTTCTTGAGCTAGAGGAGAAAATGTGGCAAGAAAACCTGGTTAAGTGACAAAACGCACTACGTCCTAAGTTTTGCTCATATGGCCTCTAGCTCAAAAGCCGTACCAGATTTTAAAAAACGGACTTCAGATTCGTGATCTACGCAAAATTCCCTATAGGAAACGACGTTTTTCCGCGGAAAAAAAAAAATTGTTGATTTTTTTTCTCTTATGTGAATTTTTGAAACTTTAAGCTTAAGTCGGCACGCTTTCCGGTGCCCAAAAAAATCTAACAGGGTTTATCAGTGAAAAAAAATAGGAAAAATCAGGGAAAAAAATAGGATTTATCAGCGGATCATAGAGCACCAATTTAGAGAGTATACAATTTAAAATTCGAAAATTCAAAAAATGAGGGACTATTGCAAAAATGAAGAGAATGAGTAGCTTCGGGTCAGAACCCGAACGGAATCGAACCCAAGCAGGGTGTTTAGACGTAGACATTTTATTTCACGCGTAAAGTATTTTAAACAAAAAAAGACTGTAAAGACTTTTTACGAAAAAAAAAGTAATTTTATATTATGTAAAACTATTTGCATGAAAAGGAAGATTTAATGAAAATTTGAATAGTTTTGGGTCTTGTGTGTACTCTATGGCATCAAAATCAAAGCAAATCAGAAGACGGCCGCGCTTAAATTATAGACCTAAAGTGCCTTTAGCTTATGCTTTTGTATTTCTTTTAATATCTCATCTTTAACTGCCCTTAACAATGACATCTACGATGTCTTAGTTTTTAACTCTGTGGTCAGAGAATGTAATATTTACCTAATGTTACATAAGCTAAACATAAGTTGGTTAAACTTTACATCTTGTGGTATTTTTTATATATAAATTATATATAATTTATATATAATTTATATATAAGTTATATATAATTTATATATATATTATATATAATTTATATAATATATAATAAATAATAATATTAATATATAAATTATATATAATTTATATATATTATATATAATTTATATATAATTTATATATAAGTTATATATAATTTATATATATATTATATATAATTTATATATAATTTATATAATTATATTATATATAATTTATATATAATTTATATAATTATATATAATTATATATAATTTATATAATAATATATAATTTAAATAATTATATATAAACGAACCCGGGAATTACCTGACCGTGGATTTTAGTATAATCCACAAAAATAGGCATCGGGTATAGAAAAAGGTATAAATTAAATGGAAATTAAAATTAGGCCTATCTTCTTAGAATACGGGCGATTATACCTTTTTCCACACCCCCTGTGGAAAAAGGTATAATTATTATAAAATTAAAATCCAATTATACCTTTTTCCACAGGGGGTGTGGAAAAAGGTATAATTAAATTTTTTTAATTTAAATTAAAATTAGGTTAAAAATGTGGAAAAAGCTATAAAAGGCAACAACCTGTAAAATTTCTTGTTTTTTATTTATGAGAGGTTTATCAGACTATTTTTGTCATTTCAACAGCAGACTATTTTATATTTTTAATTTCGTTTAAGTGTCTTAAAAGGTTCATGTTAATACATGTAGCTCAAATTTATTGTTTCATATGCAACCTACAAGGTCACCGTTTCGGTGAATTTTTAAATGAATCAAACCTGTTCAATGACGGAGTAGGGTAATTAGCGATAATTAGAAATTTGAAAAAGATAACGTGGTTTTTCTTTACTTGTTCATGGAGCTGAAAGGCATTGACTCAACTAATTGACCGGATTAAGGGTATAGGATTAGAGCACTAGGGCAATAATCCGGATTAATATAATTTTCGACCCTTCCATTAATCCATAAAGGTTTATGGGAAATTTTAAATAAATAAATAAAAGGAAATTTTTAAGGGCCAAAGGAAATTTTAAATAATTTAAAGGAAATTTTTTAGCCTTTTATACCTTTTTCCACATTTTTAACCTAATTTTAATTTAAATTTTAAAAAAAATTAATTATACCTTTTTCCACACCCCCTGTGGAATTGGATTTTAATTTCATAATAATTATACCTCTAATTTTATAATAATTATAGCAGTTGCAGATAGTGCAACTGCATAATATAATAATATAATAATTATTATGTTGCAGATAGTGTTACAATGGAAATGAAATGGTCGGCCATTTAATGAAATTAAAATAAAAAACATAGGAATAGGTGAGTATAATATTCATTTTTTTTTATTTTAATTTCATCAAATGACCGACCATTTCATTTCCATTGTAACACTATCTGCAACATATAGAGCTCTGGATCAGAAGGGAATTACAATAAAAAATTCTTTCCACCTTTGGATTTTATTGATGCTGCCATGGCTACACCTGATGCAGCTTCCAGCATGGGCTCGGCGAACGTAGACGAAGCAATTGGAATACCGCCATTTGGTGCTTTAACTGAGCTACATCAAGGTACATCTTCCGGCATTACCTCGTACTGAACGCATTCTGCGTCAAGTCGAGCTATCACATATACCTTCGTCATACCGTTCTGCTTTTCGAGAATTACTAGCTCAATTTCCAGACATTTTTCATCTGGATGGAGATATATTAACCTGTGCGGGGAAACCCCATTGGATAATAATTTTTATAATTGGATTTTAATTTTATAATAATTATACCTTTTTCCACAGGGGGTGTGGAAAAAGGTATAATCGCCCGTATTCTAAGAAGATAGGCCTAATTTTAATTTCCATTTAATTTATACCTTTTTCCATACCCGATGCCTACTTTTGTGGATTATACTAAAATCCACGGTCAGGTAATTCCCTAGTCTCTATATAAATTTAAATAATTTATATATAATTTATATAAATTATATATAAAAGGTAAATATATATAAATTATATATAATATATATATAAAAAATACCACAAGATGTAAAGTTTAACCCATAAGTTTACAATAAATTCTTAGCATAGAACTATTTGTAGGCAAAAAAAGTAATTTCAAGTTGGTAGTAAAGTAATTTAACATTTCAGATCTGAACACCCTGAACCCAAGTAGCTTGGGTCTAGATCCGAGTTAGACCCAAACCCGAGTTTTAGACCCGAGCCCGAATTTTACAACCGGAACCGAGCTAAATATCCGAATATCGAACAGGCCTAATTAAAGAGTAGTACCGTAAAACGGGGTAATTCGTACTCATTACGAGTTAAAGCCTAGAATTCGGCGTAAAACTTTATTTTCGAACACCAGCAATGGTCAGGTTCCAAGTGTCACAGCCGTACGTGACTGCAGGACGGATTGCGGCATTATAAACGCGACGTTTTGCTCATTATGAGATGATCTCACGGCCAAAAACAATTGAATGTGGTATAAAAAAACCAGGGTTGCTGTTTAAAACATTTTTTAATAAAAAACAGTTTAAAACGTTTTATATTATTTTCCCATGTTTTAAAACGTTTTAAAACGTCTTTTATTCGGCCTGGTTTTAAAACGTTTTAAAACATGTTTTAAAACACGTTCAAAATGTTTTGAATTCGTTTCTATTTTTATTCAAATTTTTAAAACGGTGTTTTTTATTCAAATGTTTTAAAACGTTTTAAAACACCGTGTTTTAAACCAATTTGTTTTAAAACAATCATCCCTGAAAAAAAACATGTTAAGATCGCCTTCCAGAACAATTCAACGTGATATTGGCAACATCGCCAGACTACGTCACATATTGCAGCCCATTTATCCAAACAAATATTTTTTTTTTTCCTCTTTTCATCGGGAAAAAAAAATTAAACCACAAGCGAAATGAATTCCCATAAAAAAAGTTCATAAAACCGGAAGCTGTTCATTCCATTTCCATCAAAACGATTCTTATAATGTTTCCTCAGAGAGTAATAACCGAGTTTAATTAAAAGTCATTTAAGCTTACGAGAAAAAAAAAAAAAAAAAAAAATCTAAATATAACCATAAATAAAAATGCAATTTCTGGTTTTTTCCCCATTACAGACAATCGAGAGCTGTCATGCTTTCGTCAGTTCCTACACTCAGCAACATTTTTTTTTTTTTTTTTTTTTAAGCGAAAGAAAAAAAAAGCTGACCCATTTCTGAACGATGACAACGTGTAATAAAATGTGGTGGCTTTACGATAACATGCACCGGTGCAAGTCATAAGGTCGTTCAAAATAAAACAGCAATTAATTTCCTTTTGGTTGCGTTTCTTGCAGCATATTTAAATTTTTCCAAGCCCATTGACTTTTTACATAAAAAGAAAAAAAATGAAAGAAGAAGGGGAGTTTAAAAAAAAAAAAAAAAAAAAAATTCCGATTCATTCTCGAAAATTAGGTTAAAACCGTTTGGACTCTTCGCCAAAGACAACAAACTTAGCGATTCGAAAGGTCATGTTGTATTATTTTAATTATTTGTCATTTTCGAAAGGAAAAAAAAAAGAGGAAGTTTGAAAGCTGAGGGCAATATTTTCTTTATTCTCTTCGAAAACAGACACCCAAGAAAAAAATTCAAATTTATAACATTTGAAAATGTTTTACGTTTTTCGCAGTATACAATCAAAACACATGGTAAATTAGTTAGTGAGCCCCCGTACTGCCTATTAGATATATTAAATCAAAGGAAAATGGGATAGATAGAAAAAAAAAAAAAGCTTTATTCATTAATAAAGATTTCGTAATCTAGACTCATTCATAAAAACTTTTAATCAACATCAAGTCGAAAATATTTTTTTTGAGATTGTAAACATTTCAATTCTGTCCGACAAAAAATCAAAATCACAAATGCGACCTCCGCATTGCCAAAACAGCGAGGATTCTTATTTAATAATTTTTAAAATACACCACGGGTCAGACGTTCTATAAAATTTAGAGGCCGTTCAAGTATTACGTGAGCGGGGTTTTTCGGGATTTTTGAATTTTCTGACCTTTTCGCCCTTAATGGACTCTTTCTTATGGAGATTTACCACTGACGGGCTGAAAGGCTCACAAAAGGGATGGCTAGTGGGGTGGTTCGAAAATAGAGATTCTGATTTCCGGGGGAAATTTGTGAATCCCAGATTCGGGATTTCCGTTTTTTTGAGAAAAATAGTTTCCCGGGATTCGGGAAATTAAAATTCTCCGGGATTTCCAGTAAAATCTCTGTAATTTTCCCGGGTATGAAAAAACGACGAGAAAAAAATTCCGAAAAATTTGAATTCCGGGAGTCGGGATTGAAAACTTTCTCTGAACCACCGGAAATTCCCGGGTCGGGAAATCCCGAGCGGAATCTCTATTCGAAAATCAACTTTTTTCAGTAGGAATGGCAAAACCGAACCGAACCGAATCGAAAAAATCGAACCAAACCCGAGTATTTGTCTCGGAAAAACCGAACCAAATCTAACCTTTTAGAAAATTTTAGTTGAAAAACCGAACCGAAATCCGAACCCATTAAAAATTTGAAAAAGGGTTTAAAAGCGAAACGAAATCGAAGCCAAATCAGGAAAAGAAAAACCCCAAACCGAAATCGAATCCGAACCGTTTATAAAAAAAGTACCGGGCTGAAACTAAAAAAGAACCGTTTAGAAGATAAACCGAACCGAACAGAATTCGGGATATTTATACAAAAAAAACGGAACGGAACCGAACCGAACTAAATGCGTTTTCTTTCTATTAAAAAAAACAAAAACCGGGTTTTTACTAAACACCAAACCGAAACCGGAGATATTTTACTAAAAACCGAACCGGAATTGGCCATTTGTTAACGAAAAAACAGGTTATCAAGCAGAAAACCCAACGGAAAGGCGAGATTTCAGGATAAAAAAACCAAACCAAACTGGACCCCAACCGACTTTTTTGTTTTCAAAAAACCAAAACGAAAAATAACTGAACCGGATTCAAGTAGAGATTCTGATTTTCCGAAATTCGGGATTTCCCGTTTTTGAGAAAAATAGTTTCCCGGGATTTGGAATATTAAAATTCGTCGGGAAGCCGGGTAATTCCCGGGATTTCCAGAGAAATATCTGGAATTTTCCCGGATATGTAAAAACGACGAGAAAAAGTCCCGAAAAATTGGAATCCCGGGAATCGGCATTGAAAACTTTCTCAGAACCCCCGGAGAGTTGGGAAATCCCGGACAGAATCTCTAAATTAAATTTTAATTTGAAATGGTTATCAGATTGTTTCAAGTTTTCATTCTGTAACCCGAATTCGGTAGTTTCGTTTTACCATTTATCTAATGACGGTCTACATTTGAATAAAGTTGGTAAAAAGGTGTTCGGTTTTTTTTTAGATCGCTCTTTAGTGCTGTAAATGAATTTAAAAATAGCAGTAATCTGACTGACTAGACTCCTCTTGCTCAATATCGGAAACTTTACGACTTTATTAACTCTTGTCTTGAAACCCTGGAACCTGATACTGCGCTGCTCTTTTGTGGGGATTTTAATATTCCGAATTTTTATACACTATCGCAATCTTCAATCTCTATTTGTACTGATGAATACTTTACTGATTTTATCAATTTTACTAATTTCCATGGTCTTCATCAGTGCAATACTGTACTTAATAAAAATAATAGAATCTTGGATCTTGTCTTGGCAAATATTCCACATCAGCTATTACGATGCAGCGTGCCGATCGTTCGTGAGGATGGACACCATCCCAGTCTTTTTTTTCAATTGCATATTTATAAAACTAAACGAAAAAATGCCGAACATCAATCAGCTATAAGGTCGGATTTGAAATACTGCTTCAATAATGCAATTACGACGTGCTACTGGAACGAATTCAAAATTATGATTTTTCCCCACTTCTGAATTGCGACTCAATTTCAGAAAGTCTTAAACTTATTTATGAGCCAATACTTCTTGCCGTAGATGCATCTGTTCCTAAAAAATCTTTTTCTCATAGCAGCCGGTATCCTCCCTGGTTTAGCAAAAAGCTTATTGCACTGATAAAAGCGAAGCACAGGGCCAGGCGATCCTTAAAGAAGGCTAATACAGTTGAGCATACAACCAGGGGGGATATCGACTGTAATGGCAGCTGTGAAAATTTTAGTACCTATAGGAGGGAATTAAAAAAGGAGTTGAAAAAAGCCCGCTTTGTTCATGCGGTACATACTGAAGCGGTTATTAAGCAATAAAAGCCAATCTTCTCAATCATTTGTTTTTAATAACCAATTTTACAGTAATCCCAAAGACATAGCGGATGAATTTGCTCGTCTTTTTCAAAGTATTTTTGTTGCCTCTGATACATCCAGTCTGCAACTTAGTAACAATCTTAACAATACATCCTGCATAAATTTAATCTCTGATGACGAATTGTTAGCAGCTTTCCAACACCTTAAAGACTCTTTTGTTTGCGGCCCTGACAATATACCTTCAGCTGTCTATAGAAATTGTGTGGATCCCCTACTCAGTCCCTTAAAACATATTCTTAATCTTTGCTTAATTAAAATGCAATTTCCTGATGAATGGAAAATGTCACGCATCAAGCCTATTTTTAAAAAAGGGGATAAAGTTGTTGGTGAAAATTACCGAGCTATATCAATATTATCCGCTATTTCCAAGATTTTTGAAATTATATTGTACAACCGCCTTTATCATATTTTCTCTAAATCAATAGCTCCTGAACAGCATGGTTTTGTAAAAGGGCGATCAACCACAACAAATTTAGTCTCTTTCTTGACCTTTGTCACCGCTGAACTGAAGAACAAAAACGAGGTTCACGTGATATACTTCGACTTCCTTAAAGCTTTTGACCGGGTGGATCATGTGTTGCTCATTGAAAAATTGTCATCCAACTTTGATCTTACTCCTTATTTACTTATGTTACTTAGATCTTACCTAACTAATCGGAAAAGCTTTGTTTCATTCAATGATATTAATTCTTTCTGTTTTGATGTGCTGAGTGGAGTACCTCAGGGATCTCATCTTGGGCCCCTACTCTTCCTCATGTTCATAAATGATTTACCTACCACCCTAAATCTTGTACTCTGCCTTCTTTTTGCAGACGATTTAAAAATTTTCAAGAGCATCACCTCCATTGAAGATATGCGTGTGTTGCAGAATAATATAAATAAAATTGTTGCCTGGTCGAAGTATAATTCCCTCCCTATTAACGAGGCTAAATGCCTTCTGATGGTCTTCTGTTCCGGAAAATCTCGGTTTGATAACGTCCATTATTTCATAGGTAATACTAAACTGTATCCGCAGGAAGAAGTCTGCGACTTGGGGGTGATTTTCGACTCTCAACTTTCATTTGATAATCACATTAGGTCAATGGTCTCTGAAGCAAATCGAACTTTAGGCTTTGTCATTCGCTCATGTCATTTATTTCGCGACATTAAAACCATGATTATTCTGTATTACGCGCTCGTAAGATCGAAGCTTGAATATGCCTCCTCCGTTGGCATGGTCGAACAGTGGCTCAAATCGAAAGTATTGAAAAAGTCCAAAAACGGTTCCTGCGATATATTTACTATCGTAAACATGGTGTTTATCCCCACTACGATCGGCATCCTGTTCGTACTAGGGACATGCAACAGGAGTTCAACATATTATCTCTTCAACATAGGAGAGATCTTGCAGATGCAATATTACTGTACAGACTTTGTAATAACTTGGTTGAAAGTCCTTCCCTCCTCTCCTCACTCAATTTTCATATTCCTGGTCGAAGAACCAGGCAGCGAAAGCTATTCTCTCCATCATCTGTTTCACCATCTCGATTTTTACCTCCTATCGACCGTTTGCTTAACTTATACAACACCTTAACCGAACATATTGATATTGATCTCTTTTGCATGTCCCTGGGTACTTTTAAAAAATCCGTCACTGAATTCCTGAGAGAATTAAATAGCTCTGTAATAACTTTGTAATTATTTTTTTTTTTTTTTTTTTTTTTTTCTCTCGTTATAGGAACAAAACTGTAAAAGGGCTCAATCGCCTGTTGTTTTTGTCTCTTTAAAAATAAAATAAAATAAAAAATAAAAATAAAATAAAAAAAAAAAAAAAAAAAAAAAAAAAAACGAATCAAAGCCGAGATTGAACCGAATTATCAAAAAAACCAAACTGAAATCAAACCCAAAACCGAACCGAACCTGAAACCGGTTTTGTACTTAAACGAAAAAGGCAACCGAACCAAACCGAACGGAACCGTCCTGAAAAAATTTTGGATTGATACCCAAACCGAACCGAACCCTTCCTGGCTGGCAACATTTTAACCGAAAGCAAACCGAATTCAAATTTTCAAGTTAAAAAAGAACCGAACCAAACAAAACCGAAAGGAACCGGTTTGATTTTTGGATTTTTAATTAAACCACCCCTGCTTTTTTGGAATTCCAAAACTTCGATATCGGTAAAATTTTACATGTAACGTATCAACCCTGAATTTCTTCAAATTTATCCTTTCCAATGCAAGGGTACAGGGAAGGCAAATAAATATTTTTTTTTTTTTTTTAAATCTTGCTGTTTTTTTTTGGATCAAAATGAGTGGATCAAATTTAATGCCTGCACCCTAAGCTTTCATTTCAAAAACTCCATATATATATTTTTTTAAATCGATTTTTTAACTTTAAGCAAATAATAATATTTTTGTGACCATCAGCGCCATCTGATTAGTTCACCTATTGCAGTCCTAATTGCAAAGCTTCTCATTTGGTCAAGGAACTCTTGAATAAAAAACAGCTTTTAAATCAAAGCAGCAGAAAGGATGCCTTTAAAAAACCAGCTTCGCTTCGAATAAGTTAAAATTTAGTTTTTAAATTAATTTATTCCGCCTCGGTCAACGTAATTAATGTTCATTTCAATGTTTAATAATTTATAAAAATAACACCGGTGCATAATCACTTAATAACAGTGTATGTGCATGTATTACGTATCACAAAAATGCTCCAGCAAAATTTTATAATATATCGTGCTTAATCACGACTTGCGAATACAGGTTATTCTCCGGTATTTCCCCAAGAAAAGAAGAGGGATGAAAACGCCTCCTTGAGGTCCAAGAACCAACTTTTCAGGTTGGCTGTAACTAATTACCGTTAAGGACGTCCTGGAGGGAGTCATTTTCGTAGGGGATACTCGTATCATTGGATTTTAACTTCATCCATTTTTTTTTCTTGTGATTATTTTTGAAGCTTTTTCGTCGAGGTTGTATAAAAAATTATTTTTGAAGACGCCATAAATAAAAAGAAAAAGAGAATGCAGTTACCAATTCATTTTTATTGGTTTTTATATTTTGGTAAACTACATATTTTTCTTTTTTTTTTTTTTAAAGGAAGAGAATAACAATATAAAATATAAACTATTTAATATTTTTATTACTTTCGTCACGAAAGTAATATTTTAACTTGAAAGTATATTTTCTATCTATTGTCTCAAATCAAAAAAAAAAAAAAAAAAAAAAGTACGATGTGTTTTTATTTCACAACTAATCCTGGAATTTTTTAAACTGCTGGCTACATTGAAAGAACCCCGCACAGAATAACAGGAATTTGGGCACCGGGTGAAATTTCATTTGTATTTGTTTTTGTTTTGTTTGTCTTTAAATGTAAACTTCCTCCAATGCCCAAATTCCTATTATTCCGTGCGGGGTTCTTTTAGTCATTGGTTTACTCTTACGTCAGCAGAAACATGAAAGTTTGGGCTCCTATAGGAGTCTGAAAAATTAACATCCGTAGCTGTAAGCTTAACAGCTACGGGTATTAATTTTTCAAACCGAGACCCAGAGCACACACAGATCGAAAGAAAAATCACAGACCTTCGGTCCGTGTTTCGTCCGGGTCTCTGTCTGTGCCAAGAATGAGAAATTGTATCTGATTTGCACAATTTTCTCGGTCTGGGTGGGTCTGTCTGTATTTTAGTGAAGACCACAATTTATGAGGATAATTGTGGAAAATTTGAGAAACGCTCTGACCAGTATTTCATTACCGAAAACTGGTCTGGAGCTTCCTGACATAAACCCAATGGCTAACATAGCAGAAAAACTAGCTGAGGTAGAAGAAAAAAGAGAGCGTTTGGAGTCACACATCGATTATCTATCGCGGTAGTAAGTGTAAAATTTATTTATATATGTAAGAAAAATATGGCAGCACACGTACTTTTTGTATGTAATAAGGGTTATCACCGCCCTCTACAGGTAAAGTCGGAACTAAATTTTCAATGCTTAAACATAGGAAAATCTTCCGGCCCGGGGGTTTTGGGCTGGTCAATCCAAAAGTCCAAACGCCGGACTACAATTCCAGTGAAGATTTTGGGGAGATTACTAGAAATCATAAGAAATGGCAGTAAGAGATACTACTTGGGGGCTACTTGTCCCGAGGCGGAACACGCAGATTATATAGACACGTATATATACAGACATAGATTATACAAACATAGATTATACAGACATAGATTTCTTTTACGAACACCAGGAAAACAAAGTCCTATGCAAACCTCACTTTCAAAAATAAATCTAATTGATTCAGATTGCATAACAAATAAATTATTTATATCAAAATAGGATAAAACATTTCTCAACTCGTTTGAAAAATCGCAAAATATCAGCATCCTTACAGAGAATTAAAAAAAAAAAAAAACACGTTCCTCCTTGACTCTTTTAATTTTCTTCCATTTAAAGCCCCGACGGCACATCAATTATATCGACAATATAAAAATAAAACGAAAATCATCCGAAGAGGAAAGGACTCCTTAACACACAAAAAAAAATGAAAGAAGAACCGTCGGGGGCTCATCTTTTTTAAAAACCGTAAAGAATTGATTTGATATTTAAATTTTGACAACAAAGTGAAAATAGTTTGTTCCAGAGACACCATAAAATTAGAATGATTGACATTGAACAAGGCGAACAAAACCGGTGTTTGTAATAATCCATAACACACACACATCCACGGCATCTGTTTCATTAACAAGTTTTATCCTGTACACGAAGCGTTTGAACGTGTTTAAACGCGAACCCGGAGCTTTGTTTTTTTTTTTCTTTCCCTTCGGGAATTAACCCACAGGGTTATTAGAAAATATTTGTGGGTTTTAATTATTAAGATCGGGAGCTCCGATTTTTTTTTTTTTTTCGATTAAAAAAAGATATCATTGCGGTTTGGGTTACCTGGCGACCACAATTAATCGGTTATGAAATGATGGCCCGAGGCGTTTCCATATCTATCAGCTCTTTCTACGAAATATGGTCAGACCTTGTTCTTTTTTTTTTTTTTTCTCAAAAAATATTTCGCAGGGTGAATGCATAATAAATAATACGCAATAATTTTTTCGACGAGGAAAGAAAAAAAAAAGTGTACAATGAAAGGAAAATGTGTAATGTGTGTCAAGAGTCAAAAATTGACATCGACGCATGGAGTTCAAACCGTAGGGCAAAAAAGAAAAATATTTTAAAAAAAGGAGACCACATCACGAATTAGTGCCAACTGTGAATCCGAGATATGGGACGTATGGCTGACGTGAAAAAATTTAGCGTCTTCGAGATTAACATCGACCATTTGGGTTATGGAAAATCACTGTCGTGATTCATCAATCAGAAATCGAAGATTTTTTTTTTTTCTTTTTTTTCCGTTTCAGATTTTTTTTTCTTTTTAAACAAAGTTCATCAACCCTCGATATGCTTTTTCCCTCTTGTAAAAAAAAAAAAAAAAAAAAAAAATGATTTTTCTTTTATGAGATAATTGCGGTCGGTTTCCGTATGAATTTAATCTTTTAGCAAATGGACCGCAGTCGTTTTCGTTTTCTTTTTTCTATTACAGTGCGAATTGACAGATGTTAATTGCCTTTGATTGTAAAAATAAAAATGCGAGGGATTGAATTGCAATTAAGGAAGATGGAAGAAGAAATCTAACATAAGGGGGCAGCTTTTTTTTTCAAGACTTTCATCTTTACGTGCCAGATGAAGATGGGCTTCGAGACCACCTCGATGAATGGAGACGTGGAATCTTAATCATGCCTCTCCAACACCATTCCGCGGATTTGAAGAAAATCATGAACTAAGAGTTTTAGGATGTGACCCGGATTGCAAGGTTTAGCTTTTATAAGACTAAATAATATATACAGTATAAGACTAAATAATATATGTGTACGTCATTTAGAAAAGGTACCATCGGAGGTTTGGGGCATAGCTTGTTTTGGAACTTGACTTAAAATTTACCGTCTTTTTTTTTTTTTGTTTTTGTTTTGGAAAAATAAAAACAAAAATGGATGACTTCCAACTATTTCATAACCTAGAATTTTTAAGTGATTGGGAATATTTTAATAATGAAATAAGAATAAGAAATTATGAAGCCACCAATTGAAGAACCTACAATAAACCAAAACGAAATTGAAGAAAACCCTGTAGAGCTCCCCGAAAAAGATGCTGTTATACAATTGGAAGTGCCTAGCAAAAAGAGGAAGCAAATTCACTGTAGTTTTTGCAAAGAACCGGGGCTTAAGGTTATGTTGTCATTTTTTTCGAACCGTAAACAAAACTTTGCGTTTGAATTTTTTTATTTCGAAAAGACTATCGGGTTGAAGTTAGTTTCCAAAACAAATCATACGCCAAACCTCCGATGGTACCTTTTCTAAACGACGTACACATATATAAGACTAAAAATATTTTCTTTTTTAAGACTAAATATGGCACAGCCTTCGTCAAAAACCATGATCAAGCTTTTAAAAGTCTTAGGCTTTTCCGAAAAGTCGAAAAAAGTGTTCAAGGGGAAGTCATATGTCATATGCTATATATATGTCATATGCTTCCGAAATTTCGCGCTTATTTTTTCTGACGGCTCACTTCTAATTAAGAGTCTCTAATCTATTGGTTTGAGGCTGGTGAAAGCTACAAATGCTGGCAAGAGGTTACAGTAGAAACAGAATTACAGTAAATACTGAGACCTACAGTTTTTACTGTCAGTTGCTACTGTAACCTTAGGGTGTCTCTTAAAAATGCAAGTATGGAATTTAAAAACGTTCGCCCCCCTAAAAAATTTCTAAATAAATAAACAAAAACATGTCCCAAACCTCGGCTTCGCAACTTGTTTCTAATCCGTGCCTGTGAGGCCTTGCTTTTTCCCATATAAAATGCATGGGGAGTTTCACAACTATCCGATGTTATTTTGTAAGTTAGGACCAAAATGAAGGCAAAATTCTGCCAATATGGTGGAACAATGTCTAATTGTCTATGAGTAAGGCTTTCCATAGGGCCTATCCCGGACTTCCTGTCTGACTAATAAGGGGGTTCATAGTTCAATTTTTCTTATTTTTAACTAATTTTTAGCCCCCATTACTTACGTTATAAGTCAGAGGAGGAAGTCCGGGATAGGTCCTATGGAAAGCCCTACTCATAGACAATGTTCCACCATACTGACAGAATTTTCCCTTCATTTTTTCTTATCTTGAAAAATAACATCGGATAGTTGTGAAGATCCCCGCATTTTATATGGGAAAAAGCAAGGCCTCACAGGCACGGGCTAGAAACAAGTTAAGAAGCCCAGCTTCGGGACTTGTTTTTATTTATTTATTTAAAAACTTTTCAGGGAAAGAACGTTTTTAAATTTTATATTTGCATTTTTAAGAGACACCCTACTGTAACCTCTTACTGCAATATATACATTAAGAGATTACAGTAAATTCGAAGAATCAATGTCTACTCTATGAGTTCTACTTTCCATATCATAATTCGGTTCATTATTACTCTATTCAACCATTCAAAATATACGGCTTTCCCAGAAGAAGGAAATTCTTTTTCAGATGAAGTAGGCGTTTATCAAGATAATGAAACAGCTGGAAACCGCTTAATGTGCTCCAGTGTAAAGAGTTTTTTAAAAAGTTCCAGGTTTTGGGTCTTACATTTTTGAAAACGGACACATGTTATAGTCCAAACCCAAAGTTAGGCCTTACCCGTAGTGCCTAACGAGTTTTAGTCATTACGCGTAATGCTTAACTTTGGGCTTGGACTGTAACAGACATATTTAAGTCCAATATTTCCGGCTTTCGGTTTCCAGGAACGATTAAAAACTTTAACACAATTGTTTTCACATCTTTCGACTGTTGCTTATGCATTATCTCTAAATCAAATTTCAGGACTAAGATTTCCTTTACAGTTACCTCATTGCGGAAATACTGTGTGAACCTTAAGTATAATTTTCAAATATTTTTTATTTATCGGCGAAAAAATTATTTTATCGTTTATTTTTATTGTAAATTATTTTATAGTGCGAAAACATTTGCACCATGTAACGCCATCCTAAAGAAATCAAAAGAAAAATTTTTTTAACCTCGAAATATTACTTTGGATAAAATTACAAAATTTTTGAACTCCCGGGGCCACCTTTTTACGAACAGGGTTTACTTAAAAAAATGAAAAATTTATAACAATTTATAAATATTTGTAAATCTTTATAAATATTTATATACAAGTACTTATGGCTTCCGGCGGTTTTTCCTACGAAGGGGTGAAAGGGGAAGGGGGATGAAAAATTGTTTGGCTGTGGCACTTGTTTTTGGATCCCTTTTTATAGCAGAATCAGATTCTAACTGAAAAAAAAATTGAAGTTAAAATCGAATTCTGCTGCAAAAAATGATCCAAAAACAAGTGCCACAGTCCAGAGAACTAATTTCTGATATGGGGCCCCCTAGGGCCCTTCTAACCAGCAGGCCTTCCGAGCTGGGAGGTACCTCAAAAATGTTATAATAAATGAGTGACGACTTCCCTCCTCCGATTTCCCTAACCTTAGTCAATGTTCCTCCTCTCCCTCTCCTAAAAGAAGAATAAAAAAAATTCCCCAAAAGAAGAAATCCAAAACCCCGAGTTCGGAAGTAATCCTAAGTAATATTCCGAGGTTAAAACAATTTTTTTTTTTTTCATTTTTTTAGAATTGAATTACATGGTGCAAATTTTTTCGCCATTACTGTACAGTATTGTAATTCTTTTTAAGCATCTATCTTTCCTCGAAAATTCATAAAGTATTCTTAGAAAAATATTTCTGCTCTCCTACCGAAAAAAAGCGAATCTAGCAATAATAGAGCTCAAGATCTGACATGAAAGAAATATTGAGATGCGGTCAAAAAATCAGCTTTTGGGAGAGCAGAGGGGCTTTTTGCATAAAGCCCCTTTTACTACATGTCATTAACCTTATTTCTTGGATTAAAGGAACCAAAATAAATCAACGGAACCAAAAAAAAAAAAAAAAGGATGAAAACTTTTAACACCTTTTCTCAAACTTCCATTTTTCCTCATTAAAAAACAATAGGATTTTCTCAAACGGGGTGCTGCGAAACGAAACCAGTCGACAAAAACCGTTGATTCATTTCGGTTCCTATAATCCAAGAAATAAGGTTAAGGACATAAAGTAAAGAAAGGAACAAGAAAAATCCAAAAATTCCCCTTTTACTGCATTTAACAATGCAAGGAATACTGCTTTTGGAGTGTCATAGTGAATTAACTTTTAACTTCTATTTCAATTTTATTTGAAAAAATATCGGATTTACTGTGTTCTGTAAGGGAGGGGGTTAATGAATCTGACCTTTAAATTGAGACCAGGAGAACCACGGTACGCCATATTTATGAAAATTCGGACCGCCACTTATACAGCACCACTTGGGCCCGTAGCCAGAGCGAAGAGCCCTTCGTTCTGGCTACAGCACCCCTAAACGATTTGAATATGCTTAAAAAACTACTCCGGCAGGTTTACGAAAAAAAAAAAAAAATTCTAATATTCACTCAAATATTTTAATCCATTTTCCCAGATCCAAAGAAAGCACTTGTCAATCGGCATTAAATAAATTAAAAGGTCATTTATGGTATTTGAGCCCCAAACTAATTCTTCTCGCTCTTTTTGATAAAAATGTCGATATCCAAACCAAGAGAGAAATGGTCGCAGCATTAAAAAGGGAAAAGGCTATTTATGAAAGCAGTAATGATCCGAGGAAGGTGGTTGTCAATGACGTGAAAATTTTGCAAAAAGCATGTTTAAAAGACTTTGTAAGCAGCAAATCAAAAAGTTTTTTTGAAATTTTAAACATAAGTTCGGAGTTTTTGAAAAAGGATCCATCATCGTAGGATAAGGATAGCTGCTACAACGCTTTCAGAAAAGTGGTAAAGAATTTACGGGTCGTAAACGATGTCGCGGAAAGGGAAATTGCAATGATGACGTCATTTAATACAGAACGTCATTTAACACAGAATACATTTAAACAGACGTCCCTGATATGTAGAATATTTACTAAATATGATTATTCCAAGATTAATCTTCCTAACAGTAGAAACAATTTTTCGAGGTGCAATAAATGTGCAGATCGATTCGAAACCATAAAGGAGTTAATTAAGCACGTTAAAAGCACTCCTGGACACGAAAAGACTTTTTCGTGCTCATGTGGGAAAAAGTTCGAGACAAAGTCGCAGCAGGTAACGCATCAAAAACATTCTAAATGTTCTTAAGAGTATAAGTAAGCGTCTTTTTTTTTTTTTTAAATCAATTTAGAACAACGAACTAAAAAGTATTTCGAAATGAAAGCTTAATTAAATTCTAATTATGTCGGCGAAAAGGGTTTTTAATGTTTTTAATTAGTCTTATTTACATTAAAACATAAATTTAATTGATTACTTGTACCTCGTAATAAAAAATTGACGAAAAATGAAGAACAGTTGCAAGCGGTGCTACAGGTCGCAAAAAAGCATCAAGAGGAGTGCTCAAACATCAGTAAAGGTACTTAAATAAAAAAAAAAGATTAATATATTAATTTTTTGTAAAATTAACATCAGATTCGTAATTGACGGTGACCTTAACCCCCAGACACAGATTTTGGGCCATCTGGGATTAAAAATGGAATTTTCGGACGCCATCTTGAAGCCGCCATTTTGAATGTTGAATTCGAATTTAGGGGCCCTTGAAAGCCTAGAGGACATATTTGGTTTTAATTTTTTTTCAGGTGGGATTTTTTTAAAGTTGTTTGGCTATAAAACCCATGAAAATATATCCACCCCTAAATGGTGGAATTTGGGGCTCAGTTTTTTTGGCAGTACTTAAATATGCTAGAGATAAGTACCCTTAAGTGTGCACCGAAATCTGAGATATGTCGCGGAAATTTGAACCACCCTAGGGGGGCAGTTGGGCTTATTAAGGGGGGCAATAGCCTATTTACTCCAAGGGGGGCAACGCATCCTGGCCCCCCATTGGCTACGGGCCCAGCACCACTACATATCGGTCACGGCATTAGATTGGGCAGATGTTAGGTATTAATATTGTGGATCAAAAATGTCCAAAAAAAAAATCTTAATATAACAATCGAACTGTATGTACAGTCTCAGCAGCATATGGCAGTGTTGGCCATGCTAAAATAAACGACCACCGAAAAAAATCCCTTTTCCCCACCCCCTCCCCTCCCCCCGAAAAAAAAAAATTTCCTCGTGCAACATTGCACTAGTTTTTAACAACCAAGCCTTGAACTTTTTAATTACTAAAAATATTTTCAAAAAAAAAAAATGGGATTAGAAGGTTGGGATTCCCAGTGATTATGCCAAAAAATATAATTAACACAACATTAATAGATATTTTTATTTTTCATCCTTCGAAAATAAATTTTCTTATGAGACAACATCGAAAGCTGTAGCAATTAAATATAAAAAAGCAAAAAAAAAAAAAAAAAAAAAATAAACCGGAAATCACATTTTTATTCGAAAAATCAATTTAATTACTTAAAAAATAAATTTGAAAGAGCGCTTTTTTTTCCTGATGCATTCGGGTTCCGCTTCCCGTCGGGGAAATAATGACCCTGAGATTTTTGAGATGATGTAACCCGGAATTTTGCCCTTCGCTTGACAATCATCAATACCTGCTCTAATTTTTTCCGTCTTGAAAAAAAAAAAAAAAACGAAAGAAAATAAAATGAAAAACAATTTAACTGATGTCTTAAGGTCGTTTACATGTTTCGTTCGAAAGGAATCACCTGTATGCTGTTGGGTTTTGATGCCAATTCCGTGTGCCAACCTACTAATATGTGCTAATTTCCTTCACCGAAACTGGGTCACTACTGTTTTTCATGGTCCGGTGCACCTTTTTGTTTTATTATAAGCTTCTTTCTTCTCTTTTTTTTTTTTTTTTTTTTTTACGAGCTTTCCCTGTCGGAAGTTGCGTGCACAGAGCACTTAAAGTCGCAATTTTATTTATTATTTTTTTTAAAAAAATATTTTAAAATCCTCAATGGGCTGAACCATTAAAACACAAGATTTAAAATAATTATCGGGAGTCTCCGGAATTAAGTGCTTTTAGTCCCCCGCCCCCCCTAAAAAAAAAAAAAATGTTTCCGCTGTTTTAACAAACTTTCCTCGACGACCAGCTTTCAATGGCAAAAGCTGCGCGCAGGAGGAGAGAAGGGGGGGTTAAATGCGGGAGTTTACACGACATGAAGAATCGACAAGCTTAATTAAAAAAATACATATAAATCAAGGAATTTAATTTTTTACACTTCATTTCGCATTGCAAAAGTTATTTACCCGATGAGCGGCAATTCATTTTCCTGCTTGTAATCCTCTCCCTTCCCCTCCCTCCCTGTCTTTTTTTTATTTTTGATGGGAATGAATTTATCTTCGTTTCCCTCCCGTGTTAACTTACGTAATTTCTCGTTTCCATTAAAAAAAAATAAATAAAAAGAAAATTTATTTCGCGAAGGAAGTTAATTACGTAATTTTTGGCATTTTGACAAAAGGGAATCAGGGAAAAACAAAACTGAAATGGGGTGGAAAATGGGGGCAGGCCCAAATCGAAAAAAGAAAAAAAAACTGTAACAGGAAAAAATAAATATTTGCCACAACGAAAAAAAAAAGTGACGGTATATTACTGACTTAGCATAGTAAAGACTTATTTCACGTTGAAACAAGAACTTAAGACATGTCGAGACGTGAAAAGTATATTCCTTGAATTGTTAAATATTTTTCAATTCTCTGCTTTCGGTTCTAGAAAATTAGATAAAATTCGTCAGGTTTGGTATAAAAAATATGCAACACTATTAAAACGGAAGAGATTTTTCAAGTCATAACACGTATAAAAAAACCATTATGTCCGTCTCCTAGATCACTTCAAGTACCACAAGTCTTCCAGAACTTCTTTATTCCAACTGCTACCAACAAGAAAGAGAGAGGAAAAATTTAACTAAAAGATGCACACAACAAATTTCAATAAAATTTCGAGAAATTTGCTCAGGTTTTGGTTCTGGACCTGTAACACTCTCAGGATTGAAAATCTAAAATTTCTTGTTCAAGAAGTCTAAAATTTCCTGTTCTATCCGGGGTCCAAGTTCGACAACGTCATCAGAGACACGGTGGTACGAGCACTTCAAGAAGTCCCGGAGGAGGAGAAACGCGTCGTATTCCTCCACTTCGGGACCAACAACCTGGTCACGCGAAATCTTGAAAAGGCACAATCCATTGAGCAACTAACAGAGGTAGTCCGCTTAGCAATACCGTGTACCACGTTAGTTATTAGCTCGATCTTGTCGCGGGCGGGCGACGTCCGAATCAAGAATAAAATCAAGGAGGCGACTGAGGCTCTAAATCTTGCTCAACATCTTGCGAGATCTTCTGAAATCTTGCGAGACCTTGAGCAAGATTCTCGAACAAGAAATTTTCGATTTTGAATCCTTAGAGTCATACACGTCCAGAACCAAAATCTGAGCAAATTTCTCGGGTTGGAACTTGTTGTGCGCATCCCTACCATTAGGAGTCTTACCCTCTGGACAATTTTGAGGAGTTGCACTTAAAGAACTTATCCAGTGTGACGGACATAACGGTTTTTTATGCTTGTTAAGACTTGAAAAATCTTTTCAGAACAGAACAGACTATCAAAAATTCGGCACCCAAATTCCAACTATTCTGTGCGGGGTCCATTTCAAACTGTAAAGCTTGATCACCGAAAAGGCGGAGTAAAGATTTGTTTGAAGCAGAATACAAGTTTTCTAATATACCTCATTAATGCTACTATTGCCAACCGAGCACGTCTGCATGACCCTCATAGCAGCCTTCATAGTTAACTACAACAAAAAGCTCTTTTTTGAGACATTGTGACTCTTAAAATTGTGATTCTTAAAAAATCGAAATAAAAAAGTTGTAAATATTTTATTTTAACGGGAAATGGACCTCATAAACATTGGAAATCAGTTGAAAAGTTAAATCGATTGCGGCGAAAGATGAAATCGAACTACCGACCTCTCGTTTTCATGACGATTGCTCTGCCACTAAGCTACTTCGACAATCCTTAGTAATAGAGGTATAGGGTCAAGTGGGGGAAAAAAAGCCGATTTTTGAAAATTATGAATAACGTAGCAATTAATGTTTTAAAAAAATTTTTTTTCCGGTACAAAGTTCTAATTGTATATCTAGCTTATGTTTCAAAAGCAAATACGCGTCTGTTTCACCAAATATGGTCAAAATCTCCGAAAAATGCTGCCTTGTTTTTACCCGCAAAGTGGGGCAAAAACGAGCCAAACATGAGGTAATAACGGGACACCCGCGAAATTAACACCACATCGAGTTTTAGAAAATTTTTTTCGCGGTACAAGGCAAGATAATATTATTATGAAATGATATTTAGCCGTAATAAAGCGTTTACCTTTCCCGAAAGCACTTTTTTCGTCATCTTTCACAATTTTCACAAAACCAAAACATTGCACTCAATATGGCGTCGATTTTTTCCGAACATGCAAAGTGCCATATATCGAATGGCTTTTTTTTACCCGTGATGGTGTCTCGTTTTTACCCCACAACTTTAAAGCTATATAACTCGTGCTAAAATCAGTTATTTGTAAATTTCGAACCACATAATGATTCCTCAGTCATTATTGTTTATTTACGTTCCGTAATATTTTCACCTGTTTTGTTTTTTTTTTCGAATAAAATGTAATTTTAAAACAAGTGTCAACAATTGCTTTTTCAAAACAAAGCCGAATGTTTAAGAAATAATTTTTTTTACCTACAAATATAGGAGAAAATGAAAATTTCTTGACGACATAGCGAAATATAAGCTTCAAACTATTATCATGAATTTTTCGGAACTTTAAAGATCTGTCATTAATCCAATATTCAAGTGTCTTTTTTTTACCTCAAATTTTCAATGGCCGTTTTTTCCCCCACTTGACCCTAGTGGTAGCTTAGTGGTAGAGCCAACGTCATGAAAACGAGAGGTCGGTGCTTCGATTCCATCTTTCGCCACAATCGATTTAACTTTTCATCTGATTTCCTATGTTTATGAGATCCATTTCCCGTTAAAATAAAATATTTATATTTAAAAAAAATTTGGATGGAGATATTTTCCATCTTACAAAAAAATGATGAAAAAGTTATTAATGAAGAAAAAACTATAACTTAGTATTTTCACTTAGTATTTTCTTAGCCTTTGTGGCCCTTGTGGCATTCGTACATGTACGAAGTTAGTATTTAAATCGTTCATTTTTCTTTCGGAGGTGCGCCTTACGGAATGCTCATTAAGGAGGAAACAATAAAGGATGGCGGAACGAATCACCGACATTTTCTGGGAAAAGCGGGCAAATGAATATTTACACGGAGAAAAAAGTTCGGTTTCTGTTACTGAAATTTAAGTTGGGTCCTGTGACATCTAAACATTTGAGTAGATAATACCGAAAATTTAGTAATTATTACTAAGAGTTCGTAATGATTAATAACGTTTAGTAATAATTACTAAATTTTCGGTATTATCTACTCAAATGTTTAGATGTCACAGGACCCAAATTAAATTTCAGTAACAGGAACCGAACTTTTTTTTCCGTGTACCGTCAATAAAACGATGAAAACATATACAGGAAAAAATAAAACCCCTACCTCAACTGGAGACATAGTGTTCTTGTTCGACGAGAAAAATTGAAAAGAGGGCTAATCGACAAGACGCACCCTGGCAAGAACGGGGTAGACGTTCAAAACAATTACAGGAACATTCAAGCGCCCTTATCTCAAAATTATTCAAGCGCCCCATAACCAAACTCGCCAAAATCGCCACCCAGGGAACATGTTCTGATTCGAATGTTAATTCGAATATTCTGCCGCTGTAAGCGAGTTCAGCGTAACTCCATTTTGAAAACTACTCGAATAGAACCGTCGTTGACAAAAGCTAAACATCGGAAAAAAGCTATTGTTTACAAAATGGAGTTACGCTGAAGTCGCTTAGAGCGGCAGTATTATTGAAAAGTAAACAGTTGAATGTTATTATTAACGATAAATAAGCAACAATAAAATAAAAACAAGAGTTTTTTACATTGAAATAAAATTTAACAAACCGATTAAAACTTCTGAATAATATAAAATGTGCTTCTGGACTTAAAGCCTCAATCCTGCCGCGCTAAGTTAAATTGCTTTAACTCAATAGAAATGAATTTTTTTCAAAATGTTTAACGAACGTAAACGATGATTTCATTCCAAAACTGAGTTATGGTAATTTGGTTTAGCACGGCAGAATGACACCATGAATTTAGATATTCCTTCTAGCGGACAATTTTAAATAAAAATTTTCGCCCTTCAACAGAATATGCATGTAAAGATTTTAAAGCCACCTGGTTGCAACAACCAATTTTTCGAGAAAAAAAAATCTGTTTCCATATTTTTTTTCGATCAAATTAACATCAGAAATTGGAAATAATTGCAAGACAAAACCAAAGCATTTAATCTCCTTCCGAGCTCATCCAATCATTTTCCGCATATTTTTAAAAAGTAAAAAAGAAAAAAAAAATTTATATATTGGGTCCTCCCGAAAAACAAAATTTCGAAAGGATTTATTTATTTATTCAAAGAGACCGCGAAACTAGGGCCAGATGTCTGCGGTCTGCTCGAGAAAATTCAGGCTTAGTACGGCGATCTATTTTTAACCAAATGACGAAAACCTCGGGAAACATTAGGGACCGGGTGTAAGAAGCTAAACAAAACAAACGGTCATTTTATTCGTCCGTTGCCTTCCTTCTTATGAAAACCTCGTAATGTTTGTCCCTCGACAAGCCCGCGAATAAAAGTCCTAATCGGTCATGTTCTTTAATTAAATATTTTCGATAATAAAAAACCCAGAACGAAATACCAAAAAGCTAAAAAAATTGGAAATAATTACGATAACCCAACATTTTTTTTTTCGTAAATGAATTATTCTTTTCTTAACAGCACAGCTGTTCGGTGTGGGCGTTCGGTTTAGTACTGAATTCAAAATAATCTCGTAAGCTCTGAGTTCGTTTTACCATCTTGGACGGATTTTTTTTAACTGTTTGATTTCATCAAAAAATCATTTGCTCTAAAAAAAAAAAAAAATAAAAACAATAGGAAAAAAAATTAAATTCGTAAAAAGAAAAATTGACATTGTCTAAAAATAAGAGGCGTCGACATTTAGTTTTTTTTTTTTCTAAAAGAGTACGGTTGCAATGTCACCGTATTATTATCGCCAGAGGTCTCGCTGGATCGAAACAAAAAAGCAAAGCATGTGTAATTAGTGGAAAAAATGAGAAAGCTCAGCCAAAGTAAATAGAATAAGATGCCAGAGATATTTTTCAAGGGATATTTTACAATGTAGTTTTGCTATGGGCTAAATCAGATTTGGTATTTTGCTATTTTCAATTAAAGAATTCTTTGCAAAGAAGGTCAGCTTTTGTAACTTTTAAATGTTACAGAGAAAAAAAAAAAAAAAAAAGACATTTGGGTTCACTAATAGTAACGAAGTGGCCGTGTTTTTTATAGCATTGGTGGAAAAAAAAAAGACGACCTCGAAAAAAACAATTGAAATACGGGATAGAAGCTCCAAGTGGGAATCAACAGGTGCCAGAGAAAACTCTGAATAATTTTATTGATGTACACGCTGCCCTTCATAAAAAATTATTTGCAAATGTTTTCGCTAAAATGGAGTCGGTACAGTTAAATCAAAAAACAACAATAGCGCAATTTTCCAATAGCGTCTTTTGTTTACGTTATTGAAGAAGACGTCAGTCATACAAAACTTTTTAGCGTACCAATGGAATATGACTAAAGCAGACGTTGATATTTCTCGTACTAGTTTTATATTATGACAGACGTTCTTATTTTATGGCTTATTACTGACCAATCAAAATGACGCCACAAGGTAAGAGTTAATATCGCAACGAAAACATGTTGCATTGTCTACACCAATGCTAAGGATCAACAAGTCCCAAACAGCATTTTCAATCCATTGGACATCCTGTGGATTGTCCATCAGTTGTCCACAGGGTATCCAGATTCATGAGGTGTCTATAGGACGTCCAAAAGGACACTTTTTGGATGAGTGCGGACGTAGGTAAATCCAATGGACGTCCAATAAATATCTTCATGACGTCCAGAAGACGTCCTCGGGACTGGATAGACTTTGCTATATGGTTGTATACGCTCAAGCGATACACTCTGATTTAAAAGAAAACGTTTGAGCGAATAATGTTCCTCCACTCAAAAAAAATTAATACTGGTCGCCAATACAATTTAAACTGGATTTTCCGCCTAACTAAAAATTGATTATCAGCCATTACAATTGTATCAGTCTCCAGTCAATTTTATTTTCGGACTAGCCAAATCGTACAGTCAAAAATATATCACTCTACTATTTTTTTGAGTGTCATAATCTCGACATCCATTTGTCACGAATCGTAAAACAAATTTTATTTTAACAATCAGTAAAATACTTTGAGCAAAACAGAATAAGGACATTGTAAGGGTCAAGGGAGCTTATAAGCTGCAAGTCATTTGAGATAATAGCCTCAACTAGAGGGCTATTTTTGATGGTAAAATCTATTTTTTTCCCCCTGTCTTCTCCTTATTCCATTGACTTGAAACAGACTGCACTTCTTTTTCAAGAATTAACGAGATTTGCCTGATCTATCACTTTGAGGCAACGTGGTCCAATCTTAAGATACAATAAGTGATAGGAAGAAATTGATACTGTGATCAGGTAATTTCTCCTACATTGGCCTGATCTTACGTCGTTGGTCGCAACTAATTCCTCAATCCTCTGAAATCAAGAAAGTACCCTCGATAACGAATGAGGAACAGAGTTAGGTTCTCGGCAACCATTTGGTTGGAGAACTACTGATCCTTATCATCGTACCTATCATCTACTGTTCTGATTCCTCAGCTAGTTAGGTGGCTCTAAGCCGCTAGAACTTAAACAGCATTCACTTCGCCCTTAAGGAAGATCATACCAACCTACAGGACGAATATAGGACTACCCCCAGTATTTCGGGATTCGGGAAACTCAACACTGTAACGTCTTAAAAGAACACCGCACACCAGAATAGGGAAATCGGTTTCGGTAAAATATGTTGTTTAAAAGTTTGTTTACTAACATAAACAACGCTTATAAAAACAATACTTAACCGAAACCTATTTCACTATTCTGGTGTGCGGTGTTCTTTTTCTATTTCCTCAGGCTCATTGCTGCATTGTCTGGTGGATACAGGCAGTCAAAAATCAGCCAAGATATATCTTTTTCCTCAGGATAAGATTTTTTTTTTTTTTTTTTTTTGCAGGTACTAATTTACTTACAGAAAAGGTTCGGATGATGGAAGACTGGTGCCCTTACAGCCTTAGTTAAGTTATTCTGAATATCAAAAATTTATTTCTTGTTGTAGATTCAGACCTCCTCTAGTGCAAATGAATTTTGCAATGGTAAACCATAATCGATGGCATTTGTAACACCAAATAAAGGAAATTAAAAAACTGGGCAATAAAGCAATGAAAGAAATAAAGAGTTCTCACCGTTAAGGAATCGTTTTCACTCGTTGGTTGGTAATTCTGTACCAGGCAGGTCAACTGAGCTATGTCCATCACGATCGTGTTTGGAGATATACTCTTTTGAACCGCTGCCTGAACCGGTTTTGAGCTGCAACGGTTCAAAAGAGTATACGTCCATGCACGATTGTGGTGGACATAGCTCAGTTGACCTGCCTAGTACAGAATCGACTATTAATCATTTCGAGATCACTACTATCTATATTGTCAGTGTAGGTAATTGTGGTGCCATCAGATTGCTGAGTATTAACAGCATCGTCTAATTCATCAGGAACACTCGATTTAGCTGCAAGATTTAAAAACAAAAGTCGCCAAGAAATGTGAGGACCAATTGAAATCACACTCGGGAGTCTCATCGAATTGTCCGGACAAAAAAAGGCAGGACATTTCACTTCTGAAAACACCACCACACTCTGCAGAGGTGGGAATTTCTAGAGCTATAAAAAACCTTTACCGGAGAAATCTGCAGACATCGCTTAAATTGCTCACGAGTTTCATCCTAATTTGCAATTAAAAAAACAATCGCCACATTCTAATACCATGTCAAAGGTTAACAAACTTAGAAAATATGAGGGCAAAGGTGAAGAAACCTTCTTTCTAACACGAAGCAATGCATATGACGCAACTTCATTTTCACACGACAAAAAAAACAAAATCAAAATTAATCGGATTAATCAAGAAGGAAAAAAAAAAAAAATTCCGACGCTTCCTTTTAAAATTTCTGAAGCGGTATGTCGACGTTTTCAAAAAAATAAAATAAACACCCATCCAAATATCTTTTAAACAATTCTCCCATGATTAATTTCCATATCGGAAACATGGTTCATATCATCATCGCTTTCATTTTTTAAAAACAATTAAATAACAGGTTAAAAAAAAGTGTATTTTTATTAACTCTCCTTTCGATCGGCTTTCGCAGTTTTTACGATGACAGATTCGAAAAACAACTGGCTAATCTTTTGGTAATTAGGGGGAAAAACAAGGACATCGAGTCTGGTTCTATAATGAGAAGGGCAATCAGATGCAAAAAAAAAGCCCATGGGTACACGCAGGAGAAGAAAGATAAAACTTGGCAAAGTCAGCTGTCAGAATGATCCATCATCCAACCGGGACAGACGAAAAAATGATGAAAAAACTCATCTTATTTGACTTGAAGCGACCTAAAACTCAAAATCTAAAAGTGGATCATTCGTTTCAATTTGATGCATTTTTGACAACACCTACATCTCTTTAAAGAGTCAAATCTTGGCGTTCGGTCTTGTTTTCCTTTCCGTCTTCCCGAAAAAAAAAAAGCTTTACATTTGTGGCAAAAAATTTATTAAAATTACAAGAGACCCAGACGGGGCTCGAGACGGTGAATTTCTTCCATAAAACATTAAAAACAAAATTCCTAGAGACGAAATTTTGAGGAAGATGCTAATTGATTGCATTGAAGAGCATATGAACCGTGTCTCATTTTTGGTTTTAATTAAATTGCGACACCATGTTTTTTTTTTTTTTTCTTCTTCTAAATCAAAATCAGTGGCGAATCAAAGGGATTAAAAAAAACGGATTAGACAAGAAAATAAAAAAACACAGAAAAAAAAACTGTTTTTTTTAATACAAAAATACAATACAAAGATGTTACTAACGGTTGAGCAAGCAAAGCAAACGAAGAGTGAATTTAATCAGACGGTGTATTATAAAAGCTCATCTAACCGTCCGTTAAAAAAAAAAAAAAAACAACACGCTGCTTGCGTTGATTATACTACAATCGAATGAACGGTCAAATTTTCACGCTTTAATTTTTCTTAATTCTTTTCTTCATTAATTAAAGGAAATATACAAGATTTTTTTGGCCCATGGCGCCAAAGAGGAATTTTCCTGATCGTTCATTCGTTTAAAAAAAAAATTTCTAACAATAACACGAGTCAAAATGCAAATTCCAATCGATGTTAAACAACTTTTCTCATAAGGTGGTTAATAATAAAAAAATATATATGTCCTGATGTCACGACAACACAGTCATCAAATACCTTCGCACTGTTTGCAGCGTTTTGCAGGCGGCTGCCCGAGGCTCACGGGCATTCTGACAACCCTGCCAGCGTAAATGAAGGAAACACGTCAACACCCTCGGAATGATTCCATTATTTACACAATTTTTTTTTTTAAACAACCAATTTAATCAAATTAAATCATGTCATTATCGTACAACTTCGACAGCAGTTTACGCACTTGACTATTATCGTTCTTAATTGTATATGTCTTATTGTATATGTCACCACCATGTCTTTTTAATTAATTCTTTTAGACAAGATATTCAGAATGTGTTTTTTCTTTTTTATTACTTTAAATTAGTTCTCATATCCATTTATAACAACAGAGAGAGAAAGAGAGAAAAAAAATAATGTTCGTTTCGGTTGTGTCGGAAAATGGTCCCCTTCTGTATTTTAAAGTATTTACAAAGTATTTACAAATTGTTTTTCTTTTTTTTTTTTACAACACTTACACTGTGAAAAGAAATCGTATTTATATTATTAATTTGAAACTGAGATGTAAGATAGGGGTTTTTGTTTGTTCAGATTGAACTATCACCGATGCCACAAATTGCTCCGATTGTAGTGAACCAATTTCTGCCCAAAATAACCCTTCCTCAATACTAACAGACCTTCAAAATTCACAAATCACGGTTACAGTGACAGCAGCATCTGTAATTTTAACAGTATTGACAATGCAGTATCTGCAGTGAACTTGTATTAGCTCAGTCCGTAAAATTACTGATACCACAAATTGGTCCGATTGAACCCGACCAATTTCTGCCCGAAAAATACCCCCTCGGAGCTGTAACAAAACTTCCAAATTTACCAATCATGGTTACGGTAACAACAACATGTTCGGTTTTAACAGTACTGATAATGCGGCATCGGTAACAACTCCAGTTCGCTCAGTCTGAACAACCACCGACACCACAAATTGTTCCGATTGAAGTGCAGCAATTTCCGTCTCACGTCACCCCTCTAAAACTTTGTCAAAACTTCAAAATTCACAAATCGTGGTTTCGGTGCTTATGACATGTCTGGTTTGAACGGTATTGATAATGCAATGAACTGAATCTCAAGTGGTGGACAAATTATAAGACACTATCGATCACTAATAACAACAACTTCGTTCATCTGTCCTACTGTCACCCAAGTTTTATGACGGCGGAAAACGAGTACTCGTCAACCGTCAAACTTTCTACCGAAATTAATTTGTGCAACAGCGTTAATCGCAACAAAAAGTAAAAATAATTTAAACTAAATTTTTTTTTTTATTTATACCGATTTCACTTATAACTGCAAACAGCGAAAAAATTAAAAAAAACGACCGATTACGATCAAAGGCAACTCATATAATGAAAATATTCGGAGGGAAAAAAAAACAACGAATTCCTGTCATCCACCACGTACACCAGTATCTAACTCACACCGTTAGAGCCGGATAAAAAGTTTGGCCCTATCTTCGTTGGTTTCCGTCCCCGGTGACAGAGATGTTCGGCCGTTCTCGACTTCTTGGCAAATGAACAAGACGTCGGAATGTATTGGAAACCGGCCAGAATCTTACTAGCTTTTTTCTAGTTATGAATTTTACCGTTCGGTGTACTTGGCGAATAACCGGCGTTTAAGGATTTAATAATGTTGTCATTAAAAAAAAAAAAAAAAAAAAAAAAAAAAAAAAAAAAAATCCCATGCTTTTAATTACTTACATACCATGAAGAACCTCGTGTTTACACCCGTAAAAAAGCTTAAAATCAAGAAACGCTTACCTGAAAGCAAAAAGAAACAAAATTAAAATAAAATAATTAAATAAAAAATCTGCAGTAATGCATTCTAGGTTTTTGCTGAGATTGCTTGATAATTGGGGGAATTTAATCTAATCAGTCGGGAAGGGTTCAATTCGAGTTGCGAATTTGACGGCTTTAAGCAGTCGGTGATAGAAACCGATTCTAGAGAATTAGTAGAAAATCAGATAAATTTTTTGGAATTAAAAGAGAACAAACTTCTTATGCAATGCATAAAACATAAATCTGGTATCACAGGAAGCAATGACCAATGTGGCAAAGGACAACGGTACTGCTACTGCCACCAACGGTTGTATTTGAGACGTCTACAAAAGTGCAGATATGTTCAAATGTTCAAATCGATTACTGGGGTTCAATCCCTGGTCATAACACAATCTCATAACTGCCAACTTTCTGATCCGATAAGAAAAAAGTTACAGATTCCAGAGTTATCGATAATGTAGCTCTTATGGTTACCTTCGAAATATGTATGTGGCTTTTGTGCCACTCACATCAATAAGAAACTGTGATTGATGTAAGCACCCATCGTATCAGAAAGTGATTATATCGAACAACTCTTAAATTCAATCGTCGGAATCGGAAAATTCAAATGAACACCCAAAATGGGTTTTGCTGACGTTGATAGCCCGTAGCGTAATCACTCGTCAAAGAGATGGTTAACGGCGTTATCGATGTTCCTGGTTGACTGGGGGGAATGAAATTTTGCATCGATGAGTGTTATTGACAGTACAACCCTTTTGATGAGGGGGAAAAAAATCTCACATTTTTTCAAAGTTATTTAACCAAAATTGATCTAAACAAAAACTGGAAACATACATTTTTCGATGCGGTATTATCGGCATCATGATTTTCCGGGAAAATTGCCGTTACATCTGGCCGACGTCATTTCGGGTTTTTGGTACGTTTTAGCTACCCAATACAGCCGTTATTTTTGTTTCAATCATTAGTGCGTTTTGTTTGTTAGGCGTGACATTTTTTTTTTTGGAAAAATGAACTACGAACCACCAGCGACCGAAATCTCATTCCGAGGACGGTTATCACAGTCGAATATTTGGTCAGGTCACTTCTTATTTTTTTCGAATTATTCGAGCAATTGGCCGCCGTTAAATTCAGACTTAGGCTTCTTAAGCGTCACCCTAAGCCACACATTACGGCATCAGCAATTTATTGATTTCCTTTTTCCCAATTAAACTCGCTCAACATTTTCAAATACCTCTGCAACTATCTCTAGGCATTCTTCCTCCTTCTTAACCGAATGTGAATAACGGAAACCGTTCTGTACCATCCCTTTCCAAGCTCGAAATCAATAGAATTTTCGAAAACTTCCAATCGACGGTTTCGAAGTTTTGAAATTCCGCATTTCATACGGTACAAGCCATTCAACTTTAGACATGACCGAATTCCATCCAACCAGAGAAATAAAAAAAAACAAAAAACAAATGACGGCGTTAAGGGAAGATTTAATGAGCTATAGAAAATCATGATGAATTATATAATAAAACAAAGCTTCTAAAATAATATTCCATCGACTTTTTTTTTTTTTTTTGGCATTTTGCAACGTGTTTGTTCAATGTTTAAATTTTATGACTTGAAAAATCATTTTGGCACATCTTTTAAAAATGTATTGACATAGTTAAAGAGTCTAAAAGAGATTTTTTTTTTTTTTTATTTAGTTGCTGTTGTGGCTGCACATCGGCAGGCTATAAAAATAAGAGTTTTTTTTAGCGCGTACCTTACAATTAAAAAAAAAAAAAAATTAGCCTACGTACGACTACGAAAAAATAATAAAAATAAAAAGAGGATGAGTCAAGTGTGCCCCCTAATATATACGGGGGCGGTTGCTTACATTCGCAATGTATTCCAACTCGATTGCGTAACGTATGAAAGTTAAATTAGCGACGGGACCGTTAAATATATGTCAGTAATGTTTTGTTGATTTCCTTCTAGCTTTTCTTGGCTAGATCCGAACTATTAACTTATGATTGTCCCATGTAATCAACTCATCCTGATTGGATATGAATGGCCGATGATGTGGTCAGTGATTTTGCACTTTTTTTTTTTTTTACCGTCAGGACGGATCTCAAAAGAAAGTTCGATGAATGAATTTTTTCTATGATTTAACTTCCTTATTATGCCCATTAAATATTATTTATTTCCTTAGGGAATTATTTTTATCGGTTTGGAAGGAGGACAATGGAATTTTATTATTATGGGTCGTAAGTCATTTCGTTAAAGATGCTCCCAATATATATATATATATTTTTTTTAAGCACCTGTTTTGCTAAGGGAAATCAACAAAAATTATTGTCGGGGTTTCCGCGGTGCTAATATTTTTAATTGCTTTTAACGCTGATAAAAAAAAAAAAAATTAAAACAAGTGAGTTGAGTCATTGTCGTCGGGTGTTGAGTGCGACCCAGGAAGCTATAAATAAATTTTTTCTTTTTTTTTAAGGAGCAATTTTACGAGTTCATATGGTAAAAATTAATTTTCAGGGCTGATTTTGCTACGACCACTTTCTCGTAAAATAAGAAAAAAAGTTCTCACCAATTTAGCCCGAAAGTTTAGGTAACTCTTACGTCCTACCATCCAAAATTTACCGCTGATTTTCTAAAGCGGCTGGTTTATCAATAGTTTTTGTAATCCATGTGATGATAAGGTCGTACTTTTAACGTCCATTTTCTGACGATAAAATAGTGTTTGTTAGGTCAGTAAAAGAAGACCCTTAAAAGTGAACGTTTATGGTCTAGCGCTCGAAAAGTCACGTCCAAAGTCAATATGGCCGCTGTCAGCTTCATTATCATTATCATTATCTTTATTCAATACACTATTACTCTGATTATTGCACTTAAAATAAAAATTATTTTTTACAGCTACGAATCTAAATCTCGAAATTTGGAGTCCTCGACGATTTTACGTCGCATAATAGGTCTCGGACTCAAGAAGTCTCGCTTTAGATTATAGCAGTGAAGCATACTATTTTATGCGTTTGTGCGAGCGTAGAAAACTGCGCCAATCTTGAGGTACATTTCTGCGAATTTAAATGAACTTTTTTACAAACAGCGGCAGGGATCCCCAAACATATGCAACTAAAAGCGCGGTTAAATACACATAAATGTATCTGCAAGGTTTAGCGCAGTTTTCTACGCTCGCATAAATGCACATATTGAGACTTCTTTTTACTGTCGTGTAGAAGTATTTACCGTTTTGTGCAGCTTGGCATCATGTTTTGAAATCCCCCTCAAAAAAAAAAGAACAAAAAATACAATGAATAAGAAGTGACAATTGCAACATCCTCTCTGTCTTTGATCATACCTCCACAACAAGCCTTCTGCTCGTCTGGAATGCCATGACAAAACACATGTTTAAATAAAAGATTTTTTTTGTTATGCTCTGTCTACACTTAATGGTTACTTCCTCCTATGCACCCTGACACTACCTGTTCCAGAACTTTGCTTTATAAGCTAAACACATGGAACATGTATGGGTGTCCGGGTGCCTAGGAGCAAGGCAACCCATAAGTGTAGACAGAATATTAAGAGTTAATTAAATTTAAGATTTTTTCCTTACTGCTTTATATGTTCTCTCATCACTTTTCTGCAGGTAAGTTTAAGTTTTTGAATTCTGTACCTCAGTGCAGAACTGCACCAAGTCCATTCAAGGACTGCAACTTCTTATTTAAAACCCGACTATACCAAAGGTATACAGGCTCAAAGGTTGGCAGTGCTGATCCTATGTATTCTGCTAGCACGTTTATTTTGTTAACAAAGCAGAACAGTTAACTCGCAGAAGACATTAATTTGAATTGGCCACGCTTGTGTAATGTGTATGCTTTGTATAATTCAGGTTTGAAATAAGAAGTTGCAATCCTTGAATGGACTTGATGCAGTTTTGCACTGAGGTACAGAGTTATAAACAAAGTAATTAAACATTTTTTTTAATATCGTGGTAAACATAAAAAAGTATATATGATACCAGCAATTACTAAATCATCATACTAAGTATAATGTTGCAAATATATTTTTTCTCCAGAATTACGGTTAAACCTAACAATGAGAACAGAGAAATAGAGGAAATAGAGAAAATAGGGACATCAGTAAAAGCCTTAATGTCAACACACTGTATCTTTCTATGCTGATGAGCTCGGTGACCAAAAGGTAAAAAGTAAGTTATTGTAGGTAGATCAAGAAGACGCAGCCTTTCCGCTGTGTAAACTAATTTGGAAACGCAAGACTCTTATTTCGGATTTCGTGTCGAATGCTTAAAATAATGTCATAGTAGAAAATCTGTACGTCAGAGCCGAAAAAGTTCAATATGCAAATTCAAGATGGCCGTTTGTTATGGGTAAACAACGTTTAGCAGACATCTATAATATGCATATTGAACCTTTTGGCTCTGACGTACAGAAATGAAACATTTTTTTCACATACCCTAAGTGAGGATCATCTCTTCTTTTGTGGAAACTCATCATTATTTGGTCGCTGCTCCATTTTTTTCACTTTAGTTAAAAATGAAACATTCCCCAAACTAAGCGAGTTTCAGGGAGCAAATAACGGTGAATTTTCACAAAATAAGACATGCTCCTCACTTAAGATATATAAAAAGATCTGCCGTGGTGCAGAGTCGTAGTGGTGGTACACTACGGCTTTTGGATCAAATTGATCCAGGCAATTCGCTAGGGCTGTTCGATATGACCACTTTTTAATACGATAAGCGATAAATTATCGATAAGTCACTTCTTATCGATAAGCTTCGTCTTATCGATAAGACTTCACGTTATATCGATAAACCTTTTGCCTCTTATCGATAATTTATCGCTTATCGTATCAAAAAGTGGTCATATCGAACAGCCCTACAATTCGCCTGAAGCAGGATAAGAATCATGCTTCGAGAATTAGGAATTTCAAAAATAAAACAGATGATTTTGAAAAGCTCTTGGACGCACTGGCGCGATGCCTCTGCTTTATAATGGGAAGTACATGCGCTGCTGTTTACATAGACAGAAAAATGAAAAAAATTCTTTGGGCCGTCAATGGTTCTGTAACGCAAAAAGAAAACCCGCCATTAACTCTACTACTTGCTGTAGTGACGCAAAGAGCAATTTCAGGGCAGTCATTTGGTCCGAGCCTTTCTTTGAGTTAACGTCTTGTTTGTCAAAATGTCGTTAATAATTTTACTTTTTTTTTTTTTAAATAATGTTTTTTTAAAAATGAGACGTTAAAAAGCGTACCAGGACCCCAAGTCCTGTAACGAGGATGAGGCCAGGATAAACTTTTTATAAAACCCCAAAGTAATCTTTTTTTACTCGAACTGTTTTATTTTAAGGAAAAAAAATGAAATTATTAACGACATTTTGACAAACAAGATGTTAACTCCAAGAGAGGCTCGGACCAAATGACTGCGCTGAAATCGCTCGAAATCGCAAAAAAAAGGGAAAAAATCGCTGAAATCGCAAAAAAAAGGGAAGGGAAATCGCCGAAACCACGAAGGACATTACGAAGGACATTTCAGTTTAAAACTAGCGGTAACCCGTCAAAATTTGACGGTAAGCACAGATTTTCTTGAATTCCTTGTGAGCTCAGGTGGACGGTGAATTGACTTTAAAAAAAAAAAAAATTCAACACTTTGTGTCCGAAACCTCTTTATTTATTAAAATGAATGAATGTTTTAATAAATAAAGAGGTTTCGGACACAAAGTGTTGAATTTTTTAAAGTCAACAGATTTTCTTATTAATAGCACAGTCAAATCTTCAATAGTTGCTTAAAAATTGCCGAGTATTTTGCCCGTAAATCTAAGGAAAAAAAAATGATGATTGAATGCTATCCAACAGTTGTTATCAGTCATCTTGAAGAACTTGATCAACAGTCATCTGAAGATGCAGAAGATCAGGAAAGCGCCAAAATATGGATTAAAATTAATATGTATAAACGTTCCTCTATATTTTCTAATCAAAGCAGAATCATAAACAAAATAATAAAATAATAGAATAGAATGTCGAATGCTAGTATAGTATCTAACATGGCCGAATGTTAGATACTATACTAGCATTTAACATTCTATTCTATTATTTTGTTTATGATTCTGCTATGATTAGAAAATATAGAGGAACGTTTACATATGAAAATAAAAATTTTAAATAATTTACCCAATACAAACCGCGGTGGAGAGAAAGGAAAATTATGTCGGAGGGGATAGGGTACTGGAACCAGTAATGGATCAGTTAGTTCAATTCCTTTTTTCTAAAATTAATATTTACCGTAATTTTTGGGCCAGAAGCCCCATTTTTGATTTTAACCGAAAGATTAAAAGTTAAATTTTACTTATGAGCTTAAGATTCGTCTTAAATCCACATATTATTCGTAAAAATAATTTATACTTTGATTGGACTAAGTTTCTCGTTCCTGAAGTAATTGCTTTGAAGGTTTTCGGGATATGGAACTTCAATAATTATTCCCATTCCCCTTCCCATTTTTTTTACTTTTCAACGTCAGAAGCAGGCTTCTACATTGGGAGGCAAGACTGCTCCTATTCCAAAGACCAGGAAAAAATCAAATCTTTCGGTAAAACTATACCATTTGTGGTATTTTTTATATATATTTTATATATAAGTTATATATAAATTATACATAAATTATATATAAAATATATATAAAAGCAAATATATCGAAGCGAAGATCATAAACATCATCGAAGTTCCTCGACCCACTACCAAAGGAAAGCATCGCCAATTGAAAAGATCAAGAAAGAGTTAAGTAAAACCTACGGACGCATCGATAGAAGATATGCAGGACGACAGGATCACTCAGAAGCGCGTAGGCAAGCGTTTGCCTATTTGCTTTTATATATATTTTATATATAATTTATGTACAATTTATATATAACTTATATATAAATTATATATAAAATATATATAAAAATACCACAAATGGTATAGTTTTACCAATCTTTCACCATTTATGAAAACTTGGAAAAATCTTTTGAAGAAAAGAATTTAAATCCGGAATACGTAAAAGGCATCGTCCAGGTTGATATTTTTGCAAGAATATTTGCCCTTTTGGATCTTTCCACAAATTCAGAGAATTTTGGCCTGGTAAATGTAAATAACCAATTTTTTAAGTGGAAGATAATAGATTTTAGGACGTCGACAATAAATAAGTATAATATCGAAAATATTTATTCCTCTTGGCTGGAAGGCAATAGCGCTTACAACTACTCCGGATTAAGAGAATACGTAGTAAAAACTCGATCTGAAAAGGAGCGATTGGCCACAACCAAGAAAATATTAGACGAATTCAAAGTAAGAAGAAAAACTCAGAAAGGGAATCATAAAATGCCCCTGGAAGAGGCTGTGGAATATTCTTATAAGGAAATTTCAGATTACGCTACCTCATATTCTCTGGCTTGTGGAATAAAAAATTTGCCAGCGGTGATAGATGATTTAGATCGTTACGCAAAAGGGGTTGCGGCAAATTTGAGAAAATTGGCTGAAGAAGTAGCGAAAAAAATGTAACTAAATATTAATCACTATAGACTTCAATGCAAATCTTGAAAAATAAATATACGCTTCAAAATACCTAAAGATAATTAAGAGGGGTCAATGGCCGTATTGTATATTATACTAGAATAACAATTGAAAGACCATTAGGAAAGTTAATTTTTTGGAGGGAAAAAACTTGAGGAATAAAACCCGAAAAATCCCGAAGAAAGGAGTGTCCACTGTCCAGGCGTGTTCAAGGCGTGTCCAGGGCCTTCGTGGGTTCGAGTCCCACTCGAGGTATGATTTTTTCTCGATATTTTATAGGGTGGTGGCGCTAGTTATGGATCAGGCATCAGTTGTGGATCACCTCGTTTCATTTTATAAAAAACAAAAAAAATAACCCTTTAAGAGCACTTTTATTTCTTTCAAACTTTTAAAAATTTAATTAACTTCAAAAAATCATCAAGATTTCTAGCATTCAAGCTATTTTAAAATAGAAAAACGAAAAAAAATCTCGCAGACCGAAATTCTTCGGGAAAATAAACACTATCGCCATTTTTCCGCTTTAAATATTTTTTCGTTAAGATCACTCTAATTTACCAAATATTTTCAAATGAGTAAAAAAACTTTTAGCAAAGGGTCCGATCTTTTCCCCTTTCAATGCGATTCCCTTATATATAACTATTTCTTAAAAAAATTACGGATGAACCACAATTGAGCACCGAAAAACTAGAAAATTCAGTTACGGATCACAACAACAATTTCATGGTACAATTAAAAAGGTTTTGTCATCAGATTGATACCGGTTTGAAGAAAAGCGATGATTTTGTTTAAATTTCTTGAATGATGACTTTAGAAGCGCGAATTTTATCTGTGAAGAACCGAAAACTTAAATAAAGACACAATATATCGCTAAAATTTCCGAAAATACAAAAAAAAGATTTGTTTTTTTAAAAACAAAACAAAGGAAAGTCCATTTGAACAAACCTTTCATGTTTATTTTTCATTGGAATGTGGCTGATCCGAAACTAAAGAATTCGAGAAAAATAGTCAATTAATATTTTTAAAATTTATTTTCTGAATTATATGAAAGATATAAGGGATCTTTTGACATTAAAAATTAAGTTTGAAATGTTATATTTCGGTTCCAGGTAAGTAATTTGTCCAGGGTTGGAAATTGAACTTTAATTCAATGTTTAAAAAAAAATAATAGTACTATTTGATCCATAACTAGCGCCACCACCCTATCCGTTGTCAAATATTGTCATGGCGTAATGCATGATTTGTTCGCGATTTGACTTTCTTCGGGATTTTTCGGGTTTTATTCCTCAAGTTTTTTCCCTCCAAAAAATTAACTTTCCTAATGGTCTTTCAATTGTTATTGTTAGTATAATTAAAAATACCTGTTTAGCATATGATCGTTAGAATATGATTTATTTTTAACCCAGCCCCGTGGATTAGTAGTAACGTACTCGCTTCACAAGCGAGAGGTCCGAGTACAAGGTGTTACTTGGTCGTCGCTTGTATATATATCAGTTCGGAGAGGTAAATAACGAGTTGATGGAGTTCCTGCATTGATGCCGAAAACTTTTGAAAGGGTTGAAAGAATGGCCGGCTCTCCACGCATTTGCGACTTATTTGAAGTCGGAAATGATGAAAGTTATTGAAGAAATCGGAAAAGTAGTAGGAGGAGTAAAAAAAAAATTTTTGTCTTATGGAAGACAACCCATAAGGTTTGTCTCCCATATATAATCTCGTTCTCTGTGGGGCCCAAATAAACCCTGAATTTTGGCTTGAGCTTTAAGTTCCGAAAATTCCCATAAGAGAAAAAAAGTCGACAATTTTTTTTCGCGGAAAGACGTCGTTTCCTATAAAGAATTTTGAGTAGATCACGAATCTGAAGTCCGTTTTTTTTATATCTGGTTTGGCTTTTGAGTTAAAGGAGAAAATGCGGGAAAAAAACATGGTTAAGTGACAAAACGCACTAAATCCTAATTTTGGCCTCTAATTCAAAAGCCAAACCAGATATAAAAAAACGGACTTCAGATTCGTGATCTACGCAAAATTCCCGAAAGGAAACGATGTCTTTCCACGAAAAAAAAATTTTCTACTTTTTTTCTCTTATGGGAATTTTCGGAACTTAAAGCTGAAGTCAGTGCGCCTTCTCGCTCAGTAAAAAATCTGAAAAAATTCAGGGTTTATTAGGGCCCCATAGAGAACGAGATTCCACCTGGCCCCACATCAAATTCGAAAATTCGCAAAATAAGGGACACCCTAATTTTTATAATTATTATCGCCTCGAAATCGAGCCGAATTTTACTAAGCCGCAAAGTTTATTTTAAAGGGGTAAATCTACCGAAGCGAGCTTAACAGCATTTATAAGAATAAATGACTTGACCAGGAATCACATTTTTAATAACGATTTTCGAATAGCACAGACTAAATTAAAAATGTGATTCCTGGTCAAGTCATTTATTCTTATAAATGCTGTTAAGCTCGCTTCGGTAGATTTACCCCTTTAAAATAAACTTTGCGGCTTAGTAAAATTCGGCTCGATTTCGAGGCGATAATAATTATAAAAATTAAAAATACCCATCGTGGTTTGTCTGTAAAATCATTTCCGAAATGTGAAGTCGGATGACATCTATCGGAAATGTATCGTACTAGGTTTTTCTCTAAAAAATTCCCGACCTTACACCTAAGAGTCATAAATTACAAGAGTTTCATAGGCAGATCCGTTAGCTCAGGTGGATAAGAGCAGTCGGGGCTATATCCAAAGGACCGGGGGTTCGACTCCTCCGACGGGTTACGGTCTGTGAAATTTTTGTAATTTTCCCACGTTTTCAAATAGAAATCTCGCTTTCGGGTTAGATTTAGTCTGTGCTATTCGAAAATCGTTATTAAAAATGTGATTCCTGGTCAAGTCATTTATTCTTATAAATGCTGTTAAGCTCGCTTCGGTAGATTTACCCCTTTAAAAGGGACACCCTAATGTGCAATATTACGGACTTAAAGAAGGATGAATATTTATTCTTGTAAATACTGGAAAATTGATTGCGCTAATCATTCAGATGCCGTTCTCAAATGTGAGACTATACGCCTGGCCAATTTATCTCCGCAAATTTTTATTCCGATTTCCGAATTCTGACTAAAATTAATTCCGACAACCGATTTACGAATTCCGACTCCCGAATTTAATTTATTCCGAAAATATATTTTTTTATTTTTAATACTTATTAAAGCGTGGTATGAAGTCAGATTATGTTAGATTTATTCCGCGGGTTAATGGAAAAAATCCCGAGGAACACGAATTTCACTATCCCGATTTTCCCCGATCAATGACTGAGTAGGGGTATAAGTAAAAATTTGGTTTTTTGGGCCGAAAATGGATTTTTTGCCAAAAAATGACGACAAATTCTCACCAGTTCGATTTAGAGGCCATGTTCAATGACATTTTTTACTCAGGACCCTCTCAGGATATTTTGTGTTTCGAATCAATTTTCGAAATTTGGATTTTCAAAAAAATTGTAGAACTTCCGACTGTAAAAAAGATTGGTAAATCGATTCGAAACGCAAAAGATCCTTAATAATTAGAGTGTCCTGAGTCAAAAATGTCATTCAACATGACCTCTAAATCGAACTACCATTTTTTGGCAAAAAAAAATCAATTTTCGGCCCAAAAAACCAAATTTTCACTTACACCCCTACTCAGGCGTTGATCAGGGAAAATCGGGATAGTGAAATTCGTGTTCCTCAGGCTTTTTTTCATAAGTATAAGCAACTTCAAAAGAAAAAAAATTTGGGGGTTTCAAATTTGGGCATAAATAAAAATTAAGCCCGGAAAATCGGGTTTAAGCGATTTCATTAAATGCTAAGAAAAAAACTGTGGTTTAGACCCTTTTTCTTTTAAAAATAACAAAAAAATATTTTTTCGGAATAAATTAATTTTTGGAGTCGGAATTCGTAAATCGGTTGTTGGAATTAATTTTAGTCGGAATTCGGAAATCGGAATAAAAATTTGCGGACTTATTCCGGGGAGCGAGACTATACGGGAATATCTCAGAAGATTTATTTTTTTTTTTTTTTGAAGATTTCTTGGTTTTCGTTTTTTAAAGATTTGTCTTCGTTTTTCCGTAAAAAGAAAGATACGATATTTATCTGCTGCCACGGGTATTGCGTACTCATAAATGCTTTTACTGTCGTCTCAGATGGCGGAAAATATAAATGAGAAGGTCCCACTTGGCAGATGGGAACTTGGAAGGCTGTGGAAATTCAAATTATAAAAAAGACCCTGTTAAAAAAAAAAAAAAAAAAAAAAAAAAAATCTAAGCACTATCTGCACAGTGGGACCTTTTCATGTGGAGGTACACAAATATGTTTGCTTTCGATTAACAGAGGATGAGTTTTTATAGAGCCCTTCCTTTCATATCAATACAATTAGATTTTTAATCATATGGTTTAAATTTTTTTTTTTTGTTTTTGCTTTCAAATATGAAAGAAAAGAATAGTCAAAATCATTTCAAGATATGACATAGTGCTCGACAAGTTCTTAAAAGTTATTTTGCTCTAGGAATTAAGATGCAACGGAAAAAGTATTATTATTTTTGTTTTTCCCGGCATCCTAATCAAAATGTTATTATTTACGTAACGTTAACTTTTGAGGCATCCGCATTTCTTCAAATTCAAAACAAACACACCCCAAATAATACACCAGAACCAAACACATGTTTTTGCGAAATTGACAGGAACAAAAACATTCTTTTTCCTTTGAGCAAAAGAGAAAAAAATTTTTGCGTAAAAAAAAAATCGCTCATAAACAACCTCCTTATAACCAGCAAGAGGGAAAAAAAATTCTAAGATATCACCAACTCGTCAAAGTCCACCGACGTGACAATTCCTAAGCATCCAATTATAAAAAATCAAAAAAAAATCGAATAAAATAACCTAAATTCTTCGATTTTCAATTTTTTTTTTTTTTGAAATTCTGAAAGAAAAGTTGAACGACCGTCTGACATTGCATCAATATTATTTTACTTTTATTTCAAAATATCTAAGGGAGTTTGCATGTGGGTGATTGGTTTGACTCATGCATTATTTTATTTTATGAATATTATAATACGAAACGGAAATTTTTTTTTTTTCTTTTCTTTTTTGAAAACCTATAAAGATGCCAAGCCAACTAGCATTATCATCGCGGGGATCGGACGTTTTCAATAGGTCTCCTTCTATTTTATGAATCGCCCGAAATCGATTTCAATTTCCCTCCGACAAGCCGTAACGTCCATCGGGTTCTTGGTTCATTGCCGATTATTGCCCGGTTATTGCCGCAGTTTTGGCAGATGGCTCATTTCACTTTGTTTCATTCCTTTGGAATTGAGGGGGAAAAAAAACTTTTTTTTTCCTTGTTATCAATTTAAGGTCAAGCCCGAGAGGGAAAAAAAAAAAAAGATGAAGGAGGAAGAGGGGAAAAATGGCCAGTTTTATATACAAAAACATTTACAAAGGTTGTTTGTTTTGGTTACGAGTCTTATCCATCAGTTCCAATCTTTGGAAAGCAAACAGGAGCCCGTTGAAGTTTGTTTCAAAAAAGATTGACCAAAGCTTTCTCGTTTTACTACAAAAATAGAACTAAAAACTCTTTCCCTCTCTTTCTAACCATATGTTTCCTTTCATGCAATCTGGCGTTGCAAAAGCCGTGTCTATCAATCTCCCGAACGCATATAAATCCACGTATATAGTAAATAATTTCTTCTCCTTTGCCATCTTTTTTTTTTAAGTCTTTTCGATTAAAACAACAAAGATTCGCTCCAATCGTTTGTTTTGGTTTATCGTTTTTTTTTTTGTTTTCTCCTCCGGATGATATAAAACCAAACATTATCGATAAGTCACGCGTCAGTTGGTCCGGTAACCGCAAACGCTTCTCCTTTTTTAAATTAATTGAGCAAAAAAAGAAGAAAAACAAAAAAAGATAAAAAACGTTTAACTACGCTGTAGGTCCTTCTCCAACTGCCCCCCAGTTTAACTGATAATTTGGCACGTGAATTATTTTTTTTGAAACCGAAAGCATCGTTATTGAAATATTTTTTTTTCTTTTTGTCATTGAAAGAAACAAATAAAAAAGAAAAGAAGCAAAAAAAAAAAAAATTGTTTATATTTTCCAGTGTAAAACGGATTTTTCATCCCACATGAAGACCTTTCACATTTCGCTACCGTCTGCACGGTGTAAACAAGGTTGATTCATAAAGAATTATCTTTTCGGTTTCTTAACCTCCCACACGGCTTGACCTATGCTTACTTTGTTTTACTGCTCCGTGGTTTAGACCGCTAATGACAACTCCCTCGGAATTTTTACCCGAAACAAATGTGCTCCACCGTTTGCAAACAAACTGTTTGTACTCCTTTGGCGCCTATCATTATCATTATCTGCATTTAAAAAATTTCAACGTCTATTTTCCGTAGAGACAAATATGAGAAAATTTAATCATAAATAGCCAGGAATAAACCATAATCCCAGTATTTTCCTGATAATATGTGCCGTACCTATCAACGCTATCTGTTGGATGTCGCAGATGTTATGATTCCCCTCAATCCTATTCAAATACTCCCAAAGGAGTAATTCCTTAAATTTTTCGGAGTAGCTCCCATTGCACCTATCAGCACCGATATACTTCGCACCTATACCTACCTACCTACCTACCTACCTATACCTATACCTATACCTATACCTATACCTATACCTATACCTATACCACCTATACCACCTATACCACCTACCTACATCTACCTACCTCCTACACCTATGCCTCCGCCTTTATGTGCCACATCCTTGAAACTTCTATTGCTAACTCTTTATACTTTAGATGTTTTTCGGCCTCTTTTTGTATCATGTTATTACCTGCCGGCACGAATATATCAATATATCAAAATATATCAAAATATCAAAAGCGAATATATCAAAAGCCACCGCAGCTCAACGCATCGAATGGCACTTCAACCCCCCTAAAGCGCCCTGGTGGGGAGGCTTTTAGGAGAGGATGGTTAAAGCCATCAAGGATGTAAACAAATTCGCCTACTTACAACAGTGCATGGTTCCAGGCTCCAAGGCTTCAGATGTACTCGAATCCCTCCCACTAACCGAAGAATTCACCTCTGAATATGAGTTATTCTTACTTAGGCACCACACAATCTTTTTAGGAGAGTGATACCATCGCATTCATCATCATATGGTGTAGTAAGTAGTCACGTGCTACACCATGACTATTACAGCTAAAGCCGTATATCCGAGAGGAGTCCGAATCCGATGTCGGTGCCGATGCCGATTCCATATTATTTATTTAACTTACAATTCTGATTCCGATTACGGCACCGATCACCTATGCCTATGCCGATGCCGATGCCGATGCCACCAAGCGTCGGTTATATCCGATGGCGGCAATATCAGGCCAAGATTCCAGGCAAGATGATCGGTAACATCAGGCCAAGATTTTCAAGCTTTGGACCCCTGATACCAGATCTCCTTACAATGTACGGTCTGAAGAAGTGAGGATATTTTTTTGGGTTTAAACCTATATATGGGTCAAATGGGCAGGTTCACTCATGCTCCTCCTTTATTTAGACCCAGAATCTTATCAGAGGAAAGATTTCGGATTAGTGCAATGATCGGAAATCTATTGTTATAGATAACTTAAGTTATCTATGACAATGGATATCCGTGAGTCTGCTGTACCAAGCGCAGAAAATCCAAAAGGTTTTCTGTAATTAAGTCGCAACTTTGTTGCCAAAAATCAAAAATCAAAAATCCAGTTACGAAAGAAAAGCTGAAAATCAAATTCACAACATCTTTAAACGAAGCGGCTTTGAAAGAGCTGTAAACTTCACAGAAAAATCCAAAGAAGAAAACGAAAAGAGAGTTAAAGATCTATTCCACTCAGAAAAGAAAATTTCTAATGCAAACGCAAAAGTGCATCGAGACAAGACATTTTTCGAAAAAACAATGAGATAACATAAAAATGACTTGTGATAAGACATTTCGGTTTGCCTTCGGGTACAATGTCTTGCCACAAAACATTTTATTTTGTTTTGCAACTACAGGCGACACTATCGGACGTTTTTTATACTACTCTATCGGGATCAACATGGCGGCTACGAGAAAATATTAATTATTATTCAATGAAATAAAACCCAATAAGCATAGAAATATTAATATTTATAAAACATTTTTTAAATATAAAGAACTCATCTCATTTCACTTCATTTCACTTCATTATCTAAGATTTAATTTTTAAATTGTAATAACATTGACTGACAACTGATTAATTTTTTGGGCTGCCCCTGTGCGCATAATATATCCTTAGGGGGGCCTCTAGTTATAAATGTTTGTTGAATTTTATATTAAATAAAAAATAAATAAGTAAATAAATAAATATTTTATAAATATTAATATTAATATTTTTTTGCTCACTGGGAAACGTTTCTACTGAAATATCAATGTCTCTTTTGCATTAAATGTAAATAGGACATTTAAGGATTGATTTTTTTCTTTTTTCAGGCTCCAGATAAGGAATTACATAGGATATTTTTTGGAAAGCAAACTAGTTTCCCTATTTAATTTTAAAGGGAAGTGTGAGCTCTGAGGGCAATGCAGAAATGTGGTCCAATTGAAAAAAATTAATGTAGTGGCCCAGATTTACTTTTGAAATAGAATCCTAATTCGCAGGTACCACAAAATAAAATTGAGAAAAATGTTTATTCAAATAGTATTTCAAAAGCAGCAGCTACCATTTATTAATAACATTAAGTAGGAGAATCACATTCAGATTTTGATCCATATTTGAAGGAAATCCAGAAAAATTTTTGTTCGACAAGTATTTTAGAAGCTGAAGCGGAAGCTTTATGTATTTACAGTTTTATTTTAGATATTTTTTTATTCTAATTCGAAGAAGCTAAAAATCAATCAAGGTAACTTAACTATTATCTCCAAGAACTGGTAATATTCTAATAAATTAATTACAATAAATTGTTGGAAAAAAATAAAAATGTTTGTTTTGTTCCTATTTTACTAACTTTTATTTCAAAAGATTATAATAGTACATTACTGCCCTAGGATGAAAGAGACTTGTTTCACGTCGAAGCACGAGTTTGAGACACCGAGGCGAAGCCGAGGTGGTTCAACGTGCTGAGACGTGAAAAGTCTCTTCCATTCTAGTGCAGTAAGGTGCTTTACGTACCGAGAAAAACGAAATGTTCACTTCCCGAGCGGGAGAAAAACAAGCGATTACTACCCGAGGTACGTAAAGGTAATTTCTTTAATATTCTATCAATTACATATCTTACTTGCTGCATTAATTTTTATTTATTTATTTTTTTTTTCCCCCAGGTAAATCTTACATTCGACTTTCAAGATTTTAAAATCTCAAGGCCGAATCCAGACTTTAACATTCAAAAATATGAAATTGTTTTACTCATAAACACCAAGGTAAATATCCCTGCAATTCCCATGTTCATATGAATAAAAATTAGACAGACATATGGGCGATAACTACATAAGTTACCCCTCAGATACTTGGGTATCTGAGGGGTACATAGGACCTTTTTACTTTGTGCACTAATTTTTATTTTTCCTTAACATTTGAAAATCCGGGAAGCGTTAGAAGAAAATAAAAAAACTTAGAAAAAACTAAAAATAATCTTTGTTATAAAGTTTTATAACGAAGTTTAAGTTTTTAATAACTTAATTTTATAACAACACACTTTTTCTTGGGTGGAGTGCCCAGACCAGGAGCTCAAGCACCAACTCATCATTTTCGACCGAGATTGGATCCAATACTCTCAGAATACAAAAAAATTTCATCCGGAAATAAAAAAACTTTGACCTAAGAAATTTCCTCCTGAAAAACCGCCCAAAAATTGGACACTTAAGAAAAAGAAGAAGAGAATACTAATTTTTATTTTTCCAAAAATTAAAACCTGGCACATGTTATATGCGGCACTGATGTCGTTCATGACACTCTTTTGGCTCCTATTATCGTAAAAATTGCAGAAAATGGTACCTGATACAGTCCACACTTTACGTGACCACGTTTCCCGCCTTTTTTCGAAATCCCTACCAAGACAAGCCTTTTTTAGTTTACTCCGCAAAAAGCAAATAAAACCAAAAAAAAAAAAAATATTAGAGCTACACGAAACCCATATGGAAAAAAATTGGCAGGCCCCTCACACAAGGAAAGTAAATCAGACGATTATCGACTAAACAACTGACAAAAAAAAATATCTGATGATTTTGGACGGGCATTCACCATTTTCGAATACTTGTACCATACCCAAAAGATAACCCGAAAGAATTTTTCACTCCCGAGACGAGTTCATTGGCTGTGGTCATTCAAAAGCGAGAGAGAGAGAGGAAAAAAAAAAAAATTAAAAAAAGTGAAAATTCATTTGGGACGGATTCGAGGTCGATGTGTCAAAGTCATATAAGAATGGTTAATCTAGGCAATAATTAATGCACATCATTTCTGTCAGTAAACAGCTTCTCATTTTGGATTTTTCTCTTAAGAGTTTGTTTTAAAGAAAAAAAAAGGGGAATAAAAAAAAAAGTCACCTTACGTGCCAAGTTTCTGTCCCAAAGCGGGCGTAAGCAAATAATTTGGTTTCTCGTTAAACATGTTCGGCTTACGGGGCAACTATGAATTTAATTATGTCTAATGTTCGAAGTGTTAACATTTTTAAAATACTCAAACCATTTGAAATGCTTTAACAGCTTAATCAAAATCCGTAGGAAGGAAAATCACCCAAGGTCGCAAAGGGGATAGAAATTGAAAGTTCGCTATCAATAAATGACACCGGCGGGTTATGAAGGAATTTCTTTTTTTCCCCCGCGGATTAAATTTCAAAATTTCCAAAATTTCAGAAAAAAAAAAAAAAAATATTTCTTCGATGAGGAAATCGGTGAAGCTCGTGGTAACCAAAATAGCTTGTTTTCAACCGGCAAAAAAATGATTGTTTTGAAAAAAACAAAAAGATGTAAAAAAAAAAAAAAAAAACGGTTTGATTGGATGTCAGAAAAATGTCATAATCCAAAACGTAAAAGAGGACATCCGAGTTCAAAAAACTGCACGTGTGAACCCGATGATTATGAAATTATATTTATTTTTTTTTTTTTAATCCGAATCCAAATCCTGGATCGATTTTTATATTTTTTTTCTAAATGGGAACGGGAGGCCACGTTCGCGTATTTTTAAGTGAAAAATTAATCTCGTGTTAAACTTTTTTTTTTTTTTCGAAAATCCCATTCCACACTTGTAGTCAAATTTTAACGACAAAGATGCAGATGTTCGGCCTGGGTAATTTATCGCTTTGAGAGTGTCATAACAGGTGATGAAGATACACTCATCATAATGAAATTTAAATATTAAACAAAAAGAAAAGAAAGATTTTTTAAATATCGTCCAAAACGCGATTAGCCATTTGACGGGGAATAAATAAGGAAAAAAAAAAAAAAAAATTGGGAGACAGATTTGGAGGATTTGACCGGGGCCCGTCTCTCACGCTCTTTCAACCCGTTTGTTTATGCGTGGTTGAAAAAAACATTCAAACATCCCATCAACGCCATTAATCACCATATGAAATTATTTCATTTTTCTTTTCCCTAAAGACTAATAATACTAACCTGAAACCCGAAAAAAAAAAAAACTAAGCGAAAATTATTTAACGCCCACGATTTTGAACTGACGGACTAGCAACAACTTACCAAAAAAAAAAAAAAATTTATCTCTCTTTGGCCATGAGGAAGTTTTCCCTTAACACCAGTAAACAAGATTATGACTCAGCTTAGACTGGTCTAGAGATCTACTTTTCAAGTTTCCACTTTTAATAAACAAAAATATCGCAACAAAATCCGTTGGTTACGTTGCACAAAAATTTCTGTTCGAAACGTTTCAAAAATTTTTTTTTCGCGAGGAAAGTGGTAACATTTGTCTTCGAACATGTGTTCGAAAATTTTCGATATGATGTTCGAAATTTTTAAAATTTTTGACGTAATTTTTTGGGGGTCCATTATATTTTTTATGTGAAGGGGGGGTAGATAGAAAAGCGGCTGAGTGCCGTTATCAATTTAAGTCAATTTTTTCCTACATACAGTAAGAAAAAAAACCGAAAAAGGTTGGAAAAAAAGTAATAAAATAAAAAAATTAAAAAAAAAAAAATCTTATACACAGTAAAATATTTTATGTAAAAATTAACATACGCTGCTTCTCCACTACGGTGTCTGAAAATGAATTTCCTGAAATTAATTTTCAAAAATTTTTTGAAGTACTGTGCTTTAATTATTCAAACATGGATTACGAATAAAAAAACGCAATATAGCAAAACTGGCCAACTTCATTTTAAAAGCTTGGTTCAGAAATCCAAAGAATAAAGCACGATACTTCTGGAAATGTTGAAAATTAATTTTAAAAAATTAATTTTGAGTCATAATGGAGAAGGAGCAATAATTATGTCAAAATCGATCTACGTAATTTTTATGTAGTTTTTTGTTTATGTTTACCTTTTGGAAAAACAAAAAATTCGTGTAGACCGATTTTAACATAATTAATATTTTTTACTGTGTAAGTGTACTACTGTCTCATTACATCGCAGTAAAGCATGGTTCCGAAGTCGATGCTAGTGCCGGCGCCGATGCCGGCTGAAACCCAGGTCGCAGAGGCCAGAATCTGGTGCTTATGCTAGATAATTTTTTTTAAACTTCGTGCCAGCGCCGGTGTTGGCGCTTAAAATTGAGAAAGGCCACGCGCTTTGATCATATTAAGCGCCCAATTTTATTAACCGGCACTACAATAAGCGGTGGTAACTACATAACAATATTTTTTTCAATTAAAAAAAAAAAAAATAAAATAAAAATAAAAAAAAATCAAATAAAATAAAATGAAATAAATGAAATAAATAATTGACAAAATGAGTCTATGACAAACCCCCAAAATACAGAACCTCGAAATTTGCAGAAGCCAGATTTGGGGTTTTGCAAATTCTGTGCTCTGAAAGTACCATAATTTTCCATGAATTATATTCGAGGTTCTGCTAATTCGGGCTTCTGCAAATTCGGGGTTTTGCATGTTTGCTTTCCCGAAATTGGTTGGAACCGACGTCAGCATCGGCTCCAAAATATCCAAAGTGCTGCAGCTGGCGCCAGCGCCGACATCAGAATAGCAAAATTTTTGCCGCTGATGCTGGTGCCGGAGTTAATTCCAGCATCTGTGCCAGCACCACCTCAATTTTGTCAATTTTTTTACTTGAAAAAAATATTGTTACAGTAGCCGCCTCTTATTGTAGTCCCGGTTAATAGAACCGGGCGCTTAATATGACCAAAGTCTTTTCTCAATTATAGACGCCAGCACTTTCTCAATGGCGCCAGCACCGGCGCTGGCCCCAAGTTTAAAACAAATTATCTAGGACTGGCACTAGCTTCCCCGTACAAAAAAGAGATGCATAAAATATGTAAATTTTTTGCAAAATAAATACAAAAAAAATATATTAATTTTGTATAATTTATACAAAAATTTGGACCTACATAATTTATATATAATTTATGTATAATTTATGTATAATCATATATATAATTTATGTATAATTTATGTATAATTTATATATAATTATATGTATAATTTTTCGTTGAAAAAGTTTGTTTCTTAGTTTCTTATACATAGTTTATGCATAATCAACCCCGAGGATAAAAAAAAAAATTTGTTAAAAAAGTTAAAGTTCTTTATACATAATTTATGCATTTTTTATGCATGTCCAATTTTTTGTATATTTTATGTATAATTTTTGTATAAATAATACAAGTTTTATGCATCCCTTTTTCGTACGGGTCGGCACCGACCTGAGTTTTTAACTAGGCTTCGGCACCTCCACCAGCATTGGGATCGGCATCGCCTTGGGCTTCGGCTTCGGCTTCGGCTCCGGCGCTGGACCCATGCTCTGCGATGTGATGAGACAGTAATTACACTATAACGTTTTTTTATAATTTTTTTTTTTTTTTTCAACTTTTTTCAGTCTTTTTCTTTGCCATATGAAGGAAAAATTGACTGAAATTGATAAGGTCACTCGGCCGCTCATATGTGTATCCCCCAGTAACAAATATACTAGACCCCCAAAAAATATCATCCAAGATCTTCAAAAATTTTGAAAAACATCAAAAATTTTCGACCATTTTCGAAAACAAACGTAGCCACTTTCCTCTCGAAAAAAAATTTCGAAACGTTTCGAGCAAAAATTTTCGTGAAATGTAACCAACGCCTAAACGTCACCAAGCCAATAAATCCGGGTAAAAAATCATGATTGATTAAAAACGAAATTATAGCCAAAATTTTTTTTTTAAAGAAACAACTTAACTAATTTCGTCATAATTTATGAATCTCCCTTGCAACTCTTTGAAACAATTGGGGGACGGTCCGGCTGCTAAATCCTTGTGGGTAATTGCCAACGTTATTCGTTCCGAAAATTTTTTATTTTGATATATATAAAAAAAAAATGTAATCACGGTCATATCCCTCATCTTTTTTAATGAGAGACGACGAAAAAAAAAATTGAAAATAATTATCTAATACTTTCCATTTTCCTCGAATGCGCGATTCGATGTTGCGCGACCTCACGTATACAATTTATTAGCAGGTTGAACTTGATTTTGTAAACATTCAAAAATGTTGCAGACTGTGTAAGCGATGATGCTTTTCCACATTTAAATTTTTGATTTTATTTTTTTTCTTTAAACATTGATTACGTATAAGTGACACCGAGAGTTAATAACGGAAAAAAACATTCCACTAAAAAAAAAAAAAAAAAAATCTTTTTGCAACATTTTGGCTGAGAAAAATTTTTATTTCTCAGGCGAATTTTTTTTGATTGAACAATTTTGGTGAATACCCGTACGAAAACGAGATGCATAAATTATATAAAAGCCATGCATAAATTATGCAAAAAATTGGACATACATAAAAAATGTATAAATTATATAAAAAGAAGTTTACTTTTTAAGCGGAAAATTTTTTTTTCATTCTCCAATACAATTATGCATAAATTATGCACAAAAAGTATGCAAAGTATTTTATGCATACTTATTTGTGAATAATTTTCTACAGACCAAAGATGACTTCTTTTTTGCTTCTCAGGCCGTAGACTTGTGTAAACAATTTAATAATAAGAGATCGAATTTAAACCTAAACGTGATGCAGTTAGAGGAAACCCCAAAAGTAAGTGATGCCGATCATCAGAGTGATGTGTTGGAAGATCAAGCAGTAGGCACCACGATGTTCAATGAAATGGAAGAGTTAGGTCTTCCTGAGGACACATTTGATGAGTTTTTGCTGCTAGACTCTTCAGAACAAGAAGAAAGTTCCGGCGAAAGCAACAGGTCGAAGTTGCGAAGATTTTGCAACAAAACTGTTTTTCGGAGTTTTCGAACGTAGACCATTTTTATACATAAATTATGCAAAAGTTAAACATGTCCAGATTTTTATGCTTAAAGAAATTATGCATAAATTTTGTAAAAATTACGCATATTCGAATTTATGTGTCTAAAAAAAAATATACATAATTTTTGCAAAAATCATGCATATCCAAATTTTTGTATGAATGATATTAAAATTTATACCGGTTTCACCTATCCCGAAAAAAAACAAACAAAAATTTAAACAAAGGAACCTGGATCACCAAATTAAACGTAGCTTTTAGATAATGTAAAGTTATGTAGGGTGATTATTGTAGGGTCATCGACCCAGTCAAATAAAATTTAAATCGCCCAGTCGAATTAAAATTTCAAAATGGCGGATCCAACATGGCGGATGAAATTTCGAATTTTGCGTTGACTTTCATAAAACTGTATATCTAGGGCTTTTCGGGGTAGATGAATACGAAACTGGTATTAGGCGACTGTGATAATGCGACTTTGCAACTTAATATGGCGATTTTTGTCTTCACTTGCTCAAGTTTACCGATAATCGTAAAAATTTGTGTATGGGGGTTTCCAAGCTCGCTGTTTTGGAAACCGTCAGCGATTTTATCAATTTTAAATATTTCAAGCCATTAGGAGCGCTGTTTTGCCCCATTAAACTTTTAGTATGATATTCCAAAAAAAAAAAAAAAAACGCTGACGGATTCAGTATCAGCGACCTCAAAAACCCCTATATACTAACTTTTACGACCATCAATAAACTTCAGCAAGTCCGGATTAAAGTTTCGATTAAATTTTTATTAAATTTACCCATCGGTTCCGCAACTAATTATTACTGAAACTTTAACTCCTTACTAGCGCTGTGTTTGATAGTCCAAATTCTTACTGGTGTAATTTTGACTCTGTATTTTAAAGTTGACTTAAAACAATAAAGGCGTATTTTCTGCTGTTGGCTTCTTTTATAAGTCGAAATTAGGCCTTGAGACCGGGAATACTTTTAAATGAAATAAATCTTTTCCTTAACGGTCTTCAAAAATGGTTTAATAAAGCTAAATGCGCATTTTGAGACCGATCGCTCCCATCATCAGTAGCTAAAAACATAAACAAAAAAAAACAAAAAATTTTAAGCAAACAATAAAATTGACGAGCTCTCAAATTGAAAAACAGTAATCCAAACAAAATACCTAGACGCAACGGAAAACTAAAATAACGTCAACAATAAAAAGGTTTTTGTTTGGATTACTGTTTTTCAATTTGAGAGATCGTCAATTTTATTGTTTGCTTAAATTTTTTTTTTTTTTTTTTTTTTTTTTTTTTGTTATGTTTTTAGCTACTGACGATGGGAGCGATCGCTCTCGAAATGCGCATTTAGCTTTATTAAACCATTTTTGAAGACCGTTAAGGAAAAGATTTATTTCATTTAAATAGCTTCTTTTAAATATATGAATAAATAAATAAATAAATCAAGTTAATCATTTTCCAGAATTAACAGAATTATAAATAACATTAACAGAGGTTGAGGAAACCGTTTTGTACATGTTAACTTTGCTATCATGAATTTGAAGAAAGTGATATCAGATTCGTATTCAGCTACTCCGAAAACCCCTAGATATATAGTTTTATGAAAACCGACGCAAAATTCGAAATTTCATCCGCCATTTTGAATTTTTTAATGTAGGCAAGTGATTTTAAACCGCACAGAAAACCAAAGCTTTTGAAGCCCAGATCCATTTTACAGCTTTTACCTGAGCTTGAGATGGGAATTATGTCCGCTTTTCTTTTGACTAGCGACCACTGTGCACCTCACCAATTTCGATCATAACAAACCAAAATTTTAGAAAATTTATACATTTGGCTAACCGTTTACAAATGCAAGTCTCTAGCTGGTGATGGACGAAACTGGGTCGATCACCCACGATACCAATGTTTATCGATAATTTTGATACCACTCAGAAGTGAGACAATCAAAAAGAGAGAACGGCTTGGTCAAACAATTAACCGGGAGGTCAAAAGCCACAAGAAGTACGACCGAATTTTTTTTCCTGCCAAGAATTTTTTTTTACAAAATTTTGATCCAGACATCAAATGTCTGGTCACCATTAGGCACAACAGCCCTGAAACTCTTCTACAAGGAGATGCCTCCTAAAAAGCCCCTAAAATTTATTTCCACGGAATTCCGTCCAAAAATTCCCTTTTTATTTTCGATCCGCGATTACAAAATCCAAAACCGCAAAACTGACGCCACCCGTCTTTATATATTTTTTTTTTTCTTCTTCCAAGTGAAATCACACCAAAATTTAATTATTTCTCTAGGTCTCCGAAACCATTAATCATATAAATATACACCATTAAATCTAATTGGCAATACAACATTTTAATCAGAGAACTCGCTGAGGTTTTTTTTTCTAACAATGCACCGCGTTCACAAATACCACAATGTAACTCATGTAGATGGTTACGGGACGTAGACACGATATTTCTAGACCGCATTTTTATTTTCCTATCATCTTCTTTAATAGTTCTTTAAATGCATCCCATAAAAAAAAAAAAAAAAAAAAAAAATCGTTCCATATTAAAATAGTATTCCGTACAAGGCAAATTACGATACACCCCGCCGAGGCGGGACCGATTAAATTCGGTCGCGATCGATTTTAAGGAGGTTTTGTGCCTTCGGGGCGTTATTTATTTTTCCAGTAACGAGCCCAATTACGTCTCATTACAATCAATATGCAAATCAGCAATGGTGTGACATCATCCAATTTAACACTCCCTTGCAAAAACACCTGCGGTTTTTCTTCTTTTTTTAAATCGCAAAAAATAGCTATCTCGGTTTAAAATTGTTTTGGGACTATTTTTACTCGGGAATGTGATGATAATTAAAATAAATTTTTAAAATCAGGGATGGCAAACCGAACCGAACCGAATCGAAAAAAACGAATCGAACCCGGTTTTTTTTTTTTTCTCAGAAAAACCCAACAGATCCGAACCGAATCTTTTGGAAAAATTTAATTAAAAAATTGAATCCAAACCCATTTAAAATTTAAAAAGGGTTTAAAACCGAACCGAAACCGAACCTAAATCAGGGCAAGAAAAAACCAGAATCGAAATCGAATCCAAACAGTCCTTAAAAAAGTACCGAACCGAAACCGAAACCGAACCGTTTAAAAAAAGGAGAAAACCCGAAAGAAAACTGGGTGGTTTAAAAAAAAAGAGCCGAACCGAAGAACCGAATCGAACTAAAACAATTTTCTTCCTATTAAAAAAAATCCGGTTTTCTATAAACACCAGAGCTGAAACCGGACTTTTTTACTGAAAACCGAACCGAAACCGGGTTTATTTTCAAAAACCAAATCAGAACTGGGTATTTACTAACAAATGAAATTGGTTTTTAAACGGAAAGCCGAACCGAAATCGGGGAGCGTTTAACAAAATACCGAACCGAACCAAATTCAAGGAAAAAAACGAACCGAAACCGTATATGCAAAAAATAAAACCAAAACCGAACCCAAATCAGGGGAAGAAAAAATCCGAACCGAAGTCGAATACAAACAGTCTATAAAAAAAAAAATACCGGACCGAAACCAAAACGAAACTGTTTAGAAAAAAAAACCGAACCGAACCGAACAGAACTGAACTAATAAATTTTCTTCCAATTAAAAAAAACTCCGGTTTCCTGCTAAACACCAGAACTGAAACCGGACTTTTTTTTACTTACAAAAACCGAACAGAAACCGGATTTATTTCCAAAAACCAAACCGGAACGGAATAGTATTTGTTAACAAATAAAATTGGTTTTTAAGCGGAAAACCGAACCGAAACCGGACAGGGTTTAACAAAGAACCGAACCGAACCAGATTCAAGAAAAAAAAAACGTACCGAAACCATACCGGATTTATCCAAACCGAAATTGAAACCGTACCTGATTTATCCTAAAAACCAAACCGAAACCAAATTCAATTAATTTCAAAAACCAAACCAAGCCTGAAACCGATTTTGTATTAAAACGGAAAAGAAAACCGAACCGAAACCGGAGAGAGTTTAGCAAAAAACCGAACAGAACCGGGTTCAAAAAGAAAAAAAAAAGAACCGAAACCAAAACCAAAACCTTCCCTGATTTATTTCAAAAACCAAAACCAAAAACGAATTCAGTTGATTTAAAAAACCAAACCGAAGCTGAAACCAATTTTGTACTAAAACGGAAAAGAAAACTGAAACGAAACGGGGAGGGTTAAACAAAACACCGAACCAAACCGGATTCAAGAAAAAAGAAGAACCGAAACCAAAATTAAAACCTTCCCTGATTTATTTAAAAAACCAAACCGAAACCGAGCTCTGTTCATTTCAAAAACCAAACGGAACCTGAAACCGATTTTATTTCAAAACGAAAAAGAAAACCGAACCAAATCAAACCGTATTAAAAAAATTTTTGAATCAGTACCCAAACGGAACCGAACCCTTTTCGGTTGACATTTTATTGAAACCAAGCCGAATTCAACTTCTAAAGTTAAAAAAAAAAAAAAAACCAAACCGAACCGAATCTCTTTGATTTTTGGAGCGGTTTGCCATCCCTGTTCAAAATGAAAATATTTCAATGCCAAAGGAGAGCATTGCAGGTGTAAATCATTGTAATTGAATCAAATAAAAGAAATTTAAATGGGGATCGTTCTTGATTAATTGTAAGTCAATCAACTATCACCGTATGTTGCCAATAAATCAGGAACAAAAACATGTCCGATATATCGGTCAATTTCATAACTTTGCGGGTATTACAGGAAATGTTAAAGCCATTGAATATAAGTAAAGGAGAAATTCGAAAAAAAAAAAACATGGTTAAACGGTGGTCCATTAAGTTTGACCCAAATCAAGAGTAGTTGAACATCTATTTCCAACTCATTAATCAATCTTTGAAAGAAAAATCAACAACAATGTACACTTTTTTTCTGTCGTTTGGCCATTGCTGAGGAACCTTGAAGAGGTTATTTTTGACAAACAATCATCTTGTTTAAAAAAAAAAAAAAAAAAAAAAAAAAAAAAGTTTTTCAAATTTTGATGACGTACATGTGAAATTAAATGTCTTTTTAAGTTACGATACAAGGAGTGCTGACAAAAAACCGGCCGTAAAAATCATAAAATTACGAGTTAAAAAAAAAACGATTTCCCGAATATAACGACACACACCTTACCCCCCTCCCTCAAAAAAAGTACCGAGAAATTAATTATCCATCATTTGAAACAATACCGGAGTTCATTTCCTTCTTGAAAAAAAAATTCCTCAAAAAAAAAGGAGAGTTCAACATCCTAAAATAAACAAAAATAAATAGGAAAAGTAGGGTAAAAAGACGGAGGTGATCTATATTTGTCTCAAACTCGGGATTTTGGCTTAAAAAACGTACATGGATTTTATTAGTCGAAAGGAAAAAAAAAAAAGAAACTGTCAGCGAAATAACGGAAGAAAATGGGTTTAAGGATAAGACCAGCATCGCTTAAACCAGGTCTTTTAAAAATTATAATTTTCAACCGTATTTGACAAAAACAGCTGTAACTACCAGCGCATTTCTTTTTTTAAATAAATGAGTCTAAGTCTCACTCTCCGTGAGCAATTTATAATTAGAGATGCTTCCGGTTTTGGAGGTGAGGTAATGCGTTTTTTTTTTTCAGGATTTTCCGGAAACAAGAGGATATTTCATGGATTTGATTCCAGAATCTCTGATGTTTAACAATATGACAATATGACAATTGGCCGCTAACACCCCTAGTCGTACACTAGGGTGGTTCGAAAATCAACTTTTTTGGAATTTCTAAACTCCTATATCGGGAAAAGTTTCTTTATAGGCAGGGTATCAACCCTGAATTTTTCCAGATTTTTTGAACGGCATCCTGAGGTGTCGAATCGGCCTTGAAATTTTCAAAAAGCTCATAAAAGGGCCGAAAATGAACCTTTTTTTTTTGCATAAAAAACCGTCGGTTCCTATCGGTAATTTCGCGTAGATTACGAATCTGAAAATTAATTTTGGTGTATAATTTTTGAGCTACAGGCCGGATTTAAAAGCTCTAAAAACCGCGGAGCTGGCACTTGAAAGAAGCAGAAGAAAAACCTGGTTATGGCATTTTGCCTGTGACTCCAAAACCGTGCACCAAAACTAATTTTCGACTTCAAATTCGTAATCTACGCGAAATTTCCGACAGGACTCGATGGTCCTTTATGCAAAAAAAAAAAAGGTTAATTTTCGGGTCTTTTATGGGCTTTTTGAAAATTTCAAGGCCGATTCGACGCCTCAGGATGGCCGCTTAAAAATCTGAAAAAATTCAGAATGGATACTCTGCCTATAAAGAAACTTTTCCCGATTTAGGAGTTTTGTAATTCCACACAGTAAAAAATTTTATGTTAAAATTGACACAAATTGTATGTCCAAATCGGTCTACATAAATATTTTGTTAGGAAAAATAACACAATTTTTTTGTTTAATGTTCTGCGTCCATTAACGATTGTCATTTTTTTTCTGTTTACAAACAAGTTTTGTTGATTTTTTAACATAATAACTTAACCTAGACTTTATGTAGACCATTTTTAACATATTTACATAATATTTTTTACTGTGCAAAAAAGTTGATTTTCGAACCACCCTACCGTACACAGTAAAAAATATAAATATTATTTAAATATGTTCTAAGAGGTCCACATAAATTTTTTATGTTGTTTGTCCCAAAAGGTAAACATAAAATAAAAACAACATAAAAATTATGTGGACCTAGTGAGGAGTGGACATTAATATGAGAAGGGAATATTTATTGACCAATCCGAAGCCGGCCGCCATTTTACCATGATAGCAGCCAGAGCCCCCATAGCGGATTTAGTTTGCCGTAAAAATCCTCGTTATGTTGATTTATGTTGATTTTGACATAAAATTTTTTACTGTGTATAGAGGGGCTTCCCCTATAGCAGCATATAGAGGCATATTGCAAATGTTCCAAACCAGCTTTAGACCATTTACAATTCAAACAATTAGCAAAGGACCCCGACTGGCCCCTGCGGTTCAGTTCGGTTCGGTTCCTATAAACCTATTAAAAATTTGGATTCATTTCGGTTCGGTTCGCCAGCACTGGTGCCAGCGCTAAATACAGCCAAAAAAACCTTTTTTTTTTTTTTTTTTTTTTTTTTTTTTTTTTTTATTGTTAAGAAATAAACATAATACAATAATAACAAAATATAAATGTTTCCCAATGCAGCTCTTTTGCTGCGCGCTGGGATTTGCTGAAAATTTCGACCAACTCATGACCTGCATCAATATTAGTCGTGGGATCACTCCCGCATTACGTAAAGTGCAAAAACCTCTCGTAAAAAATCGCCCATACGCAAAGCAGGGCAAAAAAAAAAAAAAAAAAAAAAAAAAAAGTTACCACCACAACGTAAATCAACAATAAAGTTGCATTACAATCGCTCTACTTAATTTGGCTCAAAATCCAATCCACCACGCCTCTCTTAATTCAAACTTCCACACTTTCTTTTAAATAATATCCGCGCCTCCCATTCACACATTTCCCAAAGAACTTAATCCCAGACTCAAAAAAAAAAAAAAAAAAAAAAAAAAAAAACCTTTCCTTTGGATCGCCTACACCTTCTTCTTCTTCTTCTTCTTCTTTTAGTAGGCTAAAAAAAAAAAAAAAAAAAAAAAAAAAAAAAAAAAAAAAAAGAGCCTATCCAAGATCGTAAATTCGAACGAAAAAAAAAAAAGTCTCATATCAAAAGAAGCCAAATCATCGTAATATTCTAAAACTAGATTTATTTAAAGTGCAGAAGGACATTAAGGCATTTAAAAAAAAACGGGATTTCAGCGGTCTCGGCTAAACATTTGACGTTTATTATACGGAAAGACGGGACTTATTACAAGACCGCGGTGCAACAGGAAAAAAAAAAAAAAAAAAAAAAAAAGACGTTTAAAATGCAATATACTACGAGATTTTACGGGTCTCCTTGCGTGCATTTGTCCGCAGGTACGGGGGGGGGGCATTCGCCGCAGCAAAAAGGAAAAGAATAAATCCCTCGAGGGATTAATAATCCCGCGTGGGATCCATTTAGTGTAAATACATCAAATCGAAATGCAAATGACCCGAAACTAATGGAGAATAATATATCACATTTGATATCATAAAAAGAGTTGCAAAATAAACAATCTTGACTTGCGACCCGTCAACTTAATTAGCGCACATTAAATCGAAAAGGGGGGGGGGGTGTAGGAAATGCTTCATACATCGGGAGGTTATCTCCTCTGATATGTTTACATAATTATTCCTACAACAATGAAGATGAATAGAGGCGGATGGCGTGTTTAATTTTTCATTTTTTCTTCGAAAAAGAACGCCTCTTCAGTCTTCAGAAAAAAAAAAAAAAGAGATGCATCTTGTGTAAAATTTTAATGCATTTTTCTTTTTTAAACTGCGAAATTGTTCCCTCGTGTCTAATCTAATCAAAAATCCCAAAGGGCGATACCGAAAAAAAATGAGCAAGACGAAAAAAAAACAATTATTCTTTTAAAAATAAGTCATGATAGTAAATAAAGTCGTTTAACGACAGTGGCGCTTGTCCAAGACCAATAACATAATGAGTTAAAAGCTGAGCTGATTTTCTTGTACTCGAACCGACAAGAGATCCTTAAAATCATACAATTTTTTTCTTTTCTTCTCTTCTCGCATGTAAGTCGATTAAGGTCAATGATAAGAAGAATATTTTTTCAGTCTCAAAAAAAAAAAAACTCAAAATTTAAAAAAAAGTCTTATTTACATAGGAATCACGGACCACGAAGGATGCTGCCCTAGTTTTAGCTTAAGTTTATATTTAAACCGTAAAGGAAAAGATTAAATTAAAAAAAAAAAAAAAAAAAAATTTATAGAAAACAAAAATCCGAGAAATAAAAACGAAGCATACGGGGGAATCGCTAAATAAAGATTTATCTTTATGGTCACGTGTTAAAAATAATTACAAAGTTATTAATTTTATTTTCTTTAAAACTATTGCCAAATCGTTGGTAAAGGCGTCGTTTTTAATTGATTCGATAAAAAACAAAAAAGACACGAAAAAAAAAAAAAAATTTTAAGGGACATTCTCGCTTCGCCAAATAAAAGCAATTACTTAAGCCCTCAAAGATCGAAAATTGATTTTTAGATTTTTTTTTCCTTAAAGGAAATTTTATTTTTGTTAAAAAAAAAAAACGTGTCCGATCGATGAGGCGTCCAACTTTTTTTTTCCTTATTGGCTAAGGGGTGGCTCTTACGCTACGAATTTTTGAATTTCGGTGAACGCATTCCCTAATTCTTTTAAAGCAACCAGACGAATATTCCCTGAGTTTTTTCAGATTTTTTGCACTTCGTTTAGCCGTGTTCCCTGAGACATAAAAATTTTAAATTCCCGTAAAAATCAAAAAATCAAAAATTTGATTTTTATGCAAAAATGATTGTCTATTCGGATTTCCACGCAGATCACAAAAATATAGTTACAAATTAAATATCTCATGCGGCTTTGATGATAAGAGGCGAAAATAAGTAAAAAAAAAAAATTAGCAAAATAAGCGACCGCCACAATTTTTTGCGGAATTTCTGATATTTTTCTCCTCCAGCACAGTAACCATTTGTCATCAATTAATTCTAAATTCCAATTTCATTTTCGTAATCTTATAAAAATTCGAATAGAAAATAACCATTTTTACATAAAAATAAAATTTTTGATTTTTGATTTTTCGGTCGTTACGGGAACACCCCCCCGGTCCAGGGCCCATTCACATTTAAAAGGGCGATTT